>OX122882.1:39029555-40229555 GCA_944738645.1 Eristalinus sepulchralis
AAAAGAGTGCAGAAAACAAAGTTGGCGTACAAACGGGAAACTTCACCTTCGCTAAGCACCTAAGTCTTCTTGGGCTTAGTGAAGACACCCTTTGCGACGCCCGTGGCGAAGGTGAATATATCTCAGAGCGTTTTCTCTGTCAATGACCCGCCTTTGTTCGTATCAGGTGGCGGCTGTTTAGCGCTGATGTTGTGGGAGCTAAAAGCTTAAGCTCTTTATCACAGAAGTGCCGGCTGGTCTTTCTTCGGAAAACCAGAAAACTTCAGTAAATGAAGGTTACTGCCTGGTAGTACAATGGACCAGTTTTTGAGTCTGAGTGCTCCAGTGCAGTGTATCCCAACCTCCAACAAAAACAAATCACCAATTGAAGAATAAAACGCTGTTTTAACCCCCATAAAAGATTCGTTAAGTATTGTTCGTTAAGTTATGGCTTAAAAATATTGTAACTTGTCCGCAACACAATATTTCTTCCCAAAAAAACCCACAGCTAATAGGATTATTTAAAACGGAGCCTTATGATGAGGAACTCCGATAATTGTGAATTGGAAAGAAAAAACCAAAGCTGGTTGGGTCATGTTTTGACCCTTCATCCCACTCCAGCCCACCACTGAGGCAAAGACCAAAAAAGAAATGTCCATGAAATTATTCGCTTGAAAGGAGAAGAATACAATCTTCAAAGGTCATAGCCTCGGGTTGGGCAAGAACGGATGTCTGGTGGATGGTTTTCATTTGTTGATTCTTTCTTTTGTGAATTCGCCGTCGCAACATTTGAATGACAAATTTTAAATTAATGTACTTACAAGGGTTTCTCTGTCTATCTCAGATATAGCTGATCACTGGCAGGATATGAAATTAACGGAAGTCTGAATTATGTTTTATTTTGCTCATTGAAGTTGGAAAAATTGAAAGTTCTCAATCAAATTTGATCTCAGGATGCGGAGGGAAAAACGGTTTAAAAAGGACAAAGGCGTGTTGGGATTGAATCAAGTCACAAATATTTTGTGTATCGTAAAATTTTCGTTTAAACACGTCGGTGGCAGTGTTTCTAGAGGAATTTGAAAATAGTGAAATATTGATGACAGCTATCAGCTTTAAGTTGATTAGCGATATGAGCCAAACAAAAGTCCACGAAACGTCGAATGTCCAGAAAACATTTCATTTCTTCAAAAAAATGCCACTTGTGCCATTAAACTGCTACCATAGCCGATCATATCTAGGAGATTGGATGAACACAGCGAGACGTTAATAAGGCGGTTGCTGGCATTAATGCCGAAGCAGTAAAAATGGATTTGGCGTATGCTGTCAGCAAGGAAAGGCACACAACATCGACGTCTCGGACAGAGCGTCACACTAGGTAGCAGAAACTTCAAGGTAGCCAAGGACTTCATCTACCTCGTCTACCTCGGGACAACAGGGACAACAACACCAGTACCGAAATCAAACGAAGAATCACTCTTACCAGTCGCTGTTTCTTTGGGCTCAAGAGGCAATTGACTAATAGAGCCCTCTTTTGAAGGACTAAACTGGCTTTGTACAACAGCTTGATTATCGCAGTCCTGCGTTACGGTGCGGAAATTTGGACTCTACTAGAGAGAAAATTTGTCCGTGCGATTTTGGTCAAGTTTGTGTTTATGGCATATGGAGAAAAAGTTTTAACAACAAATTCTATGGGCTGTACAGCGACATGCTTGGTCAAGCGTCTTGGGATACAACGCTTAAGATGGCTAGGTCATGCAGAGTGTATGGACACCACTGCTCCGGCCCGAAGAGTCTTCGAATCCGAACCACAGGGACAACGCAATAGATGACGTCCTAGACTGAGATGGCGCACACAAGTGGAAAAGGACCTCAACCAACTTGAAGTGCGCAACTGGCGGCCGCTGGCGAAAGATCGTCCTGCCTGGAAAGGGCATGTTGGTTGAGGCCCAGGTTCACCCCGGACTGTAGCGCCACAAGAAGAAGAAGAAGATGGTGAACGTACCGATAAGTACTTAGCCTCAGAAAAAAAAAAATAAGGTCCAAAAATCGAAGTGGCCCAACTTCTGTCATTGTTCTGAAAAATATTCATTTCGAGTTCGTCGCCGAAGTTAAGAAGTCGCCCGAGCTGAAGTATGGAGAACATGAGGAACAGGGCATCAGTTTAAGGCCTAAATGGACGGGAGAAGTATGCATCGGTTGGATAATATGGTGGAAGAGCACTTTTTTCATCGCCCGATGGGGTTGTTTTTTTGTCTCCACTTCCGAGTCGACTTCCGAGTCGAATCGTTCAGACTTGTGAAGTAATGCATTTCGACGTAGATCACATCACTGTAATCATCGGTATCTACAGGGAACTGTTTCAACTGCTTCTTGGTGTCTGCTGTGCAGGGAGATCATCACAATAGACAGGACAATGCAGAAAGTCCTTGATATTAAGCTTTAACAACGAAGTGAGCGACGCGCAAACAAGCATCAGACAACTTTCTGATATCCAATATGTCACATTGTTAATTGTCTCACTTATCTTATAACGCCCTCTCTCGAAGGACTAAGCTTGATTTAAATAACACCTTAATTATCCCAGTCCTACTTTATGGCGCGGAAACCATGAGTAACGTCATGAAGCGGATGAGGAAGCCTTTACTTAGTCTTTTCGAGAAAATAGTTTTGCGTGATATTTTTGGACCTGTTTGTGTTGATGGCATCTGGCGGAGAAGATTTAACGACGAACTCAATGGGCTGCACAGCGGAATGCGCCTAATCGCTAGGCTTTTAAGAGGGTATGTACACCACTGCTCCGGCCCGAAACCATTGGAACAATGAAACATAGAACGGCATAAGCTGAGGTGGCGCACACAAGGACCTCAGCCAACTTGGTGCGCAATTGGAAGCAGTTGGAGAGATATCGTGTCAGCTGGAGTGGCACGTTGGTTGATGCCCAGTTCCACCGCGGACTGTAATGCCAGTACAAGAGGAAAAGAAGAGCATGAGCTATAACTATGAGGGCAAGACGAAGTATATGCTGTTATCGAGGAAGGACACACAACACCGGCGTCTAGAATAGAGCGTTCGCCTCTGCGGCAAAGTGAGGAAGTGCTTTCGTTGAAATGTTCGCCACGATCCGCTGTCGATGATTGCAAAAGAGTGTGTGCAATTTCGCATGAACTTAACACTTGGCTGAGGCTTACGACGAACAATCAACGCACTTGACCTTCATTCAGCCGCTTGAGCTTCTACAGCTGCTGCGTCTACATAAAATTTGACAAGATCTGATCTGTTGGTGAACGATGGTCGGCGGCAATTGGTGCTGGTTCGATTTAAATGACGTCTGCGATTGATATCATGGCGGACTTGGGACTTACTTGTGGGTGCTTGCAACATTTTACTTGGAATTTATATTATTTTGTGGTTTTCAAATCAATTTCGTTGACGTTTCCAAGTGTGTGACTAGGAAATGGGTTCTTTGAAAAAATGAAAGTCAGGTGCATGTGCATATTAACGAGACTTTTGACATTGGTTGTGAATGGTGATAACTGTCAGTCATGTGATGTTTTCATAAGATTATGAGAGGATAACTGTGGTGGCGCGGGTTAGACGTTTCGATGCAGATTATATCAAATAGTTTTTTTTTTGGCGCATTTGTATGCTTAAGAGAAGATCCTATTCAGGCCTTTAACGCTGAACTGTGTCCTTCATGGGCACTGGATCCGTTGCTTTGAGTTGTCAAAATTAGGCGTCCACAATCGCGAAAGTTTCGTTTACTTCTGTGAATTCTCGATTTAGAAAGGGTAAGCACTAAAGATACTCTTATTTGGATTTTTGAAGTTCTTGCCATCGAAGTGGCTACGGCAGTGTGGTTGATGGCTCTTTGTTTTGCAAATGAGATGTTAACCAGGCTATGACTGACGTACAGAGTTACTGGTGGGGGTACCTTTCTGATTTAGATTCTCAATTGAATTGAACCAGAAGCCGCAGACTATCTCGGGTCTGCGCTGAATATTCGGTAGATGATTCTAAGTCGCGCAGCAAATATCTGTTGTGTAAAGCGATACTGAGAGTTAACACTGAGAGAACGTAGTGTTTTTGTGTTACTCTGTGATAAAGAAAAAAAAAAAAAAGAATAGAGACAACAACACCGAAATCGAACGCAGAATCACTCTTACCAGTCGCCGCTTCTTTGGGCTCAAGAGGCAATTGACTAATAGAGCCCTCTTTTAAAGGAATGAAATGGCTTTGTACAAAAGCTTGATTATCCTAGTCCTGCTTTACGGCGCGTAAACTTGGACGCTACTTAAAGTGAATGACAAGCATGCAGAAGGTCTTTTTCACGGCACCACCTCTTTCTAGTTGCTGACAACTCTCAAAGTTTATCAATTCTCTATGAAAAGCTTCTCAAATCCCGCCATTTGAAGTCGGCAAAAGCTGTAGGTCCCTTTTACTCGTAGCAGTAGCACGCACAGCATAAGTAGTTGTTGTAGAAGTTAGGCCCTGGTCCCCTATGGGCTGCAGTGCTACCCACTTATTAATTGTTGTCTTTTGTATATCTTAGGTTAAACGGTTTTGCTTCAACTGTATTTGTTCGATTTTGGCCTCTACTAATTCAAATTTTGGTTGTGGTATTTTTGACTTCTTGCTGCTAGTTTTTTCCCTGATATCGTGTTTCCGAAAATAATCGTCTGATTCTTGCCTGCATAGAAATTTGCATCAAAATATTTCACTTGATAGACATCCGCAAAATTTGTTTCCGAGTCCCACTGTGGGACACTCAAAATTTCACCCACGCATGCGGTTCAGATAGAATAACTCCTACAGCCTGTTCGATCTCAAAATGAAATTTTCGCAATAAAGTAAAAAAATGCACATCACACAGTGGCAACCGCCCATAAAAATGCTTCGCAATTCAATTACCAAAGTGAGCAGTTAATAAATCAGCAAAATGCAACAGAGATGTGTGACTTTATCAATCGAGGCAATTACGAGAGCAGTAATTTCACATTTCGACAGCCGCAACCAGCCTGAATGCAGCGGCGATTTGCATGGCCCGCCCGGACTAAATCAGGCCCAAAGCCAATAGATATTGTGAAACCCGTAATCAGAGCCATTATTATCAGCAAATGTGCGTTATCGGAGCGTTTATTTTGGTTGTAATTTTTGGCCAATTTGATGCAGTGGTGAGCCACACACACCACCTCCTGGGATGCGGTGCTGGGTGGTGACTGTTTGATTTCTGGTATTGTAGTCCGCGAAATTGATGGGTGAGTTGCTTCACTGTGTAGCCATGTACACCGCAGTGCCGGGGGTGCGGTGCCGGCAGGCGGTCAATTTGGCATTCCAAATTCCAGATTATACTTATTTTCACGCCACTCAATTGCATTTCAATTTGGTGAACGACCGTGCCCGTCCAGGCTGGACAGAAACACGCAAAACATCCGTTGGCTAGTGCTTACACTGCCGTCCACCACATCCGGATGGTGCTGAAAATGTGGTGTCACGGTCGGTTGTGGGTGTGGGGGAGGGAGGCTGATTTAATTTCGCATGAAATTTTCTCTCAACAGTGTGATGCAGTTTCCACCCATGTTGCCGGCGGTAAAGTGAAATGTTTGCCATGCAGCTCCTGTTTAATATCGGCAAACTCCCATCCTCCCCTTCCCTTAACCTTATGTAAGCACACTGTGTGCACACATTCAAGTGGGAGTACTGAGTGCAGAGCCTAGGATAGGGTGGTATCCAGGGGCATTTCGCCGGGTGTGAGAGTGCAGGAAATGAGTTTTGATCCGATCATATAGGCGTCAATTATTGGATTAGGGAGGGTAGACCCATAAACTAAATGGTTTCACGGGAGTGTAGCCAGCTAGAAGCCCGTCCATGCATTCGGTGCGGCTGCATACGCGGTGAGCTTGCAATTATAAAAATGCAGTTATGTACACAGATTTGCTAATTAATTTCCACGGGAATTGGCAAACGCTCCGCTCTGGCTGTGTGCACGTGCGGTACGATGCAATGTTAGAAGCATTACTAGCATAATCCGAGGTCGACCTGCAGCTGCATTAATTAATATGTGGGCTCCGGACACCGTGATTGAATGCAAAATAATGTGTTGTTAGATGTGCATTAGTGGGAAAAGTGGCATTCGAGTGCGCGTCTGCTTAATCCTCTCTTTAAACTGCATCTCCATCTCCATCTCCATCTCCATCTCCATCTCCATCTCCATCTCCATCTCCATCTCCATCTCCATCTCCATCTCCATCTCCATCTCCATCTCCATCTCCATCTCCATCTCCATCTCCATCTCCATCTCCATCTCCATCTCCATCTCCATCTCCATCTCCATCTCCATCTCCATCTCCATCTCCATCTCCATCTCCATCTCCATCTCCATCTCCATCTCCATCTCCATCTCCATCTCCATCTCCATCTCCATCTCCATCTCCATCTCCATCTCCATCTCCATCTCCATCTCCATCTCCATCTCCATCTCCATCTCCATCTCCATCTCCATCTCCATCTCCATCTCCATCTCCATCTCCATCTCCATCTCCATCTCCATCTCCATCTCCATCTCCATCTCCATCTCCATCTCCATCTCCATCTCCATCTCCATCTCCATCTCCATCTCCATCTCCATCTCCATCTCCATCTCCATCTCCATCTCCATCTCCATCTCCATCTCCATCTCCATCTCCATCTCCATCTCCATCTCCATCTCCATCTCCATCTCCATCTCCATCTCCATCTCCATCTCCATCTCCATCTCCATCTCCATCTCCATCTCCATCTCCATCTCCATCTCCATCTCCATCTCCATCTCCATCTCCATCTCCATCTCCATCTCCATCTCCATCTCCATCTCCATCTCCATCTCCATCTCCATCTCCATCTCCATCTCCATCTCCATCTCCATCTCCATCTCCATCTCCATCTCCATCTCCATCTCCATCTCCATCTCCATCTCCATCTCCATCTCCATCTCCATCTCCATCTCCATCTCCATCTCCATCTCCATCTCCATCTCCATCTCCATCTCCATCTCCATCTCCATCTCCATCTCCATCTCCATCTCCATCTCCATCTCCATCTCCATCTCCATCTCCATCTCCATCTCCATCTCCATCTCCATCTCCATCTCCATCTCCATCTCCATCTCCATCTCCATCTCCATCTCCATCTCCATCTCCATCTCCATCTCCATCTCCATCTCCATCTCCATCTCCATCTCCATCTCCATCTCCATCTCCATCTCCATCTCCATCTCCATCTCCATCTCCATCTCCATCTCCATCTCCATCTCCATCTCCATCTCCATCTCCATCTCCATCTCCATCTCCATCTCCATCTCCATCTCCATCTCCATCTCCATCTCCATCTCCATCTCCATCTCCATCTCCATCTCCATCTCCATCTCCATCTCCATCTCCATCTCCATCTCCATCTCCATCTCCATCTCCATCTCCATCTCCATCTCCATCTCATCTCCATCTCCATCTCCATCTCCATCTCCATCTCATCTCCATCTCCATCTCCATCTCCATCTCCATCTCCATCTCCATCTCCATCTCCATCTCCATCTCCATCTCCATCTCCATCTCCATCTCCATCTCCATCTCCATCTCCATCTCCATCTCCATCTCCATCTCCATCTCCATCTCCATCTCCATCTCCATCTCCATCTCCATCTCCATCTCCATCTCCATCTCCATCTCCATCTCCATCTCCATCTCCATCTCCATCTCCATCTCCATCTCCATCTCCATCTCCATCTCCATCTCCATCTCCATCTCCATCTCCATCTCCATCTCCATCTCCATCTCCATCTCCATCTCCATCTCCATCTCCATCTCCATCTCCATCTCCATCTCCATCTCCATCTCCATCTCCATCTCCATCTCCATCTCCATCTCCATCTCCATCTCCATCTCCATCTCCATCTCCATCTCCATCTCCATCTCCATCTCCATCTCCATCTCCATCTCCATCTCCATCTCCATCTCCATCTCCATCTCCATCTCCATCTCCATCTCCATCTCCATCTCCATCTCCATCTCCATCTCCATCTCCATCTCCATCTCCATCTCCATCTCCATCTCCATCTCCATCTCCATCTCCATCTCCATCTCCATCTCCATCTCCATCTCCATCTCCATCTCCATCTCCATCTCCATCTCCATCTCCATCTCCATCTCCATCTCCATCTCCATCTCCATCTCCATCTCCATCTCCATCTCCATCTCCATCTCCATCTCCATCTCCATCTCCATCTCCATCTCCATCTCCATCTCCATCTCCATCTCCATCTCCATCTCCATCTCCATCTCCATCTCCATCTCCATCTCCATCTCCATCTCCATCTCCATCTCCATCTCCATCTCCATCTCCATCTCCATCTCCATCTCCATCTCCATCTCCATCTCCATCTCCATCTCCATCTCCATCTCCATCTCCATCTCCATCTCCATCTCCATCTCCATCCCCATCTCCATCTCCATCTCCATCTCCATCTCCATCTCCATCTCCATCTCCATCTCCATCTCCATCCTCATCCTCATCCTCATCCTCATCCTCATCCTCATCCTCATCCTCATCCTCATCCTCATCCTCATCCTCATCCTCATCCTCATCCTCATCCTCATCCTCATCCTCATCCTCATCCTCATCCTCATCCTCATCCTCATCCTCATCCTCATCCTCATCCTCATCCTCATCCTCATCCTCATCCTCATCCTCATCTTCATCCTCATCCTCATCCTCATCCTCATCCTCATCCTCATCCTCATCCTCATCCTCATCCTCATCCTCATCCCCATCCCCATCCCCATCCCCATCCCCATCCCCATTCTCACCCCACATCTTCGTCCTAGTTCTGGTCCAAAATCATAAATGTTCATGTCAACATGTGGCAGAAAGAATTCTTTCTCAGGGAGCGCAAATATTTGATGTAGCAATCACCGACCGTTCCGGGATCTCAGCCCGGATACGTGTCTTCCCGAAACCCATTAACATGTTAATCCGCACGAAGAGCGGGCCTTGTAGTAGTAGGATTCCCGGTCTATATGTGGCACCTGTACACAATGTCTTCGCTGCCGTAGTTGCTTCCCGGGAATTCCTCAAATTCATTCCGCCTGACGATAAAAGCCACGCTCTCCCGTCGTTTAATTGAATCAATCTCCACGTTTATGATCCGCACCAGAGCGTACACGTAAGATGTATCTGAGCACACTTTGTCTCCTACACTGGAGCACCAGCCGTAGTTTTATTACACTACCGCAGAATAGCATCCGTCCGGGCGTGGAGACACGGTCCCTTGTGTTGAGCTCGACGTCGCTTCTCCTAAAAGCATTGTTGAGCGGCAAATTGCTGCGTCCTCCCAGCTCAGCATGCGTAAAAGGATGTGTCATCATTACACACTTTACACACTTGACCTCAAGAGCTCGCAGTTGTCGAAGGAAGACGGGATGGCTTTCACGTTTCCACTTTCGTGCTGGTTTATTTTTTTTCTGCTGTCCCGTCGCTTTCGCAATTCCACTCATGGTGGCAGTCCGCCCCCACGTCAGAGGAAACAAAAGGACACGAGCAGGAACGTGAGCATAAGACATCGACAGAGTTGTGATGAATTAAGAAACAAGCACATTATGGTAAATACATGAGACTTGGACTTCTAGGTGAGCTCAGGTACCCACGTCCCGTGCTTCGTCGTTTGCTTTTCCCCATTTTTTCGCACGACTTCTGAACGCAAACTAATGGAATGCCATTGTTAGGGGATGAGGGGTGAATGAGTTCAGTTTTTGAATGGGGGAAACCTTTTTACGAGCAGGACAATCCGCAGAGTTTATGTATGATGATGATGACACAGCCGGTGTTCGGCTGGGTTGATGGGTGGGGGGTGGAAGAAGTGTACGATGGGAAAAGGTGACGCAGAGAATGAGCAGCACGAAACAGACAACACTTCTCGTTACATTGATGATGACCACTGGTGGTAATGGGTTTTTCAAGGTTTCGCCACAGCTGGAGATGATTACTTTTTGATTTCAGCTGGTCGTGAGCGTTAATGACCGGGTGCTGGGGTACAGTTTACGTAGCACACCCACTCCCGCAGAGATGTATTATACACACGTACACAAAAATGGATGACCGGTAATTAGAGCGCGGGGAAAAAAATCAATTTACTCTGAAAAATGAGAAGGGTGTCGGCTGGGTCCTTAAATAACGCCAGATGCGCGTGGCGTGCCAGATATATGGGATTCCTGCTCGTGATGCGGTGGTCTCGTGAAATATGAGTTGGTTTATGTAAATTGCAGAATTAGTTACTGTGTGCTGCTGTGGGGGATGGGGCGGCAAACAATGCGGTGGCCAGGTTTCGCAAAAACTTCGCAATGAAACTGTGTTAACTCTGAACTTCGATGAATGGATTCTATATCTTCACTATCATTCGTCCCGATGGCAGATAGGTAAAAGGGTATGCTTAGGTTCTAATCGATCAATCAAAAGGTATTCATTTTCTGCGTAAGATAAGTAAGAAACGCCTTCGAGATGGGCACTTTTCTCAGTCGCAGCCGTGCATCCACGTCGCGTAGCAAAATTTTCGAGGGTAGCTAGTTGAGTTTTCTGCAAAATGGATACAACACCGAATCTGGCTGTGTTCGCATAAAGTTTCAAAGTTCAACCAGTGCGTGTCGGTTACGTGCGATCAAATGTTAAGTAGTTGACTATTATTTGCCTTTATCTTCATCTCTTACAAAAGTCCTTGTAAGACATGCCATCTTTACTGGTACCTGTGAACCTACCAAGCAGTTGTCCAAATTGTCACCAACAACAACAACAATTTGGGGTCTTTTAACAGAGATCCAGCTTGCTCCTGGACTTGGATCAACGTCAACTTAGATCAAGAGACAATCTGGTCTTGATTTTCTGACATATAATTGCTTAGTACTGCCACCAGGGTGTATTGGTTCAACTCACAAGTTGAAGGTACTTAGTTCCCTTTTTGGGCTAAGTATTCATCTCTCGTTGTTGCACGGCACAACCACTTTACATTGTCTGGCAACACTCAAGGAGTAGTAGTTGCTTATGAAACTTCAGCGGTCGGAGAATAGCACTTAGCTGTTGACATCAACATGCAACAACATGAACGGATCTAATATTGACGACCTAGAAAAACGACTAACGAACAATGATTTTTGGTTCTGCACGTAGAATGTAAGGTTTCTTAACAGACCACGTGTAGCCGCAGAACTAGCAGATATCACCGCCATCAAGGAAGCGCGGTGGGATCGGCTGGGCGCAAGGAAGATGAAGATCTTCGAAATATACTACAGCGACCTCTTACAGGGAGAGAAGGCAGCCCTTTTTTTTGATGCGGATTTGTTGTTCAAGGTAGACTTAGGCAAAAAGTCTTCAGCTACGATCCCGTAAGCGAACGCCTCATGCCAATCCGTATTAAGGCTATATTCGGGAACATCAGCCGGATTTGCCCTCACGCCCCGTCACAGGAGAAAAATGACAACAACCAGGATGAATTCTATGAAAATCTAGAAACAACATACGATCAATTCCCCAGCTATGACACCACGATCGTTCGACATCTTTGCTGGTGGCATCGGGAAACAATCTGCACGACACCACTTCCAGAAACGGACTCACTGCTTTTGGACTTTGCCGTGGGGCGGAAACTCTTTGTGAGTAGTACGCGGTTTCCACATCTTAACATCCATAAAGGAACCTGGCGATCCCCTGGTCAACCAACCGTCAATCAAATTGATCACCTTGTGATCGACTTCAAAAACTCCTCCAACATTCTCGATGTCCGAACATTCTGAGGCACCAACTTCGACTCGGACCATTTCTTGGTTCAACCAAGGAAAGAACAAGGATGTTGAGAGAGCAACGGAGGCGAGATGATGGGTGATTCAGAGTGGGGTTTGATTTATAATGTAAAACAAAATACATATGTTTGAAAGTGAACAAACAACTTTAACTACGGAAAAATAGTTAAGATATGTATTATTGCACGGTCTAGGCTGGTAATTTACTGTAGCAAAGGGTGAAATTAACTGCTCACCACAGAGATTTCTTTACATGTCTATTGTGTCAAGAAATCCCTGACCACAGAGATTTCTTAACATGTCTATTGTGTCATCTGTGGTCGCCGTGGCGTAGTGGTAAGTGCATCGACCGCGGCGCAAAAAAGTCTGGGTTCGATTCCCGGCGGGACACCTAGCATTTTTTCACGGCACCACCAAGCGCAAAAAATTATATGTGAAACCTGGCCAACCAACCAAATCAACAGAAAGGCCGATTACTCTTGGCGCTTAGGTAATGCTCTGTGTTTGGTGGGATCAGAAGGGTATGCTGTATTATGAGCTTCCATCATGCCAACGCTCGGCACCACGTTTCTATACCGGTTAAGAATTATTTGGAAAACAGTGGATGGGTGGTCTTACACCACCCGCCTTATAGCCCAGACCTTGCCCCTTCTGACTACCATCTGTTCTGGTCAATGCAGAACGCCCCCAGTAAAGTTGGGTTCGCATCAGAGCAGAAACCCACAAATTGGCTTGAATCAGTCTTTGCTCGGCAGTTCTTTTGGGATGGGATCCACAAATTGTCAGAAAGATGGGAATAAGTCATAGCTTAAGATGAGTGGTCGCCGTGGCGTAGTGGTAAGTGCATCGACCGCGGCGCAGAAAAGTCTGGGTTCGATTCCCGGCGGGACACCTAGCATTTTTTCACGGCACCACCTCTTTCGAGTTGCTGACAACACTCAAGGAGTATTAATTGTCTATGAAAAGCTTCTCAAATCTCGCCGTTCGGAATCGGCAAAAAACTGTAGGTCCCTTCTACTCGTGAAGAACAGTAGCATGCACAACACGAGTAGTTGTTGTAGAAGTTAGGCCCTGGTCCGTTGTGGGCTGTAGTGTCACTCAATTATTATTATTATTGTGTCATCTGCTTTATGACTTGTAGGGCCAGGGTTTGGATGTGGCCAAGCTGCTGAAATCGTCGCCGAATCCATTCGTCACAGTCTTCGACTGCACTCTCACCTACAGCTGTTATAGCCTTTTCACTCGATGTGGTCTAATCGTAGAGTTTTATCCCAAAATGTAATCTGGGATTCAAATCTTCGAGTGGTATTGGCAATAGAGCAGTCATACGCTGAAGGTCCCAGTTTCGATTCTTGGATCAAACACCACGAATCGGGACCATCTATTTCACGGTACCAACTCTTTCAAATTGCTAACAACAGCCAACGGGTACCAATGTCTATGAAAAGCTTCTCAAATGTCGTAGCGCGGATACGGTAAAAACTGCAGGTCTACTCAACTCGCGAGAGGACGAAAACATACACAACACGAGTAGTTGTTGAAGAAGCCAGATGCCGTCCCTAGTCGGCTGTAGTGCCACTCAAATATTATTTTTGTAGTAGGACGTACCGTAAGCTCATTGAATTGAAAAAAAAAATAATTCTAACAGAACGATGATGACAAATTAAAACTGTTGTGGTGTGAGTCATGCCAAAGTATACTGAATAAAAATCACAAAGTAATTTGGTAGGATTCATGGGTGATCTGTTGAAGAAAGCCTATTGAAAATGAAATCTCACGCTTGTATAATATCAAAAGCTATACATTAAAGTCCTTTCCTTTGACCTCTTTTACTCAGTGTGTTCACTAATGACATTTAACATGTTGTGACGCCTCGAACGATAGCCAAATATATAAAAATTGTCTATTTGGGTCTGTTGCAAACTGCTTGGAAAACGTGAAAATAACCTAAAGTAAGACCAGGCAAAAATTCAAGAGTGTGGTTATTTCAAAAATTCACAATTTTAGTTCGTTAACGCTTTAAGAGCATAAAAGGGGCAAAGCAAACCTTCGCTTTTCTTTCTATCTTCTTCTTCTTCTTCGGATGGCGCTACAGTCCGGGGTGGACCTGGGCCTCAATCAACATGCCTCTCCAGCCAGCATGGTCTTTCGCCAGCTGCCTCCAGTTGCGCACTCCAAGTTGGTTGAGGTCCTTTTCCACTTGTGTGCGCCATCTTTTTATCTAGTCTTCTCCTAATGTAATAATAATAAAATAATAATTGGGTGGCACTACAGCCCACAAGGGACCTGGACCTAGCTTCTACAACAACTATTACGTGCCACTGTTCTCCCTCGAGTAGAGAGGAGCTACAGTTTTTTGTCGACTCCGAACGGCGAGATTTGATATGCTTTTCATACACCATTGATACTCTCTAAGTGTTGTCCGCAACTCGTAAGAGGTGGTGCCGTGAAAAAATGAGAGGTGTGAGGTGAGACTTTCTGCGTGGCGGTCGACGCACTTACCACAACGCCACGGCGACCCACCTCCTACTGTAATATTTTACATTAAATATGTACATACGTTAACGATTAAGCCATATTGTGGTGATGCTTTATTTTGGCGAATAAATAAGTAAATGGGGAAGTATCAGCATCATTCAACAAGGTATGGGCTCTACAGATGGATATATTATTTCGTATCTGCCTCAATTTTTTTTTCACTAATTAAAAGCTGATATCATTGTAAGAATTACAGTTCGTGATGAAAAATCTTCTTTGACAAGCTTGAATTCCATTGATGTAGGTTTATTGCGGCAAAAATGAACCCATCCAAAGAGAAAATACGCTACATTTTATAGCTTTTCTTCTACAAAGGCGAAAATGGCTAGAAATTCGAAAAGTCTTTATGTTCCTGATTCTGTTATAGACAGCTTTGTGACAGTTTGTTTTCGTCGATTCCTTTCCTTTTAAGGATAAAGACGAACCACCAATTAACAACAATGTTTAAACAAATCTGGAAATCGTTGACGCCTACTGTTAAATAAGCACCCTTTCAATTGCTGAACATTCCACAAAAAACAGTTTCGAACCATTTGACTGCGGCCAATGTATCAGGTTCACCCGAATTAAAGCAGAAACACCTCATACTCGTAGATCGAATTCCTATGTGTGAATCGCTTCTGAATCGCAACAACATGATGGATTGATGACAACATGATGTGAAAATCGTGGACAAATGGCGATCAGCTGGTGTCTTCAAGATAGAATTCAATGCCAAGAAGGTTTTACTTTGTGTTTGGAAGGCTTGCCACAAAGTCATTACCTACGAGCTACTTCCGTGCTCCAACTCAATTCCATCGTGTACTGTTAAAAATTACACCGTCATAGGAAAGTTATCACTCAGAATTGTTCAGCTTCTAGTCCGAACTTACCACCACCTGGTGACTACTATTGGGAGTACAAAATAGCGTTTCGACATCTCTTGGTTTCAACTCGTACAGCGCCCAATTTTCTTGCTTTTGAATAAATTCAAATTTCAAATTGTTTGGTAAGCCACCTCCCTACACTTTGCGACTACACTTTGGGCTTGGCGCGAATCTTGATTCAGTAAAACCTCCAATTCCTCGTCATCAAACTTTTGGGGCTGGACACTTTGCCTTCAACAGTAAAATCGTCAGTCTTGAAGCAAATAACTTTCTGCATAATTCATCGGTGGGAGCAAATTTAACCTAAATATCTAGAAGCATTCGATGAACTTTGGCAGCACTTTTATTTTTCAATTAAAAAAGAAAATCAGAACTTCCTTCCGAAGCCGTTTGTTTAAGACAAATACAGACTTTTGTGAAGAGGCAAAAAACCATGCTATAGTCTAAAAAGAGACGTTGGTGTACAGTACTTATAGCTAACAAATGTCACACCTTTCCAATGAAGTAGGTAACCGCTTCCAAGATCAGCCACAGCTTATAGGTGGCGTCATATTTTGAACTTAAGTTGTACCCCCAATATCTATCCCTGTCTATGGTAAGCAATTTTGTTGTGAAAACATTCGCTTCAAGATACGTTTGCCAAAATTAGCTTTACAGATTTTTTAACATCAAGACCATGTGTTCTATAAGAAATTTATAATCAAATTACCTTTAATATTGCCGACAGTTTTTTTTGTTGGAGTTTGGAGAACACTGCACTAGAGCGCTCAGACTCAAAAGCTGGTCCATTGTACTACTAGGCAGTAACCTTCTTTTATTGTAGTTTTCTGGTTTTCCGAAGAGACACCAGCAGGCGATTCTGTGATAAAGAGCTTAAGTTTTCAGCTCCCACCATATTAGCGACAGACAGCCACCCCCTGATACGACCAAAGTCGGGCAATTGACAGAGAAAGCGCTCTGAAGTGTCTTCGCCTTTTCCACAGGCGTCGCAAAGGGTGTCTTCACTTAGCCCAAGTAGACTTAGGTGCTTAGCGAAGGTGAAGTGTCCCGTTTGTACGCCGACAAGTTTTCTTCACTCTTTTCTGTCTAGAGATAATAGAAAAGCCACGGATTTCTTGCTGATGTTCGGGACCATGAACTTGGTCAGCTTGCATCCTAGAGAGTCATGCCATCTCTAGTTGTGCTGTTGGGAGACCCAACTGTCGACTGAAACTCTAACCAAGGAAGCGGCTAGTCCCAAGATGGGTTCGGGCTCAACGAATGCCTCTTTAGAACCTTGCCTAGCTAGTTCATCAGCAATCTCGTGATGTCCCGAGACCCAGACAAGCCTTAGCAAATTCAGTCTGCCGACCAAATTAAATGAGGACTTGCATTCCAGGACTACTGTGGAAGTGGTTTAAGGGTTGAGTCAGGCCTTAAGCACAGCCTATCTGTCGCTGCAGACGCAGATACTTCGCCCCTTCCACCTGCTCTTCACAAAATAGTTGGTAGTAATTAGGATCGCAATGGCCGACAGTTACTAAACAAAATGGCGCATACTGGACTTAGATTGTATAAGTGTCCTTGCTACTTATTTACAAAATGAGGTACAATTCTAACCACAAACCACACGTTGCGTTGCCCAATCGCCATAATCATTGAAAAACAACACAATGGCCACGCCATTGTGTACTGAACTAGGCAGAAAATACGTCTCAGTAGAAAATGTATTTACCGTGGCAATCCCATTGGGTCTGCCAAACGATACTTTGCGCATTAATTTATTTCTCCCATCACGGAGAAACTTTTCGAAGTTCAACTAAATTGATACCCTCCCTGCACGAACTAATACACGACGCCGATGTGTCACCACAGCTGCTTGTGCCCATACAGTCAGCGTAGCGTCCCCTCGTACTAGTCAATGTTTGAAATTTAATTAATTAACAAAGTGTTCTATTCGTTCGGTGTCCTTGAAGCACGGTCATCGCTTCGAACCGTCCACATCCTAAGGGACGTCGTATTTCGAATTTCGTCAACAGCCGGCTAACACAACAACTTGTCGGGTACAGCATAAATTAAATTCGAAATAATGAGACTTGTGCCACCCAGATTCTCGCACACACTTCAATGGTTTCTATCCTTCTTGCGCTGTCCCGACCGGCCTAGTTGATGGTTGGTTCGTATGGGAGTGGCTTGTATGCACGTGTGTTTGACATTTGGGTAAAGAGACAACACTCTTGTCGAGGCTTATTGCTTTTCGTAGGCCACGCTTCCTCCCGATGTGCACTCGAAGAAATTCCTAAGGCAGTGCTTCGAAATACGTCCACATATTGACGGAATTAAAATATTCCATTTACCCATCAGACTGGCACTAGAGCTTACCAAGTGGAGTTCAATATATGCGGCTGGTGTCAGTCGATCAATTCAGTGAATGTGTGATGTGATAGCCTTGGGCGGGAAAGATTGGAATTAGTTGGAAATCGGCAAGAAGTGATCGACTTAGAGTGACTCTGAACGAGAAAAATACTGAAACCTGGGAGTGGAACTGAAATTGAAATTCAAACTGAAACTCAGACTGAGGTTGAGTGGCATGCTTCGCATTCAAATCTGATATTGAACTTGTAGAAGACAGTGCTTTAGGAAGCTCTGCAATCATATGAAACTGTGTACCGCACAGTGGGGCTGAAGACGCCGCAGAAACCAGTGTTCCGCATTGCAAAAAGCTCAACATCAAGTTAAGCTACATTTTTTTTAACAGAGAGGGATGTAGTCGAAATGTCCCTAGTTTAAAAAGAATACAAAATCTCATGAAGACTTACTTTTACTTGTCAGCATCTAATTTTTCGGCTATGTACAAAGCGCTACAAAGCTGCCCGTATCTGGCAACACTACGACATAGCCTACAAAACAACGATATGCATGATTAGTTTGGATATTGCGTTCAACAATTATAGACGTGTAAACATGGAGTTCACTAACGCCGAGATTCGCGCTACTTTAAAGTTTTCCTTCGTTAAAGGCAAATCCGTAAGATAAATAGTGTTTTAGGGCATGGTACTCTATCACTTCGATCCGCAGAGGAATGGCTTCGACGATTCAGAGCCGCTGAAAACGACACCATGGATAAGCCAGCCGGCGCAAGACCTGTGACGACGAATACCGATAGAATCATGGAAATTATCGAGTTAGACGGGCATGTAGCATCTCCTGACATCGCTCAGGAAATGGGAGTTAGTCACCAAACCATTTTAAGCTATCGGCAGAAGGCTGGATACAAAAAAGAGCTAGATGTTTGCGTGCCGCATGATTTGACGCAAAAAAACCTTCTGAACCGAATCAACGTCTGCGATATGCTGTTTTTGAAGCGAATGGTGATTGGCGACGAAAAATGGATCACATACGACAATATCAAGCGAAAACGGTAGTGGTTGAAGGCCGATGAATCATCCCAAGCAGTGGCCAAGCCGGTATTGACGGCCAGGAAGGTTTTGCTGTGTGTTTGGTGCGATTGGAAGGGAATCATCCACTATGAGCTACTCTACCGCGAACAACTGGACCGCTTGAAGCAGGCGATCGACCAGAAGCGTCCAGAATTGGCCAACAGGAAGGGTGTAATGTTCCACCAGGACAACGCCAGACCACTCACTTCGTTGATGACTCTTCAGAAGCTACGGAAGCTCAGATGGGAGGCTTTATTGCATCCACCATAAAGCCCGGACATAAAGCCAAGTGATTACCACCTGTTCCTGTCCATGGTGAACGCCCTTGGCGGTGTGAAATTGAACTCAAAAGAGGCTTGTGAAAAGTGACTATCCGAGTTCTTCGCAAATAAGGAGGGGGGCATCTGCGAAGAGGGTATTATGAAGTTGCCGTCTAGATGGAAACAGATTATCGAACAAAACGGCGCATATTTGATCCGATCACTATAACACTTTTTATGAAGCATTGAATGAAGAGCAAAAAACGGGAAGGGAGATATTTGACAGCCTTATACTAGTTTTGATAAAATTAACCAACGTTTGCCCTAGTCTTACCGATCACTATGTGTGCTTGACACAATGGGTTACTTTTTTAAATGCCCAAGAGCAGATTATTAAAGCGGATGGATATGGCTAATGATGTGATTGTTGAAGGACAATGTGGGTTTTTTTAGACTCCAGTATCACGAGGTGGTCGCCGTGGCTTAGTGGCTAAGTGAGTAGGCCCACACGCAGAAGGTCCAAGTTCGATTCCCGGACGGAACACCATTTTTTCACGGCACCATCTCTTCCGGATTGCTGACAACATTCAATGTCTAAGGAAAGCTGCTCAAATCTTGCCGTTCGGAGTCGCCAAAAAACTGTAAGTCCCTTCTACTCGTGAGAGAACAGTAGGACGCACAAAAGAGTAGTTGTTTTAGAAGCTAGGCTCTGGTCTCATGTTGGCTGTAGTACCACCCAATTAGTTTTATTATTCACATAGAGATATGAAAAGAGACGATGTTTAGAAACAAAGTCTAAAAAATAAAGATCAGAAATAATAGAAAGAAAAACGCAGATAGATAAGCAGTGATTTAAACCTACACCTAAATCGGTCAAGATGGTTTTGCCCTCAAAAGAACTTTCTCGAAATCGCCTTGAAAAAAAAAACACAACCGCTCGTTTCAAAATTCTATTCCGTACTAGATTTTATTTATCATTTTATTCTGACAGTTTGAAAGTTGACTCATAGCTCTTTCGTAGATGTGGAGCGCTGTTCGTATGGGGACACATCTAAACCAACTCGTTCGCTCAAAAAAAGTTTTTTCTTTGATGAAAAACTCTAAAACAAAATCGAAAAACTCATATGGACAAGTTGCGAGAGTTCATTGCAGTTACAGAGTGTAGGAGATGTCATCAATAGGCGAAGGAATGAAATGGCACTTCTTTTCGTTACAATCAATTGTCCATGAGTAAGCGGTTTATGACATGAGAACAGCATTAGCCTACAGTAGACCGCGGGAATTGCCAAAGCTTTTGGAAATTTGTCTTCAGAGCAAAACGATCCAAATTTCAGAAAAAAACAAGAGCCAGAGAGCGTCAAAGTTTTGATTGATTAGAAGCAGTGTGGTTTAAATTGATGCACATGCCTCTCCAACCTCCCGCCTTTAAAATGTTGATATTGGTCTTTTCCGATTTACCCCCTCTTGCGATTTTTGAATTTCGGGATATCGTCTACAACCCGCGGGGATATACTTTGAATTGCTAAACATACAATGCTCAATCAGACACCACTTGATCACAACTGTATTGTGGAACTGGAGGTCTTTGCAGTCAAAGCCAGAATGATATTCATCGTGATAATACCTCTAAATTAGGTAGGAGTTAACACAATCGAATTGAAGAAGTCACAGCTAGCCGCCATTTATCGCGAAGATCTCAGAGCTCTTTTCTTAATGTAAGCGATTAAGCATTGATTAGTGCCTAGACACAGACCCACACAGAAATGAGGAAATTTACCAACTTCCGGCTGATCTGCGGGGAAAGGTTGACGTGAAGATCTATGAATCAGCGATTGTCGCTAGTTCTCAGATTTCGGTTCCTTCAACACCTGCGAGTCCGCATAGATTACATGGCTTTGTTATAGGATTTCGAAACTCTACATGTACCATCGAGCTGAATAAAAAGCTGCCTTCAATGGTAGTTGGGCTTCAACCATTTTCATTGTCACAAAATGAAAATGTGGACCATCGACGAAACTAAATGAAAAGGGCGCAGCGATAGACTGAAGCAAGATAATCTTTTAATTGCTTCTGCTACTACCTCAGCATAGCGTCAGATGAGGTTTAGACCTCTAAGGGAGTTCTACTTCGTTGAACTCCAAGAAATTTCAAGCAACGTTTTATCATCTGTGGGATTGTACGAACTATCAGGTAACGGCATAAGAGCAAAAATTCGCCATTATTATCGGGTTTGATGACGCTTTCGATGTTAGTTGGAGTACTGATAGTCTTATCCAGAACCGTTCTGTAGCTAGTTTGAGACGAAGTGTAGACGGACCTCGACATTTGTCGGTAATAGAACTTGCAGAGTTAAAGCGAGTCACGAGAATATACCTTACTACCTTAAGGCCCAAGCAAAAGTTAAATTATCCAAAGAATGTTACAATAGTTCTTTTTCTCTAAAAGTGACGACAAAACGTTTTTTGGGGGTGTCTGAGTGCAACCAAATGGGTGAACTACGTTCATTGAACCCAGAAAGAAAAGAAAAGTCCTTCGCCTAGAATCTAGACCCTACAATCCATTAACCAACTAATAATAATAATAATTGAGTGGCACTACAGCCCATAACGGACCAGGGCCTAGCTTCTACAACAACTACTCGTGTTGTGCATGCTATTGTTCTTTACGAGTATCAATTATATACCGTACAAAGTTACGCATAAACTCAATATTGACAGTCCACTGAAGTCGCAAGATCGGAAAAGAGGAAGAAAGCTGTTCTCAATTTCAACTTCCAGAACTTCGTGATCGAGACTGATACAATATAATGAATTTAGTGATTTTTGATTTTAGCCCTGTGTTCTAAATTTTCAAATCAAAAAAGTGTTTTTTCCAACACCTCGAACTCATATGTGTGCCGTCACCGTGGCGTAGTGGGTAGTGCGTCGACCCATACGCAGAAGGTTAAGGTTCGATTCCTGGACGGACACTCAAAGAGTATCAATTGTCTTCGAAAAACTTCTCAGCTCTCGTCGTTCTGAGTCGGCAAACAACTGTAAGTCCCTTCTACTCATGGGAGAACAGTAGCATGCAACAAGTTGTTGTCGAAGCTAGGCTTTGGTCTCTTATAGTCTTTCTCAGCAACCTTTTCAACTTTAGCTGGCCACTGAATTTTTTTTATTGATCCCTTACTTTTGAGATTACAACAACTACAAATCTTTGATCAATATCCACCGAACGATATTCGTTCTTGGGAGTCTCCTTACTTTTGGCAATCAAAATTATGATTTTTTTCCAGTCTAAAAAATGTAAATTTGAAAAAGTCGATACCTTCAAATATTCACACCACTGCCTTAGCTCTTGTGTAGCGTGCAAAATTGTTCTTTAAGAATCGTCTTCTGTCAGCACTTTCTTTCTGCACTTGGTACAACGTCTAACTTTCTTTGGCAGAGTTAAATTCCAAGTGCAAACATATCTCGTTACTGTGGGTACTGTGTCAAGTGACTGTTCAGAACTTGTGCGGATTGCTGTACAATTCCTTTCAAGTATGCACACACATCCTTCGGGGTTGCTCCTTTGCAGTTTTACTTTTCCTTATCATTCTTTTGATGGTTAGGACTGTGGTATGTTGTTGAGTCTTGTGTGTGTGGATTGTTTTACCTTTTGTTCTGTGTTGGATGCATGTCTCAATGAACTAGTTTTAAGTTGACGACTGTTTTGGATTTCTTTTCTTTTGTGAATGGCTACTTAATTTATTTTGAAGTTACAATTCAATGCAGACGAATTTAAATATTTGTTTAATTACAGAAGAGTTCTGTTTTTTAGATGTTTTAGATACTAAGTGGTATTTAAGGATCTAAGCGGCAGTGGAGGGGAAATTAAAATATTTTAAAGCCTTTCTTACTTTTTTTTTATAATTGGCGCGCGTTGATGTGGAAAGAGCATTCCATATTCGTGTGGAGCGCCTGAAGAACGAGTCTCTAAACTTAACTGTACGTCCGAAAGTGGGCTCAACGGTCAACGGGTGGGCATTCCTACCGAGGCTAGTATTTCGGGTAAATTCTTAAAGGGAAGGAATGCTATTGGCTTATTTATACATTTGAGAATTTTACAGGGATCATCACCTTGTTGTAGCCAAGGTAAAAACGCGGATATCGAGAGAGCAACGGAGTCACGGTTTGACGTCGGAAAGCTACAATCGCTACAGATCGCTGGGATCTTTGCCGACCGAGTTTCCCTGAAACTCCCGAACATTCGACGCTGCCTGCACTGACGATAGAAGAAGTATGGAAACGTTGTCAAGAAGCCATCAAAGAATCTACCGCTGATGTGCTGGGTTTCACACCACCACCCAGAAAGAACCCATAGTTTGACGACGAGTGCAGGCAGGCACATGCAGCTTAACAGGAAGCCTACAAGGCAACAGCTCTCGCTGTTCGATGCAGAATAAGAAGCGCTGAATATATTGTACATAAGTCAGTTCATAAAAATTATAGCAACTGATGCATTGGCTAATCTTCACACTACGGCAGATCCTGGAAAAGACCCAAGAAATGCAAATTGACACTCACCACCTATTTATCGATTTCAAGGCCGCATATGACAGTGTGCACAGAGACGAGCTATACAGTGCCATGTCTAGTTTTGGCATTCCTACCAAACTCGTTAGATTGTGTATGAGAACTCTCGCTGCTCCGTCAAGGTCGGCAACGAACTCACCTAGACCTTCAATGTCAAAAAAGGTTTTAGACAAGGCGACGCACTGTCATGTGACTTTTTTAACATCATCCTTGAGAAGATCGTGCGTAAGTCACAGGTGAACACCAGAGGCACGATCTTCCAAAAGTCAGTTCAATTGCTAGCTTCCCTCGATGACATTAACATAATTGGATGAACGCAGAGAGCAGTTAATGAGGCGTTTGCTGGCATTGAAGCGGAAGCGGTTAAAATGGGTCTGGTGGTAAATGAGGGCAAAACGAAGTACACGCTGTCATCAAAGAAGGACGCACAATATCGGCGTCAGCTGCCAGAGCGTCACACTAGGCAGCAGAAACTTCGAGGTAGTCAAGGACTTCGTCTATCTCGGCTCCGCGGTAAACAGGGACAATAACACCAGTACAGAAATCAAGCGCAGAATCACTCTTGCCAATCGCTGTTTCTTTGGGCTCAAGAGGCAATTGACTAGTAAAGCCCTCTCTCGAAAGACTAAGCTTGCTTTATAAAACACCTTGATCATCCCAGTCTTACTTTATGGCGCGGAAACTTGGAAACTACTAAAAGCGGATGAGGATGCCCTTGGTCTCTTAGAGAGAAAAGTTCTGCGTGCGATTTTTGGTCCTGTTTGCGTTGATGGCATCTGGAGGAGAAAATTCAACAACGGACTCTATAAGCTGTACAGCGGCATGTGAATAGTCGGGTGAGTGCGGTTAGAGTGTTTTAGATTGATTAAGCTAGGTCATTTAGAGCAGATGAATAGCACTGTTTCAGCCTAGATGATGACCTCGTCCGAAACGGCTCACGCAAATGGAGAAGGAACTCATCTAACGATGTAGGCGATATTGAAAACGTGCTAGTTGCAAAGGGCCAGCTTTACCCAGAACTTGAATGCGCCTAGAACAGAAGAAATAACATCTTCATCTAAGATATCCAAAAGAACTTTCGTATTCTTACCGTCGTTAGCTGTAACTCCGCGCCTCGATTCTTACTGCCCATCACGGCGTACAAAGGTCCAAATAAACACTTCTTTTCAAAATTGACCTCTTCAAGGATAACAGTATTGCCTGAGGGGAATTTGAAATTTACTACAAAACCGAATTTCTAGACAGAGAATTATAAGAGAGAGAGCTATTGGATTCTGAACCACGTTTCGGGGCAAGCAGAAGAAGAAACAGACTCAGCCATAATTTGTATGGCCTTACGCCTTGTCGATGATGACAGTTTCTTGGAGAAAGTTACAAAGGCTTATTATGAAGCTGCTCGTAACAGACGGAAAAGTTCTGAAAATACCATCAACAAAAAAGAGAAGCTTTGGCTCCATTATCCTAAGAAGACAGCGGTTCGCTGTAACCTTTACTCATTGGACAATCTTTACTTATTGGCATGATAGAATTCTGGTTAAGAAAAGAGGCGACGAGCAAGAAAAAGAGGCGGCAAGTCTTACTCTTGAGGCTAATCAAAAAATGCACTTCCCCCACCCCCCTTACCAGTCATAACCCGATGCCGTTTGTTAAGGCAGATGTAGCTTAAGGCCCTTCCTTTCATAGACAAGGGACCTTATCAGACTGTATTATTCGTCTTTTCACAGACGTACTTACTGGACGCTGTTTGCAAAATAATCATGCAAGACGACCACCCATGTAATAAATTCTCAAGGCGCTGTCGAGACGACGAGTGTCTTTCGTCATTATTTTGGAAACTAATCAACACTTCCAAGGGTAAGGAGGACAGCGATATGGCTTGCCTTTTCAAGTGCCTAAGCGGATGAACTGTTGGAAGAGTTAGTTAAGACAACAAACTGTCTTTAAATATAAAATTAAAAAGGATTAGTATTTTATCTCTAAGAACCGTCAACAATTTCGTCAGATGGCATCAAAATTATCTCATTCGTTGACAGAGGAGGAGGTTGGCAGAGCTTCATATCCAATTACAGCCAATGGCAGTGTGGGCCCATTCTTAATACCTTGCAGGGATGAATCCTGAGCTGTGGATTTTGTTCTTATTATTTGCTGATGACTAGATATCTGTTTAAACAGTCTGTCATCCTAGCTGATGGTAGGATGGATTAAATTCGAGAACTCAGTGTGTTTCACATCTCATGTCCGAGCAGCCTTACCTTACACTATCCTAGATCTACACACGCATTTCATTGACAACATGATGGAATTAATTATTAGCACAAAAGGAACTGTCACTCAACTGCTGATTTCAAACCAGAAGTTAGTAAAAGAGAAACCTTACCCACAACCCCGCTGCATTTCCGAACAAAATGCAACCAAATTTAACTGCCTTCCAGTCCATTTCCTATCAACATACGACACACAGACTAATTGAGAATTCAACCAACTTGTTCACCTGCATCTGCAAAAGTCAGAAAGTGTATTAACACTTCGCCAACATAAATAACTGAGAGACCACCGCCCACCCCACTAGTTCACTCTGACATTCCTGTCACATACAAAATGTCAGTTTGACAAAACAAAAACGAGAGCACAACGGAGAAACCCCAAACACCAGAAAGCCCTCAAAAGAATTACTGTGAAGCGTTTTGAGGAATCCCATCACGTTACACACTTGCACTCCACATGTGATAATCCTCGGAGACTTGAATGAATATTTAATGGACTATCTCACGGCAGAAGACAGGACAACTGCACACTCCGGAAAACAATTCCCACCCAAGACCGCCGGCCCGAAGACAAAAGAAACGGAAACAATAAAAGCACAGCGAACTCCAAACGTCTGTTGCCCCAGCTCACCCACAGCCATTCATTCATCCCCCACCCGCTGGCACGTTGACTGTAAAACAAGCACAAGCGAGAGAAAATAAATCCTTTTATGAATTCATACAACGACCTTCCTCCGGCTGACGAAAGAGAAATAAATTCTCTAAGCCGGCAAGTCTTGCGTTTTATTGAAACAAAAGCAACCGGCAGGATCTTAAAGAGTCATCATCCCTCTGCATGCGGCAGTCAATTCTATCCGCAGGCTGGCGGTGTGTGTGTGCGTGGGTGGTTCGGCCAAATGTAACAATCATCTAGCTGCGGTTAATGTCTCACTTAAGCAAGCCGAAATATTTGTACCAGGTTTGTGGCGGACCAGGTTAACACGGTTTACCCAACGCTCCACGCTCCCATTCAATATTAAAGGCTTCCATTAAATTCCAATTACGTATTTATGCGGAAGGTTTCTGGATGCTGGTGTCAATGCGGAGAACTTTAACCATACACTATCGGCGTGGTATCGAAACGATCGTGCGGTCACTCAATTCCAGTGACAGTTGAAGGGGGTGTGTGTGGTTCTTCGATTTAGTTATGCTGAGGCCAAGGTACACTGGTGGTTGTGGTGGTGGATTTTGGGGAAATGGAATGTACGACGCTTGACATCTGATGTGTAGAGTGTGAGATTAAGAGACGTCTGAAGGCTTGCGAGGCCCTTGTGGAAATCATCAGGGAGACCGAATCAATCACGGAGTTGATTTTGTGGGTGTGAAAGTTGACTGTGGGCGATGCGCTTCAATAGGACCCATTCTGAGAATTTCGGTGGAGTAAGGCGGACGGATTTTGACGGTTATACTTATACCATCCATAATCCTCATCTTGTATGTGGGAAGTCAAGCGGACAACGAAAAGGAAAAAGAGGTTCTATCAGATCATAAGTCAACTCGCACCCACTGTTCCAAAATTACGTCAGATATGACGGGATGGATCATCATCATTCATTTTCAGTGGCCAGGATGTTGTTTTTAAGAAGTCTGTTTGCCTCAAGTGATCTTCGCTTTGATCTAACCACCTTGCTCTGGGTTTGTTACGCGGTACTCTGCCTAATGAAATCGCTTCCACGACACGACTCAAATGTCAAGATTATTGAAAAATTACTGCCGCATAGCTAAAGTATGGAAATATAGCTCTTTCTGCCGTTTGCTCTATCAATGTTGAGCTTCATGTAAAATGCGGCGTATCTCGTCCTATTTCGGTGCTGAATTCCCAGAAAGAAATCACATCTCATCTCGTACTTGCAAATCTAATAGTTGAAGCAAATAAATACGTAAGACCAAACCCTCACCAATTTTTGCTTGCTCTTGCCACCTCCGTGACCTTAGTCTAGTGGTCTTCACCATATGATTCTCGGAAAAGTCAAGAGCTCATGGCATCCAAAAATATATAATCTCGTACTGAACTTAAAATTCTCCACAAACAAAAGCAATCCCACTCCCTTGTTCCTTTCTACTTACAATGCCAGATCATCTGCAATCAAGCACTCAATAACGTCCTAGTAATGAAGTCAACCCAATCTTGTTACACTCCAGAAGTCTTCCTGGATGCTCCACTCCTGTGCCAAATGCAAATGCCCCTGGACAGCATTCACCTTGTTTGGCAAAGAGCATCATTGCGAATTCCCTTTCACCCAGAGTCAACACGCACAAATTATCATCAAACGAACTACGTACTCGTACACCCACACCTACACCGCGCAGACTGCAGAACCCTTTTGATGCGAACCTTCAGTCTCGTAGAAGTGCCTTTCCTTTCAGGTGGCCCCATGCACGTCATTACCTTGCTCTGCGGATCTGTTCACTTTCCCAAATTGTTTCTTCAATTCCAGCAACCAGAAGAGAGCCAGCGCCAAGAGGAACATGTTTACTCAGCCCATCCATTCACTATTCACTCAGGACGAAGGCAACAGAAAAAAAAAAGAGAAGGATATTTACTGCCCTCACGAGAGTGCAAACACTAAAGTTCTGAATGACTTTAAAGACATTTGTGAAGCTCTCAGAAATGACGTGCACACACCCCTGTCGCCATCGTCACTCATTTTGTCCGTGCCCATCGCGGGTGAAAGAACACGTCCTTCCCAAGCATACTTCATGCTCTCTGCGTATTCACTCGAGTGGCCACTCTTCCACTACACACTCCATTCTGTAGTCGGAGCACGAGTTGAAAAACTCGAATTAAATATTAAAGAAGGATACCTGAGCGATAGGACTAGCCTGCTCAGCGGGCGAATAATTCATAATTTGGGACTCGCGCACACACACAGTCCTTGGAGTTGAGCAATTTGCCCCCTCATTATTTCAGCTCCACTCTCCACTGCTGAAAAAAACGATTCGAGTCCTTGGATAAGAACTAATTGAACTTCTCGAATCGTTGTAACTGCGATGAAATATTTACTGTTTGTCCTCACATCAGTGAACCGGCTCGAGTGCACACAGATGTACCCTAATTGCAGGACGAAGTGTCAACAGACTGTCTTCAGCTGTGCCGTGGACTGTGACATGTGGTATCGACTGGCTGTACTCCGTTCTGTGATTGACGTGCTCGACGTCACCGCACTCAGCAGCTGCTTGAGTGAGCACGAGACAATGATTTTCCCGCTTCATGGGACACAGAAAATATGCTTATCCCGGAGAATCGATTAAAAAGGGGCTGGTTGTGTTTCTAATTGCAGCACTGAAAGGAGGATTCCAATTTATTAGCTGGCAGAGTGTGTGCGGTTGATCAGATGTGTGTGAATTGGGAAGGAGTCTGAAATAGGAATCCACATTTAAAACGTCACATTCGTTGCTTTCGCACCAGGACCTTATTGATTTACCGATGGTAAGAGGTCTCCTGCGTCCCATACAATCACTTTCTCCACGTGGATCGAACTAAAAGGAATTATATGGAGCAACAGCCAAGAAGGAACTGTGTAGCTTTGCAGGAACTATTCGCGATGCGTGCGCCAATGTACTCTCACGAATAGACGGGACCCCCAGTTTATTGCACAGACGGCCTAAATTTGAGAATCTTTTTATGCCGACAAGAGGTATTCTCTTGAATAAAACAAGAGCTCAAGGTTCTGTGCATGAATCGAGTCAAGGATCTCCGACGGAGCTTTCATTATTCACCCAAAATTTGGTTGTTCTGAGTGGTGTTTCAGAATGAATTCATGAATCACAGGGTTTAAAATCACATCCTTCACGAATGTATCAACGGAAACGTCAATGGATTCGAGGAGCATTTGGTGCAATGGCCGCCACCAGAGGCAGGTACCTGCGAAGCTGTTTGGTAATGACAACTGAACCCGAGGCTTTATTCTAACCCCAAGGGGGTACAGAAGCCCCTCAAACTTTGTTTAAGCCTGACCGTGCAGTAGGTCCACTTGTGGGAACATTTTTGTTCCTGTCATTTCAAAATGCTGGACAAAGACGAGGTCGGCGGACCGTGTTAACTGGTTTGATACAGACTTAGACTAGGTGATTATAAGGAATTTCCCGGCACAGTGTGAGGTTTCATTGCGACCCGGTGCTATGACCCACATAATGGCTGAGGTGTTAGAAGGGCCTAGCTCTGTATCAACTTGGAAATGGGGGAACTAATCCAACTTTTCCATTAAAATGCGCGCCTTGGGTGGGGCATTCTCACTGAGTTCTTGATGCAGCTGTGAACATTTGTAATCTCAACCAAGTTTTCACAGACTGTCTACATAAGGTTGTCGTGGTTATATAACAGTCTTTAGATTAACAATTAGCTCTTATAAACGTTAGGCCTAAAACTTAAAAAAAAGTAAAGATTGGTTGAAGTTGCTGATCAAAAATGCAAACGGATGCCTTTGATTATTTAGGACATCGATTCCGAGAGGAGAGCAAACCACTACACTAGATTCGTTTTCCACCAATGTAGAAAATAGCGCACTATAATAAACTAAGTAATGAGTATGCCGAAGGAAGCCTGTTTAAGCACTTGAGGATCTCACCCTTAAGGTGGCAAGTTCTAGTACGTGGACAGGATTGTAACCGAGCTACTTAGAGACAGAGAAGGTTCCGATAAAATTCCGATTTCTGTTTTCTATTGAAGATCAAAGGGATCAAGTGTAATTTTTTTAATTTTTGTAAACTCCTTAATCGATTATCGTGCTAATCGTGAACATAAATCTATGTTCAATCGTCATTATTGATATCCTTTGGCAAAAGGACTGTCAAAATGCTCGTAATACATAAAATGCTTACACCTCAAAACTGCAAATGCCGTTTGATACCTTCAACTTATGAGCGCTTCTATTTGAAAACGATAATGGTGCAAGGGACGAAAGACTTCTTCTCCTTCTTCTTGTGGCGCTACAGTCCGGGGCGGACCTGGGCCTCAAATAACATGCCTCTCCAGCCAGCACGATCTTTCGCCAGCTGCCGCCAGTTGCGCACTCCAAGTTGGTTGAGGTCCTTCTCCACTTGTGTGCTCCACCTTATCCTGGGCCGTCCTCTGTTACGTTGTCCCAATGGCTCAGATTCGAAGACTCGGAGCAGTGGTGTCCATACGCTCTACATGGCCTAGCCATCTTAAGCGTTGTATCCGTAGTCGCTTGAATAGGCTCATGCCGCCGTACAGCCCATACAGTTCGTGGTTGAATCTTCTCCTCCAGATGCCACCAATGCAAACAGGACCAAAAATCGCACGCAGAACTTTTCTCTCGAAGAGAGCAAGGGCTCCTCATCCGCTTTTAGTAGCGTCCAGGTTTCTGCGCCGTAAAGTAGGACTGGAATGATTATGGTGTTATAAAAAGCAAGCTTAGTCTTTCGAGAGAGGGCTTTATTACTCAATTGCCTCTTGAGCCCAAAGAAACATGAAACACTTAATGAAATATTCCCTTCAACCTGCTCCTCTCTAGTGAGGAGAATAATCGGAGAACAGTGGTCCTGGGTGTCAAGTTAACGCTCAGAAATATTTCGTTTACTGAATTCTTTTCGACGCAGTGTACTAATTTGAGAAGCAACAGAATTGTGTTACCAATTGGAAAGCAAGTCACTAAGAAGCCCATTTACGTATATAACATAAAGGAGGCGGTAAAGACGTTGCTTACTTTTCTCTGCGGAAGGCTTAGAGTTTTGTTTCCGATTTCTCATTTGTATGCAGGTACAATTCATTGCAACTAAAGGGTGACTTTTTAGCTATTATCTTCTTGGCAACAGCTGACGCACGTTTCGTGTTTTGTTTCACTGTCAAACATCTTCAGTTTTGTCCATAATTTAACCATGAATCGTCTACGAACAACGCTTGCAAACTATTGAATTTTATTATCAAAATGCGTGCTCTGCTAAGCAAGCTTATCGCTCACTTCTTCCATTTTATGGTCAGTTCATTTTTGGCTCTATGGGTACGAAAATAAGCAGAATTATCGATCTTGGAGTGAATATCAGCTAGAAGCATTGCAAGAGCTACCAATGCATACAGTCACAGTTTGGTGTCGTTTATGGGCTTGTGGCATCATTGGACCGCACTTCTTCAAAGATGATGCGAATCGTAACGTAACTGGGAATGGTGCGCCCTACCGTGAGATGATATCCAACTTTTTTTCTCCCAAAATGCAAGAGCTTGACTTGCATGACATGTGGTTTCAACAAGACGGTGCCACACAGCACGCGTTGACTTTTTGAGAGGCGAGTTCGGTGAACATTTTATTTCACGTTCGGGACCAAGTCAATTGGCAGCCTAGATCGTGCGATTTAACGCGTTTAGACTAATTTTTGTGGGCCTAAGTTAAAGCTTATGTCTATACAGACAAGCCCGCTTCAATTGACGCATTGGAGCATTTATTCGTGAGACACCGGCCAAAATGTTGGAAAGAGTAAGAAAGCCAAAATTGGACTAAGCGGCTGGTCCATTTGAGGCGCAGTCAAGGTCAACATTTGCATGAAATAATCTTCAAACATTAAATTATATGGACCGTACTATCGATTCAAACTTTCCTATAGGTCCTAAAAAATAATTTATTATTCCTTTGTTAGAGAGAGCCCATTCATTATGAACAACGTCGTTAAATTCTGGCGGCATGTTTTATCTTTCCGGTATCGCATTCTATCATCCCAATTTCCCAAGACGTTGCTGATGGTTTCGGACTGTGTCTTACGTCTTGCTTTGATTTTATTGGTGTATAGGCCTGAATCGTGTCCGGAATTTGCATAATGTCGGCCTCCCACACAAGAAAAAGCCTTGAAACCAATTAAAGTCGCCAAGAGGGCTAGACTAGCGAGAAACGTTGTGCGCAAAACAAACATTGGGGCATGAGGTGCAAAGCCAGAATCTGAACTTATCCAAGTTCATGTGTCCGATCCCAGTATTCGGCTCTGTAACGCCTACTGTTGACAAAAACTATGTTCCCAGCCTCATGCGCATTGATCCAATGAAGCCACCACTCGCCAATCGCCACTTAACCTTCACGCTCTCTCAATGTAATGGCTTCTCAACAATAAGGTCCTTCCATTCCGGTTCCAGATGCGGTAATTTTAGTTTAAAATGTTTTCGCTGAAAGGAAAGTCAGAAAAGTAACTTTTCGCCAAAATTTTTGTTAAATTAAAGCTGCTCTGAGGTCCAAGCTGCCAAACGATAATGAAGCGCGCATTCGATCGCTCAATCAATTGGACCTTGTGGCTGAATTATCCCGGTTCTTTGTGCAGAATTTTTCTCAGGGTAGTGCGCGAAATCGTGATTGCCGTGGCGTAGTGGGTAAGTGCGTCGACCCACACGACGAAGGTCTAGGTTCGATTCCCGCACGGGTCACCTCGCATTTTTACACGGCTTCTCCTCTTTCAACACTGAAAGAGTATCAATTGTCTATGAAAATCTTCTTAAATCTCGCCCTTAGGAGTCGTACTAAAAAACTGTAGGTCCCTTCTACTCGTGAGAGAATCGTAGCACGCACATCGCAAGTACTCGTAGGTTGTTGAAGAAGCTAGGCCCTGGACCCCTGTGGGCTGTAGTGGCACTCGATTATTATTAGTGCGTGAGATGTTGAGTTTTTCAAATCGTTTCTGAGTTGATGTTCTTTAGGTGAGTTGTTCACTCTCAACCAACGCATTCTCATGAACGCGAGTGTTGTCCACTAGCATACTAGTCTTACGAGCTATTTGCACATACTTGCGTGCAGCAGTTTTTTTCAGGTCGACAAAGACTTCTTCAAGACTTCAAGACTGCACTGGTCGGACTTCACAGCACACACTCCAATACTTCCCTGCGTTTCTCAAGCGAATTACTTCGTTCGACAGAGGGTTGACACCGAACACTGTCTATAAACATTTTGAGTGAGAAAAAGTTGCCTGTGCCAAATGAGCCAAATGTTTAAAAAACGCATTAGATAGCGCATTCTATACATTTTCGTAAAATCCACAAAACGGGCACTGTTTTCGAAGTACAAACATGCGAGCTCGCACACGAAGCGCTGTTAACTTAAGGAACAGCAGCAGCGAATAATTGGAAGCTTTGGTCGATAACTATGTTTCAAACACATACGCGCGGGAGTTGAATTTAAGTTAATACTCCCTTAGTATGTTGTGGAGAGTCTTCGAATCTGAGCCAATAGGACAACGCAACAGAGGACGGCCCAGGATAAAGTGGCGCACACAATTGGAGAAGGACCTCATCCAACTTGGAGTGCGCAACTGGCGGCAGCTGGCGAAAGATCGTGCTGGCTGGAGAGGTATGTTATTTGAGGCCCAGGTCCACCCCGGACTGTAGCGCCACAAGAAGAAGAAGAAGATGTTGTGGAGAGATAATGAGGAAAATTATTCGAAAAAAAAATGGAAAAACGGGGAGCTTTTAAACCGCTTGGGGGGATTTTCATTCAAAAATAAAAAACTTGCTACAAACACAACCACAACAATAGCATCTTTCAATATTTGAAGGTAATTCGTAAATTTTCATAAGTCAATGGCATCGCCCTCCCTCCCCACACATGGGCCTTCTCAAATAAAATTTATCGTTAAGCACTCTGACAAAGTGTCTTCCCATACGAAGCATCGCATCTCCAATTGGCCCATATACCAACAATCGCTTGCGTAAACGAATACCCAGGGGGGTATTTCGGGACTAGCTTAACTCAAAAAAAGCCAACAAAATAAAATAAACACCAGAAAACTCCTTGCATAGCCGCAGAGAAGCAAACATTCCTGTCCCGTCCTGCCTCAATCGATTGTTGGGAAACTCTTGCAACAAAACACGTCCAGATTCTGGGAAAAATCGCTTACAAGGACACAAAACGTCCAAGCGTGCCACGCGACTTGTCCCATCCAGCTTTTCAGGAGGAAATATGTGCAGACCTTCGCCATTACTCCCATTTACATTCCTCACTGAACACCACTTTCCGTTCAATTCGGGTGCGCTTCCTCCCGTTTGTTTTTTTTTCGCTTTGTTTGTTTTCATTTTCTTTTCGCTTTTATGTGCCTTTCTTTGCTCTGCAGCGGGATTCTATGCAACTGAGTGTGAAAAAGGGGCACCGAGCATAGCCGTAGACTTTGGCCGACACGGCCTTGTGCCGGATTGTCCCACGTTGTGTGGAGCACTCGTAGTCTTATTGCACTTATGCCTGTTTTACAATATTCAAGTACGTAAACATAACTACTCGGGTAGACTCGGATAACGATTGCCAGTGCCCACATTCGGTGCGATGCGCCGCCGTCACACACAGATACGATCTGCAATGCAGCATAATGCACCCATTGAGGGTAGGCGACAGGCACGAGCACGATTGCACGGGAAAGCAATGCTGCCCAGGGATGTGGGCAGACAGGGAACACACTAAAATACACATCTGTATGTATGTAAGTAGCGAGACACGTTCGCCGGTGAATGGCCAAGGGATGCAGCAGAATCAGCAGCAGGAGCTGAGCTCATCGAGCCGATTCCTAGGCGGAACGGTCGATAGTTTGTGGGAGCATCTGCGGACTCACCCCGAGAATGGGCGTTTTAAAATGCTTCCTATGGAATGATTTAAGTGCGAGCGCCTTTAGAATTCTATTGTTGCTCCCTCAGAGAGTATCTTGTGAGTAGGTGGGCCCATCTAGGACTACAATAAATGTTATACAGAACCTATTGTTAATTCCATCCACCGGGGCAGGGTCATTGGGCTTTGTTGGACGAGTATGAATGTCCTGAAATATGTATCAAAGCTGGCGAGCGACAAGGGCACAGGGTGGGGGGGGGGGGGGGAATGAATGAATCCATGAATTCTAAAAAACGTTGAAGGATTACATGAGATAACGTCGGTTATATTTAGAACCAACCTCGATGGTAGAGCAAATAATGAATGAAAGGATATTGTGCACTGCTCGGAATGAGGGCAGCTGCGAGGGTTGCTTGCTGCAAGCTCGACTTGCCATTCCGTTGGACAGCTTCACTAATTAATGCCATCTGCTACTTTTAAGAGTTCAAAAATCTAGCACACCCAAGAGCGACTGAAGTTGCACCAATCTTCCCATCAAATATTCAATCGATTAGATAATTAGATTGACGCTCACAGTTTGCAGTAGCCAGTTAACAGTAGTGGCTTTCGCGAGATGATTCTGGTGGGAAACGTTCGGCCAAATGTAAACACTCCTGCAGCACCGTGAAATTAAACCCCACCCACGCTCCACTCACCGGAGAGCAGCATCCGTCCACCGCTTATCGCATAGCCCACACGCTCACCGCTGCACATCCAAATCCGAAACTGCCACTGCTGCCTACACTTTGCACATCCAATAACTACCAGATAAGAGCAGACAGCGAAATCCCCTTGGTAAAGCCGCTTCGGCAGCTAAGCGTATCAATCCACTCATGAAATATACAGGAACAGTGAAACGCTGAAAATAGTCCGCCTCGTCATCGTTGCGCCTTGATGGAGGCGCCAGCGATCGTTGAAAATCCGTAAAATCCATCCAAACTGCGACCCAATTGGAGATGGTGTGTCATTGCCTCAAGTGAAACTGCATCGCCTTCCGGCATCGCACACACACCGCGCCGCGCCGCCGAATTGGAGTATCCCTCGAGTGTAGAAACCGCAGGCGGGTAGGCCCCAGGTGATGTCACTGTGCCAGGCGATGAGCAAGGATTTCACATTTGAATGCAGTGTGTGGTGGGCGTCGCACTGCTCCTGCGTTCAATTATTCTCTTTTTACATTTTAAATGAGAACTGACGACTGACGTTGTCGTCGGGTGAAACTGGACGACAACGACGATGAGGAGGATGACGACAGGCGGCGTCATGTTCTAGCGCCACTCAAAGCGCCCCGCGGCGACAGCCACCAGCCATTTATCCCACGTGAAATCCAACACGCCACGTAGGATGAAATCGAGTTTCTCCGTCCTCCCCCGGGCTCTGTGTGCAACCGCATCTGGGTCCCAGCTCGACGGAGGTTTTTTCCGAAGCAATTTGTCAGCTTCTTCCTTTTCTCCATCTCGCTTTGTTTCGCACTAAAATGTTGATTAAGTATTTATTCAGGACATGGTCGGCTGCGGTACGGGCTGGAGGAGGGCGGACAACAAAACGATATTTTCCTTCATTTCGGTGTACTTAACCCGGTGCGGCGGCGGCGGTGGCACATTTATGATTTATTCCGTGGGGACAATGAGAGAAAGGATGGAAAACAGTAGTGGAGTTGTTCCTCGAGGAGCTTGATACAAACACACGTGGCTATGTGTGAGAGTCCCGGTCGGGTTGAGTGACATTAAAGTGCATCCAGGCGGAATGCAGGAATTAATGCATATTTCACCCAACCCCACGAGACTCGGGGCTTGTGTGGAGAAAATCAGATTTCCTTTGGCGTGCGTTTTTTTCCGTCAGCCCAAACAACCAATGTGTGCCCTTTTTTGCATTCCTTCAGGTGAGGTGGATATTTTAGGGTGCAGTGGATGGAGCGAGTGGCACTCTCCTGTGAATGAGTAAATGGAGTTGAGGCATTTTACTCATTCCGGGAGGGAATGGGAGACGGTTCAGATGATCCTTCAGGCTGTCGGAGAGTTACATCTATTTTGAAAAAGAGGCGACTTTTGGATTTTTTATCGCAAAAAGCGAACCTAAAGGATGGAATTTAAGTTATGAATGGTATCTGCAAAGGCAGCATAGAATGCTCGTCAGAGCACGGAGAAGTTATTTTCTGAACTCAAAGTTAGGGGGAAACCTTTTATGCATCATGCATCTGAACAGGTTTCTCTTCGGTCTGTTACGTGAAAGGGCTTTGAACTTTGTTTCTCTGAAGCAGTTCCTTAATGACATTGTCTGCAGGCTTTTTTGATATTCTCACTTGATTGTGAGGGGGGCCTTCGAAATTAAAGTTCAATGAAAGGATTTTTACTGATTGCCTTCTTAATATAGTGCGTTCACCAATTTAAGTTTATGTAGATTAAATTGAAATATTGGAATGATTTGGAGAAAAAAAGATAAAATAAGGAAGTTGGAAAGTCAATTTTCTTGGTATTTATTAAAATTTACTCAAAATAAGAGGAGGTAGGGCTAAATCAAACTTTTTCCCAAAATTGCCAAAATTTGGTCAAAATTGTAGCTTTGGAGGTATACAAACCGTTAATTCTTTGAGACAACTTCGATTCTGAGCCTGCTAGATTTCTCTTTAAAATTAAGCTGAAAAAGGACAAACAATCATCTCATCAACATCTTCACAACGGGCTATTAAGCCGAACAAGCAAGATGATTTGTATTTGCTCCCTGAAGGACGAAATTTTAAAATGTGTTGATTCCTTCATACTCTTACGTTGTGCATTGGAACAATAATTGAATAACACTCAATAAATCCCGAAACTAAGCAAAAACATATCTTCAAGACAAAATTCAACTTAATTCATCAAGATTGAATCAATCAGTCCAACGCCGCTCTAACGTTTCGATACATGTTTTAAGAACGACTTGTTTTGGCCCACAACTAGGCTTCAGTTTCGACGATCACCTCCACATTCGCGCCAACATTTTTTCCGGCGAGCACCTTTTGAGGTCTGAAAAGAGGTAGAAGTCGCAAATACGTGCATTTTGAACATGGTTGCCAATGATATCAATAATGTCATGCATTATTCGCTGTTGATCCTTTTGCCTCGAGTCTATCTCAAAATACGGATGCCAAAACCTTTCCAGCCGACCTTTGTGTTTTTGGACGCATTGGTCGTGCTTTACCGGCTACTGTCAACTCTGCTGACTGCCGATTTGAATCTGGAGTGTAGTGGTGGATCCACCGTGACATAACGACGCAAAAAATCCTGTTTATTCTGCTCCAAACAGCTCTTAAAATCATCGATACGTTGGTGTTTTTTGCTCATTGTAAGCAAACGCAGCACCCACTTCGAAAACAGCTTTTTTATGGACAAATGTTGAACCAAAATAGTGTACACACTGCTTTCTGATATCTTTACGCAATCAGCTATCTTACGCAATTTCACTTTACGGTTTTAAAAACGATTTATGTACTTTTTAGACGTTTTCAGGTATAGCCACCTCAATTGACCTTCCAGAGTGTTCGGCATCGTTCATGTCTGTGGTCACCGTGGTGTAGTGGTAAGTGCGTCGACCGCCACTTGATTCGATTCCCCGACGGGACACCTTGAACTTTTTCACGGCACAACCTTTCTCGAGTTACTGACAGCACTCAAAGAGTATCAATTGTCCATAAAAGGGTTTCTGAAATCTCGCTGTTCGGGGTCGGTAAAAATATGTAGGTCCCTTCTACTCGTGAAAGAACCGTAGTATGCACAACACGAGTAGTTGTTGTAGAGCTAGGCCATGGTCCCTTGTGGGCTGTAGTGACACTCAATTATTATATTACCTTTCAAGACATTGCTGAGCTTGCACGGTATACGAGGGCTGTCTGATAAATAACCGACCTAACCATGATGCACGCAACTTTTTAAATTTTTTTTATTTATTTTTCTACATAGTCTCCTTGTAACTCCACACACTTCTCCCAGCGATGCTCCCATCTCTGTAACCCTTCCAAATAGTACTTGGCATCTTTGTCTGCAAAATACGAGTTCACGAAAGAGATTGCCTCCTCATTTGACGAAAATCTCTGGCCGCCGAGCGCAGTTTTAAGTTGAGGAAACAATAAAAAGTCGCTTGGTGCTAGATCCGGTGAATAAGGTGGATGGTCAAGCAGTTCGAACCGCAATTCGTGGATTTTCGCCATGGCGACTGTTGAGGTGTGAGATGGTGCGTTGTCTTGGTGGAACAACACTTTCTTTTTTGCAAATGTGGCCGATTTTTCGAAATTTCTTCCTTTAGCTTGTCCAACAATGATGCGTAGTATGCTCCTGTTATAGTTTTTCCTTTTTCAAGATAGTCTATAAAAATAATTCCATGGCTGTCCCAAAAAACACTCGCCATCACTTTCCCAGCCGAATACACAGCTTTAGGTTTTTTTGGGGCCGGTTCCCCCTTTTCAATCCACTGTTTAGATTGGATTTTTGTTTCGGGCGTATAATGATGAATCCAAGTTTCGTCTACAGTTATCAATCGGAGCCAAAACTCGGTCTTATTGCCTCTAAACTGAGCCAACAGAGCGCTGGAAATGTTCATGCGCGCACGTTTGTGGTCTAGCGTAAGCAAACGCGGCATCCAAAGCGCGGACAGCTTTCTCATGCCCAAATCTTGGTTTAATATATGGCAAACACGTTCTTTTGACATCTTTATAATCTCAGTTATTTCTCTAACTTTAATCCTTCGGTCGCCTAGAACCAATTGATGAACTTTAGCGATGTTATCGTTAGTGGTTACAGTTTTTGGACGCCCAGGACGTTCATCATCTTCCAAGCTCCTGCGACCACATTTAAATTCAGCTGCCCATGGTGCAGAGTCACCATACACAGAGTCCAACTCATCTTTGATTTGTGAAGGCGTATTGCCTTTCAAATTTAAAAATTTAATTACAGCTCGATATTAATTTTTTTCCATTTTGGGGGAATCACCGAAATACACTCACAAAAACGACTGTCAACAGACAATGGTGCAAGATAAATTTCTGAAATTTTGGAGAGTAGCTATTATAATATGCACAATTTGAAGTAGAAACTTTTTTTTCACTTGTGCCGCTAGCTTCACGTTGAGGTCGGTTATTTATCAGACAGCCCTCGTATTTTCCCATCAAAAAGCAGTGTTTAATGAACACACGAAATTCTGTTTTTTATATTGTAGCGTCACTTAAAGCGCTGACTCTTGTAACCTAATAATCAGATTGCCAAGAAAATTTGAATGTTTGTTCCTCCTTAAATATAATATGATTTTTTGTTGGTGGAGGTCCCTATATGTCAATTCCGGGACTTATCGAGTGATCTGCTACTCGTATGCATGTATTCGAATTAATGAGAATTATTTAGCTTTAGCATGTGCACACTAAAATATAATATTCATCTAGGACTTACAAATGAGTAGGTATCTTCCCGCATTGCAAGGTAGTTATAGAATCTCAGGACTCAGTCCCTTCAAACATAACTTTCAACTGCATATCGAAAAAGATTCTAATTCATTTGTGTTGACATTAATTTTTCGATTTTGAAAGCTTATCGAAACATATTAAGTGATACATTTTTGATGAACATTTGTATTCATTGTAAAGAGGGTATTTCACGAATATGTTTGAAGAACAACATCATTTGAATGGGAAATGCATTAAGATTCTTTTACACGCGATTCTTTTGTAATCTATAACCAACTTGCTTGCACTTTTGAGGCATTGTCTTGATCACAATTTGAGGCATACTGTTTGCTTATGCATTTAGACCTCCTGGATTATTCACTTAAGTATGGCGATTTGCATAGGTCCGCATAAAGAAATCCAACGTGGTCAAATTGCCTAATTATGTGATCTATTTACATCGCCAAAATATGGAGTTATATGGCCCGGACATTTTACACGCAATCAAGTTTTAATTGGTCATGTTGTGTGCCTCATGTTGGAACCACATGTCGTTCAAGTCATCATCGGTTGTCTTTTGACTGTATCCGCCCGCTCATTGTCATATGGTAAGAAATATGGATCACTGACACCTATCAATCATAGAGCATACAGTGTCTTCGTCTAGACGCAACGGCACCTCTTCAAGTAGCTGTGATTGTCCTACAGTTTTGTTTATTTACAAACCCAGCGAAATGGTCGTCAAAATTGGTGTGACCCCGGGAAATCAATAAATTTGAATCACCAGCGTCACTTGGACACAAGGTAGCGATATTTCCGATCGGCCGTGCATAACGATGACGTGCTGAAGGGCTTAACGAGATCAGTGAAGCTTCCTCTATTCAAATTTTATAACAATTTTAATAACTGCCTGTTTACTCAGTCGATTATGCTGACCATGATCGTCTCGTAATGAGTAAGAAGTCACAACGTTTGTATCAACTTTTTTGAAGTAAGTTTTATTAATACTAATACACAAACTAACAAATATTTCATTAAAATTGAGACACCTGCTGAGTTTGGCAAACTTCTGTGTCAGCTGTCATTGCTACCACGAAATGAATAACACTGTTCAAGAAATTCACCGTGGACGTTGGGCTTTGCCAAGGATGCGTCTTGTCACCTTCCCTTTTATTATATATATGGACTGGATGTTACAACGCAGTCGAGACGAGGAATGTTTCCCATTGGGAGAACTGAGGGTAAGTTAACTCATTTTCGCAGATGACTTAGTTGTCCTCACTTTCTATCAGACGGAACTCCAGCGCGCGCTCAATAGGTTTGTGGCCGTGTGTGCTGACAAGTCCGAAGAAATGTGCATTTCCAAACACCTGGCCAATGCAGTCCACACGTAAGTCTTAGAAACAGGTGGATACGTTTAAGTATTTCGGTGTATTTTTCATGAGTTAGAGGAGGATCAAGACTGAGCTTTCTCGTAGGATTGACCGTTTTCAACTCTCACCCATGGTCATGAAATCTGATTCATCACAGAAAGAAAAAATCGCGAATGCAGGCTGCCTAAATGAGAGTCCTTACCATTGCGGCTAGTGCAGGGGGAGCTCAATGTTGATAATGTCCCCATCGTCACTACTTCCGAGGCGTGCTTCAGATGCCATTTCACCAGGTAGGCGACCGCAAAACTCAAAGCCAAAGAGGTGGTTGAATCAAGCTCTTAAGCTCGGCTGTTTGGACATGACTGCTGATGAATGAAACTCAATCGAGCGAGTTGGAGGTCTCCCGTGCAAGCAATATGACACTTCTCCAATACTCGACTCTGCCCCAAATAAATATCTACCTAGATGCGAGAATGGATATCCAAACTCGTTCCAAACGCATCCATCATATATAGGTCACATGCAACCTTAAATAATTTTGCTAAAAGGATTTTGAAATGTGTCCAAAACTCGTCAAACTTTGTTACCAGAAAATAGCCTTCCACTTCCAAATCGAATTCTCTAAATTTGAACCGCTCTCTGACCACAAAATCAGTGACATGCTCAAAAGCCAAACGCAAATGCGAACAAAAGTCACTTGCTGTCACGTGCCACTGCTTCGCTTTCAGAAGTTTAAATACAATTCCCCCACTTCGTCAAGTATTCAGCTAATTGAATATGCAATTCAATCAAGCCCGCACAGACAATCTCCAAAATTGGAACTGCAAAAGCCGCACAGTTCCCAACCCTCCCCTCTCAGTGAAACCGGCGCACATCGGGATGTTGCTGCAGAAACACCTCAGTTTGTATTTCATTCGATATTCTGTGCATTTTGTTTTTTCGGTGTTGCAATCCAATCGAATGCAGTGAAAGGCGATTGTAAATTTAATCTCGATTTCAATGACTCTTGCACTTGTCCTCCTGCATTTCCCCTTAGCGCAGGGGTTGAGTGAATAAATAATCGCCGTTTGCTTTTCCAGAAACCAACAACAAAGTCTTGCATACTATTAAATTTACGAATAGAATGTCCTGCTGAATTTTATTGCAAATTGGCCTAAGGAATGTATTGCGACTTGACAGTCTGTCCGCTCCTCCGCTTCAGTTTCGATTTTGCCGACTTCACCTCATTGAAGTCAGGGGAACCGTACCCTTGTTCATTGTTGATCAATGGGAGGGAATACTCTGCCCGACGGCATGGATGGGATTAGGTTGAGAGTGGAAGGTGGACCGAGACAAAATAAATTCCTTCAGTACCCAGTTACATGCGTAGTAAATTTTCGAAAAATGAAAAATGAGAAAAACTCGTCCACATTGAACTTCAATCTTTATCTTCTAATGCGAATGGGTTCCTTTATTGCATCGACTTGAGAAGCACTACAGCCCACAAGAGACTCGGGATAATAACTACTCACATTGAGCATTTTATTGTGCTCTCACCAGTAGAAGGGACCAACCAGTTTATTGACGAACCCGATTGGCGAGATTTTCAGTATTGTCAGCAATCCGAAAGTTCGTCGTCCAGTCCAGTACAGCAAACGAACCAGGAAACCTCGGCGTTTGAGTCTTCTCCACTTACCCACTACCTAATGGTGATTCGAGTTTTCTAGCATCATAGAGAGAACGATTAGGCCACGATTTGGAATGCATTGGAAACTTCTTGTATAAAGTCTTGACTGATGACACAGTCTTTGACAATAGTAGATTCAAAACTTAGACTCAGTTTGACTTGTCGACTAGAAATTTTCTCTCTGTCAGCCAACGGGGCTACATGCTGCCATTAAGGTTGGGCGCAGAACATCGATTTTTCAGACGGAGTGTCACTATGCACAACAAAAACGTTGAGGAAGTCAAGGATATCATCTAGACCGGCTCCAAAATTGACAACTATAGAATCACTCTTGCTAATAACTATTTCCTAGGCCAATTGAATAACCAAGTCTCTCTTGAAAGACCAATCTGGCCTTGTCAAACACCTGTTCTCCTCTTTCCCGCAAGCACTTGAACATTGTTAAAAGCGAATGATGAAACCCTTTGGCATTTTCTATAAAAGGATGTTGGTGCGACTTTCAGTTTCTGCTTATTTTGATATCGTCTGGAGGTGAAGAATTAAAGTGAAACTCTGTAGCGACATAAGCTCTGTCAAGGGCCTATGTATGAAATAAATAGATCATGTAAAGAGAAAGGATAACACTGCTCCAGCGTAAAGAGTCCTTAAAACCGAATCATTGAGACAGCTTAACAGAGGACAACCACGTCTGTGGCGACACTCGCAAGTGGTAAAAGAACTCAACCAACTTGGGATGCGAAATTGGAAGAAGTTAGCGAAGACATCGTGCCAGCTGAAGGGGAATGGTGGGTGAGACCCCAGTCCAACATGAACTGTAATTCCACATAAAGACGAAAAAGTGATCCACCGGTGGGTTACCACTTCCAAAACCCCTTTTTAAATTCACATGTTAGACTTGCTAACGTTTGCAATCTCGTTTCTTGAACAGTAGCTCAAATGTGGCCACTTATAGCTGACTTCTTGGCGTAGTGGGTAAGTGCGTCGACTCGCAGGCTGAAGGTGTCAAATTCTGTACTATTCACTTCGTATTTCTTATGACAGGACCTAAATATTTGGAGTTTCTGATGCGATTCAGGGAATACTTCATTTTGAATAAAATATCGCCTTTTCGAGACATCAAGAGACTGTAGGTCTTTCCATATTTGTGAAACAAAGAACACACGACACAACTAGTTGCTGAACAAAGATCGCTTTTTGGCTTTTTTTTCTTTTTTTTATTACGTGGTCGCTGAGACGTAGTGAGTAAAGTGCGCAGAGGGTCTTGGTTCGATTTCCGGACATTTTTGCACAACACCACCTCTGTCGAGTTGTTGACAACATTCAAACAGTATCAATTGTCTATGAAAAGTTTCTCGCCCTTCGGAGTTGGCAAAAAAAACCTCTACTCGGGAGAGAACAACACGCACAAAACGACTAGCTGTTGTAGAAGCTAGGCCCTGGAACCCTATGGGCTGTAGTGTCTTGGTATACTTTTTGTTGATATTCCAGGTAAATCACGAATTTTATTTTGATCCTCCAAGGTGCCGCTTTACCGATTTTTGGTGCGCCATTCTGTTCGAGTTCACAATGAAAACAAATACAATAAGAAGAGACAGATGCACGAGGTCTGTTCAAGTAATTAGGTGAATTTCACAACCTCGGGGTTTACATACATTTGATTATCGATTTGTTTATTTTGTTTAGTTGGTTAACTCGTCTTGATCATATGATTACAGTTCCACTACGTTAGACCTGTTTTGTATGTCCGGCGATTTCCTACTGTCGAAAAAGTTGCATCAAAAAATTGCTTTTAACTTTGTATAAGTCCTCGAGAACACTTGAAGTGTTGAAAGTGGCATACATTGAGTGTAGAAGGTCGAGAAGATGTGGACGGCGACGATCACCATGGACACCCCAGCACATCAACAACTGATGCCGTGCAATTTTTTTTTGGAAATTTTGCGCATGAAGCGTGTGACAGCGAAGTTTCTTCAAAAGTTGTTGTATTTTGACGTAATTTTGTGGCCAAAATCAACGCCGTATTCAAGAGATGTGGCTAGCGGGGACTATTTCCTGCTCCTAAGATTGAAGAGACACATGGAAGGATGGCGTTTTGCGACGATTGAGGAGATAAAAACCGAATCGCTGAGAGAGCTCAGGGGCATGCCGAAAATTAAATGCCAAAACTGCTTCGAGGATTAGAAAAAAATGCTGTCGCAAGCGTACAATATTTGAGGGTGACTACTTTGACACAGACAAAATAGAATTGATGAATGAATAAATATTTTTTGGAGAAAAATAAAAATTCACCTTATTTTTTGAGCAGACCCCGTCTAGAGAGTTTATTTATTTTTTGTTATAAATACCTCACTAGGATGAAATTCAACATTAAGGCTTAAGCATAGCATTGAAAATAATCTTAGCTTCTGCCAGCTTAAAGCATTCGCACTGAATTCCAATGCCGCCGGAACACATTGCCAGTAGTTACTTAAAGAAATGACATGAGAAACGAGCTTTCTTTAACTTTTGTGAACATTATTTGTGTCTTGGCGTTGGCTTTGAATTTGGTTGCCACGCCACTTTACGTCCTCAGCAGGAGACTTCCTTATTGCTTATGCATAAAGTACGTCGAAACTTGTACATGTCAACCGGATTTGCTTCAACTTTTGATTAGAAAAGGAATCTTTTTAGGCGACCGTAAAGAATTTCACTCCTTTACAACGACTTTCAAAGCTTGAACACTTTAAAAATATCTGGAGTTCATTATGCAACTTTTACATTCGCCTTCTATTTCACAGGGACGTAGCAATTTTCTCGGCTCCTCGCATAGCAGTAGCACTTTAGTCAACGTATCACTGTCAAAAGGACAAGATCCACTGAATCGCACACAGTAATGCACACCATCCATCTAACACAACACAACACAATACAAATAGGGAAAAATAACGAATCGCACCCCCGTCTCAATTTCTAAATATAAAATATGCTTCCCTCCGTGTTGCACTGCTCATTTTTCACCGAGTTTAATTTAAAAATTCCATTGAAATATTTCACTACGGTTGATTAAAGGCGGCGATGCAGTTCAGGTGGAAATGGAAGCTAGAACGTTTTCTCGTTTTCAATGCGCTCGTGTTCACCGGCCGGGGGAAGCTGGGGGACGAGTGAAAAATGAAATGCGAGATGCCCGGAAACATGAACTCAATTACGTTTTAAAAGTAGTCATAACAGGGAACGTAGGGAACGTATAAATTTCGCAATCGATATCAATGCTTTGGATTGATATGATTTATAGAACTGCTGTCGACACTCAAGGATTACTGAAAACAAATTGTTGGTGGAGGTTGGCGTTGTGCAAAGGTGTAATGTTCGTTTTTTTGAATACACCTCATCACCCAACAGGGGGTTTCATTTCTACAGGTGGGTGGAAGTTTCTGCTCCTCTTTGAATTGGGCATAAGTGAATTCATAAGGATTACATCAACTGGTGCACCGGGTAACTTGGCGTTCAAGGTCGCCGTGAATGTCTATAATAATAATAATTGAGTGGCGCTACAGCCCACAAGGGACCAGGGCCTAGCTTCTACAACAACGATACGTGTTATGCACTCACAAGTAGAAGGGACCTACAGTTATAGCCGACTCCGAATGGCGGAATTTGAGAAGCTTTTCATAGGCAATTGATACTCTTTGAGTGTTGTCAGCAACTCGACAGAGGTGGTGCCATGAAAAAATGTGAAGTGTCCCGTCCGGGACTCGAACCAAGAACTTCTGCGTGTAGGTCGGCGCACTTACCCACTACTCCGAAGCGACACATTAATGGACTGTTCTTTAAAAATAATTAGTTCCAGGTAGGACATATAGGGGACACCACAAACAAAAACTCCATACTATTTTTAGTACATGCACTCGAATGCTACCTGTTAAATATTTATGACAATCTGATAATTAGATTACAAGTTACAGTGCTTCAAGTGACGCTTCTTTTGCGATTTTGAAGACAACGAAAAAAAAAAACAGAATTTCGTGTGTTGATTAAACACTGCGTTTTGATGGGGAAAATACCTTCAAGCTCACCACTCCATCAATTATGACTTCAAACCTGGCTAATAGACACTAACGATGCTGAACGCCCTGGAAGTCCAATTGAGGTGGTTACACTTGAAAACGTCAAAAAATACACAAGATCGTTATGCAGAACCGCAAAGTGAAATTGCGTGAGATAACTGATTGCGTAAAGATATCAGAAGGCAGTGTGCACACTACTTTGGATCAACATTTGTCCATGAGAAAGCTGTTTTCGAAGTGGGTGCCGCGTCTGCTAACAATAAACCAAAAACCAAAACGTATCGATGATTCTGAGAACTGTTTGAAGCTGTTTCGCCAGAATAAATAGGACTTTTTGCATCGGCATGTCACGATGTATGAAATCGGCAGTCAGCGGAGTGGACAGTAGCCGGTAAACCACGCCCACAGCATCCAAAAACACAATGGTCACCTGGCAAGGTTATGGCATCCGTATTTTGGGATCGACTCCGATAAACACCGAATACTTCATGACATTATTGGTATCGCAGGAAACCATGTTCAAATTGCACGAATCGAGCTTTGAATTTGGGCGTTTTCTTCAGACCTGGCCCCCAGCGACTTCTACCTCTTTTCAGACCTCAAATAGATGCTCGCCGGAAATAAATATGGCTCGAATAAGGAGGTGATCGTCGAAACTAAAGCCTATCTTGGGGCCATACAAATACATCGTTCTATAGGTATAAAAAAGGTATCGAAATGTTAGAGCGGGGTTGGACTGATTGTATCATTCTTTTAAGACATTTTGTTGATGAATAAATCAACTTTTATCTAGAAAATGTGTTTTCATTGGTAAGTCACGAGACCTGTTACTGTTACTTGTGACGGCTCTAAACGGAGATTTAAATTTGGTGCCACTCGAATTGTCATTGTTTGACATTTGAACAATTATTATTGTTTGTTAGTAGAAGGTATAAGGTTAACCAATGAACAACGCATTCTTATTGTGAAATTGTTTTACCAAATTGGTGAAAGTTTTGCGGCTACAGTTCGCAAATTGCGATCAATTTGGAGAGTCAACTGTAAGACGATTAATGGAAAAATTTGCTGAAACTGGGTCTGTAACTGATGCAAAGGCAACAACGCGCCTTCGACCAGGTCGATCGACCGAAAATATCGCAGCAGTACGTGATGATGTCGCTCAAACTCCATCCACCTCAATTCGACACCGAGTTTAGCCGATTGGTGCTTTCAAATCCACTATGCAGCGAATTTTGCCGAAAGATTTGCATCTTCATGCAAACAAAGTTCGATTGACTCAGGAACTGAAGCCAGCTGACCATGCACAGCGGAGGGAGTTCGTTAATTGGGTATTGGAGCGACAACATGAAAATGCTGATTTTGCCAATAAAATCATCTTTAGTGACGAGGCCCATTTCCATCTTGATGGCTTCGTCAATAGGCAGAATTGTCGCATTTGGGGCGGGGAGAATCCTCGTGTGTGTGGCACGTGTCACTGTGTGGTGTGGATTTTGGGCTGGAGGAATCATTGGACCTTTCTTTTGTGGAAGTGAGTCAGGTCAAGCGCAAACAGTCAATGGTGTTCGGTATCGTGAAATGATAACCAGGACGGCGCAAAACTAATACAGCCAGAGAAACAATTCAATTGCTGCATCAGTCATTTCCCGGTCGTGTTATTTCGCGTTTTGGAGACCGGATCGTGCGATTTAACACCATTGGATTTTTTCTTTGGAGTTTTTTGAAGTCAATGCTTTATGCGAATAAGCCGACGACGACTCAAGCCTTAAAAGAGGAAATTGGACGCTGCATTAATGAAATACCGAAGCATTTATGCAAAACACTCATTAAAAATTTCATAAGAAGATCGCGTATGTGCCAGCAAAGCCGCGGTGGCCATCTGGCCGATGTGTTATTCCACTCACAACCTCTTTATGGTATAATTAAGAATTCACGATTTATTTTTAAATATCTGCGTTTTATTTAAAATTTAAGTGTTGCGTTCTTGTTGGGAAACCCTTTTTTAATCGATTTACGTTTGCCGTATTCAAATGTATTTTCTCGCAATTCCTTCTGAAACAAAAATCCTGCAAGGATCTTATTCATGTTTAACTTGATTTAATGATAAAATTTTAAAAACATGGCAAGTAAGTGATTTCCATGAATTGTTACACGAACTTAGTATAGATAGCACTTAACACTCCACAGCAGATGATTTGAAGGCCAAAGTTCACTATTCATGATATCTTCTTTAACTCTTATTTATTAAGAAATAAGGACGTCAGCCAGACGTCTGTATACGTGAAACTATTCCCGTGAGTAAGAAGAACAGCAAGCAAGTCAGTGCCATCCTGTCTAAGCGTACAATTAATAGAATTCGCAAATATTCGTAGAAAGTTATGAACTTTTTCCTTAGTTTTTAGTAGGATTTCCCCTCCAGATCCACACAGTTTTCTGTGAAACTAAAGAAAATCTTAAGAATCCCTTTCGTTCCCCAAAGGATAATCATTCTTCACACGAATACTTTAAAACCTTTCCATTCCCTCCTCCCAGTTCACAAATATTGAAGACTCACCCAGAAATTGTTTCCCAAGTAAAAAGGGCATAAAGTCTCAACCAACTTTTCTGATCCTAATTGGAGCATTTCCATAGTCGTATGCATAAGATCTTACGCCTTGCCATAACTCACAATTATCCAGTTCAAAAATACTCTTGAAATCCACACGAGCACGGCGAAAACTTTTTTGCAAATCCCATCAAAGGAACTCATTGAAGTTGTTGTTTCGGCATCTTTAAGCGAAATGGTATATGGTTTAACGCCTCGGCTGTGCTCCCAGGCACACACTCATGCGATGTGCGGCCTTAAGGCACGCGTAATGAAGGCACACACACAAACTCCAGGCAAACACTGAAGAGAGACGAGTTTCATTCCAACCGCCGCCGCCACCACTATCCGGGAATGAGCAATTTCTATCTCGCATTTAAAACTTTCGCACACACAAAAGTCAAACGAACTAATCTCGGTTCGTGACAGACGGGCCTACGCCCTCCGCGCCGCAGCTCCTTCTGCACTAAATATGCTTTTGATTGCGACAAAGACGATACGAGAGCACTCACAGATCCACATTGCAGAGGCGCATACAGCAGGCGTGATGTGTCCTCCCAATGGCACAGACGCACACACAGCTTTATTTATTCAGTGGATGAATGGGGAGAGGAGGAGCAACGCAGTAGAACTAATTCCTATGTCAATCCTGGGGGAGAAGTGAAGAGACCCATCCATCCATCCACACCACCGATTCTCATTAGATATTTATGCAATTCCTCGTTCTTTATTCATTTCCTTACCGCACTTCTCAACTGGCATCCCGGCATGTAGCTCGCTCTCCTTAGAGTGAGACGAGGAAATAAACAAAAAATAAAAGCAATGATAAACCGAAGAGATGCCCTAAAGTATTTGGTGTTCGCCCCCCACCCACCCCTGCCGTTCAGGTATTCCCCGCTTCACCCACACATCCACGGGTAGAGTGCTACGGCCTTCTGAGGATTATCCCAAGGCAAAGATGAAGAGAAGAGAACCAAGCTCCCTCCCATCCCAATTTCGTCCTCACATTTGGGACTTATTCCACTGCGCCCCTGATTCGTATTCAATCCTTTGCAAATGCACGCCAACCTACATGGATGCATCGTGCAATCGCGTGTGTGTGTGTGTGCAGGAGACTGGAGAGCCCGAGTCTGCATTTAAACTTTACTCTGCAATAAAGTCCAAATATTGCACTTAAATGGGTTGTTTGCGATAGTGCAAAATGTCAGGAGCGACGTGGATGCTGTGCCCTACAAGTTTACCGGACGTAGTGCAACAGCTTTAAGGATTAGCGGTGCTCATGCAGGATCAAGTGCGGGAGTTTATCCTTTGAAGCCTTATCTCTGACCTGCAGACCCACACGATATGAAGAATTTAATTAATTTTGAAAATGTTTGCAATTTTTTGGAGTGGAAAACATTTTCTAGAAAAACCTTTAAACTCCTGGCAAAGAACAGCGCATGCATTGAGTGTCTATTTTTTCACCGATTCTGCCAGGAGTTCGAACAAACCCTGTCTTGATTTTGATTGACTTGTCTGAAGGCGGCTTTTGGCGAGTTTGTGTGTGTGTTGCTTGAATTTGTTTGGAGGAACAGCTGACATTTTGTTCAAAGTGACAAACAGACTGCTTTGGGATCTGCTGCAAAACAGACACTGATTGGCAAAAGCGTTCCTAATCAGGGACAACTAAAATTTAAATGTGTGAAATTGCCACGTTTTTGTGGATTGTGGTGGGGGGATATAACTTTGAAGTTGGTTGATTTGGCTAGGGCATGTAGAGCGTATAGCGACGTTGCGTAGTGGGTGTGTGCGTCGACCCAAACGCCGAAGGTCTAGGTTCGATTCCCGGACGGGGCACCTTGCATGTTTTTCACGGCACCACCTCTTTCGAGTTGCTGACAACACTCAAAGAGTACCAATTGTCTATGAAAAGCTTCCCAAATCTCGCCGTTCGTAGTCGGAAAAAAAACTGAAGGTTCCTTCTTTTCGTAAGAGAACAGTAGCACGCACAACACGAATAATTGTTCTAGGTCCTAGTCCCTTGTGGTCTGTAATGCAACTCAATTATAAAGAATTATTATGTAGAGCCTTTGGACATCACTGCTCGGTCCTGAAAAGCCTTTGAATCTGAGCCATTAGGACAACGCAATAGATGACGGTTTAGGAGATGGCGTAGACAAGGGGAGAAGAACCTCGCCCAACTTGGAATGCGCAATTGGAGGATGCTGGCGAGAGATGGTGCTAGCTGAAGAGGCATGTTGTTTGAGGCCCAAGTTCACCCCGGACTTACATGAGATTTACTTTGCCTGTAAGATAGTCTTCTGGCATTTGTGTTTATATATGTTTTTTGGCATTGGACAGTTGCAACTGGATCAGTCGTGGTCTAAACTGGGGTTACAATTTTCAATGAAACTTTTGGCCGTATATCGGCAATAACGCTGTGAATGTCGCCCTCCAAGTGGCCAATCGTTACCGTCTGATGGGCGTAGCATAGCAACTTCACATACTCCCACAGAACATTATCAAGTGGATCGCATGATCTTGGAGCACAACTCACTATTCCGTAAAGTGAAGCTATGCGAGCTGTGTAACATGTTCTGCCGTCCTCTTGAAACCATAGCTCCGGAACATCATGGTTGTTCAATTGATGAACGAAAAAGTCAGTAATCAAGGCTTCATGGAGATCACCACTATTTGTAACGTTCTGGGCAGCATTGTTCTTAAAGAAACCGTTATTCTATCTACCATAGAGCACACCAAACCGTCAGGTTTTGTGGATGCAACGGTGTCTCAATATACACTTGATCATCTCTCCAGATACGTCGGTTTTGCTCAACCAAAAGTGTGCTGCATCGGTAAATAAAATTCACTTATGAAAATTAAGATTAACGGCAATCTTTTTTGGCCAAATTTGGAAGCGTTTTCAGTCGTCACTTTATACAATTTGAAATGCCAAATCAAACTTGAAATAAATAACTAAACAGTGCCGCCAAATAAAACAGTGTTGCCAACTTAAGGTTTTATAAAAAAAAGACCCGTTCTATTCGCCGCTCCGAACGGCGAGATTTGATTCTTTGAATGTTGTCAGAAACACGAAAGAGGAGGTGCCGTGAAAAAATGCGAGTGACCCGTCTGGGAATCAAAGCTAGACCCTCTGCGTGTGGGTCGACGCGCTGTGGGTCGACGCACCAAATTTTTCAATGACCATACCAAGCTGAACTTATCGGTTCTCGGATGATCGAAGGAAAATTTTTGCCCGAATGAAAATAAACAAATTTTCCAACGAATTAGCTGCATTATCAAGCACCTCTCCGTTTCAAGATGAATTCAAATAAAATGCGTTGTATGTGATATATGTCCCTTTGGCATCTTTTGGACATGTCTTTTCGAAGACCTTTGGAACAGGTGTCAATTATCCGTCACGGTTTCTCTGCGTCACGAGGTTTCAAAATAATAATAATTGAGTGGCACTACAGCCCACAACGGGCCAGGGCCTAGCTTCTACAACAACTACTCGTGTTGTGCATGCTACTGTTCTTCACGAGTAGAAGAGACCTACAGTTTTTTGCCGATTCCGAACGGCGAGCTGAGAAGCTTTCCATAGACAATTAATACTCTTTGAGTGTTGTCAGCAACTCGAAAGAGGTGGTGCCGTGAAAAAATGCTAGGTGTCCCGCCGGGAATCGAACCCAGACTTTTCTGCGCCCCGGTCGATGCACTTACCACTACGCCACTGCGACCACAAAACCACAAAATGGTTTACTAATTTTGACCACTGACATGGGTTATGTGGGCTCTAAAGGTTTCTGTGACTTGAAGCTACTTAAAGCAGTTAAGACGCTTATCTGTCAAAGTTTATGAACGATTTCCGCAGAAAAAAAGTTTTCTCCTTGGTTTGTGTATAAAGGCTGAACTCAAAGTCGGCGTTTGTTTTGCCTTTTACTATTATATTCCTTAAGCTCGAAAAGCATTGTTCGAACATCGTTAAGTCAATGAATAAAGACATTTTTGCACAATAGCTTAGATGCAGTATAGACCAAAACAAATCGAAATATTATCAGCTGTCCAATGAAATCAGCTGCACTTTCACGTATTCATTGTGCCATCCCCTACGTCGTACACTTTGAAAATGGGTATTTTGACAACTTAACAAAATTTTATGTGCCGGAGCCTTTAAGCTCCTGCTGATCAGTTGACTTTCGCCTCAACATTATGCACGATGTTAGTTGTGAGTTACACCTTAACGCCAACAACTATTAGTGTCACGCATACTTTTCATGCATGGGATGTGAAGTCCACTGCCAACATCCAACTGCCTTCCTCAAGAAGCCTCTCGTAGGCAATTAGAATTCCTTGAACGTAGTCGTCAACTAGATGAGATAAGAAAAACTTCTGTTCATCTCGTAAGAAATCTACATCGATCTCCAAGTGAGCCCACACACTTGACCACTACACCACGGCTTACAAAAACTTTAAATCTAGTCTTAAGAAATATCGTTGCCACCAATTCTTTTATAAATCGTTATTGTGAGTAAAGAACTAACTGTGTCCTTGCTGTGCGGTTCAATTACTGCCTGAAATTCCGAACAAAGAAGATGAATTCAGAAAAATTTAATTAGGTAATCAGCCCACCGTCCCACAGCCATTTAGTGGCTTCGATAAGCAATGCAATTCGTTTATCCTTTCTAATTAGCAAATTAGCAGAATTCTACTCTTCAGAACGATCTCTATCCATGGCGGCACATTCACAATTTACATCACCAGCACTCTCGTTGTACGGCTTTACTCAGTCAATCCTCCTTCAGCTACTTCATCCAAATGCCACACCGGATTGAAAAAGGAAAAAAAAAACAAATTCGCTGTTACAGGAGCATTCCACCTCATTGCAACACGGTTAACCCTAAGCATCGGCACAGCAGCAAACCGTTTCAGCCAGGACACCGCTGTGTGTGAGGCGGCGCGTTTCCCCCGAGAGCAACCACTTTCACGCTAATCAATAATTCAGCAAAAACGAATTCATTCCACTTTCCGCCATTCAACGATGTTTCCTGGTATTTATACTGTTCCTGTTTCACAGTTAAAAAGGTCCTTTGTACGGTTACGGTTACGTGGTTAGTAGGTGCCGGCGACCCAAAACAATGTACAACCTATAAGTTGGCAGGGCGGAGCTGCACGTACCGCTAGGTGTGGCTGGGGGTAAATTGGTCTTTGAAAGGACTCATTGAACCGCAAAATGTCGATAGCTTGACAACATTGTGTGTTAACTGCTGTCTACATCAACACAAAGCAGACACGGACATGTACACAGAGAATACACTGTGCTCACTGAAGATATTACGGGACGGAGTGAAGAATGTCATTGACAGTCGCCCGCTGGAAGGGGTTCATTTGATAAATAATTTCTGTTATGGCTGGCTGCGTGATTGTACGTTGTATGGCGAGCCTCTGAGTGAATCAGGAAATAAAAACGTTCCAACTATTCAATGAAGTCATAACTTTTTATTTTCATGTTTTCATGTTTATTGGGGATGTTTGTTTGCGTTGAATCAACAGAAGTATTTAATTCGTTAAAAGTGTCCGACTTTCTGTAAATGGGAACTTCTTGAGTGGTGAAAATGGTCTTCTATGCTTCATGGAGAGTTTCTGTGGCCAACGTTTTTGAAATTGCAATCAACACTGACATACTGTGACTCAAGACACAAAAGTCCTTTATTACACGAGTGTGTTTCGATGTCCCTTGGAAGGAGAACCAAAAATCAATCGATTCAGAATTTCATTAACTGAAGACAGTCGGTATGACCTTCACATTTTCACGAACTGTTTTCACCGCCAACATCCATAATTAATGCATTGCTTTCGGCGTAGTTTCAAAAGCTAACGTTACCCAACTCAGTTATGGCAAAAACCATTTCCACTCACAGTATTCGTTGGAAGGCGCTTTCAGTTTCGATGAATATGCAAATTGTTCTGTTCGATTCTCTGTGACGTGCTTAACTTATTGGCATTGTGCAGTGTTGGCAAGGAGTCATAAACATTTTCCTTGCCAAAGATATCTTCGAAAGCAACACAAAGGTGTCGTTCTTGCAGATAAATGGGATTGAATTTTATCAGAAATTAACTTGATGTTGGCAGCACTAGGAGAAAGTATTTTCTGGTTTTACTTTTGGAAGAGCTTTAAACAGCTGGAGTTATTGGAATGCATTCGTCTTTAGCCAAGAATTTCGTAAAGTCTCTCAATAGTCAAAGACCTTGTTAACACTTGACTGCTTCTACTCGAATGTGTGCAATATCACGAACAATGGATCCTTTGAATCAGAATGCCACTCTACGATAGTCGGTTAAAAAAATGTTTGCCTGTGATTCGTAGTCCTGTGTGCGTTGATGGCATTGGGATAATGCATCAGAGGACGGCCTAGGCTTAGTTGGCACACACAAGTGGAGAAGGACGTCAACTAACTTGAAATGCACAACTGGAGGCAGATGGTGAGAGATCGTGCTGGCTGATGAGGCATGTTGATAAAGGCCCAGGTCCAACCCGGACTGTAGAGAGCAATAAGAAGAAGATAGTCGGCAAGGCCAAATTCATATATGTACAGTGACTCTCAACACTTTTTTATATTTTTTGACGCTCTTCGTAAAGCGTTATCCAAATCGTACACAGAAGAGGAAGGGTCTAAGGTGTTTTGATCAGAAAAAGAACGAACTAGACCGATTTGAATCAAATTGTCGCGAATGGTTGAGGAAAAAGACGGTAAAACAGAGGCTGTTTAAAGAAAGATCGAGTTCGCTTCAGGTAGTCATATGTTTGCATGGTGCATAGTAGTGGGAACGGGCAATATGGCGAGCTGCCAAGGCTATTCTCGTCAGTGCATAGGTCAAGTTGACACACTGCCTCCCCGTGGCGCCTCCTGGATAGCCGTCACAGCATCCGCTGTGTGGTGAACCAATGTATGCAGCGACTGGCCTACCAGTCTGTAGGTTGTGCGTGAGGCTAACTCCCGCACCACACAAAAATAACCGAGTTTAGCAACGAGAACATGCCTCGGATATGGACGGATCCAATGTTGACAACCCCAGCAGACGAACAAAGGACAACGATTTTCGGTCCTTAATAGACCACGTGCAGCTGAACAACTTGCGGAGGCCCTTGATTGCTACAAAGCAGATATCACCGCCATCCAGGATGTGCGGTGGGATGGGCCGGGCAGAAAGAAGATGAAGAACTGCGACATATACTACAGCGACTGCTACAGGGAGAGAAGGCAGCGCCTATTCGGATGCGGATTTGTTGTTCGAGGCAGACTTAGGCAAAAAGTCATAAGCTACGATCCCGTAAGCGAACGCCTCATGACAATCCGCATTAAGGCTAAATTCGGGAACATCAGCCTGATATGCGCTCACGCCCCGACAGAAGAGAAGGATGACAACAGCAAGGATGAGTTCTATGATCTCCTAGAAAGAACATACGATCGATGCCCCAGCTATGACACCAAGATCGTTCTAGGAGATTTCAACGCTCAGCTGGGCAAAGAGGACATCTTTGCTGGCGTTATCGGGAAACACAGTCTGAACGATACCACCTCTGGAAACGGACTCAGGCTGTTGCACTTCGCCGCAGTGCGGAACCTCTCTGTGAGCAGTACGCGGTTTCCACATCTGAGCATCCATAAGGGAACCTGGCGATCCCCTGATCATTCAACCGTCAACCAGATTGATCACGTTGCGATCGACGTCAGACACTCCTCCAACATTCTCGATGTCCGAACATTCCGTGGCGCTAACTTCGACTCGGATCATCACCTTGTTGTAGCCAAGGTAAGAACCCGGATATCGAGAGAGCAACGGAGTCGAGATAGGCCAAAACGGTTTGACGTCGGAAAGCTACAAACGCAACAGATTGCTGGGATCTTTGCCGACCGAGTCTCCCTGAAACTCTCCCAAAGTTCGACGCTGCCTGCACTGACAATAGAAAAAGAATGGAAACGTTGTCAAAAAGCCATCAAAGAAGCTGCCACTGATGTGCTGGGTTTCACGCCACCACCTAGAAGGAACCCATGGATTGACAACGAGTGCAGGCAGGCACATGCAGCTAAACAGGAGGCCTACCAGGCAACGCTGCATCGGACAACGAGAGCTGTTCGTGAGCTCTACGAACAGAAAAGAAGGGAAGAGAACCGGCTTCTCAGAAGGAAAAACGAGAGAGCATGAGAAGGGCGCGGTCGAAGAGATGGAGAGGTGTTATGGCAGGAATGAAGTCCGAAAGTTTTACCGAATGATGGACACATATTATCTTCGATCTGCGATCTGTTAAGGAAACGCAATGATTCATTTTTAAAACGAGTGATAGCTGGTGATCGCCGTGTAGCAGTAGTAAGTGCTTCGACTGCGGCGCAGAAAGTCTGGGTTGGATTCCCGGACGGGACACCTAGTATTCTTTCACGGCAACACCTCTTTCAACTTGCTGACAACACTCAAAGAGTATTAATTGTCTATGGAAAGCTTCTCAAATCTCGCCGCCGGAGTCAGCAAAAAACTGTAGGTCCCTTCTACTCGTGAAGCATGCACAACACGAGTAGTTGTTGTAGAAGCTAGGCCCTGGTCCGTTATGGGCTGTAGTGCCACTCAATTATTATTATTATGATAGCTGGAGCAAGCCAGGTTAATCGGCTCAAAGAACATCAAATGCTGATGTTGATAAAAAGAAAGCTATGCTATCAGTTTATCAGCATTACAAAGAAATTGTCTACTCTCAACTCTTACCACCCATCATGACAATGATAGGTCACACACATCTTTGGTCACTCGGCAAACATTTTTGAAGCTTAGTTGAGATGCTCTGCCATATCCACCGTGTAGTCCTGACCTTGCACTATCGGATTTTTTCTTACTTCGATCTTTGCAAGCCTCATTGAATGGCAAAAATGTCCATAATGATGTCAAATAGTACCTGGGTCAGCTTTGTGCTCATTTTTGAACGTGGAATCATAGTGCTGCCTGATAGATGGCAAAAGGTCATTGCTCACAATGGGCAACAGATTACAGAATAAACTTATTTCGATCAATGAAACAATTGTCTTTTATTTTCTAAGTTTTAAAAATAAGCAACGCAGTTTAAACCGTCGAAAATATTTTTTTTTTATAAAAAGTCTCAACAATTTCCTGGAAAATGCAAAACCTGTCTATAACAAGTTGTCTCTTCCAAAACAGGGCTATCTTGCATCCAACATTGCATACCAGCTGCACTGGTTATTCCCTCAAGTTTTAAGCGCATCATTTTATAGAACAGCTCATCCTCAATCAGGTTGTTCCCAACCTACCTCCCTCCATCAAAAGTCTTACAAAACTCAATTCCTCCAAGGTTCACTGAAGATTCTCTTTGAACTACATACACTCATATATACCCAACAACTGCCCTTCACCCAAATAGAGGTAAACCAATTGTTCAGCTCCTGGTTCCCTTGAGCATGACGATTCGCAAGAATCCACAAAATGTATTCTTTCAGTAGCCTTGCAGCGTTTTGCTTAAAGAATTGTCATTCTCTTCAATCAGTCCCTGGTGGAAATCTCTTTGAAGAGAAATTATGACTTCTGACAGTAACTCTTATATTTTACTCGTCGCTTGCTTGTGTATCTAGGTCGCTTGGATGGGAAGTGTTGTAGCTCGTCCTTGGGGGACAGTTTAAATCCGAACAATGAATGCGGCTTGGGGCATGAATGTCCACCTTGTGATTTTAAAACTTAAGAGCCACCTCTTTGTCATAAATAAGTAACCTCTTTGTTGATCAATTTTTCAGTATCTTCTTCGAAATTCTTGAGTTGTGGACAACCCAAAAACGACCGAAGGAGATGGTTTCGACACATGGACTTGGTAAAGTGGTGTATTTTTGGCTCAAGATCCCAGATGTGATAAGGGTTCATTAAAGATGGGATGTCCACGTGGCTCTTGTCCCTCAATTTATGTTCTGAATATGTTTCATAATTTATTACATCTTTTGGTGTTGAATGTCCTTCTTGAAATTTGAAATTAGATGTGTCAGTATTGGAGGCATGTGGGTTTCGTACGCAAAATAAATGCGGTTAAGGAAACAAGTTTTGCAGCATCCATCGACAGATTCTCTTAATTTGTTTTTGTCACTTTTAAAAAACGTTTAAGATTTTAGATTTAGCTCATTGCTTCAAGAAACAATTTTGTACTTCTGTCATATCTTATGTAGACCTTATATACATTCGGCTTCAGTGAACGTAGTTTTGAGCACATGACAGGAGCACAGGCTAGACATTGTCAGAGAAAGTGTTCTGAAGTGCTTCTTCACAGGCATCGCATACGGTGCCATCACTAAGCTCAAGCAGACTTAAGTGTTTACCGAAGATGAAGCGTCTCGTTTGTACGCCAACAAGTCATCCGCAGTCTTTCATGTCTAGAGAGAGCAGAAAAGACGCGGATTTCTTGCTGACGTCCGGGAGCATTCACTTGGTCACTTTGCACCCTGGAGACTCATGCCATCTCGGATTGTGCTGTTGGGAGACGCAACCGTCGACGGGCGCCTTAACCAAAGATGCGGGTGGTCCCAAGGTGAGTTCGGGCCCTGCGAAAGCCTCTTTAAAACCTCTCCTAGCTAGTTGATCGGCAATCTCGTTTCCCTGGATTCTGTGGTGTTTCGGATTCCACAAGAGACCAGGGCCTAGCTTCCACAACAACTACTCGTGTTGTGCGTGCTACTGTTCTCTCACAAGTAGAAGGGACCTACAATTTTTTGCCGACTCCGAACGGCCAGATTTAAGAAGCTTTTCTAGACAATTAATACTCTTTGAGTGTTGTCAGCTGCTCGAAAAAGGTGGTGCAGTGAAAAAATGCTAGGTGTCCCATCCGGGAATCGAACCAAGGCTTTCTGTGTGGCAGTCGATGCACTTACTACAACGCCACGACGACCAAGTGGTTCCAGGTTCCAGACAAGTCTTAGCGAATTTAGTCTGTCCACCAAATAAGTGGAGGCTTGCATTTCTGTACCATCTTGGATCTGGTTAAATGGTGGACTAAGGCCTTAAACATAGCTGGACTGTACCTACAGATGAACCTTCTCCTTTTTCTCGCAATATAGTTTGTGGCCATTAGGATCACAAAAGTTTCCGCTTGGAAGACCGACGATAAATTACATAAAGAGGTGTAAAATCTCATGTTGTCGTGTTCCACGAAAGCCCCAGCTAGAGATCCTTCCATCACCTTGGAGTTGTCAGTGACTCCTGACTCAGTTTTTGGCCAGAGCCAGTCCTGAACCCGGGAAAAGTTTATATGAACGACGCTGCTGGATTATTGGTGATCCCGCATCGGATGACATGTTTATGAGACTAGTGTCATAGGAGATGTGGTGAGCGAGGTCATCTAAGCTCCAGTGGGAGTTGAACAAAAAACCATTCCTTTTAGTCGGGAGATGGCCTTGATTGTGCATCCCATAATACGAATGTCAAGGGGAGGGAGATCATCAAGTGCATCAAGAGCAGCAAGCCAGGCGTGGTGGGAAAAGCCCCTGTACAGCCGAGACAGAGCGTTCTCTGAAGCGTGGTGAAGCAGTCACGTACTTGCGCGAATGCTCATTCCACCATACAACTGATGGATAGGAGAAAAGAGCTCTTATCATTGCCACATCCAGGCCGCATTTTTTCCCTACACTGCCAGAAGACTGACAGCGGCTTGGAGGTTTTCGTCTCAATGTGCTTTTCTCAAAGAAATTTTTCATCGATGATAACACTTAGGTGTGGCATTACAGTCAGGGTTGGACTTGGGCCTCATCCAACATGCCTCTCTAGCCAGTTGCGCACTCCAAGTTGGTTGAGATCCTTCTCCACTGGTGTGCGCCACTATAGCCTGGGCCGTCCTCTGTTGCGTTGTCTCAATGGTTCAGATTTGAAAACTTTTCCGGCCGGAGCAGTGATGTCCATACGATCTACATGGCCTAGCCATCTTAAGCATTGTATCCGAAGACGCTTGACTAGGCGCATGTCGCTATACAGCCCACAGAGTTTGCCGTTAAATCTTCTCCAGATGTCGTCAACGCAAACAAGACCAAACATTGCAAGCATGACTTTTCTCTCAAAAAGACTAAGGGCTTCCTCATCCGTTTTTAGTAGTGTCTAGGTTTCCGCAGCATAAAGTAAATGCACTTTGGACACTTTTGGTTTTTCGTAGTCTCATAGGGCATCACAAGCTACGCAGCCGATCCATACATATCCATATACACGTACCTCCGTGGCTCATCTTCTGGACAATTGGCGATTAAACGCGAGTCTCGCTACAAAGAACAAGGTTGTGACACCGAATTTCTTGTCCCCAAACAGATACATTTCATGGTCAATTCGGGAGAATTTTCACTGGGACGACCTGGGTACTTAGCTTCATCGAAAAATGGAATTATAACTCCTTTAACTAATTCTTGAATCAGACCAGTCAGATTCCTTCTCCTCGTAAAGAGGACAACCTCAGTCTTCTGAGGATTGCTTGAAAGCCCATTTTGAGTACGGGACCGCCAGCCCAATTGCACATACGGTCGCAAGACACGGTCTGCATGACCAGTGCTGCTACATCATCTGAATAAGCCTGCGCCTGGGTGTTAGATCTATTCTAGGGGGCAAGCAAAGAGTCGATTAACATGCACAATAGGAGAGAAAAACATGACTCCATCTTGCAGCCAGCCCCTGTCTACCCCCGCCTCCACGATGATAGTTGTGCGTTAGCATTGCTTTTATTCACAACACCAATGATTCTTCTGCGCCGTGTTCTCTGGCCACGTTACACTTGCTATCAAAAGTCGCGTTGTCAAAAACATCTTCTATGTCAATGGATATACCCAGCACGCACTGTTTCCTGCCAAGTGGACTTTCAATTCTGCCAACGAGATATTGAAGCGAAGTCTGGCACGATTTACCGCGCTGATAAGCATGTTGGGCCTAAGATAGAGGGTGTAGTCGCAGAGCTTTTTTGCGCAGATATAGATCGACCAGACTCTCCCAGCTTAAAGGAAGAAAGACTAATAAGCCTGAAGTTCCTGCAAGACAGTAGTCCCTCTTAGTAAGGCTACCCGCACTGTGCGCCACCCTTTTCACTTCATCAGCAATGAGTTTATAATAAGTGTACAACTTCAAATTGTCCGCCATAAAACAGAAAGGCGCCGGCTTACCCTTCTGGACTTTCGATAACCAAGTGTGAAAATTTCAAAAGCATCCTCCACTATGCCAACAACTGCAAAATGTGTTGCTGCTTTTCTTTTCTGCATCAAACTGTCTACTGAATACTTCTCAAAAATTAACCGTTTAAACTGTAAACAAAACAAGTCGAATAATGCAGACCTTAGCGAATTCTCTTCATCTACGTCAATACCGCTTTTATACTCTGCTTCACAACTTTTTAAAATTGCTTCCATAGTCGACCAATTGTGATGATCATAAATATAGAAATAGTTAAAGCACCAATCTAACGCATTCTCCAATTTTCATAAATGGCTTACATTCAGCTAACATCAAGACACTTCAAATGACAGCTAAGTGTAACAGGTCCTAAATATCAGCACTACCAACCTGTAACCACAAAACGAATGACTCTGTATTCATTTAAGTTTCAGGGGTCTGATGCTTTGCGTCGTTTCACACATCGTCCCAAGCTGGGGGCGTTCATTTCCTTTCAGCACGACCTGTCACAAACACCAGCCAGGAAGCAACCGTACTGTCATTCTCGATTTTCATTTGCGGTTACGAAATACCAAATCAAATTCCCAAAGCCAGTAACTCACCACAGATGTTTTTCCATTTCCTGGTGTATGCTGTGCAATGTGTCAAAAACTAAATCCATTCCAACCGACTGATGAAGGCAAACCACGACCATTCGTAGTCTCAATGGCCCTGTCATCTATTTCCAAATTTTTTCAATTATTTTTAGCCGAAGAAAAATAAAAGATTGATTGCCACGTCAGTAGATACGATTAATCGGCTCCACACACGGGGCACACGAGTCCTATTCAAAATGTGTCGTCATGCAGACACAAAACCCGCTACTAAGGTTGCCTCAGAGAGCATTACTTCCAGCTCCTCGATTCCGAAATCAACAAGTCCCCTGCCAAGTGGTGAGGTGCTGGTGGCTCGCTCAGCGGGCCGCCCGTCTCGAGGGCGTATACGCAACACATCAGCTGGAAATTATTGATGAATTAAAATGCGAATCTGTTGTTGATCGCCCATGAGCTTCTTGGGGCGGATGCTGTATTTTTGGAAACATGATTTATTTAAAGCCCTCACCATAGCCCGGAGGCACCGCATGTGAATAGATGACTGCGGATGAATGAGAATACATTCGTGGGCCGTGGGTTGGGGTGGGCCGCTGTTGACTCGTGTAAGTTCACATCAGTGGGGATGGGACGACTCCCGGTCGCACTGTGGCTGGCGCACTCTTTATGGATGTGTGCCTCCGAGCGATACATGTATCATTTGCTTTCTTTTGTTTGCGCGATGACGGCAGCTGAGTTTTCAAATAAAATTAATGTATTCCGCTTTTGCACTTGGAACAAATTTGAATTTGAAAATTCCTTGAGGCGAATGTGCACAATGCAGTTGAATTAGTTGTGGTTGGGGTGTGTAAACTCTATCTGGTGTTTTAAAGTGTCTTACTCTTCAAGTCTCACTTAGAATTTATCAAACAAAAAAACATTTTGGTTTAAACCGGCATAGCTCTGCAACATGAGAAGCTCGCGGTGGAAGAGATGGAGAGGTGTGATGGCCAGGAATGAGGCTTAAAAGTTTTACCGAAGGATGAAATAGCTATCCGGTGGATATAGGGTTGGGACCGAAGCCGGGACCAAAACGGAGACATAGTAGTAGAATCGCAATCGATGCTGAGAATCTGGAAAGATCATTTCTGCATACCTTTAAACGGCGATGACGGCCCAAATCCCGCTGTTAGGCAGAATGTTCCTCTCAATTTGGATTATGATTGGCAAGAATTCTGTCCCACCGACTTAGACGAGGTCAAGATAGCAATATCGAGACTGAAGTCAAATAAAGCTGCTGGAGCGGATGGGATGTCCGCAGAACTGTTTAAAGCAGCTGGAAATGACCTGGTTAGGTACATGCATCAGTTCATTTGTAAGATATGGTCGGAGGAAAGCATGCCCGATGAGTGGAGTCTCAACGTCGTCTGTCCGGTCCACAAGAAAGGAGACCCCTTAAACTGCGCCAACCGTCGAGAGAAAAGGTTTCTTAATATCGCCTACAAGATTCTCTGCCGTATTGTCTAAACGCCTTAAACTGATCAACAACCTGGTAGGTCCGGTTTCATGCCAGGGAATTCCACTATTGACCAAATCTTCACACTACGGCAGATCCTGGAAACGACCCAAGAAATGCAAATCAACACTCACCACCTATTTGTCGATTCAAGGCCGCATACGACATTGTGCATAGAGACGAGCTATACAGCGCCATGTCTAGTTTTGACATTCCTACCAAACTCGTCAGATTGTGAAGAATGACGATGGAGAACTCTCGCTGCTCCGTTAAGGTCGGGAACGAACACACTGCATCATCCTTGAGAAGATCGTGCGTAGCTTACAAGTCAACAACAGAGGCACGATCTTCCAAAAGTCAGTTCAATTGCTAGCTTACGCCGACGACATTGACGTGATTGAAGCAACACAGCGAACCGTCAATGAGGCGTTTGCTGGCATTGAAGTAGAAGCGGCTAAAATGGGTCTGGTGGTAAATGAGGGCAAAACGAAGTACATGCTGTCATCAAGGAAGGACAATCAATATCGGCGTCTCGGACAGAGCGTCACACTAGGCAGCAGAAACTCCGAGGTAGTCAAGGACTTTGTCTACCTCGGCTCCGCAGTAAACAGGGACAATAACACCAGTACCGAAGTCAAACGCAGAATCACTGTTGCCAATCGCTGTTTCTTTAGGCTCAAGGGGCAATTGAGTAATAAAGCCCTCTCTGGAAAAACTAAGCCTGCTTTATATAACACTTTGATCATCCCAGTATTACCTTATGGCGCGGAAACTTGGACTTTACTAAAAGCGGATGAGGATGCCCTTGGTCTCTTCGAGAGAAAAGTTCTGCGTGCGATTTTTGGTCCTGTTTGCGTTGATGGCATCTGGAGGAGAAGATTCAACATCGAAGTGTATGGGCTGTACAGCGGCATGAGCCTAGTCAAGCGTCTCCGGATACAGTGCTTAAGATGGCTTGGCTATGTAGAGCGTATGGACACCATTGATCCGGCCCGAAAAGTCTTCGAATCTGGGCCATTGGGACAACGCAACAGAGGACGGCCTAGGCTTAGACGGCGCACCCCGGACTGTAGCGCCACAAGAAGAAGAAGATGGTTGGAGTTGGAGCACAATGTTCGAGAACATTGAGAAAAATGATCCCGTCAACGGTATTTTGCTTTTTACGGAACAGCTCTCACTGTTGAAAAACATAAGCAAGGAGTAGCAAAGGCCACAAAATCCCCTTATCTAAAACTGTGAAATGTCCAAAATCCCAAAAGGCAAAATATCCTAAATGTCCAATCTCCACAAGAGTGTAGAAAAACACAATCCCAAAGCCGGAGATTCGCAGGAAAACACCAAAAGGCAGACAGATCACTTATCATTTTCAAATTTCGCTTTTCAAGATGTTGGATATTTGGGGATTTTGGGGATCCCATAATTATGTCTATTTTCTCAAGCTAAGTTCTCATTCAGCGCGATGATGCATCCCGCATGCGTACATGGAAGTGCATTATGATAGCCAATATGCGATTGCACCCAACAGCACCCTTGAGCAAGATTCATTGCTACAAGTGCACATGTATCATGATCGCATCATTAATAAACTTGCCCTTTTGGCCAAAACCATTCCCAGATATACAAACGACTCTTAAGTACACACATGTAAGCAAATGTTTGCCTTAATGTAGTCCGACTTGTCGAGTAATGTCTCTTTTATTCCTGCCTTCGCAAAATGGGAAAAACATGGATAGAGATTCCTCTCGCTTTGAGCGTCGGTCTTTCAGGAATGAAAGACTAAAATGCTCCTTGGCTGAGTGCTGTGTGTGTAGTACAGCGTTTACCGAAATCGCATTTTATTTCAGTTTACTTCTTTATTTCACAGATTTTCATTTTTTCACCTCATTCTTCATTTTTGTATCCTCATTGAACGGGCGCCGATAGAGTGGTATGGAGTGGTTGCGATTCCCGACCCTCAGAACGAGGCTGATGTTGAGAGGCAGAAAGCTTGTTTTAAGGCGTATCGAACCTTCGAAAGGAAGGAGTAAAAAAACGGTTATGTGTAGTAGGCCTTAAAAGCGTCAAACTACGCACTGGTAGCGAAGGCGAATAAGCAACTAATCGGCTATCACAAGCAGGGTGATGACTGGCAGGCAATAGCAGTGGATCTTTTACACCCAAGGTAGATTTTGAAGACACACAAGAGCATAAGAGAGCTCCATATGTCCCTAGGGTATCGTGGGCATAACCGAACTTTATGGGCAGCAGTGACCCATCATCAGTATCGAACTATGAGCACTCGTGAATGTATGCAAGATAACGTGAATGCCTGTCAATATGTAACATATGCACGTGAAAGGATCGTGTCATGGTAGTCAGCTTGTAATGTCAAGACCAATAAGCAGCAAACGTGCGAGAAAATATCGCCCGTTCAGATGGTCATAGCCAATTTTAATTATAATAATTGAGTGGCACTACAGTCTACAAGGGACCAGGGCCAAGTTTCTGTAACTGTGCGTGCTACTGTTCTCTCATGAGTAGAAGGGACCTACAGTTTGTTGCCGACTTTGAACGGCGAGATTTGAGAAGCCTTTCATGGAGACTCAAAGAGGAGTGTTGTCAGCAACTCGAAAGAGGTTGTGCCGTGAAAAAACGCGAGGTGTCCGGGCGGTCGACGCCACTACGTTCCGGCGGTCCCCAGTCCGGGAATCGAACCTAGATTTTCTGCGTGGCCGTCGACACACTTACCACTACTCCACGGCGGCTCCATTAAGATTTAAGCATTGACGGCATTGAGTCGATAGTTTTGAAGTGCTTGTGTTTTTAGTAGCAATCAGTCTAGGCTTTCGGTCTTGTTCAACCCTTTATCTGTTTGCAAGGTAGTTCAGTAAAGGAAAATACTTGGGTGCCGGAACACCAACGGCAAAAATCAGAACGTCGATCAACTTGTCAAACAAGGATCAGAGGAGGTATTGTTAGAAGCCGAAACCAGTTTGGGACTACCGGCGTCAACGGTGTTACTTCTTGAAAGCGCAACCCCAGCTGTCATGACACGCCAGGATGAAGGCTTTTTAGATATCTGTTGACGGGAAAAACTGCAAAAAGCTTAGCCAAAGACATAAATGTGTTCCTGGTAAGCAATGTACGCTTGTGTGGAGATGGACGTCACTGGAGTGAACTTCCTCTATCACTGATTTACCATTGCTCGGTTCAAGTTGAAGATTTTTCAAGCTGATTTGGTAGAAAATTATGAAGTCGGTTCCTTGGCTCACTGTCACCTGATGGTAATCCTCCAAAAATCAAAAAAGAAAGATACAATAAAAGTAGGTTGTCGCTTGGTTATACAGTGGACTAGGTTTTAAGAGCAAGTACTCGAGCGAAGGATTCCAAAACCTTTGAAAAAATATATAAACTGCTTCTTGCCAATTCAGCAAATTCAATTCAACTGATTGTCAGTATGAAAAGCTTGCAAAATTTTCGAATCGGAGTCAGAAATGGACTGACGGTTCTCAGGAATCCAGACCCCGGTCTTTTGTAGATTGTTGGGTCATCCAATTTCTTTTAAATTTATTGAAGGGCAGTAAGCTGAAACCGATCGTTGAAGTTTTGCATAAGTATGCTTGAATTTCGTGGAAGTTCAGGTACCTCAGAATCAGTTACGATAACTTTCAAAACAATTCTCCCCTTTCAACACAACGAATGCTTGTCACAGAGATCGCAAACGCACCGTAGTTTTACCCTGCCAGTTTGAGACCTCATTAGTACTGAAAAGCGCAACTCTGTCAAACATCATTCATTAAAATACATTTTCCCTATTTTCACTTAATGAACGAAACATTCAGAAGAGAAGCAAAACTTTTGCCTCCCTAGTCACTCTCCCCGTTACTTCACCCCGCTGCTAAAAAATTGATTTGTCTCCATTCACTCCTGCACAACGTGCCGCACAACAAAATCAAAATCTTTCCCGTCATGAGGTAATAATTTGCATAATTTGCGTATCCAATGAAATCGCTCACGTTCTCCCGCTATGAAATTTAAATAATTAGGGTTCACCACTAACAGTATCCTCATTTTGAATGGATCTACCCGCACCTCATCGGTTGATGACGAAACTCTGTCGCTCTGGCCCTTTTTTACGCGTCTTCCACGAAGTGAACGGCATTTTGTTTAACATGCAAATTTCTATAAACACCTTCATCATACATTCACGCAGACGTTTCGGTCGCCTACTTTGAAGTTGAGCGATAATCGTGCCCGACTTGAAGGGTGAAGAATCACCCCCCACACACACACACTCTGTACGACAAGAACTAATTAATTGCTTTTTAATTAAAAAATTAAAAGATACTTACATGCTACACCGGGTCTAGATGTTAAATCCAAGCGTTAAAGCGATTAAATTCGCTTTGGATGCGGGCGGGTGTTTGCGATTCGTAATCCACAATATCCTAAAGGGCAACAAGAATTCGATTTGTTTCTGTTTTGCTGTGGCGTTGGTGTTGGGGAGGGGGGGGTGGTGCCCTAGTGATTATCCACTTTCGGTATCCCTGCGGATGATACGAATTTAATTCACTTAGAATTCCGGCACTTAATTCACTTTTCACATGATATGTCACAAGGACGAAACCGTAGAAAAAGCACAGACACACACACACACAAACACACGCGCCGATATCACAAGACAGAAAGCATTCTGCCCTTGATTTCGATTTAACACAAGAAATTGCTTCCAGCAGCAGCTGAAATTCACCACCCTACGCTACCGTGTACGTGGTGCGGGAGGGGGAAGCCGGAGGGCGAGCTGATAAGCTTATTGATATGTATTTGTGTATTGGCCTCGTCTTGGCAAACAACAACAAGGCCGTGGAGTGCGACGTAACCGACGATAGTCCTATTGGCACGCTATTCTGCCCACACCACGCTTCACTTTCACTGGGTCCCGATGAAATATCTGTGCACCATCGACGTTTTGACGTAAATTTTAATAAAAACGATGTCTTAATAGATGGATATTTGATGAACACCGAAATCCATTTGTTATAGCAGCAGACGAGGGTCGTCCTTGCCGGGATTATTTACACACTCAGACGCACACGCACGCCACTGGGACGAGATCGGGCTTAATTTATTGCTCTGAACATAGATTTCGTTCGATTTTCGCTTTCTTCCCGTTGCTGTTGTTGTTGTTTCACTAGGGGGTGGCTTGAGTAGATATTTGCCACTAGATTGCAACACTAGACTCATACACACACCTGCACACAGGATGAAATTCACAAGCCGACAAGTCTAAGGGAGGAGACTCGCTGAGAGATCGCGTCGTTTTCGCTTACAGTCGCGCCTTCAGATGCGGTTGCGGTTTCAAATGCATAAGGGACTTGGGCGAGCAGCACTGGCTAGATGCCAACGTGAGGGGGGGCAACAGACATTTTGCGCGAACCAGCAGGATGCAAGGGAAAATTCATAATCCGCAAATCGGCCGCAGATGGGTTTCTTAGGGCACTGCTGCTGAATATAGGTCACTTGGTCGTCATAGTGTCAACGGCGAATTCGCTTGTGCAGAGGTGTCGGTTAACAAGCGTGCTCGACACTCGACACCCACTTGCCGCGCAATTCCGAAAAACGGAAGGAAAACACAGATCACTGAGCACAGCTCAACACAGCACAACAAATATTTCGCAAGCGAAGGATACCTTTGCGCGCTCGATGGCAGTGTCAGCGGGGCGAATCGCACTCCTGATGTCAAACAAAAATAATCCGTAACCGTTGTTTTGGTGTCGTACGTCGTCGTGGCGGTACCGCAAAACCAATAATGTATCGGAAGCTACCGTTGCTGGTAAACTGAAAATTGTTGGGAAAAATTGTCGAAGGTCCTTTTCGGGATGTTAGGCAGTGAGAGAGAGGACAGGAGTGTCTGCCGGTGAGAGTGAGCTTTTTGGTGCGGCCTTCACGTGTTGACTTGTGGGGGTTGTTGAGTCATGTGCAGACGGTGGAGCTTTTGTGTGAAATTCTCTTTTACAGCAAGACTAAGAGAAGGACGGTGTTTTTTGAGGCCACGAGGGTTCGAAAAGTAATTCGTTTAGAGAGCACCGCACAGCGTCACTGTTGAGTGAGAGCAAGCTGTCTCGTGAACGTCGTTGTACTTGTGGTGAGAATTAGAGAATTGTTGGTGAGCAGCCGACACTGCAGAGAGTGGTGAAGAACTGCATTCATCTGGCGGTGTACGGTGGCATGGGAAGGGGACAAGGGCATGAATGCACTCAGGTTGAACTTCTTCTGAAGCTTTCTACATTATTTCACATTGGACATTAGCTGCATCTAACTGTTCCTAGCATCAATTCCCAATGCCGTGACATTTGCCGTCAATTTCCTTTTGTCTGAACCATTGTTCATCATCTGTTCAAGATGCTTGCCCATTTGGCGTTTGAATTCTAAATCGATTCTACAATGCAGTCCTTGGTGCCGAAACGTTGAACATATTTGGACGGTGTTTATTATGGTCGTACAACCAACACCAGCTTATGAGCTCCACGTTTACAATATCAAAAAATTGGTGCTCAAAAATCTTCCTACTGACTAATTTGAAAAATTTGAAGTGATCAGTGAATGCTTACCTTGACAATTTTAAATTTTGAATATGTAGGTTACCTCGGCTGTTTTTAGCTGACAAAGTCCATAGCCGCCTTCTCTAATGGCTTCCTAGCAGAAATCTTCAAGCACGCTGATGGTATTTTAGTAGATAACATTAACCAAATCATCAACCAAGTATGGATGAACGACAATATTAGCTCTGTCGTTAGAAAAGATTTGCCTTTGTCTTTCAAGTACAACCGACACATATGTAGACCTACTTAATTTTTAATAAAAAACCATATCGAATGTACTGTGTGAACGTTTTCAACCTTTCTTCAACACATTAATCGGAAAGAGTCAGGGTGGGTTCAGGCTCGGTAGATCGACCATCGACTACGTATTCACATTGAGAGAAGTCCTGGGAAGGACTAAGGACTCTTAAGTTCGTACTCGTTGTATTTCTTCAATTTATTGGTGATTCTTCGACTTCGCGTTTGATAGATTCTATAGCCTTCAGCTCTGCAAGGAGTTGACCGAAATCGGGATCTCTTAAAATTTGGTCTAACCATTTCACGGTTAAAATTTGAGAACAGTCCTCCCGAACAAATTTGAACCAGATTTCAGCAGAGATATTCTTATTAAAGGTCGCTCCCAGCGTGGTAATCTAGATGCTTTCGCGGTCATTGAAGACGAGGCGAAGCGATGTGGTTACTCAGTAAATGATGATATAACTTTCATCAGTCTCCTGTCAGCAGACAAATGATAATCGCTCCACTGCCTACGACAGAAGGTCCACTATTGGCAACAAACATTTCGAGGAGGTTTAGGAGCTCTCTCACCTCATAATATGTAAATAAAAAAACATACGAATTACCCCCTTTTGTAGGTCAGGTAAAGCCTTAGCCGAGGAAGCCTTGGTTTGGCCTAAAATGGATTAACAACTCCTATCTCCAAAGACAAAATGCCTTCCCTATAAAACACTAATGTTGCCGGTTTTACATTATGGTCTGGAGAAATGGCCCGGATCAGAGGGCATCAATTGAAGCCATGTCTCATGCACAGATCTGTACTTCGTTAAGTTAGTTAAGATGACTGCTTGTTTTTTTTTTTTTTTTTTTTTTTTTTTTTATATATTTATTATTCAATTTCTTAAATTTAACAGCAGAATTCATACAAGGTTACTTAATTAATTACAAGTTGAAAAAATTTAAGAAAAGAATGGGCATCATTCTTTAGTTCAGATAGAACTAGTGGCGAATGATCCTTCAATTAAAAATAAACTTTGATTATAGTAAGTAAGTGTAGGGTAAATTCAAAAGATTAAGAAACAATACAATTATTTTTTTTATATATATACAGTAACAATGACGACAAAAAGGACATTTATTATTTATTATAATGTCATAACGGCGAGTTAATGAAAGGTACTGTTATATAAGAGATTTTAGTTTAATAATGATGAGCTTTCCATACTAAAAAGGAGTTTTTTTACTTCTTTTATAAAATACTTTGGTTGAACTATTTGCCTGATTTCAATTGGTAATTTATTATATAGTCTTGGTGCTGCCATTGTATAAAATTTAGAACAACAGGTTTTTCTTGAGAATGGGATAGTACAAATTGACACACCATTATTTCTCAAGTAATATATGTTCGAACTTCTGAGATTATTATTGTACCCACTTCTCATGAAGAAAACCTTGAGAACCTTAAAGACATATAGGTGTCTTAGTGGAAGTATGCGTAGCATTTGGAACAATGGCCAACTATGAGCTAACCTGTTTTTTTTACACATTATTTTTATTACATATTTTTGTGCTATATACAACGGTTCCATAGTACTATTATAGGTTCCACCCCAACTTGCAATACCGTACTGCAATTTGGAGTGAACTATCCCGTAGTAAAACATTCTTAGGATGTTAATAGAGCAGTGTTCTCTTAGAAGATACATTTTACGGGTGGCAGATAGCATATATAATTTTAAATCTTCAGCATGTGCTTTCCAAGTCATATGTTTATCCACTAAGACACCTAGATACTTAAAGGTTTCAACACCTTCTATTTTGAAACAATTTGAGCTACATATTTGTTTATCATCGAAGTTTGCACTACCACACGTATGATTAGACATTGACAATCTTGTACAGGAGCTAGAATGGAAGATGGTGTCACAGTCAAGTGGAAAAGATTCTCGTAGACTACATATCATAAGTCTAGTTTTACTGCTTATTAGTAACTCATGTTTGGCAAACCATTGTCGAAGTATGTTCAGGTCCATATTTAATTTAATTGCTGTGTCCAATATGCAGCTATTACTGTACGTCAGTGCCATATCATCAGCAAATGCTGTAATGCTACTGTTCAACTTTTGACAGAATAATGAATTTACATACACTAAGAACAACAATGGTCCTAAGACAGAGCCTTGTGGCACACCAATGTTTACTTCTTGTTTATCACTAAAAATCCCTTTAAGCTTAACCCGTTGAGTTCTATTTGTCAGATATGAAGTAAACCACTCATGAATTATACCTCTTAATCCAGCACTATACAGTTTGCTCAAGAGAATATCGCGATTTACCATATCGAATGCTTTTGTCATGTCAATGAAGAGTACTAAGTTGTGATTGTTTTTATTGAAACTGTCAAATATCTCACTGCATAATTTTAAAATAGCATCTTCAGTTGACTTGCCTTCACGAAACCCGAATTGCTCATTTCTGAAGAAATTGGTTTTATTTAAAAAGGAAATCACTCGTTTTTTTATGAGTTTTTCAAAAAGTTTGGAAGATGTCGGAAGTATAGATATTGGCCGATATTGCGTCAATAAGTGTTTGTTACCTTTTTTAAATAGTGGTATGACCTCAGCATTTTTCAAAGAAGACGGAAAATGACCACAACTTACACTTAGATTGAACAGGTGAGTTAAAACATCAATTACAAAGAATGAAATACGCTTTAAAAGGTAGTTAGTTATACCATCAGAGGTGCATGAATATTTGTTATCCAATGACATGATGCATTTATGAATTTCATTAGGTGTAATAGGTTCAAACACAAAACTGTTGCTTATAGAAGCATCGTCAATTAAGTCCGGAAATAAATTGCAATTACAACTGTATTTTGGAGGGGTGGGTTTCAATTCTTTTGCTATAGAGGTAAAGTACCAATTGAATTGATACGCAATGTCTACAGGGTTTGATATTTTAGTCCCATTTACCTCAATATGTAGAATGTCAGTTGAACTCATGTTATTGTTTAGGATGTCATTTACCACTCTCCATTCTTTTTTTGAATTACCCCTACAATTCTGCAGTTTTCTTGTAAAGTATATATTCCGGCATATTTTGACTTCGTTCTTTCCTTCTTTATTTAGTCTATTATAATATTTTTTTAAAGATTGGTTTCCTGGATGACGTTTGCATTTCTTACGTAAATCATTTTTTTTCTTAAGTTTTTTAAGCAAGCTCACATTTATCCAAGGTCTAAGACGTTTTAGGTGTTTATAATTGTTATTTACTATAATAGTGCAGCTTTCTATATGTTTTCTAAGCGTTATTAAGAATTTGTCATAGGCCAAACAAGGATTACTTTCTGCATATACATTATCCCAGAATTCAAACTTCAATCGTTCTATTAGGTCACTATAAATAATTTTGTTTTGCTTCTTAAAAGGAACGTATTTGTCTGGATTTCTTGTTTGTGTTTGTTCAATATTTAAATTTGTCATGCAGTGATCCGAAATTTTGTAATCTAGTACTTCAGCAGAAAGCTTGCAAGGAAATTTGGAGTCAAGTCTCAGAAAAATGTGGTCTGGGTGTTAGCTGTTATTCGGGTCGGCTCTGTAATAAGGGATTTTAGTCCAAAAGAGGACATAAGAGTCAAGTATTTATATGAATCACTGCTAGTTTTTAAAATGTCAATATTAAGGTCACCTACCACTAATAAGTTTTTTGTTTTTACGTCTTTGAGAACCTTATCCATATGTTCTATGAAAACATCTACACATAAATGACGACGATAAACACACAAGATCGTAAAACATTCATTACATACATGACAATCAATTTTAAGCATGTCGGCACTTGATATAGAATATTTTTTAACCGAACAGATATTTTCATACTCTTTTTGAATATATACAACGACACCACCTGATCTATACGAATTATTACAACCGAAAAAAGGTATATATCCTGGAATGTTATACATAGCTTGCTCATCATCGTAAACCCAAATCTCAGATATTACAATAAAGATAGCATTAAAATTCAAAACATTTAGATGCGCTAGAAAATTATCAAAATTACTTCTTAAGCTACGAATATTTTGATGTATCAGCAAAGTCGATGGCTGAGGAATAGGGTATTTTTTTGCATAAGGCGGGTTTGGGTTCATTGCTTATTTCTAAATTTTAAAACTGGTTGAGGTCATCAAAGCACCTCACTTTGAAGGCAGCCTCACCTTCATTTTTCCGCAAAAAAATTATGTTATTCCTCAGCCATATATATTTAAAATTCTTTTTTTCTTTAATTTGCTTTGCCGCTTTAAATAATGCACGATAGTGAGCAGTCAAACACTCGTTTAAAAAAATTTTTGATCCATCATTTTTGTCACCTAGCAGTTTCGTTGTGAGTCGCTGTTTCTGTTTTTTGTTTTTTTCCATAATCGCCTCCTTCGTTAGGCGCCGATTCAGATGAATGGTTATGACGTTGGTGGTGGTGGCGGCAGCATTCTTCTTTGTCACTTTCTTGACGTGAAGAGAGTCAATGTCACGTTCATCGAGTTCGTAACCAACACCTAGCTATCTTAAGCATTTTATCCGGTTATACGTTTGACCAGGCACATGCCGTACAGTCTGTAGAGTTCGTCATTTGTTCTCCAGACACCATCAACGCAAACTGAACCAAAAATCGGAAGCAGAACTTTTGTCTCAATAAGACTAAGGGCTTCTTGATCCGATTTTAGTAGCATCCATCTTTTCTGCCTCGCAAAGGACGATTGGCATGGTCAAGTTGTTCTACAAAGGCTTCTGGAGATTGCTCTGTTACTCAGTTGCCGAAAGGAACAGTGATTGGCAAAAGTGATTCTGCGTTTGATCTCGGCACTGATGTTGTTGTGCCTATTTACGGCAGAGCCGTGGCAGACGAAGTCTTTGACCACCTCGAAGTTTCTGCTGCAGTGGTACGCTCTGTCCAAAACGTAGGTGTAGTTTGTCCTTCGTCGAAGACAGCTTGTACTTGGTTTTGCCCTCATTAACCACCAGACCCATTTTAGCCGCTTCCGCTTCAATGCCAGCAAACGCCTCATTGACGGCTCGCTGTGTTCGTCCAATCACGTCAATGTCGTCGGCGTAAGCTAGCAATTGAACTGACTTTTGGAAGATCGTGCCTCTGGTGATGACATGTGAGTTACGCACGATCTTCTCAAGAATTATGTTGAAGAAGATACATGACATATCCTTGTCTAAAACCTTGTTTGACATTTAAAACAGCTTTACTAAGGTTTACTAACCTTATAATGGCCCATTTACTGAGGGGAGTGCCGCCAGAATTCGGCCCTTAATGAAGGAATGCTAAGCACAGCACTGCTGCGCCGTCCGAACCCTAGACAAAAAAGAAAACCTATTGCGTCCTGAATTGAAAGGTCGTACCTACGTTTGCTTTGGCTTCATGCGAGCCATTGAGCTGCCATTTCCAGTCATATGGAGTAGTCTGCAGGCATTTGAAGGACAAGCCGTTTGGTCCGAAGGGAGAGCTTAACATTACAGCTTGTGTAGAAATGCTTTTAGCCACTAAGGACCTTCAAAGTTGTTACGTGGTATCCCGGAAAAACCCAAACATGTGACGGTTATAAAACGTGCTTAATTATGCATTAGATCATCCTTGAACCTAATAATAAACTTAATTTTGAATGATATGCGCACTCATACATCCCATAGTTCGGACAACACTGTTGCTAGTCTGTCCGAAATCATTTGCAACGGTGTTTGACTCCATTCCCAATTCAGCACAACACGAAATGACGTCATTCCACCCCAAAAACCCGCACATCAGCTCATTTATTCTGATCACGAAGTGTAGCATTGCCCGCCATCCACACACATGAACGAGTATATCTCCGCTCTATGCAATTGCCGCATTAAACTTCGGTTGTGTCACAGTCGTCTCCCATCACCCCATCTAAGCCAACGACGAAACGCAATTATGATGTGTCAGTGCAACAATTGCGCGCTGACGCGCAAATCAAATTCCCATCCACCGCGAATCCTTGCACGAAATTGGTAAAATATCCAAACAACTAACCGTCCAACCCGCGCACAAGCAGCTTTCCTCACGTACTTGTGCATTTTTTGCGTCTAAAGTTTCCATTTGATTTGATTAGAGTCACTTGCTTTTGTCTGCAGTTCCTGCTAAGGTTCCATCCATCGTCATCCTGTGGATGCACACAGATACGTTTGCTCACACGTTACATTGTCCTGTGGCATCGGGTGTGTCACTGTTAAATTGGGTCACGCCTCATTTCCGACAATGAGAAGTTAAACTTTGGCTGGCTTATCATCCAAGCGTTGGGTGGGGCGGGCGTTCTTTGCTTAGCTTCACATGAATTATTTCACGCTAATCAATCACTTGCCTTACAGGTGTTGTACTATCCGTTTGTGTTTGCTGTCAGTGCGAGAACTGAAGCTGATACCGGTGAAGTTTGATGTGGGTGAACCGACGGGAAGTGCTATTGTTTCAGCACTGTTTGGGTGAAATATCAAATGTCAGAGTGTGTTAAACGATGTTTTAGTCAGAATTGATAGTCAGTAAAATGGAAAAATGCTCAGCGTTGAGTATACATTTCTGTTCCAAGATCCAAGGAGCAAAACAAAAAAACATTTTTTTGACTTGCGAAAGTACGAGAACTCATTTTCGCTGTGTCCCAGGAAGACATATCGTCTCGCAGTTTGAAGATTCTCTTTACTGGCAACGATATAAATATAAGGACTGATGAGTTTGTTCTGTTCAAATTCCTAAAACACGTTTTAGATTTTTCTAATTTTTCATTAATCTTTTGTAGAAAAATGAAAGTTGCCCAGAATTTAATAGAAGCTTGTTTCTACCTTTTTTTCCAAAGACGAAAATGCGGTGCAGGCTTAGTTTCATGATTGCAGACAGTCATTTGGACATAGATTCCCCAGACAATAATGTTTCAAAAGTTTTACATGGGGGTGTAAGCTGGGCTAGGCTATCAGGAAAAACTGGTCTGCCCACCATCAAACTACCAATTGCGAAAATTCTCTTAAAGTCTCGGTTCTTCCATAAGACTTGCCAAAATCTGTAATTGCAATAGCAGACGGACAAGACTGAATCTACTTTCATAATCGAAAATAATAACAACAGACCACCACCGTACAAATAGACATTCGAAGGAGAAATTGTAACATGTGATAAAAACAGTGAAAGTGTAACAGTTTTACGCCAAAGGGTAGAGCCTTACTGACAAACAAGAGAATTGAAAAGGCCGAAGACTATCAGGGTCAGTAAAATATACAAATTTTCGGATTCCAATTCCTCTGTTGCATAGGCAACTATTAGTAAAAATAATTGAGTGGCACTACAGCCCAGAAGGAACCAGGACCTAGCTTCAGTAATAATTACTCGTGTTGTGCGTGTCGAGTAGAGGAGACCTACAGTTTTTCGCGGTCTCTGAACGTCGGGTTTTGATAAGCTTTTCATAGACATTTGGTACTCGTTGAGCTTTACCAGCATTTCAAAAGAGGTCCATTATCTTCATCTTTTAACTGTTGCCTGTTTGCGGATGACTCTTTAACATACCCAACATCGCCGTCACCGCAGATAGTAGCGCGGAGGATCGAAAAACAAATGGAAAAGCTCTGCTTCTACTACCAGAATTGTGGCTGGTTGGCCGGATCATCGTTAACAAATCGGTCCTCATGTGCCTGCAGAGACCAACCCGACGAGGCCGGAGCATCAAGGTAGTGTTACCCAATGGGACAGCACTTGCAACAATGGACAAAACGAAGTATCTTGGAGTGAACTTCACTGAGAGGTTGAAGTTTAATTCTCACTCCAAAGTGACCCTTCACAAGGCTAATTTTGCTTTCCATCGCATCTACCCATTGATGCGACGTGAGAATGGACTGCCTGAGAAGACGAAGCTTTTACTATACAAACAGCTCATACGACACATCACAGCGTATGAATTCCCTGTATGGTACAGCATCCAAGATCAGCATGGAGAAACTATCGATCTTCGAATGAAAGATACTAGAACTTCGCATCTGCACCGGTCTCACTTTTGACAAGGCTCGGATGAAACATTACAACAACAAGAAGGTCTATGAAAAACCGCGCATCATCCCCTTGTAACAGTTCTTGGTGCAACTTTTCAAGAAGGAGCTAGGTGAAACTGGAACTCATCCAAACACAATCGTCAGAATATTATTACTAACGATTTCTTAACGCACACAACATGCTACACGAAGAAATTTTCCCCCCGACATCTACTGAAAGCGAGTCGTATCACTCCTAATCCAGTAGTGATACAACCTACCATGGAAGCTGAACTGGCGAATACAAACTCATCCCATACAAAGGAACACCATTGATACACGGAACTGAACACACCGATGTTAAGACAGGACGTCGCTAAATTGTAAATAATTCAAATGTACACATTCAAAGCTACGTAAGACAATTGCTCATCCGTCGGGCCCATGTTGTTGAGCTGACACTTCCATATATCCATTAAAGTCTTAAGCTTTAAAAATTTTAAAATGGTAAATATTTATTCAATAAAGAAAAATTGATTCAAAAGTGGTGGTACCATGCAATATTTCACGTGCTCAGTCCGGAAATCGAACCACGACGTCCGGCGTGTGGGTCGACGCTCTTACTCACTACGCCACGGCGACCACAAACCAAACTGTTCAATAAAAAATACATTTAAAAACGTAAAAAAAAAAACAACAAACTGTTGCCAAACAATGAACAGTGATGTTCTTGAGATGTTAAATTCTTCAGCACGCTTCTCCCACACAATCACGAACATCAGCAAACTGGACAAGCATAAATTAAATTCATGCCTAACGGTTATACGTAAAAAAAGACAAAACTTCTTTTATTCTTCTTGTAGCTCTACAGTCCGGGGTGGACCTGGGCCTCAACCAACATGCCTCTCCAGCCAGCACGATCTTTCGCCAGCAACCGTCAGTTGCGCACTCCAAGTTGGTTGAGGTCTTTCTCCACTTGTGTGCGCCACCTTATTCTAGGCCGTCCTCTGTGGCGTTGTCCCAATGGCTCAGATTCGTACATTTTCCCGTCGGAATGGAATGTATCTTGGCTTCACTCTTCCACATCCTTTCAACAGAATTGCGCGCATGCAGTGGCATGGGATTGGGTGACCAGTGCACCAATTGCATTATGGATGAGAGGGGGGGTGCTGATGGAGTGATTCCCGTTGAAGCGGATGCTCGTGTGAGTTACGTCAACAACGCCCGCACTCCCACAATTGACATTTTTCCGAGAATATGCTTCGCAGAGTCGCCATGTCATCTTATCCCGTCTGTACAGATCGTGCAACTCTGCTGATGCATAAATTAATGTACGACTCATTATTTAATTGAATGAAATAAAGATTCAGTTTAAAAACTCATCTCTTGTCGTCGGGTCTTATTTTTGTGTTCTGGTCGCGTTATTTGTGCGCCTCTAAATATATTTTGACGAGGAGAAGAGGTCGTTTGGTAATGGAGTGTACAAGTGTTTTCACATTTCATTCAGACCCAATTTACTAAAATTTGTGCACAGTTCTGCAGATTGTGGACAAATTTGGTCGATTAAGCCGAAGTGCACGAAATGCATTCTGATTTGAATGTCGATTTTCGTAAAAGACGATCTTAACGCGATAGTGGTCACCGTGACGTAGTGGGTAAATGCGTTGCCCCACACGCAGAAGGTTCGATTCCCAGACGGGAACTTTTGCATTTTTTCACGGTACCATCTCTTTCGAATTGCTGACAACACTCAAAGAGTACCAGTTGTCTATGAAATGCTGAAATCTCGAGAATCTCGCCGTTCGGAGTCGGCAAAAAACTGTTGGTCCCTTTTGAGAGAACTGTAGCACGCACAGCATGGGTAGTTGCAGTAGAAGCTAGGTCCTGGTCCCTTGTGGGCTGTAGTACCACTTAACAACAATTAATTATAATCTTAAGGCGCTGCTCATGGATAAATTTGTCAATTACTGAAGCAAAGAAGTGTCAAATTAAGTTGCGCGAAAAAACTTGACGCTATTTCAACTTGACTCACAATTTATATCATGCATTGTGGTTAGACCACGCGTTTTAAAAGTTGCAAACTTTATTTAAGTTTTCACAGAGCGTCATGCACATGATTGAATATGATTACTGGTTAGTGTTGCTGTGTGACATGTCTGGTGCTTCATTGAAATTAATTTTGTATTCATCATTTAGGTGGTAAGGTAGATTCTGGCAATATGTTTCATGTAAAAAATTAGAGTGCTTTCAAATGGTTGGATTTTGGTATTTATCAGTGAAATAAATAATTTTTCGGATGTGAAACAATAGCCTCCTCAATATAAGCCCACAGGCTTGATAAAAAGGAAGAAATTTGATTAGAACCCTAGATCCTAGCTGGAGTTGGGTGAAACAAAACAAGAAACACAGATATCGACATGCAACTCTTAGGGTCACAAAAAGTCACATGCTCGTCCTACGAATACAGTCCATCAACCTGAATGAGAAGACAACTGTCAGCCTACGAAGATGTCTGCTCTGTCAGTGCAGCAAGAATATCCTCAGAATCAAGAGACACAACCTTTCACACATCGCTTCCTTCGTTCGGGTCTTCCAACAAGATTTTTTTCGGAAACCTCCATTAGATCTATCTCCGAAAATCATCACATCAGCCTCATCTCAATATCAAATTGAAGTAAACAGACTTTTCCCCTTAGCTTCATTCCCCTTAAAAAAAACCAAACAACAAGTTCCACAAATTCAAGTGAAATATCCCTTTTGGCCACACTCGTAATCAGTGTCTCGCCCCTAATTGAAGAACCAGCTTAACATATCGCCGTAGATGACAACATGCTCATTTGTCTGCAATTACGAGACAAGGACCTTCCAAGCAATTAATAATTCATTAGTCGTTGTGGCAAAGAGCTGGAGGGCGAGAAACCTATCATTAGTGTGCCTAATGGGCGCCGGAAACAGTTGTGACAGACTTTGTGCTCACTTCTGACTTTTGATTTATTTTGTTGCTGTTTCGTTTTTGTGTTACCTTTTTTTTCCTTCAGCAGGGTTTTACGTGACAGATGGTGTTAGCATTATAAATCCTTGAATACGGACTTCATTAGTATTAGGAGCGCTAATTATTTCGTTTGATTTGTGCTTCAACTGGCGGGAGAATGGGCGAGAATTCAAAACATTTTGGCGTCAACTTTTGATGTGTTGTACACATGAAATGGCAGTCAGCTTCTGATGCAAATAGAGAACTGTGGTGGTGGCATAAACAACTTTTCACAGTAATCTGTTGAAACACGAACTCAAATTTAATTTCACTGCAATTACCGGCAGGCGTATGTCTGCTGTGTATTTACTTGTTCCTCATTGAAACAGAGCCAAATGGCATTTAATTGAGTCGGTGCTTACTTTGATGTTGAATAGCATCGTACATTAAAAACACATTTATATTTATTCTTCGGTGACGACAGGTATATTCTCATACACTTGACGCACCGTTAATCACAAATCGTTACTTGATTTTGGATGCTTTAGTGTCGGCAACGTTGAGGATTACGTTACATAAGGATCCGTGCGTTTTGCGTGCGATTTTTGGACCTAGTTGAGCTGATGGCATCCAGATACAACGCCTAAGAGGGGTAGGCCATGTAGTGCGTATGGATACCACTGTTCCAGCCTGAAAAGTCTTCGAATCAGAGCAATTGGGACAACGCAACGGAGGACTACCTAGGCTAAGGTGGCGCAAACAAGTGAAGGCGGCTAGTGAAAGATCGTGCTGTCTGGAGAGACATGTTATTTAAGGCTCAGGTACACCCGGACTGTACCGCCACAAGAAGAAGAAGGATAACAGAGTCCCGAAAATGGCAGAATGCGAAAAATCACAGAATCCCAAAATGTCAAAATCTCGAAATAAATAAAATCATGAACAGACCAAATCCCGAAATGCCAAAATGCCGAAAACGTCAAATCTTGCGATATGCTCCAAAAAGAATAAGATCCTGAATTTTTGAAAGTTGACAGCATCGTGAAAAATAAGGCTTGCAATATCCGTATCCATTACGTTCTTCAAATCCTGTAGCAACTTCAAACAAAGAGATTGCCTGCAGCTCCAAAGGAACTTTATTCACTTTCAGGTTAGGTCCAAATCCATTTAGTAGTGTTCAGTAAGTTCTGTGAGATAAAAGAAAACGTGCCTAACCTAAGCAAATCACATGTCTAAAAAATCGTGTCGTCTGAGGAAAGAAAAATTTGCCTTGATCGTTCTTTGCCACACATAAGAGTATACCCTTAAAAACCACCGACCTGGTCTTTGTGTGGGTCGACGCACTTACCCACTACGCCACGGCGACCACATACATATATCTGCAATTGTTGTTTTGCTCTAAACTTGTTTAGGGTTTCGTTTTTAAAACTTTTATTATGTTAATTGCCTTATGTCCGTCTCTCCGCCTGTCCGTCTGTCCCTTTCGTGACATGACCACGTTTAGTTGGTTAATACGCGTCATATGCACATTTCATTTTTCCTCGTTGTGAAGATGAGCAATTCCGAGTTCATGTTCTAATTTTTTTTTTGGGCCTGAAGCTCTTATTCGATTCCATTTTCCTTTTTTAAAAATATTCTTAAAATATCTTTAAAGAAACGACAAATCGAAGATAGAGTGCGAACACAACCAGCACATGACCAGCCGTGTGAAGTTGGACACAGTTGCTACTCCTAATAAGGAAAAATGACTATCCAGCTGTTATTTCTCATTAGAAAAACTGAAATTACTTATACAGTAGATAAAGAGTGAAACAAATTCATTCGTTAGTTACCAATCAGACCGTTTATCTGGCCTTTGAAAAATCGACCCTAAGAAATCATCACAATCATGCACATCATCATGACGGTCTAAATCACCACGTTTCTAGTAGAAGCAAAAGTGGCTTTTCCAATGATGCGGATGGATAGTTGCGCTCACGTTTTTAAATGTCTCCATGCTATATGAGGAAGTAAAAGCTTCGACATTTAAAATCAATTTATTTAACAAATCTTCCTCTTAGGCTTTCTTTAAAATTTTAGGATTCCAAAATTTGGGGAACGACACTTCATTGCAATCGTCCACTTCGCACAGATAGACGGCGCCATTCTTATTCATCTCCATGATCCGTAAAATGTTTGCAGCAAGATCAGATGGTTCCTGGATTTTAATTGCCCGACAAAATCGAGAAATATCTTCTGCACAGTTACTATTTTTGTCAGAAGTAAGCTGGTCTAAGAGTGGAGTTCTGGTTATGTCTGGGCATACTGCAATACATGATATCCCAGTTTTTTCAAAATTTCTCTGTAAAAAAAACGAAAATTTACTTTATGAATGCCAGCTGTCTTTGTGACAACTCACCGCAAGGGAACGTGTAAAATGCACCACACCAGCCTTCGATGCACAGTAGGCCGGCCCGTCTGTGAGAGGATCTAAGCCTGCAACGGATGCAATATTCAGAATGATCCCTCCGCCGTTTCCTTTCGATTGATCCATTAATTCTATAGCGGCCTTACTTGCATTCAGGAGACCCACCTGGAAGGAGACTCATTTTTATTTCAAATTTCTTTCTGCTTATTGCGTTTGGTCATACCAAATTTACACCGACAAGAAGTTCGATATCTATTTCATTGAAAATTCCAATGCCATTGACCACGATGTCAATGTGTCCCATTCTAGAGACCACTTCCTTCAGACAGCTTTTGATGCTGTCATTGCAGCGAATGTCCACGTGTAGGAAGAACACTTTTGTGCTGTGGTTGCCAAGGGCTTCAATTAGTTCAGTGTTTTCATTCAAATCCAAAATGGCTAGGTTCTGCAAGATTTAATTTAGGATTGTTTCCCCTTTGGTCCTTTTTCATACATACCGCAATATTTTTCTGCGTCAACTGCTTACAGGTCTCAGAACCGATCCCACCACAGCCACCAAAGTAAACAACGTTCTTCCCTCTAAGATCCATTTTTGATGTGTCTCGACAGAATTAGGGTTAAAGTAAAACTGACGCTTTGCGCTGTGCAGTGGTGGGATTTATAAACCACTTTAGCCGACATCTGATAACACTTGAAACGAAATTTGTGGTTTTTTTTTGCTTATCTCAACCAAGATGTCACCTGAGTTGCGTTATCTGGCTTGGGGCATCATCAAAGTAACACAACATAACATTTATTATCATAATTACATATGATTTCAATTGTGTGTGATAAACTGTTGCTTTTCTGATTTGATTACAAAAATAAGACAATAAAATAAGGTTTTGGAACATAGCAGCGCACAGTGGTGCCCCTTATATGGGGAAAGCGGAAATAAATCTGTCACTTTTGAACTCGTTGATCGACCTTGATGGAATATAGTATCAGTGCCGAAAGATCCTCCTGTTGTTTGCCAATAAAAGCGATCGTAGGGAAATCGTAGGAAAATTCACAAAAATGTCGAAAATGCAGGCATTGCTACACTGAAACGACTCGTTCTCTCAAAGTGCAAAAAAGTGAATTTTTTATTTTTACACCATCGATATGGAATATATTAAGCCTCAGAAAAGTGTGGTCTCCCGTTGGAGCCTCTTGGAGCATTTTTGTTATGCTCCATCAAACATGAAAGTACTTTCCACAAAAAGTTGCCCTAACAAAAAGCCTGATTAAAAAACTGGTGGTCAAAATGAAAAAAAAAACTGTTGATGCAGTTTGAAGGCTAAATATACGTCCTTTAAACAAATATAACGCCATGCTTCAAGGTGCCTTATTTAAAAAAAAAAGTGTGCCACACCGAATTTTCTTGAAAAAATGACTATTTTTTAAAATTTCAAAATTCCAAATTTAAGGTAGTCGTTCACCTAAACGCCTGATTAAAAGTCAACAAAATGTTGGCGTTCTCAAATATGTAGAATAGAAAAACCAATACTACGTTGCCGAGAAAATTATTTCATTGTACGTATTTTTTCCGCTGCGGAACCGCTGTGCGCCGTTTAGCCGTACTTTGGAATTAAGCGTTGTTATCAGATTTATTATTACTTATTATTTCATGGTAATGATTCAAATCCTGGATTATAACTCAAAAGTGTATCAATCTTCTCCTTCAGGTTATGTGGGAAAACAATTGGCAACAATTGGAGTTGTCAAGTGTTTCCTTACTTTATTGAAATATTATCATGAAATTTAAGAATACGGTGTGATTCTCATATCGAGCAATGTTTCGCTAAAACACCAGATTGTGGGGTTCCGAATGGGTTCAGCGGGGCAACACCCTCCATTTATGAAGTTTAACCCAAGCTGCAACAAAAAAAAAAAATAAATCTGAACTTAACCTATATAAATAGATCCAAGGATTGGTAAGGAGGGTAGAGAAGAAATTAAGAAATCGAAACAACAAGAAAGAGGTTCGTTATAGCCGCAATAATTACAGTGGGGTTAAATACAAAAAAAAGTGTACAGTGTGAAGACAAAGGATGTAAATGTTAAAACATATTGATTGGTGGAGAGCAGGACTGTTGCAAGATTAAGACGTTTGACGAGAGACTGTATACTCAGTATTGCTAAATATAAATAAATATACCACTTGATAGATGTTTTGAAAATTCAAAATTTCTCTTCCTTTCAACTTCTTGCTTTCTACTACTGTGGATGACACTTAGCCTAGGTTCTACAACAACTACTCGTGTTTTGCGTGCTACTGTTCCCTAACGCGTAGAAGGGACCTACAGTCCTTTGCCGACTCCGAACAGCAAGATTTGAGAAGTTTTTCATAGACAATTGATACTCTTCGACTGTCGTCAGCAACACGAAAGAGATGATGCCGTGAAAAGAATTCGGTTCTGCATGCTGCGGTCGATGCACTTACCCATTACGGCGATCACATTTCATAGAGTTATCTTCTTCTTCTTCTTCTTCTTCTTGTGGCGCTACAGTCCGGGGTGGACCTGGGCCTCAACCAACATGCCTCTCCAGCCAGCGCGATCTTTCGCCAGCTGCCGCCAGTTGCGCACTCCAAGTTGGTTGAGGTCCTTCTCCACTTGTGTGCGCCACCTTATCCTGGGCCGTCCTCTGTTGCGTTGTCCCAATGGCTCAGATTCGAAGACTTTTCGGGCCGGAGCAGTGGTGTCCATACGCTCTACATGGCCTAGCCATCTTAAGCGTTGTATCCGTAGACGCTTGACTAGGCTCATGCCGCTGTACAGCCCATACAGTTCGTGGTTGAATCTTCTCCTCCAGATGCCATCAACGCAAACAGGACCAAAAATCGCGCGCAGAACTTTTCTCTCGAAGAGACCAAGGGCATCCTCATCCGCTCTAAGTAGTGTCCAAGTTTCTGCGCCATAAAGTAGGACTGGGATGATTAAGGTGTTATATAAAGCAAGCTTAGTCTTTCGAGAGAGGGCTTTATTACTCAATTGCCTCTTGAGCCCAAAGAAACAGCGATTGGCAAGAGTGATTCTGCGTTTGATTTCGGTACTGGTGTTATTGTCCCTGTTTACTGCGGAGCCGAGGTAGACGAAGTCCTTGACTACCTCGAAGTTTCTGCTGCCTAGTGTGACGCTCTGTCCGAGACGCCGATGTTGTGTGTCCTTCCTTGATGACAGCATGTACTTCGTTTTGCCCTCATTTACCACCAGACCCATTTTAGCCGCTTCTACTACAATGCCAGCAAACGCATCATTGACGGCTCGCTGTGTTCGACCAATCACGTCAATGTCGTCGGCGTAAGCTAGCAATTGAGCTGACTTTTGGAAGATCGTACCTCTGGTGTTGACCTGTGAGTTACGCACGATCTTCTCAAGGATGATGTTAAAGAAGTCACATGACAGTGCGTCGCCTTGTCTAAAACCTTTTTTGACATTGAAGGTCTCGGTGAGTTCGTTCCCGACCTTGACGGAGCAGCGAGAGTTCTCCATCGTCATCCTACACAATCTGACGAGTTTGGTAGGAATGTCAAAACTAGACATGGCACCGTATAGCTCGTCTCTATGCACACTGTCATATGCGGCCTTGAAATCGACGAATAGGTGGTGAGTGTCGATTTGCATTTCTTGGGTCTTTTCCAGGATCTGCCGTAGTGTGAAGATTTGGTCGATGGTGGACTTCCCTGGCCTGAAACCACACTGATAAGGACCAATCAGGTTGTTGACAAACGGTTTCAGGCGTTCACACAATACGGCAGAGAGGATCTTGTATGCGATGTTAAGGAGACTTATCCCTCGATAGTTGGCGCAGTCGAAGGGGTCTCCTTTCTTGTGGACCGGACAGACGACACTGAGATTCCACTCATCGGGCATGCTTTCCTCCGACCATATCTTACAGATGAGCTGGTGCATGCGCCCAACCAGGTCATCCCCAGCCGCTTTGAACAGTTCTGCGGACAGTCCATCCGCTCCAGCAGCTTTATTTGACTTCAGTCTCGATATTGCTATCTTGACCTCGTCTAAGTCGGGGGGACGGAATTCTTGTCTATCATCGTCCAAATTAAGTGGAACATTCTGCCTAACAGCGGGATTTGGGTCGTCATCGCCGTTTAAGAGTCTGCAGAAATGATCTTTCCAGATTCTCAGAATCGATTGCGACTCTACTACTAGGTTTCCGTTTTGGTCCCGGCAGGCTTCGGTCCGAACCCTGTATCCACCGGATAGCTGTTTCACCTTTCGGTAAAACTTTCGGACTTCATTCCTGCCATAACATCTCTCCATCTCTTCGACCGCGCGCTTCTCATGCTCTCTCTTTTTCCTTCTGAGAAGCCGGTTCTCTTCCCTTCTTTTCTGTTCGTAGAGCTCACGAACAGCTCTCGTTGTCCGATGCAGCGTTGCCTGGTAGGCCTCCTGTTTGGCTGCATGTGCCTGCCTGCACTCGTCGTCAAACCATGGGTTCCTCCTAGGTGGTGGCGTGAAACCCAGCACATCAGTGGCAGCTTCTTTGATGGCTTTTTGACAACGTTTCCATTCTTCTTCTATTGTTAGTGCAGGCAGCGTCGAACTTTGGGAGAGTTTTAGGGAGACTCGGTCGGCAAAGATCCCAGCGACCTGTTGCGATTGTAGCTTTCCGACGTCAAACCGTTTCGGCCTATCTCGACTCCGTTGTTCTCTCGATATCCGGGTTCTTACCTTGGCTACAACAAGGTGATGATCCGAGTCGATGTTAGCGCCTCGGAATGTTCGGACATCGAGAATGTTGGAGGAGTGTCTGACGTCGATCGCAACGTGATCAATCTGGTTGACGGTTGATTGATCAGGGGATCGCCAGGTTCCTTTATGGATGTTGCGATGTGGGAACCGCGTACTGCTCATAGAGAGGTTCCGCCCCGCGGCGAAGTCCAGCAGCCTGAGTCCGTTTCCGGAAGTCGTGTCGTGCAGGCTGTGTTTCCCGATGACGCCAGCAAAGATGTCCTCTTTCCCCAGCTGAGCATTGAAATCTCCTAGAACGATCTTGGTGTCATAGCTGGGGCATCGATCGTATGTTCTTTCTAGGAGATCATAGAACTCATCCTTGCTGTTGTCATCCTTTTCTTCTGTCGGGGCGTGAGCGCATATCAGGCTGATGTTCCCGAATTTAGCCTTAATGCGGATTGTCATGAGGCGTTCGCTTACAGGATCGTAGCTTATGACTTTTTGCCTAAGTCTGCCTCGAACAACAAATCCGCATCCGAATAGGCGCTGCCTTCTCTCCCTGTAGCAGTCGCTGTAGTATATGTCGCAGTTCTTCATCTTCTTTCTGCCCGGCCCATCCCATCGCACTTCCTGGATGGCGGTGATATCTGCTTTGTAGCAGTCAAGGGCCTCCGCAAGTTGTTCGGCTGCACGTGGTCTGTTAAGGGACCTCACATTCCACGTGCAGAACCGAAAATCGTTGTCCTTTGTTCGTTTTCCGGGGTCGTCAACGTTGGATCCGTCCATATCCGAGGCAAGTTGTTGTCTCTGAACTGGGTTTGTTTTTGTGTGGTGAGGGAGTTAGCCTCACGCACAACCTACAGACTGGTAGGCCAGTCGCTGCATACATTGGTTCACCACACAACGGATGCTGTGATGGCTATCCAGGGGGCGCCACTTGGAGGCTGTATGTCAACTTGACCTATGCACGGACGAGGATAGTCTTGGCAGCTCGCCATGTTGAGCGCGATCAAGGACATTGCCTCGTGTGCATAGGCCCATGCCCATTAAGAGTTATCTTAATATTATTAAATTCATTATTATAAAAGTATCTATGACGTGCTAAACAAAATATTAGCCGAGCGTTTGGCCCAGCTTCGGAAGCATACCTCTGCCCTATTGTCCATATTTTCAATGACTCCGGGATATAATTGATGTTCAAACTTGGTTGTGAATAATTTTATTATTCTCAGCTTATTATCGTTTATTTCTTCCTCTAAATCCTCAAAGACAGAAGTCCAATGGTGTCAAATCACATGACCATGGAGGTCAAATAACATTGCCACAACGAAGATAACACGGCCATTGAATTGAAAATTTCTACCGCAAAATAGTCTCTATTTTGTTAGCTACAATGGCAACATCCAATTGAAAACGTATATCGTCCAGGTCCATATCCACAATTTCTGATCCAAAAAACTTTGTCACCATCTGACAATAGCGAACACCATTCACTGTAGGTGCTGGACTGACTTCATTTTCGACAAAGTACGGCCCGATGGATTTTCATTTGTTATTCTTATGATAGTCTATTATTTTCACCAAAGAATGCATTTGACTTGAGCTTATATTTTGTGAAAGGCTCCAACTTTAGGTGTGTCCCCGTACTTGTAAAAACAGTGCAAAACAACAAAAAGCAACCCAAAGTCCTGTTCCCGTATACCGATAATATGGGTTCTACGTGAAATAAGCGCTCTCTCTCTCTCTCGAGAGAGAAAGAGTGAATAAAATATATCCCCACCATGCCCATTTTAACACAAGAAATGTTTGTGAGTATGTTGTTGGTTGTCTGTCAAATCAGTTGATGTGTTCCGAAAGGGTATCAAATAGAGAGAATACGGAAACGTGTTAAGATTTCTGTTAAGAGTAGAGTGGTATACTCGTTTCCAAATAATCAATCACGCACGTTTTCTTTTTTTTACTAAGATATTGCAAGCTACAATTTTTCTTCAATGCCCGGTTTGTTGATTATTAAGTCTTTTACGTCTATTTTTTAAAATATTATGTCCAAAATAAATCGTAAATTTAGCGGTATTTTTGAATCTTCCATTAACTTCGCAACATTCTTGGACTCACTAGCGTGATATAAAGTAAACAAATGTATACAACATTTCAGATTCGACATTTTACAAATGACATAATTTACGCATTTGGTTCAGATGCGTTTCTGTACTATGTCTCTCTCTCCGAGAGAGTTTTACCCCCACTCTATATCAAACGAACGATTTCAGTAATTTGTACAGAAAGTGCTGGACCTATTGTAAGCCCTCTGCACATTTGCGACCTCTCCATGGTCAAATATGGAAACAAGGAAATGTCACATTAAGTTCCGCAATTGAAATTTCAGCGTAACTCAATGCCCTTAATATTGCTTTGGTATTCTCCTTCTTCTTCTTGTGGCTCTACAGTCCGGGGTAGACCTGAACCTCAACCAACATACCTCTCCAGCCAGCACGATCTTTCGCTAGCTGCCGCCAGTTGCGTACTCAAAGTTGGTTGAGGTCCTTCTCCACTTGTGTGCGCCACCTTATCCTTTGTCGTCCTCTGTTCCGTTGTCCTAATGGCCCAGATTCGAAGACTTTTCTGGCCGAAGCAGTGGTGTTCAAACGCTCTACATGGCTTAGCCATCTTAAGCGTTCTATCCTAGGGGACTAGGCGCATGTCGATGTACAGCCCATAGAGTTTGTCGTTAAATCTTATCCCCCAGATGCCATCAACGCAACGGACCAAAAATATGCAGAACTTTTCTCTCGAACAGACTAAGGGCTTCCTCATCCGCTTTTAGTAGCGTCCAGGTTTCCGCGCCATATTGTAAGACTGGAATTTTCAATCTGTTGTATAAAGCAAGCTTAGTCCTTCGAGATTGGGCTTTATTACTCAATTGCCTCTTGAGCCCATAGAAAAAGCGATTGACAAGAGTGATTCTGCGTGTTGTTGTCCTTATTTATCGCGGAGTAGAAGTAAACGAAGTCCTTGACTACCTTGAAGCTTCTGCTGCCTAGTGTGACGCTCTGTCCAAGACGTTCTTTGATGACAGCATGTACTTCGTTTCACCCTCATGAACCACAAGACCCATTTTAGCCGCATGCGCCTCAGTGCCAGCAAACGCCTCTTTGACGGCTCTATGTGTTCGTCCAATCACGTCAATGTCATCGCCGCAAGCTAGCAGTTTAACTGACTTTTGGAAGATCGAGACTCTGTTGACTTATGAGTTTTTGCTTTCGTATTAACGGCCAAAATTGTAAAACATGTAACAGTCGTTGTTCAAAATAAAACAAAAATTCAGCATTTCACAATTTATTAACCAACGTCTGGTTTCTATTGACACTAACCAGTGAATGTACTATACACACCCTTATGTCTCCACCCAGTAGTCCCTTACAATATTTCGTCCAATTCTAAGAAATCACAATTTTTAATTTCATTGGTCTTCTCTTTCAGGTCATGGGATCAGACTGATGTTTCCGAACTAAGCCTTGATGTGGATTGTCATGAAGAGTTCACATTCACAGGGTACCTTGTACCTAAATTTCCGTCGAGCAATTGATCCACACATATAAGCGCTAATTTCCCTCTCAGAAGTGGTTGAGGTGACCAAAAAAATACTTGCCACCAAAATTCCCTCCCCCTTTTCAGTGTTTAAGGGTCGAATGATGTCAAGATTGTTCACATTGAATGAAAAAATGTTTTCCTTTCTAAACGTTACCCTTCCTAGAAAATGTTAATTTAAGGTATTTCAAGAATGGTCACACGCTTGATTCAACCAATAAAGAACTCAAGCCTATAAATTCAACAAAGAAAGCACAAAGAATGGCAACCACTTCCAAAATTTATTTCAAAAGTATCAAACGTTGACAAGAGATAGATTTTTCGGCAAGAGATATGGTCACACAGTTCGGGTAGTCCACAGTATTTAGTTTACCTAGATGACCTGCAAAATTTTTTGAATTGCAATCATTAGATAAAAGCATTGACTTCTTTGATATCCACCATCGGACATCAGTTGGATGTTTTGTAAGCAAACCCACCTCGCTTGCAAAGGCATTTCGTCATATCTCACAAATCTTGGCAATTCCATATCGCCTCATTGAGAGAAGATTTGATGTACGCCAGGCGCACAATCACCCAACAACCGACGTCCCAACAATGCATCAGATCACATCTCCCAACGGAGAGTAACCGACACACAAGGAAAACAAACAAACCCACATCTGTCAAGGGGAACAATTTCCATCTGTCCCCTAATAAATTCGATTTCCACTCGCAGAACTTCACTTCATCCTCGACATAGCAGAAGTCACGAGATTATTCAAAGAAAATCCATTTCTCCGTGCCACCACTGTCCATTGGAATTAAATTAAATTTTCATTGTCCATCCCCTGGGATGCCCAAAATATCGAACGAACATGTCAAAGGCAGTCCTCTTGTGTCAGTAGACGAGAACTGATCGCCAGGACATATCTCAAGAAGTGGCCTTTGGGACGGGACGAACAGATACATCCCTCTCTCCTTTGATGTCATGCTATGGTGTGTGGGTGTGTTCGGGCGAAGTCCATTAGGAGAAATGTGCACATATGTCGCATGTATGACGTGCAGATATTCCATGTAAAGGAATCACACGAGTTCTGGCTATTTTCCCGATTCATTAGAAAATTTCCCCCCTCCTCCACCATTCTCCGTCTAGTAATGCGGCTTTGATGCAGGTCCCGTCCACAGAAATCCTTTTGAGGGATTATGTCTGCATTTTTGCACATGGTTCAGGACGATGGCCATTAACGGTGAGGCCATTTGCATGCATAATTTTTTCGAATTCCTCCTTTTTGCTGCTTCTTAATATCCTTTGAGCGTGCATTTGCCGTTAAGTTCAGGAGTAAGGCTACTGCAGTGCACGCGTACACTAGAGTAACTCATTGCTTTCAGGCCCCCGAAGTGTAAGAAGATTGCTTCACAGTAAGGCTGACCCGTGAATAGGAATTTTCGGTCGGTTCAACTGCCTGAAAAGTTGGTAATTTCTTTGAATAACCCGCCTGTGTGGAGTAAATTTTGCACCTCTTTTTCGGTTCTTTATTTTAATTAACCAATGCCGGCCCATTGCCTGGCGGGGTCATTCTCTCATTTTTCACTAATTAATATTTCGAAACGGATGAGGTGAAGGTTCACTAGGGGGGATGGTTGCGGTCCAGTAATCCATCCGGGAACAACGCTACCTGAGACAGAAAGGAACGACGATTGGTATGAAGGAGCTAAGAAGTGAATTATTTAAAGTAGGTCTAAATGAAAGACCATTTTGTTTCGTTTTTCCTTTTTTGGGAATGGGAACAGAATTGTAGCAGAAGGGTGGGGCGTTTCGGGGTGTTTTTGATCAAAGTGGAGACCCAAGAGTGTTGACTCCATGAACCCCGGTAATATTTCAAACAATGTTCAGTGAGTATACAGTACTAAAGTTTGCGAAAAACAAATTAAATAATGCAGTCCCAGTTGCTCCTTGCACTGAGAAATGGTTTCATCCATAGCCATGGAAACTGCAGTAAACTGACAAAATGTGTTGTTCCCTCACAGGTGCACGAGATGTTTTATATGCTCTACATGACTGATTTCCAAACTCATGAGACAGAATGAGACGAGAGCGTCTCCGATAAAGGAACGACAAAGGAATGAATTTATTATAGGCTGCCGCTGTGTTCTTCAAAAGAATTTACTATAAAATTAAACATGCAGCATGAGTCTGCATGTTGGAGCTATGTTATGTTGTGTTGTCTGTAAAGGTATAGTGCTCCGTGATCACCAATTTCCCCTTTTCAATGGTATGTGAATTTCAAGCTCCTGTCATATATAATCTTTTCAAGGTTTATTTCTTACTCTGGGTAGACGAAACCTATTCCTCAGGACTCTCTCCAGACCAGTTTCATATAAGGATCAGAGAATGAGAGGCGGTTGTAAATAGTAGCTGCGATTCTTCATCTGTTGCAGCGCATTTTCTGTGGCTATTCTGCCGTCTATAGACAAGTGCCTCATAGGTTCCCAAAAAGTGTGCTGACACTTCTTCCGATTCCTCAAAGAAACTGCAGAGCCCTTCGTCAGGTAAGCTAAGTTTGCCAAAGTACTCCCTGAGTCTGCAGAGATTTGTTAGGAAGCCCGTTAAGATTCGAAGGCTGTTTCTGGTCAATTAAATGCATGCCTCGAATCTTCTTCGGTTACATATACCTACTCGTCTTTTGCAAGTCGCATAACATACCATTTTATGCATTACCCCAGATTTCTGTAAATATGCTTCAATCCAGTCTCCTGAATTCTGCCTTGAGGATGAGATCCTCCACTGAAGAGAATGGTTTAGGGCCAATGAACGATTCTAATGCCTCTGTTTTTGCCAGGTATTCGACCGCCTCATTGCCAACTATCTCTAGGTTACAGCAAAGTTTAACCCGGTTGTACCTGCTTTACTCCTTTAACTTCTGCTGATTTAATAAGCTTTGAGCTTAGAGCCATAATTTTGTTGTGTACATACTTTCTCTCAAGGTTGATTTGAACGCATCTGTCTATAGCATATATTTTTGTATTTAAAATGCTGGAGATCTTCCCTAGAGGTTCATCGTATTTTACGGCCTCGTTCCTCGAACATTAAGAGTCTACCTCGGTTTGTTGGCCCACAAGTAACACTTAGATGGAGGTTTGACGCAGAATGTCGACACAGCTAAGGTTGAATCTTTTGACTCGAAGGACAAACAAAATCCTTAACAAAAGACTTATTTCACCAGTACCTCTATACGGAGCCGAAAGCTGAGCCATAAGTAAAAGAACAGAGCAGAGTCTTAATACCTTTGAAAGAAAAATTCTGTGTCGAATATATGATCCTGTCTGCGAGAAAGGCCCCACCCTACGTGCTGTACTAAGTTGTGGATGTAGTCCGAAAGACAAAAATTCGACGACTACAATAACTCAGCCACACTGAGCGAATGGATAACAACGCTCCAGCTAGAAGAGCCTAAGAATCCAGCACTTCGGACTCGAGAATAGAGGAAGAGACTCCATGCTCGAGAAAGAGAGAAAGACCGAACCTCTGGCTTAATGAAAGAGTAATCACCGACGGTTACAACCGTAATTAAACGCAGAACCTCTCTTGCCAATTGCTGTTTCTTTGGGCTCAAGAGGCCATTACGTAATAAAGCCCTCTCTCGATGGACTAAGCTTGCTTCATCCCAGTCCTACTTGATGGCGCGGAAACCTGGACGCTACTAAAATCGGACGAGGAAGGTTTTTTCGAGAGAAAAGTTCTGCTTACGATTTTTGGTCCTGTTTGCGTTGATGGTATCTGGAGTAGAAGATTTAACGACGAACTCTATGAGCCGTACAGCTACATGCGCCTAATCAAGCGTCTTCAATGACAACGTTTAAGATGGCTAGGCCATGTAGAGCGTATGGACACCACAGCTCCGGCCCGAAAAGTCTACGAATCTGAAGCATTGGGACAACGCAACAAAGGACGGCCCAGGATAAGGTGGCGCACACAAGTGGAGAAGGACCTCAACCAACTTGGAGTGCGCAACTGGCGGCAGTTGGCGAAAGTGCTGGATGGCGAGGCATGTTGGCCGAGGCCCAGGTCCACCCCGGAAGAAGAAAAAGAAGAAGAAGTATCAATGACGTTAGGGAGCTTGGTGTTGACAACTGGCAGCAAGATGTCGGGGATCGTCATGAATTGAACAGTTTCTTGTTACAGCGTCTGAAACTCCTTGCTACTTTTCACACTATGCTGCGCTTGGAAATTCTTTTATAAGTAAAGACACTTTTGAGAATTTTTTTGTTTATTTTTTAAATCATGAAAGTGGTCTACGGGATTTGAACTGGGACTGTGGAGATTATGGGGCACTACCGCTTTTGACTACAACACACACCAATCTCTTTTAAAAGCAGCTGTGTACGTTTTGGGATCGCTGCCGAAAGCGACTATATTTTTGCTTCTTTCTGGTAATTTTCAGATACCATCTCTAAAAAATAGCCCTCTTTGGCATCGATCCAATCATTAAGGCATTGTTCGATTTCTTCAAAAGGGCCCAAGCTGATGATCCACCAAAACTATTTGCATTCGTCGTAAAAGCCAGTGGTGTATTGGATCAAATTTATAGAACAAGGCGGTTGGGGTAAGACCTCCCATTATAGCGTTTCAATGTAGACTTTTGATTTTTTATGCAATGCACCGAATAAACGCATTCAACATCAATGGTTTGGCTTGATTTTCGCTGCTCATAGTAAACTACACCCGTCTGCTCTCACCATATTCAGAGCATGACCCTTGAGTGCTGAACCGCTTCCAATGATTGTAAGAGTTCATTTTGCGTTTGGTACGAATTTTGATCCAGTAAAGCCAATTCGGCATCTTTCATCTCTGTTTCACGCTTAAATGACTACATTTGAAGCGGCGAAATCATTCCTTGTTTGATTTATTAGTCGGAGCAAATTCAGCATAAATTTCTTTAAGCATTTGATGGGCGTCAGCTGCACTTTTCTTCCAATTAAAATGGGACATTTTTACTTCCCGCAAATCCTGCTTATTTAAGACAAATCGCTTCCAAGATCAGCTACAACTCTCTGATGGCTTCATCTTTTGAAAACGAACCCTCAACAAATATAAAATGAATACAATTTTTCTAACTACTACCTTAAGTTAAGTACTATGAGAACAAGTGCCGACGTGTGTTCTCGAGTGACCGGCTTGGGTATTCGGGTGATGGATTCATACTTTGCTCACGTATGCAAGTCCCAGACGCTCTGTCGGCACATTCTGTCTGACAATTTGAAAAACTACGTGGCACTTCAGCCCACAAAGTACCAGGGCCTAGCTTCTTCAGCAGTTACTCGTTTTGTGTGTGCTACTCTTCTCTCACGAGTAGAGGGGACCTACAGTCGTTGTTGACTCCGAACGACAATTTCAAGTTTGAAAAGCTTTCCATAGACATTTAGTACTCTTTGAACGTTATCAGCAACTCAAAAGGGATTGTGCCGTGAGAAATGCTAGGTGTTCAGACCGGGAATCGAACCTCTGATCACACTCGCTCACTACTCCACAGCAACCACTGTATATCTGATACTATGGCTATTGCTTGTGTTTATTTGAGTGCGTTACCGTGACTCACCCCAAATCCACTCTGAGTCTCTGAAAAGACAATTCTCTGAAGAAATAGTATCCGCTTCGAAGACATGAAAAGGAATGAACTTCGATATCAAATTTCATTGTTTGGAATTGACTGCCGTTCGTTGACCTCTAACAGCACTGACACCAAATTTGAAGCTATTAAGAGAAACGCAGCCAACTCATTAGTTAAATTTTGCTTGGTTTTGTGCACCATCTCACTTCACTTTATATCATCTGTTTTCACTTCCAGGAAGCCCTTTACAAGTTTCCAGCAATAAAGTGCTTAGCGGCCACTTAATAAAGTGTACTCTCCTATCAATTGCCTTAAAAAGAAAATTTATGAATTATGTATCTTATTCAATTCAATACCGCTCACGCGATTCAACAAGGCATCCCACGGGTCACAAGCTTGAGTTATACCCCCCGCTTTGGTCTCGTGTAACTAATGGCCCACATTTATCAGAACCTATTCCGCTCAATGTGCCCTACTGTTATTCCCAGGGAGAGTAAACATGCAAACAGAGGGATCCTCTGCCTGCCGCGAATCGTCCACGGGGAGACGGACGCTCGGAATGGAAATATTTTGCATAGATAAACATGTTTGCCTTTCAACTCCACCTGCCAGCTTTGTGTAGCATTGTAATAAAATTCGAACGCCATCAACAATCGTCCCACTGGCAAAGTCCTGGAAACACTCGCAGTGACGAACGTTTCACTTTTGTTTGCGAATACAATTTTGGCAACCGAGCTATTTATAGTGGCCTGCCAATAAATGAAACTTCCCGTTTCGGTGGTGGGGGGAGGGGGCTGCACAAGGGTTAACAGCATTCCGTGAAACAAGGTGCAGACTCATTGCAGCTCAAAACACTTCCCCACCAATACCGTGATAGGCTCCCGCCAACAGTGAGTCGTTTAAAGTTTCTCCTTTCCGATTGTCATTAGTTTAACACCCCCCAAGCACTTCCACATGAGTTGGGGGCGACGCGAACCACCACAAGGAAACCATGAATTATTTTCATTGCAGGCGGTCGCTTAACAGTCCCTATGGTCGGTTGGTTAGTAATTTGTTTGCGTTGATGTTGTGCGTTCTAGTGGCGACGGCGGCGGCGGCGGCGGCGGCAGCAGGTCCGTGGGAAAGTCGTGGCATAACAGCAAGTGTAGGAGCACAGCAATACGAAAAGGCAAAGCCACGCATACTCGATGTAAGTGAGAAAAGAGTTTAGTTTGATCGTGAATTGATGAGGTAGCTAATGGGCGAACTCTTTCCCAGTTCCTGTGGCTGGTCACGCAATGTAAAAATAAAGTTCAGTAATTAAGATATTGTGTGGGTAAACAGGCTGGTCATGCGTTATGAATTGCTCGGCAAGGCGACGACGACTGGATGCGTGTTCAAGTTGACATACAATCGGCTTAGAAAGATAGCCAAAACTCACACACACCGACCACTTGACTTGCTTATCTTAAGTGCAAAAACACTTGACACTTCTTTTGACGAGGGACTACATTAAATGCCGAAAGACAAAAGCAATTAAGTGACATTATTTTGGTGGGTGCGAAGGTGGGGAGTAGTAAAGTTGTTTTTGGAGGAGGACTTCTTAGAAAAGGAAGACTTTCCTTCAGCGGAGTTGATGACTAATGATGGACGCTAGGTTGGTGGCTTCTTTTGCGCTGAATTGGATGATAGGAAAAATGGAGAGGCGTGTACATGGATGTCTCTACATGTCAAACAGTCATGCTCAAACAACATTTGTATTTTGATTTATTTACTGAATTTTAAAAACAAGTAGGAAGTTCAGAACTTCCTGTGTAGAATGTTCCTGAGTGTGTGCTCAGTGTGAGATTTCAATTTCAAATGTATTTAAAATCTGAGACCTTATACAGCACTGTGCAAACTAATAGCACCACACCCACTGGGACACCTGAACTGGGTGTCGGACGAATTCAAAATATTTTTATTTGGTACTCCTGGGACCATGACACTTGTTCGCAGGCGAAAAAACCAAAAGTTTCAACCGGAGTGTATTATCAAGACTGTAAAGCACGGCGAAGCAAAAATTAAATTAATTGCCTATTATGGTACTGGTCCCAGTTTTTGGTAAAACCGATGACCGCCGGAGTTAACGTCAGCATAATAAGAAAAACCATCCTACAGCAGCAAGACAATGCATTTTTCCAAGGTAATGGAGTTCAAGTTATGGAGTCTCCGCACCTAAATCTAATTGAAAACCTTTGGACAGATGCAAAGAAAACTGTATAAAACGGCTATAGGATGTTGTGCAGGTTGCGTGGAAGAATATTCCTGTTCAGCGATGTCAGGCCTTAATCGATTCCATGCTCCGACTTTGTGACGCCGTATTTAAAAATAAAGGCTGTATACGACCATTGTACTTAAACAATAACAAAAGTAAAAACAAAAAACTTCACTAATCTATTGACTTATACTTTATGCTTATGCGTTTTTGCACTTGGTGGTTATAAGGAATATAGTGACAAGGTCAAAGATGGTGATTTTATTTTGCACAGTGCTGTAAGGCTTAAGAGTGTAAGTGTTGACTCTCTTAATTACAATTCAGCGCTGTCTTGGATTCGCATTAAGGTGCTCAGATCGGTGTGTGGATGGTGTTGCTTTTGTGGTAGGGTTTTCCAAAAAGCGCTTGACAACATATTTCTTTAAATAAGGTAAGGTAGGTATTTCAAAAACTTTACTATCGCCTTGATGTACAACTAAAACATTTATGAGTGAGTGTCGACTTCATTCCAATGGCCACCATGAGCACGTTTGCAGCGGTCGATTCGATGGATCCAATTTTGGAAAGACTCTAAGTTCTACCAACATCGCCAGCTTAAGCCAAGCTTACTTAACGTAGTGCCACTGAAAATAGTCAAGCGGCGTTAAATTGCACGAAAAAGTTTCCCATTAGACTGGGCCATTTCTTAGGATAACACACTCGCCATACTCACTCTTTAATTAATCGATTGTGTCGTGTGCGTTGCAGCTTGTGGCACTATCCTGTTGAAACCACATTCCGTTCAAATTCATATTTTCCAATTGGGACAAAAAATAACCGGCAGTGGCTATTTCAACCCTAATGATTGGTAATTTCACTGCTAGAGTAAAAAGGATGAGACTTGTTTTCGATAGATGGCGTTGTAAATGTGTCCTCTTTCAGCATATCGCAATCCGGGAACTGAACTCCTCAAACAGCTTTCTTGTAGTTGTCGTTTGAATAGTTCCACCAAGTTATTTTTGAATTGCGTGCGCTTCTTCGTAAATCATCTTGTTGCGCAAGTGCTTTACCTGATCCTTGTCGAAGCTGAGACCTGTGGGAGATCCACAGTATCTTCTTTTCGAACGTCAAAAATTTCTCCATGGTTATTCTGGAGATGGTGTGCCACAAACGAAAGCCATAAGCCATGATTTGTCGTATGAGCTGCATGTATGTATATCGTCAACATCGTCTACTGGTAAAGGGTACTGCTCCCTTTACCCATCAATGGATAAATGTAAAAAAGGTAAAACTGCATTTTTTTGGGGTTACATTTTAAGGTTTCAGTGAAGTTCACTCAAAAAAAATTCACATTATCCATTGATGCTAGTGGTGTCCCATTTGGATGCACTACCTTTATGCGGCAACATTTGCCACCTTTTCCGGAGTTTCGTCATATTGGTTTCTGAAAGCACGGAAGAACTGATTTCTTGCTGTTACTCCGAACACCAGTCTTCTGATTTTAGAAGAAAGGCTTCTCTATCTTACTGAAAAATTTCTACACGTGCTCGAGTTGTAGCGAAAAGGCTGCGAAGCCCATAATGACTGAGGGCATCGCTGTTGTTGGGCGCATGCATCTGCCTGTTGGCTCACTTAGCTGAAAATGTAACCTCATCAAATGCACTACCAAAAGCACACAGCTCACACGACTGTCGATTGCAGGTTATCCAAAGACGAATTTTGCACTCTGATGTCTTAATTCGTGCGTTTAAGACATAAGAGGGTTTTTTCTTGTGAAAACCTTAAGAAACCGGTGTAAGTGAATAAACCACAAACCAAGCCATCATGGCGCATGCCATTAGTCAGAGTCTATTCAGATTTGTCTCTGCAGTATAAATCTGACATTCTGGCAGTTTGGGTTATTCGTCTGCAGGCAGGTTGGAACATTTTTGCCACACATTTGAAAGTGCTTACATCCAGTACACAATGACAGATACGAGATTTGGTTTTACGCGATCACCCTCCCACCAAAGATTCGTAGATAAAGCAAAACAATAATGCAACGCCTATTTAGTTAATAATAATAATTAAATGGCACTACAGCCAACATGGGACCAGCTTCAACAATAACTACTCGTGCTGTGCGTGCTTCTATTCTCTCACGAGTAGAAGTGTCCTACAGTTTTTTGCCGACTCCGAACGGCGAGATTTGAGAAGCTTTTCATAGACAATTGGTACCCTTTGAGTATTGTCAGTAACTCGAAAGAAATGGTGCCCTGAAAAATGCGAGGATAACCAAGACCTTCTGCATGTGGATCAACACACTTACCACTACGCCACGGCGACCACAATTAAGCAGCGTCTATTTACCTAAGTCAAACATGAAATCATGATCGAGGGACAATAACCCCAACGTGGTTTGGAGCGCTGCCATTTTAAAACCTCTGCCGGTCTCCGGGGTCGTAGCACCCGGTTGAGAATGCTACTCCACACTGAGACGGCTTCAATCAGTAGGGTGAATAACCTGATTTACACCAGTCAGTACAGTGCACTAGCCTCAACTCTGCCTCAGATATGCGGTTCTAAGCCACAGCCACCGCGAGAGTCACACAAAGGGGTCTACCACACTATCAGGCTGATAGCGAAGTTCCAGGGGCTCCTGATAGCCTGTAACACTTGAATATAGCTTCTGGTTATGTTGTTTCCTACCAGTCAGTTTCCCTTAACACCCGGGGTCTGGTAGCTGCCATGCCGCCACAAAATAGACTTTGGTTCCATCAGTGATTCCGTATATAATAGTGTTACGGATGTGATGTTGAATCAAATAATTCACAAGTCCAGTCATATCATCTAAAAGTACACAATGACAATAGAAGCTGTTCAATCAAACTAACCCACGGTCCTTATATGAATGTCCCATCATCAAAGCAACGTCATATAGAATCGGGCTTCGTTCAAAATGTACAGCATATCTGCCACTATTGGTTTTATAATGTCATGTATTGCTTAAAAGCGCGTGTGGACAGTATGAAAGGTTAGCTACCAGCTCTTTATCGAAATTGTGCCGTCTGCCAAAGAAAAACTTTTGCGCCTTATTTAAGAACTTTGAATGCCGAGCTTGGGGTTCATGTCCATTTGTCTTCGGACTGTTGAAATTCGGAAATAAAACTCTACTCGTGAAGAGCAGCAGTAACGCCTTTTCCAGGTTAATATTTCGAGGTAGAGTTTTCGTCTGTCCGCCATGTAACCTTAGTCCATAGTTGAGACACTCTACCAGCCTAGAGTCAAATTGGCCAGATACTGTTTGTTCAGATTATATGTACATATGTACATATATCACACAAAAAATGTTCTATTTTTTGGAGCTCAGAATTCACCATTTCCTGTATCAAACCGTGTGACCAGAATTCAAAATTAATTTCACGCGTCTCTTGTTTTTCCACGCGAAAAAGCATTTGAAACCACCGCTCTTCGGTCACACGGTACAAATTTGTTTACTAAGCAGCTTTTGGTTGCAGCAGGTAAATGATGCATTCGAGCTCGAGGCAGTCTGTAAGAAATATTCAACGGGTCAACACCCAAAAATATAAATTGTTAAATTTCTGTTCAATAAAAAGTTTTTTTTTTTTTGTTAATCGTTTGAAACGAACATTGGCGACCGTGACAGGACTCACTAAAAAAGTTTAGTAGCCTGTATAAAGTGCGTGAAAAAAAGGCCTTTTAATAAGTGATTATTTGTGGAAGTATAGCAGTGACATGTATAGTGGAATGGAAAAACTTGCAGACCGTCAAAATAAGCTTGGCGATGAAATATGCAGCCTGGCTCGGAACTATGGAAAGGATAGTTCCAGCAGGAAAATTCGAAGCTATCTAGAAAACAGATGGCAGTTATTGGATTCCTTATGGGAGGAATTCGATAATAATGATAGCGAAATTCGCGATAACTACAGTGCTTGTATAGGTCACGATTATTTCGCGAAATCATACTACGATAAGATTAAAGCGGTGTACGACAATCTTAAGAAGGACATCGCCAGCAGATTAAAGACAACAGAGCGAACGGAGCCTACAGCAGCACCTACAGCTCCAGCAGTACCAGCAGCCACAGCAGCAGCAGTACCAGCCACAGCAGCACCAGATCCAGCAGCCACAGCAGCAGCAACTCAAGCAGCTACAGCAGCAGCAACGCAAACAGCCACAGCAGCACCAACGCAACAACCACTAACCGATCCAGAAAAACGGACGTATGTATTTGACCATTATAAGGGAGTTCGATTAACGCCAACTAAGGAAAGTGCCAGCATACAAGAGAGATTGATGTTACTTACATCAATATTACAACGATCCTTGGATAAGTGCAAAATGGAATTTGCACGAGGACAATCTTCTCCAGTCTGCAGGATCAGAGCACGATCTATCGAAGAGACTTGGAGTCAAATTCAAATCATGCACGAAAGATTGGGAGACCAAGCAACGCTGCAAGATATGCAACAACATTTTCAGTTGAGGGATAAAGTAGACGCCGCACTTATTGAACTCTCTGAAAACTTTGAAAAAAGTACAATTCAAACTGTACCAGTAAATACAGCGATGAAGCTACCGAAGATAGAACTGCCCAAATTCGACGGCAATTATCTTAATTGGCGTCAATTCCATGATTTGTTCAAGCAACTTGTGCATGAGCAGTCAATACCAGCCGCCCAAAAGTTGTATTTTCTTCGTGCCAACGTAACAGGAGAGGCTCACAACCTCATTAAACACATCCAGCCTACCGACGCTAATTACGACGTGGCCTGGAAAACACTGGTTGACCGATTCGATAATCGGCGTTTATTGATGACTACTCAATTCACGAGGCTTCTAACACAACCTCCCACACTGGGTACTACTAGTAGTCTGAGAAGATTGCACGACACAACCAAAGAAAGTATGCAAGCAATCGCAAATCTGGACATCAACATAAACAACTCGGATCCGTTAGTGGTACATTTAATGCTGCAAAAGTTGGATAAAGAAAGTAGAGGCTTGTTCGAGCAGTCGTTACGCGATCCAAGGACAAGTCCTAGCTTAGAGGATTTCCTGAAATTTGTAGAGCTGCGATTTCAGACCTTAGAGGCGATGGGAACCAAGAAGGACAGAAGGAAGCCAACTGCGCTCACTGTGACAAATGGTGCAAGCAGTATCAGCTGCACCATGTGTAACTCAGGTAAACACAAATTGTACAACTGCTCACAATTTTTATCTCTTTCACAGGAAGAACGAGAGAAAGCAGTTCGCAGACTCCAGCTTTGCCGAAATTGCCTCAAGCATGGCCATTTTTCTCCATCGTGCCAGTCCAGATGCTGCCAGAAGTGTGGTCGAAAGCACAACACCCTTTTACATCATCAGCAACGTTCCCAACTAAATCATCAAACAAAGGTTGATGAGAGCCAGAGGAAATCAGGACCAGGACAAAAGTTTGCGGAGAAACGAATAGACCATACACAAGGTGAGTCCTATTTGAATAAGAAGTGCGAACCACCTGTCGTGTCAGGAAATGCGGCCATAGACAATAAAACATTAAAATGTCACGTTTATCTTGCCACTGCTATTATCAACGTCATTTCGGTCAATGGTGCGCGTATCCCATGCCGTGCTCTTCTAGACTCCGGCTCACAAATTAGCTTCATGACAGCGAATATGGCGCATGAACTAGGGTTGAAAAAGTGCAGGTCGGAGATACCCATTAGTGGAATAGGCGGTAAGGAGTGCAAAGCTGAGTTTGTGGCTCAAGTTACGATTGAGTCAAGGACGTCACCTTATACGACGACACTTAACGTAGGCATCATGCCACGTATCAACGAGTACAAACCCGTTCACGAAGTCTACACGTCTTGGAATTTGCCATCAAATGTGCAGCTTGCCGATCCCATGTATTCAAGGGCGAACCGAATTGACATGCTACTGGGAGCGGAAATATTCTTTGATTTGTTGTTACCAGGAGAGATAAGCATTTCAAATAATCTCCCAATGCTGCGTAATACGAAATTAGGATGGATTGTTGCTGGAAGCGTGTTGGAGACCTCAACGATAAAGCACTGTCATATAGCAACAAGGCCCTCATTGACATCCTTAGAAAAACTAGTGCGCAAGTTTTGGGAAACAGAGAATCATGAAATTCCTATAAAAACAATGAGCAAGGAAGAACATGATTGTGAAGCTTTCTATCAGCAAACGGTAAAAATAAACGCAGATAATCGATTCGTAGTACGTTTGCCATTTAGAATAAGTCCCAAGGAAAAATTAGGACAATCGTTTGAAATGGCTAAGAGACGTTTTTTGACATTGGAAAGGAAATTGGATAAGCATTCTGAATTGAAAGAAGCATATACCAGATTCATGGAAGAGTACGAATCACTCGGTCATATGACCCTAATCGGCAGATGCAAACCTGACGAACCACACTATTTTCTTCCGCACCATTGCATTGTCAAGCCAGAGAGTTCATCAACAAAATTGAGAGTAGTATTCGATGCGTCGGCAAAGAGCACATCTGGTGTTTCATTGAATGATATTTTAATGGTTGGACCAACAGTTCAACCAGATTTATTTGCAATTATAATAAATTTTCGCATGCATAGATATGTTTTCACTGGTGATATCACCAAAATGTATCGGCAGATTTTGATAGACTCAAAAGACAGGAAGATGCAGTTAGTTTTTTGGAGATCGCATCAAAATCTTCCACTGCAAATATACCAACTTAACACCGTTACCTATGGAACAGCTTCGGCGTCGTACTTAGCTACAAGGAGTTTGACAAAACTGGCGGATGATAACAAAGATGAATCTTATTTGGCTTCGCATGCTATAAAAAACTGTTTCTATGTTGATGATTGCCTTACCGGTGCAGAGAGCGTTGAAGATGCTAAAAAGTTATTAACTGAAATTTGTAAAGTGTTAAAAAAGGGGAATTTTGAATTGAGAAAGTTTTGTGCTAATCATCCCAAAATACTTGAAGATATTCCTGATGAATTGAAGGAAGAGCTTGTTACATTTCATCAAAGTGAAGTGATTAAAACTTTGGGATTAGTTTGGGATCCTTATTCTGATGCGTTTAAATTCAAGTTTGATATTGGCGAAAGCAGCAAAGGACATGAACGTGTCTGCAAGCGAAGCGTGCTAGCTGATCTCGCCAAATTATTTGATCCCCTAGGATTGCTTGGACCCGTCATAGTACTTGGAAAACTATTTCTGCAAGATTTATGGAAAACAAAATTATCTTGGGACGAACAGCTTTCTGAAGAACAGTCAAACAAATGGATTAGCTACCTAAAAGGCTTCTCTCTGTTAAAGGAAATAAATATTCCCAGATACGTCTCATCCCCTAGTAGCGATGTGCAACTCCATGCTTTTTCTGACAGCAGTCTAAGTGCTTTTGGTGCATGTATCTACATCAGATCTGCTGACGATCAAGGAAAGGTGTATTCACAATTGTTGTGCTCCAAGTCAAGAATCGCGCCATTCAAGACAGTTTCCATCGCGAGGTTAGAATTGCAGGGTGCTGTGCTTATGGTGGAATTAGTAGAAAGAATATCACAGCTGCTGAAAAACAAAATTCGGAAGGTCATGTATTACACTGACTCAACTACAGTATTGGCCTGGATAGGATCACCTTCCTACACATGGGAAACATACGTCGCAAATAGAGTAGCAAAAATTCAAGCAAAGACAGACGTAAAACAATGGAATTATATAAAGGGAAGCAATAATCCAGCAGACATGATTTCAAGAGGCATGGATCTTCAAGCTCTCGTGAAAAATGCATTTTGGTTTAATGGACCTGAATTTCTTACCCAACACGAAAGATATTGGAATGCGCCACAATATGATCTCCCAAAGGAAATATTAGAACGCCGGAAGACAAAATCGGTATTAGTAGCTTTAGCAATTGATAAAGAAAATTTAATCGAACGTGTCAATCATAAAAACTCGTTCTATGTATTGCAAAAAATATTTGCTTACGTTTACAGATTTTATGGCAATTGCAGAAAAACTAAATCCCTAAGATGTACTGATCATCTATCAGTAGCAGAACTTCAACAAGGTACCAATTATATTTTCATATGCGTGCAACGAATGGAGTTTTCACATGATTATACAACTCTGCAACAAGGAAAACGTTTAATCAAACATTCCAGTATATCATCACTTTCGCCATTCTTTGATGAAAGGACCAAATTAATTAGAGTTGGTGGGAGATTAAAAAATGCAGTAATCAAGGCAGATGCTAAGAACCAAATTTTGCTACCAAAAAACAATAAGATAACGAAATTACTTTTATTATATCTACATCAACGGTATATGCATGCAGCACCCAGAGCGTTAATTGCCATTTCTAGACAAAGGTATTGGATTTTAAGTGTTGGGAGAATGGCGAGACAAATGGTTTCAAAATGTGTCCTATGCTACCGAGTAAATCCACGACCCTTGACACAGATGATGGGAAATTTACCAAAGGAAAGAATCAATCCCTCGCGACCGTTTTTATATAGCGGAGTAGATTTCTGCGGCCCTATTAAGACGCACTACAAAATCCGAGGCAAAGGGCCTACCAAATCATACGCTGCTGTTTTTGTTTGTTTTGCAACAAAGGCAGTTCATATAGAGGTGGTGGGAGACCTTTCTGCCGAATCTTTTATAAATTGTTTGAAAAGATTTATTGGCAGGAGAGGGTTATGCCATACTATTTTCTGTGACAATGCAACAAATTTCGTTGGTGCAAAGAATGAGCTGATAAATCTTCGAACGGCTTTTGAAAGCGAAAATATTCAATCATCAATTAGAACAGTTTGCTTGGAAAATGGTATAAATTGGAAATATATCCCACCACGCTCTCCACATTTTGGAGGACTCTGGGAGGCTGCCGTGAAATCAGCAAAGAGTCTACTTGTTCGTTATCTTCGTGAAGCATCACTCACGTATGAAGAATTGCTGACAGTTCTGATTCAAATCGAAGCTATTTTGAACTCACGGCCTATTACCCCTCTGACGTCGGATCCAAATGACTTAGAAGCACTCACACCCGGGCACTTCCTTACGGGAGCACCATTAACAGCTCTACCTGAGCCCGATGGCACGAATGGAAACATAGGCTCCTTGAATAAATTTCGCCAAATTCAGCACATTCAACAGCATTTTTGGAAACGCTGGTCGATGGAATATTTAAACTTGCTGCAACAACGGATGAAGTGGAGGACTGAGTCAAAGAATTTAATTCCGGGAACACTTGTCTTGATAAAAGAAGCTAACATTCCTCCCTTAAGATGGAAATTGGGACGTGTTACAGAAGTAAGTGAGGGAGGCGATTCATTAGTTCGAGTAGCAAAAGTAAAAACCCACGGAGGCATGTGCGTAAGATCAATACACAATCTATGCCCACTACCAGTAGAGGGCACAGTAGAACACAACGATCAGGAGCTTAATGACAAAGGCGATGCTATATTGAGCCAAAATCCGTGTAGTTCAACAAAAAAAAAACTAGAAACAAAAAACTTGGAAAAACTTCACTCTTAGTTGCGTTGTTTTTAACACTGATAGTTTTGCCTATATCTCACATCTCAGCAGCATCAAGTGAAGATATTTTTGTTGATAAACTTGATAATGCAGCAGGAATTTATTTTGAGGATACAGGAAGGATCCAAACCATCAACACCTATTGGAATGTATATGCCTACTACAACATTACTTTATATTGGCAAGAGTATAAAGAATTAAGATCGTATCTGGATCTATTAAGTCGAATGTGCACAACGGATATAGCGCAACACGCTAACTGCAATCCAGTAATTGGGACGGTGAAGCACAGAATGGAAACTATTGAGCACAACAATGAGTTGATATTCAATATGCATTCATCGAAATATATTAGATCCAGAATGAGAAGGTCCCCATTTGATTTTATTGGTACTTTGGCCCATAGTCTGTTTGGCGTTTTAGACCAGGACGATGCCAAACAAATCGAGGAGGAAATCGCCAACGCCAAAAATAATGAACATCATTTGGCAGAACTTGCAAAAAAGCAAAGCTCTATAGCTGAGACCACAGCAAACATCCTCAGACGAACTACCAGTGAGATTCAACAAGAGTTTAAAACCCTTAGAGAACATTTAGCACTCACAATTAATTCCATTCATAAAAACGAAGGAATAAATGAGGTAATTTTAAACTTGTCGTCACTTACATCCTACTTGATATTGATGATCACTGAATTCGAACGCGTTCAAGATGCGCTTCTGGATGTTTTGCTAGATCTGAGGCATGAAAAAATAAACCCCAAGTTAATAAACCCAAATCAATTTGTCCAACAACTGCAACTTATACGCAATCATCTGACAGCCGATTTGACTTTACCAAGTGGATCTGTAATTGATATCTACAAAATAGCTACGGTAAAGGCTTGTATGTTAAATAATACGGTCATATTTAAAATTAAGTTGCCCCTCATAAATTCAGAGGAATTTCAAATTTTCAACTTAATTAAAATTCCAATACTGTACGAAAATGCAAGTTACATGATTGAAAGCAGCTATTCCTATTTGGCAGTTACTTTAACTAGAGACAAGTATTTTCCTTTAACTGAGGCGGCATTAGGGTTGTGTAAGGTTTTTCAACTCCGGAACTATCTTTGCGGCCAGAATCATCCTATCTCTGTACATCAAAATGATCATCATGGCTGTGAGATGGCCTTATTGAACGATGCCCATAACGCCATGTCCAAATGTACTATCAAGGCTGTGCCGAAGCAAAACCAGTGGATAAGTCTAAAAACATCTAACGCATGGATACTTTCAATAGCATCTAATATAACTGCGCACCTCATTTGCCAAAGGAACACCCGCCCCTTATATTTAACTGGGAACATACTGATGGAATTTCAAAGGTCATGTACCCTTAAGTTACCATCTGTCATCATTAGTGGGCGATTAGAACATGGCAGCATAATAAAGGACTCTTTCATTCCCAGTGCAAACATCTCCAGTTGGATAGTAAATCACAGTCTTGGAAACAATACCGCCAAACCATCCTTAATAAGTGACGTTGACGTTGATATTTCAGAGCTTGATAAATTAAAGACCAAAATTGATGACGTAGTTAATAAAACTAGGTTTTTTTCAAAACCTGAAACCATAACTGCACATGACTATCACCATTATGGGTTAGGCTACGTTCTTTTGGCTGGCATGATTGGCCTGGTGGTTGCGCACTTTTATTCAAAAAGGCAAAAACCTACACCGGCACCTCGTTCTCAGTTACCGCAGAGATTTGAAGTAATTGTTTAAATTAAAACGCTATGTTATGCAATTTTTTCTTTGATTACAATTTTAGTTTTAAGGATAATGATAGTCAAAACCTAGTTGCTTAATATTATGCAACGCATATAATGTCAAACTTTTCAATTGTTATTACTTTACTTTTTCATTAATTTGTTTGTTTTCGTGTATAAATTTTGAGGATTAGAAACCCTCAAGGGAGGGAGTATGTTCAGATTATATGTACATATATCACACAAAAAATGTTCTATTTTTTGGAGCTCAGAATTCACCATTTCCTGTATCAAACCGTGTGACCAGAATTCAAAATTAATTTCACGCGTCTCTTGTTTCTCCACGCGAAAAAGCATTTGAAACCACCGCTCTTCGGTCACACGGTACAAATTTGTTTACTAAGCAGCTTTTGGTTGCAGCAGGTAAATGATGCATTCGAGCTCGAGGCAGTCTGTAAGAAATATTCAAGGGGTCAACACCCAAAAATATAAACTGTTAAATTTCTGTTCAATAAAAAGTTTTTTTTTTTTTGTTAATCGTTTGAAACGAACACTGTTTCTGTTAAACATCTTGATGATCATATCTAGCACTGGTCCTTTATAACAAAACGGGAAATTCAAAACTTTCTAAATTAATTAACACACTGAGACATTGTCGTTTTAGCTGTTCTTCACTTACACAAGTCCGCAACTGTTGTTCATGTTAGTGACGATGTTTGACAGTGAGTGTTCCACAAATTCCCCTTTTCAAAAGCATGAACACAATTTCTAACAATTTTTCCTTTACATGTTACATATATCGAAGTGCACAAAGTCTAGTAAGTCAAAAATCATTTGCATTGTGCATGGAACAGTCCCCCAGTCTCACGTCGTGATGTAAGAAAAGATTTTTGCAATCATATAATGCATTCTGGCATGACTGCCTTTTATTGTAAAATGTGAAATTTTGAATTGGGAGTGCACAACCTGCAAGTCAGGATGGCCGAGTGGTCTAAGGCGCTGCGTTCAGGTCGCAGTCTACTCTGTAGGCGTGGATTCGAATCCCACTTCTGACAATCGCTCTTTTTTTGCCACAAGTCTATCGGCTGACAAGTTCACATGGAATCATATTTATATTACATGCTTCAGCATGTAAAACCCAAACGTGGCATGTCATTCATTTACACGTTACTGAATCATTAGATTTATTTTATCTTATCGTTCGACAGTCAATTTCCTTAATCAGTCCCTTGCTATTAGCATTCATCGCACTATCATTGAGGATATGGGAAGTTGTAAATTTAATTAATTTTTTCTTTCATGCGTTTGTGCAGCAACATTATAACTCTCTGGTTTAAGACCTTGAATTGAGTCACATGACACGAATTTGTGGTCACATAACGCATTCCTCGCATAATAATAATTGATTTACTCAATTTCAGCAAACAGCTTTCATTCGTGGTCACTTTCACACTCACAGATGGCTTCGTTGAATTTTTTGGTTTGCTGACGTAATCGAAATGTCAAACGCATTTTGTTATTTGATAGTTTGTATTTCAACTGTCAATCAGAAAAAATATTTTTTTTATCACTTGTGTAGTGTTTGTTTGCTGTCTGTTGAAAAATGAAAAATCAACACGAACATTTTCGACATATAAGGTTGTCAAATATAAACATGCCCTTCTGCTTTTTTGAATGTTGAATTTTCCAGCTATATACAAAAGCGCTACAGAGCTCGTATCTGAAAATACTATACATCATTTGTAAGGTCTTGACATAAGCTACAACACGACGCTATGCATGATTAATTTTTATATTGCGTTCAACAGTTATAGACGTTTAAACATGGGGTTCACTAACTCCGAAATTCGCGCTATTTTAAAGTTTTCCTTCGTTAAAGGCAAATCCGCTAGAGAAACGTTTCGTGAAAATAATGGTGTGTGGGGGGATGGTACTCTATCACCTCGAACTGCGGAGGAATGGTTTTGACGATTCAGAGCCGGTGAAAACGACACCATGGATAATATTGAATTTAAACAAAAAAAAATATTCACTATTAAATAAATCTACTGTGCATCACTCAGTAAAATAAATACTTGTTAATTATACACTCATCACAATATCAGTGAAGTAACCATAGTAACATAAAAATGTATATATATGTTTTGTATCCTACTTTTCAATCTATTCTGAATTAAAACGTTGTAGAAGCAACATTGAAAGAGTTTGAAAGTGTTTGTGTTTTACTTAAAATCTAATAAAATCTAATAGATAAGCCAGCCGGCGGAAGATCGAATCATGGAAATCATTGACTTAGACCTGCATTTGGCATCTCGTGACATCGCTCAGGAGATGGGAGTTAGTCACCAAACCATTTAAACCATCTGCAGAAGGCTTGTGTGCCGCATGATTTGATGCAAAAAAAACCTTCTGGAACCTTCAACGCCTGCGATATGCTGCTGAAACGGAACGAATTCGATCTATTTCTGAAGCGGATGGTGACTAGCAACGAAAAATGGATCACATACGCCAGTATCAAGCAAAACCGGTCGTCGTTGATGGCCGGTGAATCGTCCCAAACAGTGGCCAACCCGGGTTCGACGGCCAGGACGGTTTTGCTGTGTCTTTGGTGGGATTGGAAGAGAATCGTCCACTATGAGCTGCTCTCATATGGCAAGACGCTTAATTCTACCATCTACTGTGAACATAAAGCGGCCAGAATTGACAAATCGAAAATGTGTTGTATTGCGTCATGACAATGGAAAACCACACACATCTTTGGTCACGCTTCAAAAACGATTGGAGCTTATTTGAGATGTCTTGCCACATTCACTGTATAGTCCCTGACCCTACAGCATCCCATTAATTTTTATTTTTATCTTTAGAGAACTCCTTGAATGGTGCCAATTTCAATTTGTAAGTTTCTCCCGACCCAAACCTTCAAAGCCAACTTCGAATAATGCGTTCGTTCAATGCTATACTCTCAGCTGCTTTTAATGGCAAGGACGCATTATACCCCTGTGTAAGCTCGTATAAGAAAGGAGTGCAGTACAGTGCAGTATTGAAATTTAAAGAAAAACTAAAAGCGCACTCTCCCCATCCACTCTAATATATAAAAATAAAAATATTGAGCGTAATTTGGAGTGACTAAAAATGGGAAGGGGAAAATATACAAGGTTAATATGGAAACTGACGCTGATTCAAATCCATCCTACCCTTACCAAAAACCCTGAGAGCACCACATTTTATCAATTCTGTGAAACCATTTTATTCATCCTCAATCATTCGCTCCACTCCTTGTCTCATTTCATAGACAGTGATTTCCCTCATTCAAAATACCAACCAATTCCCTTGAATATCTCCATTCAAGTCTGAAAGTTCCAGATGGCACTCAGTGAATAAATTTTCCGGCAATTGTGGGAATAATAAAGGTGAAGGGCGTGTGTAACTTAGCGAGGGATGACCCACATTCCCGGGGATAGTCGCAGAGAATGGAAACATCACACTGAACAGCTGAAAGGAAAAGGGTCAATAAGACACTTGAATAACTCAACTAACTTTTAAAAACCTTATTTAGGTCAGTGAGTGCTGAAGAGTTTTCCAATTCGATGCCATGATGCATTCAGTTGAAGTCCAGTCACTTATTTGTTAAATAATCAAAACGGCCTTCTATTTAATCATTTGTTTTGTTATAAGGATTTAGATTAATAGTGTGGAGGGTGGGGTTGCCGAACTTTGGACGAACAGTAAGTAAACAACAAGTACTTATACGTAGTAACGTGACAGTTTATTGTTAAAAGAGAGATGTGCACATGAGTTGTGGGCGGTACATGTATATAGATTATGCTAATGGGAGGATCAGCCGATCATAAAACTCATTCTTCGAGTTATTTATTATTATCTTTTACATGGATTAATAGAATTCGGTGTAACACAAGTGTGATGGCACTGTTTCTCAAACTTTTTTTTCGAATATTCTTCTACAATAGGATAATAATAGCTTACAAATTATTTCAAGGAACTTCCCAGACACTCGAACTGTTTGTCCGAGTTTGCTTTTTAAGGTGGGAAATTCATTTAAGGTGGGAAATCTTCGCCCATGTCCATGAGGTCTATGTATAGGATCTTTAGTTTGGAGCAAAATTTGATATCTCAACTGGATTGTGACCCATCATGTGATACATCAATCGCCATATCTATTGAAATTAACTTGTGGTTACAAAAACTTCTCTTTGTATCGTTTTGCTTGTTCTACTACAGTGGCCTGTGCCATCATCGAAAAAATTGTGTTGGATTTCCCCTCCATATTCCGCACCGATTTGCATACAAATCCTAAAATATACAAAATGTTGCCATCTATGGGCGCTTTCAATTAATATTATTATGGACATTCTGGCTCACCGGCGCTTAGCCATAATTGGCAGAAAACCGTAAAGCGAAGTTTAAAAAAAAAACTATGAGAGTAATATTAATTGGAAACAGTATAAATACACGTTGACAGAAAAAAATAAAAATATCCTCTTAGAAAAATAAATCAATATGTAAAGCTGGGGTATCGAAAAACTAATTTAAATGTTATCCCCTGACGAAGCTTGTTTCCAACTCCGTTCGCACAATCAACTTTATGAAAAGCTTTTTAATATATTTAAATACTCGTTACATGCACAATCCAAAAGAGTGAACGGTGAGATTTGAGAAGCCTTTTATAGACAATAGATACTCTCTGAGTATTTTCGGCAACTCGAAAGAGGCGGTGTCATGAAGAATGAGAGATGTTCAATCCGGAAATCGAACATTAAGGGTGATTTTTTAGCTATTATCTTTTTGGCAACACTGGTTTAAACAGCTGACGCACGTTTCGTGTTTTGTTTCACTGTGAAACATCATCAGTTTGGTCTATAATTTAACCATGAATCGTCTTACAAACGGACAACGCTTGCAAATTATAGAATTTTACTATCAAAATGCGTGCTCTGTTAAGAAAGTTCATCGGACGCTACTTCCATTTTATGATCAGTTTATTTGACCCACTAAAGCGGCTTTTCGGGCTAGTGTGACTAAATTTCGCCCCAAATTTGCATTGTTGGACATTAAACCACCAACATGCTTACGTAGAGTGCGAAATGAAGAAAATATCGCAGCTGTATCCGCCAGTGTTAATGATGAGCATAAATTATCAATTTGTCGCCGTGGCAAATTTTGCGGAAGGATTTAGATGCCTTTCAAAATTTCAAGAATTGAAGCCGAACGACCATCCGCAACGTAAAATTTTCGGCGAATGGGCTCTTGGAATGTTTGCCGAAGATCCATTTTTTTACCGAAAAATTGTGTTTAGCGACGAAGCTCATTTTTGGCGGAATGGGTACGTAAATAAGCAGAATTGTCGATTTTGAAGTGAATATCATCCAGAAGCAGTGCAAGAGCTACCAGTGCACCCAGAAAAAGTCACAGTTTGGTGCGGTTTATGGGCTGTTGGGATCATTAAACCGTACTTCTTCAAGGATGATGCGAGTCGTAACGTAACTGTGAATGGTGAGCGCTACCGAGAGCTTATATTCAACTTTTTTTTGCCCAAAATGCAAGAGCTTGACTTGTATGACATGTGGTTCCAACAAGACGGTGCCATATGCCACACAGCACGCGCAACAATGAACTTATTGAGAGGCGAGTTCGGTGAAAATTTTATTTCACGTTCTGGACCGGTCGATTGGCCGCCTAGATCGTGCGATTTAACGCCTTTAGACTATTTTTTGTGGGGCTATGTTAAAGCTCATGTCTATATACTCGTAGACAAGCCCGTTTCAATTGACGCATTGGAAGACAACATTGAAGGATTTAAATCGTGAGATGCCGTTCGAAATGTTGGAAAGAGAATGCCAAAATTGGACTAAGAGGGTGGACTATTTGAGGCGAACATTAAATTATATGGACCGTACTATCGATTCAAATAAAGATTTCATGCATTCTTCTGAATTTGATGTTTTTTTTGAAAAACTTTCTTATAGCTTTTATAAAATCACACTTAAGGACCTTGAAGTGTTAGCCGACACACTTACCGGCTACGCCACGGCGGCCACCGGAACATTTGTTAGGATCTGTAAAAGTAAAAATTGTTGTAATCTGGAACTCAAATGGTCTTGTAACCAACGTTGAGTGGTGGATAAGTGTGTTGGCTCATATGTTGAACCTTTTCCAGTTTCGATTCCGAGACTGAACATGTGTCTGCTTTCATAACACCACCTTTACTGAGAATTCAAAGTGTAAAAATTGTCAGTGAAAAGACTCAAATTTCACCGTTCCCTTCCCGCTTCCCTTAAAAGAGAACAAGGACGCTTTAAAAAAGTAGTTGATGCAGATTCTAGGCTCCGGGTCCTTGAAGGCTGTAGAGTCACTCTATTGTTACTATTGCTATGAAGAAACATATTCTGTGGTCTCATATGTACCTCACGCAGAACATATTTTTTCACGTCCTTTGTAGTAAACAGCCCACATTTAGAATTCATTAAAGCCCAAGTCATTGGGAGTACCCTACATACTCTCAATGACTTGGGTTTGCATATGGCAAGCTGATGTGGTGGCCCACTCTCGGCAAAGCTGAAATAAAAACTCACGAAATTATCTAACGTACAAACATAGAAGATGCGGTTAGTACGCAGATCAAAGTTTCAAGCCCTCTAACCCCAATAGATCTAGTATTTCCAAAGCTGCTAAAAGACGTCGATATTCAAGTAGCCTCAGTACTGTTCGCATCTTTCCTGCCTTCAATATTCCCAGTTCCACCCATAGCCCTATAGTCCAGAAGTTCTAAGACACTTAGTAATCCTAATAGTCACCCAACTCTTAGCAGTCCTGTTACAACCAATAGCTCCAAAAATCTCATTGTTCCCAGAAAGCCTCACAACTCTCAGTATTTCCAATACACTTAATATGTCCATTCGATCTACATGGGCTGACCATTCTATGTGTTGTATCCGTGGATTGCCGCAGTGCAGCTTATAGAGTTCGTCGATGAATCCGGGACAAAATAACGCCAGCAGAATTTTTCTGCCGAAAATGTGTCTGTGCCGTACACCGAAACTGAGATGTTCAAGCTGTTGTAGAAGGGCAGCTTGCTTTATCGAAAGCGGGCTCTTTAGACTCAAGAAACAGCGGTTAGCAAGAGCGGTTCTGTTAATATTGTAGCTAAAAAGCTACAAAACTGCGAAGTGGAGGCAGGCGGATTCAAACGCTGATGTTGTGCGTTTTTCCTTGAGGATTAAAGAAAGGTTGCTGGAAAAGCTAATCGGTGGGCCTTTGTCGATTCAACAAGCTTGGTAGATAGAAGAGATTGAAAATTGTTGGACAAGCCACGGAAGAAATGCCTTGAATATGAAGCGTTTGCCTCCATTCGCTTAACATCCCCAGCCATCTGAGTGGAAAATTTCAAATTCGTCTAACTAGATCATCGTACATCATGTAAAGTTCTTTACAGTCTTCTACTTCAAACTCTCGCACACAGAGTTAAAGGACTTTTTACGACCAACGACCTCATATTCCGATCTCTCTGATCTCTTATTTCACCGGCGAAATAGGACAGGACTAGAACAATTAAGGTAAAACTCCGAAAAGTACATAAGCGCAGAAATTAACAACACTAATAGACAATTATGGCGTTTCGAAGATGACATCATCATCGACATATGGAAGCAGTTTTGAAAGATCGTGACTCTGTTGGTATCTCAGTAACGCACGATCTTATCGCGAAATATCAAAAACAAAGGAACGAGCATCCTTCATCGATATCCTGAAAAGACTAATAAGAAGAAAAGAAGACAGTCAATGAAATACAGTTCGTCTTCACAAATGCTGTCATACGTGACCTAAAATCGATGTATAGATGGTGGGTATCGACCTGAAACTCCTGGGCGGTGTAAATATGTGGTCAATATTGGACTCTTTTTTTTCCAAAAATACCACCCAAAAAAGAGGGGAAAATTCAATTGAAGTGATTTACTTAACGACCATCTCTACAGTCTTCATATCGCCCATTGAATGGTTTCTTCACAGGGAAGTAGCCCTTTTCAGCAAGGGACGAAGAAGAAAATAATTCCCCAGACCTTTTCTTCAATCAAGCACAACGACATAAAAAGGTAACCAAAACAAACGACTCTCAAGAGAATTTCAATCGGCATTAAAATGAGCAGAAGAATTATACAAACATCTTTCGCTCTGTCTTCTGCGACTCCCGGCGAAGTAGAATATCTGAAAGGAAGGATATGCCATTAAAAAATTTGCCCTTTCTCCGAACATTTGTTTTAAAGTTGATAATTGGCATACTTTCTGAATTTAACGACATTACAGCATGGAAAGGCGCTGGATTGCCGTCGGAATAAAATCATTTGCATTCGAGATTATTCTGGCGTTTCACTTAATGGAGTTCGATTTGGAGGGGTGGTGAAGATGTGCATTTATGAGATAGAGGGTGGGGTAGTACTTCCTTCAGTTGCACACAAAAAATATTCTTTTATGAGAATTTACATAAGTCTTGTGTTTTAGAGCAAAAGCTTGTAGGAGAGAAGGGGAGGAGTTCGGCAAATGCAAAATGGAAGAAACAACTTGTGTGATCGAAGTGATCCGTTTATTGGGTAATGCAAGACTGAGCGCGAATTCACATTGCTGCTCGTATTCATAACAAGGCTGGGCTTCCGGTCAATATCTCTGTAAGATTCGCTTCGAACACAGATTTTGAGAAAATGGAAAACAGCAAAACCTGTTCCCCTAATTTTTCAGGCAATGAATTTCAAACACAGAGAAAGCGACTGAAATTTGCTTTTTAGCAGAATAGAGAAACTAAAATATTTGGTCTGTCTTTACTCGGATTAAATGTAACATGGGTTGAGAATAAAAACATTTTTAGTTCATCGATTTAATTCCAATTAGGAACTTTATTTTATTGTCGGTGGGACACCAAAGACTATTTTCCAGAGACAGAAGCAAATGTTAATCAGAGGGAACAACGTCCAAGCTATAAGGTGAATTCGTCAATACTTCCCAACTATGTTCCGTCAATTCCTTGGAATTTATCAAAAACGTGAGTAGCATTGTGACGATGTAAACCAACTTCCTTTCTGTTAACCAATTCTGGTCCCTCTTTCTTGATAATTTCATTCAAATGGTCGATTTGTGCTCAGTAGAAGTTCAAATTGGACATTTTTCAATACAAATGATTCCCGTCCAATCTCAATAAACTCCCAAGTCCATGCCTGAAGTAGTTTTTAGTGGATCACCCAGGCCGTGATAGGTTGTATTCATCGCCAGCAAAGATTTGATTGTTTCTTTACTAACCAGTGTTATGTGAAGCACTTCTGGGTTCACGTTTAGTCACAGTGACGCCAATTTCAAATTTTTGCAGTGACTATCTGTGTGCCCCAGAGCACCCAGGTCAGGGTGAAACTACGACGAGGTGGTCGAAGAGCAATTAAAGCACCGCCAAAAAAAGGCATGGCCTCATCAGCAATTGATAATCAGATTTGTGATGGCAAATTTTAAGAAGTTAACAAACTTTCTGTAAACCTGTGCCAAAGCAAAAACTCTCATCTTTGTGTGCAGGCCGATGCAGCTTTCTTGCACATCTTTGTTATTATTCAGCACTCTATTTGCCAAGAAGTCGTATCTTGCTAAAATACTGACATTAATGGAAATTAAAAATTCGTGTACGAAGGACGTACTCGCTTGAATTAAAGAAGTGGCTTGACTTATGGATTAACTCCAACCTTTGATGCAGGTTCGTGCTTTTACGCTTGGTTCTGAATGCAAAAGATAAACGATTTAAATGGCCACAAAACGTGGACGTGTCGACGTTTTGAGATTCAGTACCAGCTGTAGAACTGTCAATGTGTACAGGTCTTTATATTCACGATGGTATTAGCGAATGCCGAGTGAAAACTAAAAATGAGAAACAGAAATTTTCAGCAGAAACGCCATATTGGAAATGACTGCATTTTGCGAGAAGGTGCTTCAATCGCTTAGGTTCGACTCCTATTGTTATAATAAAAAAAAAACACTTTCGTAAAGGAGCTGCAACGTGAGTTGATGCATTATCCTGTTGGAACTCTGCGAAATGTTGGTCTACTTCTTCAAAAAATGGTATAAGAGTCTCTTCCAACATGTGTTGGTACTCCTCTGCATTCATCCTGTTGGGAACAATTGCTAAGCGGGAAGTTCCATACCAACTAAAGGCGCCTCCACACCATTACACTTCCTCCTCCACGCTGACGTTTGGAGAACGAATTTTCTTCTCTTCTTAAATCATGCCAGTACTATGCAAATCCATCCAGCCCGTCTAAATTGATCTTTTGTTTGGTCTCTCCACACAACTTTTTTCCATTTTTTATCAAACTCCATTTCCGTTTTCGTGTCCTGCCATCTAATGGTGTGCAGAAAGAGGAGTACGAGGCTTTTACACATCTGTGAACAGTGGATTTGACGGCTTCAATTCCAGGACATGTTGCATGTTCGAATGCTATTTGAGGAATTAGACAATTTTCTTAAAATGCGACTTTTCTGATAATTCGTTAATACTGACGAACGGCCTAATGACTTTTTTGTGCTACAAAGAGTGCCCATTTGTTTAAAATGTTGAGCGAGCACATGTGAACGATTTTTTTTTTGGTTGGAGGTTGGTATACACGACATTGGAGCGCTCAGACTCAAAAACTGATCCATTGTTCTACCAGGCATTAACCTTCGTCTACTGTTGTTTCCTGGTTTTCCGAAGAAAGACCAGCAGGCGCTTCTGTGATAAAGAGCTTAAGTTTTCAGCTCCCACCACATCGGCGCCAAACAGCCGCCACCTAGGCGACCCATTGACAGAGAAAGTGTTCTGAAATGTCTTCACCTTCGCCATAGGCGTTGCGGAGGGTATCTTCACTAAGCCCAAGTAGACTTAGGTGCTTAGCGAAGGAAAAGTGTTCCGTTTATACGCCGACAAGTTTTCTTTCTTTTCTGCCCAGAGAGACAACAGAAAAGTCGCGGATTTCTTACTGACGTTCAGGATAATGCACATGATCAGCCTGCATGTTCGGAGACCCAACTGTCGACGGAAGCCCTAACCAAGGAAGCGGGTAGTCCCAAGGTGGGAAGTGAACGATTTAAGAGCCTCCTAATTTCAAGTGTCGACAATTGTTTGACCTTTCTTGAACTCACTCAACGACTTCCCTGTTCGCATCTAGAGAATGTTTACTTGAACAGCAAATAATCGGAACCATCTCTGTTCGTGTGCACTGCCAAGGAGAACGCTTTGCAAAACATGTTAAAATTGCACCGTCAGAGGAAGCTGCAGTCATAGTTGGCTCTTTTTTGTGTGTTTGCCCAAATGACAACATATCAGTAAATTCTTCGATATGGTTGGAATTTTTGAGTGTACTCAATGTTTCTGAGTTTTCTTCGAATGCCTGAGACATATTTCTCAAATAACTTGTCTCGCACTTTTAAGACAGAACATTTTTAATACGGCTTAATAATTTTACGACGCACCTTATGGGGAGGAGGTGAACTACCCAGTGTGACGAACTAAGTAATATCCCAATCGCCGGCATATTACCCCTCTGCAACACTGCAACAAGCTGGTGTCTTCGAAACCAATCATTTGAAACCACCATCACTGAAAAAATGCAACAAAAGACATAATCGGTTAAGTGGACAACGTACCAAAGTGAAAAAGGACTCCAATTAACTTTGTGTGCGAAATTGGAGATAGCTGCCGAGAGACTGTGCAACCTTGAAATTGAGATCCACTCTGAACCGCGGTTTCATACAATGAAATGTCCTTCTACACTTGTACTCCTCTCAATTGCCGAGAACGTAAAATATCCTCGCGCATAATACTCACGTTTCAAAGGATAAGGATAGAAGTAAAAAAAAATAAATAAATTTTGTTTCCCTAAAATAAACGAGCAGTATAATTTTGTCGCGGAATTTCTTCGAGCAGCAGCCCCCGCGTACAATGCTGCATTGCGCACACGTATTTCGTGGCTGAAGTTACCCTGACCTACATCACTCCGGAGTCACGTAAATTTTGCTGATTATCTTGTCGACCTTGATATTTGCATACGTTCATGAAAGCTGCCGTATTACATGTTGGGATGCGTGTGGGGGTGTGAGTGCTGCACCCAATTGCACATAGTTGTGCAGCAGATGAGCTGGGGGTGGGTGCAAGTGCCGGCGGGCTGTGACGTTATAGTCATCACAACCCAGTTGCCGTTTACACTCGATTAATATTCATGAAATTTTATCCTCTCACTGTGCGAGGGATGTGCTTGCATGCCCAAGATATTTACCCTCGCAGAATGAACTATAAATAGGAACATTGCAGTAATTAGGTTCCTGCAATGGCGTACGTCTCAAGAGTGCGAATCCGTGTCATGACTTGTTTAGAATAGTGGAGTGATTCGGTACAAGTTCCCTTAATGGCAATGGGAATTTAGGTTAAGGCTGTCTGCGCACAGTATAGCTTCAGCCAAAGAGATCGCGTTGCCAGATAAACGAAACAGACAACTCCTTCACTTCAGATAGTGCGATCAGCAGAAGAATATGGTGGTCAGCTGCATAGGCCACCGGAACTGCAGACAATTGCCTTAGGACTGCCTTTGAGCCCTACCCTCGTCCGGCTACCATAAATTTAAGCAATTGTAGAAACCAAAGTAAAAACCAACTTCCGACAATCACCGCAGAACGTCTGTTAAAAGACACGATAATGAGCAAACAAGAGAAATCATAAAAAAAAATCATTGCCTCTTTTTGTGTCTTTCTACGAGGTACCACAAGGAAATGAGTGTGCCAGAAGTGTATGGCGCACTTCCAGCGAACGACGAAGGACATCGTCTTCGGTCCGTAAAATATGAAAATGAAACGAATACCGCAGGGCGGTGTGAGAGCAATACATCTTTATATCTTTCTGCGTCATGTAACCGATAGAAACGAAATTATTCGAATTGAATGCTAATAAATCAGAGCCAGTGCGGTGGGGGGCAGCGCCCACAGCAATGACAACAAGAGGGGCTGTGCTGTGGAAAATATGTTGCCAATTTCGGGCTACTTAAACATTTATAGGTTTTCCTCTCGGAATGCAAATAGATTCAAGTTTTGCTTTGGGGGGAAATTCGGATGTCGTTTGCGATTCAAATTCGAATTCAATGGTGGATTAATAAATTGAATTTTAATTGTTTATTGAATGGAAAATGTGATTTTTGTAAGCGACGTGGCATAGTTGGTATGTGCGTCGCCTCACGCAGAGATGGACCCAGGGGTCTTGAACAGATCTCGTTTTCGTCAACACTCAAAGAGCACTTCTCCTCGAAAATTTCGCCTTTTCTAGTTGGCAGTTGACTAAAGTGGACGTTGCTCTTGAGGGAACAATACAACACACAGCATGAGTAATGGCTGGAGAAGCTAGAGCGTGGCCTTCCCTAAGCTTTCCTACTACTAAATTTGTTACTCGTAAGTAAGATGAATTAGGCAGAATGTAACAGCGTCTTCTTTTATGCCATACAGCAGAAAAAGATGTAGTGTCTTGTTCTATTCTCTGATGAAAATTAAGGCCTAGAGTAAGAGCCAAGACAGGCAACCATCAAGTTTCAAATGCTTCGTTAAGAGCCAAGACTGGCTTTCATCGAGTTCCAAATGCTTCGTTTTCATGGTTACAGGCACGGGATTTTCACACTGGCCCAGATCGAAAGAAGACCCAAGATGCATAGATCTACATTCCCTACGTAAAGAGAAGCCATACAGTACCATGACAAATTCTTGCATAGCTGCAAACTTGTCAGATTGTCCGATTGATGTCAGATTGAAAATTGACAGTTCTTGCTGCTGTGTCAACGTCGGTTATAAACTCACGAAGATAACTAAACGTGCATCGCTTTGTGGCAACTTTTAACAGACCACTCAATAAATCCAGGGACATACAGAGGAATATTGTAGAAACTATTCATTCTACAATATATGTATGTCCAGGCACTTACCACCTACTCATTGATTTTAAGGCCGCATATGACAGTGCCATGTCTAGTTTTGGCAATTCTACCAAACTCGTCAGATTGTGTAGGACGACGATGGAGAATTCCCGCTGCTCCGTCAAGGTCGGAAACGAAATCACCGAAACCTTCAATGTCAAAAAAGGTTTTAGACAAGGCGACGCGCTGTCATGTGACTTTCTCAACATCTTTCTTGAGAAGATCGTGAGCATCTCACAAGTCAACACCACGATCTTCCAAATGTCAGTTCAATTGCTAGCTTACGCCGAAGACACTGACGTGATTGGACGAACACAGTGAGCTCTCAATGAGGCGTTTGCTGGCATTGGAGCAGAAGCGGCTAAAATGGGTCTGGTGGGTAATGAGGGCACAACGAAGTACATGCTGTCATCAAGGAAGGACACACAACATCGACTAGGCAGCAGAAACTTCGAGGTAGTCAAGGACTTCGTCTACCTCGGCTCCGCGGTAAACAGGGGCAATAACACCAGTACCGAATTCAAACACAGAACCACTTTTGCCATTCGCTGCTTCATTGGGTTTAAGAGACAATTGAGGAATAGAGACCTCTCTCGAAAGACTAGGGTTGCCTTATGCCTATGCCGCGGAAACCTGGATGTTATTAAAAGCGGATGAGGAAGCCCTTTGAGTTGATGGCATCTGGAGGAGAAGATTTAACGACGAACTCTATGGGCTGTACAGCGATATGCGCCTAGTCAAGCGTCTTTGGATACAACGCTTAAGATGGCTAGAGCGTATGAACACCACTGCTCCGGCCCGAAAAGTCTTTGAATCTGAGCCAACGGGACGGCCTAGGCTAAGGTGGCGCAAACAAGTGGAGAAGAACCTCAAACAACTTGGAGTGTGCAGCTGGCGGCAGCTGGCGAAAGATCGTGCTGGCTGGAGAGGCATGTTAGTTGAGACTCAGGTCCACCACGGACTGTAGCGCCACTAGAAGAAGAAGAAGAAGAAGGCACTTATTGAGAGATGTGTTATGTACATTTTTCAACAACCGTGAAGAAATTTTTCGGAACATAGAACTGAACATCAGATGTACTATATTCCAAAAATCCGTAGACAAAAACAGCAAACCGTTAATAAGGCACTTGGTGGTAATAAACTAAAAAGGCTAAAATGTTTGGAGATGAACGGGACAAAATAAAGTAAATTTCTGCACCAGGAGGGGCCACAAAATATGAATGCCTCAGATAGAGCGCCACAATGAGCAACACAATTTTTGTGGTATTCAATGGCCTCACCTTAATAGGGACAAAAAATCAGTACTCTCAATCGCGGTTACTTTCTCAAGAGCAACTCATTATTGTTCTTAAAGCCAATGAGGATAGAACCAAAAATCTGATGTCGGCCATCTTACGTAAAACGTAAATGTCAACATGTATAATTTTAAGTTAACTAAGGAGTTTATCTCCTTCGGGACGAACATGAACTCTGTGATTAACGTCCTGCCCTGGGCAGAGGATGCTACTTCGGGTTGTCTAAACAGTTATGGTCAAAACTCTTGATGCGAAAAACCGAGATTATGCTTGACAGGACGCTCTAAATTTAGAACCGAAATCTGAGCCTGGACGATAATCGATTAGGCTTAGCGGATTCTTGGGTCCATTAAGAGAAAAAATTTACGGCGGATATGCGATCGTGTCTGTGAAGAGGACGAACCTGATGTGGATAAGGTTCAGAAGACAAAATACCCTTGACTACACTAGCTCACCCACATTGCAACAGCCTCCAGGTTTGAGGAGAACAGAAAGACTGAACCTTCGGTATATACCCCAAGTGATCGGGGACATTAGGGAATTTGGTTGGGATGACTGGAAACAGCGTATTTTCGACAACATTAACTCTGGCTTTTACTTTGCAAGGGTGGCCAGCCTGATGGGCAAGTAAGGGTTCAAAATTGTGAAGAAAGCACTCTTAACACGTCTTCTGTACAACGGCATTAGTTGTTGTAAATAGATAGAGCAATAAATAAAAAAAGATAAAAGATAACTTTTTATGTAGTCGTCGTGGCGTTGACTCAGACGCCAAGTTCTTAGATTCGATTCCCTGACAGAACTTCTCGCGTTTTTTACGGCACCACCTCTCAAGGTCCCGACAAGACTTAAAGAGTACTAATTGTCTATAAAAAGCTTCTCAAATCTCGCCATTTGGAATCGGCAAAAAGTTTTAGGTCCCTTCTATTCGTGAGAGAACAGGTAGCATGGATGCACAGTTGTTAAAGAAGCTATGCCCTGGTCCCTTGTGGGCTGTAATTCCACTCAATTATTATTACTAATAGATTACTATTTACTGCTTACTATACAACCTTCCGCAGTGACTTGTTTTTGTAGAAGGCCTGAAGGTCTTAAGGAAGATCGTTTCTCAATGCTGTAGATGTTGCACCATCACCTTCTGTATTGTGAAGGGTACTGTACATCGTATGCATCCGTAGACAGTATTCCTGTAGGATTGACCATATCATTCAATTTTAAATCAATTTTAAAGCACCTAGGAAACTGACTTGATGTCAAAGCCCGGTTATCGGCTTTTAACGCAGTGTTTCTTCCAACCCTCACCTATGGTAGGCTGCCGAGATAAGATTTCTCCGTGCCGTTCCGGGTGTTACTTGCCGGGATAGTCTGAGAAAGGCGACTGTGCGATGGGTACTGAAAAGTCACTTGTTCGAACGGAAAAGGCGTTTCGTTGGCTCGGCCACGTGATACGGCTTCTTAAACGTGCCTTGGGAAGGGTTCCCTCAAGTGGGCGATCGCTTGGTAAACCCAGGGCAAGGTGGCCCTGCAGAATCGCCTGTTTGCGTTTGGGAATAGCTCCTGATGAGTTAAGGGCCGATTGTGGAGGCTCGAGCGGCCTGGAAATCTCTTACGCGGTTATTGCCCCATCGTACTCTTTCCTGGAACATGCAGGTAAAAGAAGATGATGATGATGTTGAGGATTTATTTTCAATGCCACGAAAGGAACCTATTAAAGCAATGCAGAATTCCTTCACTGCTGTATTCATAAATGCATTGGTTATGGCTTTTTCTAACAGTGAAGCATTATTTCCCAGTTTAAGCTCCTAAAGCAAATGAGTACGAATTTAAGTACGAAATTGAAATATACTTGCAATGGACGTTAAAATTCTCAACCCTAAAATTCATACATCACTCTATCTCATAAAGAAAAATTCGCTCCGTTGCATAGATGTTCACATGACAGCTTCTATTTGAGGCCTAAGCCTAAGTGTATGTCTTGGGGTATAACCTTGGAAGTGACATTTTTGAGTTTGCGCCTAATGGTGTTTTACCTTACCAAAGTGCTTCAAAGTTATCACATTTTCTTCACTAACGCACGTAAGTTCGAAGTTTCGAAAAATGAGTCGAAAAAATAATTTTCGAGGCGCTAATCTTCACTTTCTCCCATTGTGCGATGATAGAGTTACCGAAAATGGAATAACCCCTGAAGTATCAATTTAGGGAAACTTGTTAGCTGTGGGCTTATGGGAGCTTTAGGCAATCAGAACGAGTAGCCAGGTGCGGGCTTAAACCAATTAGTCTACATGCTTGCATATGGGATGTAAAAAATATAACGATATGGGTTACCTTTTTACTTCTCAAAGTCAAATACTCTATTGCAAACTTTATCCAAATGATGAAATGCAAAAATTTCACTCCCTAAATACGACAATAGCGATTTCCTTCATCGCATCCATTCAAATTTCCGCTTTCCTCGTGGGTTTTATGATGCGAATGTCAGGACCTCAAATTGCTCTTGTTACCCGCAAAATATTGCGTCATTTTTTGTCACTTTTTTGTTGCCGCTAAACAACAGTCTCTGACATCAAGTGTCACATTACATGGCTGTGACATTACTTTTATCATCTATAACACCAGCAAAGTAATCAAAAAAATTATGCTCACTTTAACCTCCGTTTTATTGTGCGATCCCCCGCACTCTCCACCCCAGCAGATAACTCTGAATTACAGCAGTTTCCTCCCGCGTTGCTGTCACGGAATAGGAACAAATCCCAACTTGATACAAAAAAAGGCAAAAAGAAACGGAAGAGCGTGTTGAAAGAAAATGGTACTCGCTGCTGGGTGGGCTTGTCCTTTTTTTTTCATTTTAAACCGTAAAGGGAATATTGAAATTTAGCCCCCCCCCCCCAACACAGGACTGACATGGTTGGGTGCGGCTATCCTTTTCGGTCCTCTGGAGTAGTTTCGAGCCCAGCAATAGGCAGTGTGTTTATTGAAACTTGTTCTTCGAAGAATTTAATTATGTAAATTGTTTCAATTAAACAACGATTAATCGGTGGAGAGGGGATTGCTTTCAATTGTTTCATGAGGAAATTCTTTTAGGCTCGGAGGGAATTGAAAAATGCTGGAATAGGTCAACTTCAATTAATTGGGTGATGATATTGAGTTAACGGGTGGAACGCAGAACAGAAATTCTTTGAAATAGGAAAAAGTTGTCGGAGAGGGCCAAATGTGCGAAGCTGTTTGCAAGTATTTTGAGTGGGTTGTACTCGTGGGAGGGTTGTGTGAAGAATGTAAGAGTTTTGAGTGGTCATAGCTTGAAGTAATTCTGTGGGTACGAAGTTCGGTAACATGACTTTTGAAGTGCGATGAAAGCCTCTGCAATGCGTAAGGTCGAAGACAAAGCTAAGCACTTTTTCAGTCATCATTCCACCTTTAATCGGATAAGGTGGGAGAATTTGGAATGTAACGTGATGGGATCTGATGAACAAGGACTGTTGAAGAGCTTGGGCCCTCTATACACAGATCCACTAGTCGATGCGACCAGAAAAAAAAATTATTCAAAATTTAATTCGTGCGTACTCAAAAAGGAGAGGAAGAATTCACAAAAGAGAAATCTGTTCTTTTGTAGCTCCAGTCTTGAAAGAATAAACGTCTGAACTTTTTGAGATGTGTCTGTAGTGGTGGAACATAGACAACCGAATTCAGATATCAATTCAGTTTTAGTTTTCTCTTCGCTCGCTTTAACTATAGTCTGAATATGATCACTGAACCGTTGTTTCGGCGGTCTAAGGGTCTAGAACGGTAGTGGTCCCATTAAATTTGATCGGTGACCATCATAAAGTCCTTGTCTACTCGATGTTAATCGTACAATAAAAACATGTTTATATGAAGTTTATGTCAAAAAAATTGGGTAAAAGAAGCAAATGCGATAACATACGTTTTCGGCAAACGTCCGAGTGTCTAGAGAGAGAGAATTTCCTTTTCCTACTTTGCATCCTACTTTTCTGCACTGTGACATTATTTTGAAAGTGACAATTTTTGGTCAGGTAGACTAGTCGCATAATGTGAAATGGACCTCAGCAATAATGGGAGTGCAGGGATTACAACAAAGTAACCATGGGCAATAAAATCTTTGAAATAGTCAAGGACTTTATTTAAATCTTTCCGAAGTAAATAAATACAATCGCACCAGTATTGAAATCACGGGTTTAATCTTACCGACCGTGGATTCCTTGGGCTCAAGATCCAATTGAATAGCAAAGCCCTCTCTCGAAAAACGAAGGTGCCTTTATATGAGACCTTGATTATTCCTGTTCTTCGTTATGGCGCAGAAAATTAAAGTTTATGAGGATGAGCATGAGGACCTTTGCCTTTTGAGAGGAAAATTCTACTTGGGATCTTTCTCCTGTTTGGTAACTCAACTAGAAAATCAACAACGAACTCTGTATGTCGTACGCCGGTATGCGGCTCATCAAGCGTCTACGGATACAACGCTTAAGATGGTAAAGCGGATGGATAAAACTGCTCTCTCCCAAAGAATAGTTGAATCCGATACATAGCGACAGTGCAAGGAAAGACCTCGTCTGAGAAGCCTCAAATAACTTTAACCAAATAACTTTAACAACAGCATACAAGAGCAATAAAAACATCTTCAACTACAGAAACGCCAAACACTAAGAACAAACTTCAACAAAAAAGGAAACCTTCTTGGGCTCCTATAGATTCTAAAAATTGGGGATATGGGGCATAGACGTAGTACTGAGTGAGCAGTCTGCTGCTCATTAAGTTTCAAACTTCAGGAAAACTACGATGAACTTTTACTATCAAGAGAAAAAAACTACAACCCCTCGTTGTTCAACGACAGAGCCCTGAAATGGAAAACAGATCCAGTGCGGGAGCCAGAATAATTAGCTCAAAATCCAGCTTACATATTTCTCTCTGCAATGCGTTAGCCAGATTTCAAGTGAGAACGTATACATTCACCTTTAAGTTTGTGTGGGAGTGCCACAAAATGATTGCTGTGGCAAGGCTTCTTCTTTCTGTTCCCATGGCACGATAGTCCGAAGTAAACCTGGGCCTCAAACAATATGCCTCTCGAGCTAGCATGATCTCTCGCCAGCTGCCTCCAGTTGCGCACTCGAAGTTTGTTGAGGTCCTTCTCCTCAAGCCATTTCAAACTAGGTTGCCCTCTGTTGCAGTGTCTGAATGGCTCGGATTCGAAGACTTTTCGGGTCAGAGCAGTGGCCATAGGTTTCATAGGTTCTATATGACGTTGTATTCGACGACGCTTGACCAAACACATGCCACAGTACGGCCTATAGAGTTCGTTGTTAAGTCTTCTACTCGAGACCTTAATCAACACAAACAGGATCAGAAATCACATGCAAGACTTTTCTTTCTCGAGACTATTTCCTCATCAGCTTTAAGTAATGTTCGAGTATCCGCACTGTAAAGGCTGACTTGGATGATAAAGCTGTTATACAAGGCCAGCTTAGTCCTTCGAGAAAGGTCTCTATTCTTCAATTGTCTCTGGAACACAAAGAAGCAGCGAATGGCAAAAGTGATTCTGCGTTTGCGTTTGATTTCGGTACTGATGTTATTGTCCCTGTATATTCGTACCGCGGAGTCGAGATAGACAAAGTCCTTGACTACCTCGAAGTTTTTACTGCTCTGTCCGAGACGTCGATGTTGTGAGTCCTTCCCCTATGACAGCATATGCTTTATTTTGTCCTCATTAACCACCAGACCTATTTAGCTAGCAGTTGAACGAACTTTTGAAAGATATTACCTCCGTAAGTTACTTACTTACTTAAGGTGGCGCTACAGTTCGGGGTGGACCTGGGCCTGAACCATCAAGCGTCTCCAGTTAGCTCGATCTTTAGCTAGCTGTCTCCAGTTTCGCACGCATAGTTGGTTGGGGTCCCTTTCTACATGCTTGCGCCACCTGAGTCGCGGTCTTCCTCTACTGCACCGTTCCTCGGGGATGGATCCGAAGATTTTTCGGGCCGGAGCATTGGTTTTCATCGACTCTACATGACGTAGCCATCTCAATCGTTGGATCTTCACTCTTCTGGCTAAGTCGATGTCGCTGAACAGCCCGTATAGTTTGTCATTATATCTCCTCCTCCACTCACCATCTATGCAAACACGACCGAAAATCACACGAAAAATTTTCCTCTCGAACAACGAGACATTGCAACAAACACAAAACACCTTCATTTAGAGCTTTAGCGAAACTTTTCAATTATGACACGTTTAGGCCACGTCTATTGACCACCAAGACCATGCGAATCGGCACTGTTAGATTTTTTGTAGTGCTGCTCAAAAAGCTGTGATTTAAACTCACTCTTTCGTCTCACTTCCAATTCAAGGTAGACGTATTAACTGTTTCAGTCTTCCCTTTTTCTACATCAAGAAATTGGAACTAAACAGCGTAATAATATAGCAGAGAGAGATACAGGAGAACAAGACAAAGTGACGTTTGCCTTTCCCACAACAGCTCGGACGCGCTTCAGACCAGAGGTAAGCTGGAGACTGGAGACAACTTCCCATACTCTACTTGACCGGTGTCTGACAGAAAATCCATGAAAAGCAAGGTGATGTAAGTCTCTGAAAGCATACAAGACAGTAAAGTGAGCATATTTTACGACCGAAAACATATTTGTCTGTGAAAGTCTGATTTCTTGGGGGCAGTACTAAGTGAATTTCCTCCAAGTCTCGTTTGCACTAAATAACAGCAGCAAGCACTGGTTCTTTGATTATTAAATTTGATGCACCTCACTGCACTCTTTCGCTTCCGTTGCGAAGCCAGAAAAATATGTAAGCAAAAAATTCAGTTCGCACCTTTATTCATCAAGTCAACGAACTGACAAATAGGAAGCACCCCCAAGATAGCCGACCTGATGGATACTTGAACAAAGTACTGCTCATTACAAAGAAACAAGGGCTTTAATATTCTGCCGCCCCGTAAAACTAAAATCCCTCGGCGACAGTAATTTGCCCACAGTATACAAGGAGCTCATACTATAACTGAAAAATAAACTACATCTCACCTTTTAAATTTACAGCTTAATCGACCCTAAGTACTAGTCACACGCATCCCCTGCAATTTACACAGACTTCCCGTTATAGTGAACCTCACTAAAGGAAAGATGTGCAAGAAAGTTTTATGCCCCAACACCCCATGAGGCGTGGCATAATGCATAAGAGGCTCTCGTGAAGAGCGATAAAAATGCCATACCTCCTCCTTCCCCCCCCCCCCCTCCCTCCGTCATAGTAGAAAAACTTGGTGACAAAGCATCTATGGACCCTTAAAAGCAGTCAGAGGCGGGCTCGTAAAAAGCAAAGTTGAGGACATATTCACTCGGCACAGCAGACAGCATCCATTTCGCCAACTTGCGTCAATTTAACACCGTCGTAAACCGTCAGTCATAAAGCAGACGCAAACAATACACATCCCTCAGGGGAAATCCTTACACCGCAGAATTTGAACTTTTAATAAATCACAAGACGCACACCGCCACCACCTCTCGTGGCTGGTAATTTGTCATGCGACAAGAGGGTACGACTCTCAAATTATGTTTTCCAAAGTAATGCTTCGCTTATCCACCTTCAGCCGAGACATGATTTTGATAAATCTCCACGCTCATTACTATTCATAGGAAAACTCCGTTTAGTAGAACCAAACTTGGCTTCACAAAGTTCCTCAATTCATAATGTGCGTATCCTTAAAACATCACGGGGCAACGTCTTTAAGGAGCACATACATGTGCGCTTGGCTGCTTTAGTGCGAAAGAGGGTGTGCGTTGAGGCTTAGACGTACCACAGGACTCGCATTTTAGTGGGGGATTTTTGTTACGTTTACACTAGAGATCCTGGGAGCTTGAGAATAATTATTTATGACATCATCCAACCATGGCGTTAGAATAATAAATAAATTAAATGGCGCACAGTTCACAGGAAACCTGGTCCTTGGATTAAGTTCCAATGTTGTGAGTGGCACAACTCTCTCAAGTGTCCGAGGAACCAACACTTTAATGTCGTCTCCTGGTTGGGAGGTGGATCGAAAATTTTGTCTTGACAAAACTAAGAGAACTTGAAATAGTGCAGATTCCGCACAACCCAAAAAAGATTCCGAGTTGGGTAAAAATCAGGACATATCCGTTCCTGTGTTCAAATCCTTTCTAAATTTGAAAACTGAAATAATGTTTTGCCTTGAACCAGAGAACACAAAAATCCTTAAGGACTTCACTAAGAAATGAGCTCCAAATATGGTTAAGCAGCCTTACCACAGCGTTTGTTGGCATTGAAGTGGAAGCGGCAATAAATGAGGACAAGACGAAGTATATGCACGGACAGAGTGTACCACTAGTCAGCAGAAACGTCAAGGTATTCAAGGAATTCGTCTATCCCGGCTCCGCGGTTAATAGGGGCAACGACATCAGTACCGAAATCAAAGGCAGAATCACTTTTGGAAATCGCTGCTTCTTTGTACTCAAGAGACACTTGAGGAATCTCCTCTCACGAAGGACTAAGCTGGCTTTGTATAACAGCTTTGTCATCCAAGTCAGCCTTTACAGCGTGGAAACTTGACAGTTACTTAAAGCTGATGAGTAAAAAGTCCAAGCCTATTCGAGAGAAAAGCTTAGCATGCGATTTGTGGTCCTATTTGTGTTGATTGAGGTATGGAGTAGAAGATTTAACGACAAACTCTACAGACTCTACGGTGTCATGTGTCTGATCAAGCATCGTCGGATAGAATGTCATGTAGAACCTATGGACACCACTGCTCCGGCTCGAAAAGACTTGAAATCCAAGCCAGTGGGACAACGCAACAGAGGACGACCTAGAGATGGCTCACAAAAGAGGAGAAGGACCCAACCAACTTCGAGTGCGCAACTGGCGGCAGCTGGCGAGAGATGGTGTTAGCTGGTGAAGCATGTTGATGGAGGCCCAGGTCCATTCGGGATGGAGCTCCAGTAAAAGAAGAAGAAGAATGTGTAGACAGTGGTGAGGGACAGAAAACTTCCGAATTCGACGCTTTCCCGCTCCTCTTAACGAAATGTTGCCAACTGAACCGCATGTTTGTTCCAAAAGAACTGTCGATTGGTATACGCTGAGATATGATGCAATTTTAAATGATTGCTTCACGTAAGTGAAGTATTCCCCAAATACAAATGAACATGAAATGATATAAGATATTTCATGGAACTTCATAAGTTCAGGTGATATGAAGAGTATGGCAAGCACCATGGACGGGCACGAAACTATAAAGGTTTTGTCTTATGGAAACGAAACCTTAAAACTGTGGACCATATTGTTAAGTAGATGTAGTAATAAAAAAAAAAACATCTCAAACATAACTATTGTAAGAATGTTATAGCAAAACGATGCTAGTGGCTTAAGAAATTAGGCACTGGTTCCTTGAAGGCTGTAGCGTCACTCCATTTTGCTTAAATATTACCGCCACCTAAAGTTTTGAGATTCTTGTATTCGCCAATAGATGCCATGTGTGTAATTGTCAGGGAGACAACTTTTCATGACCCCTTCTCTTGTCTTGAAAACATATTTCTAGCAGACTGCAGACAAACGTCTTTCGCCACAACCTCACAGTCCCTTGCAATTTGCAAAAATGTGAGGCGCCAAATGCTCCACGAAGATATTTCTAAGCAAACATATCCCTCCACAGTTTGCTCAATGAATATTGATTGCACCGGGGATTGAAAACGGTTTCACCTCACTTCAAGCTAAAACTGATGAATATAAAAAAACAAACGACGCGTCCTCTAGTATTTATTATGAACTGGATGTTTGCCTTGCCAGCACAACCTAGGATCCGGCAAATTGCGAACCTTCCAATGGGGTCAATATTTGTCCGCCAAATCCAATCCGGATGTCGATGAATATTGAATCAGTCACACTATGCTTGCTGTGATGTAATCTAATCTACAGCCGAGGGCACTGTGCACTTCATCCAATCGCTTCGTCGCGACTTCGTGGGGTGACCAACTGTCTGGCGGGGAGGGTTATGCAAATTGTCAGACGGACGATGACCCAACGCGGCAACGGAATGGTTTCCTGCACTTGACAAACTGCTGGCGGGTGGGTTCTTAAGAAAAAAAAAGTGGAAAGCAAAAGACAAAAAATAAAACTTCCGATTGAGGCAAGCACTGTTGCCGGCACTTGTTGTTGACTTACGTTCCTTAGATCCTTCCGCAGTGCAATAATAACATTTGTTTCATCCACCCCCCCCCCTCCCCACGACAGGATGTTCCCTCCAACTGGGCATTCAAGCTAATTAAATGTGGGAGAAGGACAAGTGGGGGGAAAAACCACGACCAACTCGACCACACAATAAGACGAAACCCAGCGTTGGCTGCTGGCGGAACAAGTTTCGTAATGGAAATTGTAGCGAATGATAAATGGTTTTTGAAAAAGTTCTAAACTCCGGCGCTGTACATAGTGGGTGGCGGTGATGGGAAACGAAGAGGGAAGCCGACAGGAAAGAAGATAATATAAATGCCGCGGCGAAGATATCACTTTTGCAAGAAGAATGGCCAACAAAACGCGCTCCGCCACATCCGTCCAATCTGATTAAGGAAGTTTGTATCACTGAACGTCATGTAATGGTTTGTTTTCTGAATTAGACGCTGTCCCTGTTGTTGTGCGTTATTCATTTGCAAGAGATAAATGCCTGGGAAAACATATTTAAACTTTACCTCGTGGAGAATCATTTCGAAACTTCTTTTCTGGTGTTGTAAATTGCTTTGGACAAGTTGTTTGTCAAACCGATGGAGGAATGAGCGATTTTTAGCATAAATCTCAAAGTTTTATTTTCGCGGCAAATCATTTCGGAATGTACTAAGCTGTCAAGGAGTGTGCGTGTCCGTGCGTAAGGTCACTCTAGGAAAAGATTTTGGAAGTAGTAGGACGTTGTATGACGATAAAATAAAATTTTCACTGATTTTCAAATTGTTCGCCTCTGTCAATGGCGTACCAATTATCCTTGTATCTTCGACTGAGGAAGGAGCGGATCATCATAGGAAGTCTTTAGGACTTGCCAGCACTAAAGCTGTATCAAAGCTATACCAATATATTATTTTATTTCACCAAAGTGGCTGAAGGGTATTATCGATGTAGCCAGTGATGGCGAAGCACCAGAAAGTTATAGGGAGATACCTGGACAAAATTTTAGAGTCGCTTCTACAACGATGAATGATATAGGTCTTCCATTGTCAGCAGAGGCCTGATAAAATGGATCCAGTGAGGAAGACTTAAAGTATTTTACTTTTGAACGTATATACTTTTGAAAGCCGAAGACGACTGTAAAATGCTTAAATGCGTGCATACGATAATATTGGGGGTTATGAGGTGAAAAGTGTTAGACTTATAAATCCACAAACTGTAGCGAAAGACCTCACCTGGAAAATTGGTATTTTATTGAACAAACAAGAGCTAAAAAAATGTCTTAACTCAGAAAAATAAACTTTTTGTGCTCGTCTCGACAAGAGGGACGACCAAACCGCAAAACACAAAATACTGTCTCAGATCCATAGGGATTTAAATAGGCAACAGAGAAAGGAATGTGACTTTACTAGAGACATCGGGCTTGGTAAGGCGAAACCCCCCGCGGTTCCTCCCTCATAACATCCACAAAAACTCTTATAAAGGGTGTCCCAACAAGAACGCAAGATTTAAATTTTAAATAATTCTTTATTATATCAGACAATAGGAGGTTATGTGTGAAACAACACATCGGCCAGATGGCCGCCGTGGCTTTACTGGCACATACGCGATCTTTTAATGAAATTTTCAATGACCGTTTGCATAAATGCTGCTTCCTCTTTTAAGGCTTGAGTCGTCGTCGGCCTTTTTCGCATAAAGCATCGACTTCAAAAAACCCCAAAGAAAAAAGTCCAATGGTGTTAAATCGAACGATCTAGGCGGCCAATTCTAGTCTCCAAAACGCGAAATAACACGACCGGGAAATGACTGATGCAGCAATTAATTGTTTCTCTGGCTGTATGAGATGTGGCGCCGTCTTGTTGCAACCACATCCCCTCCACATTCATTTCTTCAATTCTAGGCACGAAAAAATTAGTTATCATTTCACGATACCGAACGCCATTGACTGTTTGCGCTTGACCTGACTCATTTTCCAATGATTCCTCTAGCCCAAAATCCACACCACACAGTGACATGTTGAGGAGTGCGACAATTCTGCCAATTGACAAAGCCGTCAAGATGGAAATGGGCCTCGTCACTAAAGATGATTTTATCGACAAAATCAGCATTTTCATGTTGTCTCTCCAATACCCAATTAACGAACTCCCTTCGCTGTGCATGGTCAGCTGGCTTCAGTTCCTGATTCAATTGAACTTTGTGTGCATGAAGATGCAAATCTTTCGTCAAAATTCGCTGCATAGTGGATTTGGAAACACCAATTTGCCGAGCTTGGTGTTGAATTGAGGTAGATGGAGTTTGAGCGACATCATCACGTACTGCTGCGATATTTGTGGTCGATCGACCTGGTTGAAGGGGCGTTGTTGTCTTTACATCAGTTACAGACCCAGTTTCAGCAAATTTTTCCATTAATCGCTTTACAGTTGACTCTTTTGGAGCATTATTGTAACCCCAAATTGATTGCGAACTGTACCCGCAAAACTTTCACCATTTTGGTAAAACAATTCCACAATAAGAATACGTTGTTCATTCGTGCTCCATTTTTATTAACCTTATACCTTCTGTTAACAAACAATAGTAATTGTTCAAATGTCAAACAATGACAATTCGAATGGCGCCAAATTTAAATCTTGTGTTCTTGTTGGGACAACCTTTATGTCTGGTAATCAGTTTACCATCAGATTAATTTCAACGCGATGTACAGTCAAACGCTTGACCGACTTTTTATACATCTGAACATTCCGAAGTGCCGAGTTTAAGTCGGGTCATACGTTGAAGAATGGAGACAAGAGATAAGAGAAACTCAGAAAGTTACAGTCGTAAGTGACTGCTAGGAACTTTGGCGAAACTGAAACCTTCGCTCTCAGTCCGATGCCGCCAGTACTTACCTAAGAAGAAGAATGAATATTATCAAGAGGCCATCGCTGATATGCTCTGCTTTATAATGACGAGAACATAATTTGATCGCATTCAAGCCCATTACAGGAGTTCTTCAAAGCAACGCTGACATGAAAGCTGAGCGGAAATGTAAAGATTGAACAGAAGGCTTCTTCGAAGGGTATGTAAATTGCATGATAAAGGAACCATCAAGTAGATAAAGAGGTGTGTACGACATGAATAAAGTACGGAGGTAAACAAATTATCTGAAAGGATGAGAATTGATGACAGGCGGGCTTTTTTGTAAGTATGTATATTGTCGGAGAAAAACTTTTCCATCGAATGAAATCCCATCGCCCTTTGCCTAGCTTACAGCATTGCAGCAACTATCGAGAAACTAGGTTTAAACTTTTAAACTGGTCGCCGTGGCGCAGTGGTAAGTGCATCGACTGCGGCGCAGAAAGTCTGGGTTCGATTCCCGGACGGGACACCTAACATTTTTTCACGGCACCACCTCTTTCGAGTTGCTGACAACACTCAAAGAGTATTAATTGTCTATGGAAAGCTTCTCAAATCTCGCCGTTCGGAATCGGCAAAAGACTGTAGGTCCCTTCTACTCGTGAAGAACAATAGCATGCACAACACGAGTAGTTGTTGTAGAAGCTAGGCCCTGGTCCGTTATGGGCTGTAGTGCCACTCAATTATTATTATTATTAAGTTAGGGTAATTTTATTGTATATAGCCTAAAGTTTTAGTTTAGCTTTAGTTTAGTTTTGGGTAGTATAGATTAATGATTTAGTTTTTTAAGTTAGTTAAGAAGTAAGAATAACTATGAATTCCAAGTTTTGTAAATTTTCTTGGAGGAATAAAAAAAAAATGTTATTAGTTTTAAGCAACGAATTCAACAAACAAAAGAGGCCGAAAGGCAGACAGAAAAATGTCCTAGATTAGCTTAGAGTACTCGTGAAGAGTCAGTAAGTTAGATTTAAGATCAATGGATTAAGCTAGTTTTAAGTATTTTTGTCTAGCATATAAGAAATAATGAATGGAAAATAAAAATGCCTTAAAATTCAAATATTCGATGGTTCCACTAATTTATGAATTTTGAATTTTTGTTGTCACATAAACAGAATGTTCCGTGTAAAAAATGGGAAAGCAAACTCCCAATTTAAGCCTATACATGATGGAGTTCCACAAGGAAGTGTTGTTGGTCCTCTCCTTTACATACTGTATTGCAGCGATAAACCGCAGGACGTAGACAAAATTTTAGGCACATTTGTTGACGACAACCCCATTTTAGTAACCAAAACGGTCTGGAATCGACTAGAAAACTACAATGTGCTTTAGACCGATCTGATGGCCGCCTTCGCGATTGGAGGAAATGCGTCGAAGAAGCCAAAGGTCCTATATACGATTACATTCCATTCATGGCACCAACTTTTTCGTGTTGTTGGCAATACTAGAACGATAACATTTGCCTATGAAAACCTTGCTAAATGTAAATTACTGCCCCAATGAACTCTACCATGAAATGGTACGGCACAACGACTTCGTCCCCCCAGAAGCTTTTCTCCATCTTGATAAGCACGATCTGATACAAGATCATAATGGGGTACCGCTTATCTTTCATATCGCCCGATCAAGTGTGGATGGGCAACTCAACTACGACCGCACCGTCACACAACGACTGAGGAGCGTCTCTTTCGCTTAAGTACGGCGGTGTAGAGTAGGGTTAAAAAGGACGTTGCAAAACAACACAAAAAGTTCTGGTGGCTTCAAAGCGAAAGAGCTCCCTCGTCGAATCCGTTAGACCCATGGTAGGGGGAAGTGCTGTTCCCGAAAAGGGAGAAAATCGGCTGTCTTGCGATTGATTGGATATCAATCCGTCACCTGTAACTTATGGCCGATTTACACATCTTAGTGTAGGCTAGATTAAGTTAGTTGTAAGTAGTTATAAGTTTATAAACAAAGAAAAAAAAAGAAAAAAAAAGAAAACGCATACACATATATAATATGATGTATATATGTACACACGTATGCAGTGTATATATTAACATTCAGGTGCATATACGCGAGTATATACTCATACATAATAGTGTGTATGCACCTGATTGTTGACTAGATGGTAAGTTAGGTTAAGTTTAGTTAAGGTTATTTAGGGTAGATTTAAGTTAGTATGTAAGCTTTTAAAAAAAATATGTTCTGACATTTAGTTTTTTAAATTCTCTTAATAATATATTTTAATAAATACAGTTTTCCTAAGCTCGTTAGATTAGGTCGAAAGACATATATTAAGATGAAGTTTAGCTGAGAGTGCTCGCTCAGAGCCAGTACGTCAGAAATAAAATATGTAAATACATCACTAGGTTAAGCCTTTTATCTAGTTCTAAGATTATAAATTCACTGATATTTAAAAAAATAAAATGCATTAAAAAGAAAAAGAAGAAGACCTTGCTAAATCTAGGCGCTGGGACTTAGCGATAATCTCTAGGCCTCATCCACTCGTAAAAGAGCGACAGAATCCATAAACCCTAAAAAGGCTGTTTTGCCTACTGATCAGACCGATCGAGTAAGGAATTGCATTGTAAGCGGGTGCCATGACAGATAGAACGACAGAGGAGGTAGAAAGGCATCGCTCCCCGAACAATTTTGAGTGATTGTCTTTTAAACATGATCTCTTTTGGAACTTGCGTTTACTGAGGCTTCTAGTCTTAAATTATGTTATATAAGACACGTGATCAAATCTCACATGTGTCCATCTAAGTCTTGGCCTATGCCTATGTGGAACAGCGCAAACGTGCTCTTGGTAATCGGAGCTTCTCAAAGTTCGAAAGTTGCTATCTCAGTCAAAGAGCTTCAGCTAGTGGCTGAAGCTAGGCTATGATCTCCTGCGGAATTGTGGTGCTACCAAAAACTAGTTTTAACTAAAAACTGCAATTTTAGTTGGTCTCCTCACCCTGAAGCCGAAGGTATCACGTCTCACACAAAATGTACGTGGCGTTCCCTGCCACAGGTAAGCGACTGGCCTAAGATTCTATTGGATTTCAGAAGAGGTAGTGCAACTGATTGTGGTTGTTGGCTCTGAAAATTTAAGGGGCATAACTTGTCATACTTCTCTGGACATCCAATAGAAGGGCTTAGTAACAGGCGGGACATTTTTAACAACTCTGCGATTTATTTGGAATGCAGAGGAACTGCTCTCTGAGTTGGATTAAGTCCTCGTGTCCATCTTAGGAGAGAGGGTAAAGAATTTGTGACGAGACAGACGGCATAAAATTCCAACTTTACTCGCTATTTGGACTGAAACCGCAGCCACTATTAAAGACTTTCGGCAAAAAGTAACTTTGCGATTGAGCGGCAATCTGCGTTGGGGCACATGGACATGACACCATGCGGATGTTGTAAAAACTGTGTGTTGCTCTGCGTTTGAAGATAAAGGCTAGAACTCATTCGACTGTCCCAAAGGTGCTGACAATATTAGAAGGACCAATAAAGAGAAACCAAAAAAAACGATTGTAGATGTCAGAGGGTCTTCAATTTCTCAGACACAAATATTTTACACTTTCAACGGGGAACGCTTCTTTCTCGATTTAAAAATGCCAAAAGTTTCCATCTCTTGCATCTTCCCGTACACATGTAACGAAATTACTTCCAATGTGCGAACCACAAACTCCCCCGTAGGACTTCGACAGGGTGTATATCCACTTCGACTGTCCATCTGACTGAGTACGAGTATTAAGCAAGTTGCTTACACAAGTACCATTTACATACTCCAGCAGGTGCACCTGCAGCCGATGGTGTCCTTACCGGAACTTTGAGGGGGAGTGGGCTGCAGCCGTATGGAGGAAAAGTTAAATATTGTGGTATTCGGTTACCCCCTGGAAACCTTAAGTTTGGCTGCTTCCTTGAATAAGTTTTAAGCATATTATCCACACAACGCCATTGTTGTGGTGTGTTGCTTGTGTTCGATGGAGAGCAAGAGCGAGCTTGATGGTGGATGCACTCCCAGCGCCTTCAGCTCCTCATGAATATTTCATGGCGGATTCGGTCCAAAATGCAAGAGAACCATATTTCCGTAATATTCGTGAATAGCCAGAGACTGCCTGAAGGACTGTTTTTCATTCATTTCCTCAGAGATTCTGTTAATTTTTGGCGTGTCTCTGTAAATCTTTAATTCCGTGGAATCATTTGGCGACTGAATTAATTTAAAATTTAGTCTGCGGCTACTGGCTTGTTAGAATTACAAAATCTGTTATTTTTTGGCATATTTATAGCACTGGCCCAAATTCACGTCTGCTTTAGCACGTGATTAAACTTCTCTGAATGTATTCACAAAACTCCGCAGCACGTTACCACATCAATATATCACTGCACCACGGAAATTCTATGCGCATCCCCGTAGAGCAGCCATTGTCTGGCTTTAATTCAACTAGTTCTACGAAAAGCATGAGTAATTCCAGTGATTATGAATCCCGATGGTCAGCGCTGCAATTTGAGGAGGACCTTCTCATTCATTAAACGGGCTCACAACAGCTGCGGAGTGCTGCGGATCTGAGGATTACGTTGAATTATTTCACATCCAAGAACTAGACACAAATGGACTCTTGGCTAGTTAAAACCAAAGTTCGTGGAAAGGGCTGTAAACGAATGTGCATAGTCAGTGCTCCGGGCATACATGCAACCATTCCCTACAACGCAATACATCTTTTTTGGTTGTGCTAGACACATTCCTTTCTTGTTTGCTAAATATCTCAGTGAATTACCAACAGCTCCGTGTTTTTTTTAAGCCAGAGGGGAAAGAATCAACCTTTACCGGAGAAGAGGGGGGAAATGAATGACCAGTGAGGATGAGTTTTGTTCGTAAGAGGTTTTTTTCTATGAATCTGTTCAAATAAGGAAATGTACCTAATCAAATGCAGAGTTTGAATGGAGTGCGGTTGGCATATCAAATATCCACAAAAATGTCACCACGCCTGTTGGAAATTCAATTCTGATCAGTTTACATTTTTGCGTCTTGCAACTGCATGGCGGACTAAGTCTTGACACTCCATCCTAAATGGAAATATTTAAGACTCATTTCAACATAAATAGCGCAAGAGTCGCATTAAGATTCTTGTAAATCGATCAATGCCACGGCGTTCTCAAGAATTGGGCATCGCTCAGACCATATTATGGCGAATTTAGCGAACGTTTACATCCATGCAAGCTCAAACTTCTTCGAGATTTGAAGCCAATTAACCACTTGAAACATTCTTCGATTTTGTTTTGGAGAAGATGCGCCAGAATGATGAATTTCATACTGATATCATCTTCAGGCAAAGCTCATATTTGGCTCAATGGGTTCGTCAGTAGGCAAAATAGGAGTTTGCCTTCTTCTTCTTTAACTGGCGCTACAGTCCGGTGAGGACCTGGACCTTAACCAGAATGTCTCTCCAGCTAACACGATCTCCAATTGCGCCAAGTTGGTTGAGATGCTTCTCCACATGTGTGCGCTATCTCAACCTAAGCCCTTCTCTGTTGTATTGTTCCAATAACTCTGCTTCGAAGATTTTTCGGGCAGGAGCAGTGATATAATACGCTCTACATTTCCTAGCTTTCTTAAATAAGGAAACCGGTGGCGTTATTGGGCCCTTTTTTTAATGGACTATAACGATCGTCACGTTATTGTAAATAGTAAGCTTATTGGTATCGCGCCATGATTACAGATTATTTTTGACTTGAATTAGAACATGATGATGCCACAAGCCACACAGTCTGTAGGACTGCGTGAAGTCATAGATTTATGTCAACAATCAAACAACGTGGGAAGAACCCAGATCACACATTTAACAAGGAATACCGGACGTCTCGGCCCAAATACGTGGCCAAGTCTTGCCAGCGGTTGCTAAATGAATCAAGTCTAGTTTTGATTGTAATTCAAACTGATTTTTAAATACCGAAAATGCCTATTTATACAAAAGTTCTTAAGTCCTTCTTGGAAAACCCTTCGTGCAGCCGATACCATAAACTTCCATTTTCTAATTGTTTGCTGCAATTATGCTCATAATTATCATCTTCTTCTTTACCCGCATTTTCCACTAAAGGGGTCACGATGGCAATACACACACGAGAGACCTTCATGCAGCTCGAGCCTCCGCCATCAACTTTAGTTCATCAGGAGCCATTTCCAAGCGCAGCCAGGCGAGTTAAAGAATTTGATCCCATCACCTCGCGGTGGGTCGCCTTCCTGATGGAATTGCATCTAACTCACGGAAGTTGTGATGAAGAGGACATCCGTATCACGTGGCAAATCCAACGAAACATATCCTTATCCATCCGATGAGGGAGCTGCTCCACATTGAGTTCTCCCCGCGTCGTCGCATTTCCAAACCTATCCCGGCGTTTAACTACCTCCTTCGCACGGAGAAAGCTCATCTCGACAACCTATATTCGCGATCTTATTCTATTAGTCATTATACAAATTTCATGACCAAAGGTGAGCGTTGCAACCAGCACTGAGTTAACAACCGATGACTTGGTTTTGAAACTATGCTCAGCAAGATCAGTCTTGGTCTTCCCATCACTCGTGAGAAATACCCCGAGATATTTAAACTTCTCCACCTCCTGCAATAGGACTACAATATTTGGAGTGCGTTAGACAGGTGTTTTGATCATCTGCATCAGCACACAAGGCACACAAGGCATCGAATCTATCGAGCATGCGCTGTAGTTCCGTCTGGTAAGGCTCTTACTATTCGTACGTGCCTTAATATCCCGATATAAGTAGAACTTGTCTTGATAAATAATATCCTATTATAGTTGGTCTAAGGTGAGGATACAAATAAGAGGTGAGAGCACTGCTCCCTGCGAAGTTAAAGATGAACGTCAATTTTTTTAGATTTTGAGGTACATTAGGCTAGCTGCCAGTTTCTCTCTGTAGAAGAACTTGTAGTAATATTTTGAAAATCAAATTTTCTTTTCACTTAAAATATCTTACACAATTTACATATTGTATATATTTTAATACATTTCTCAAGGAATTCATTTAGGTCCTTTACTTTTTAATCTTCTTTTAAACGCTACTTTCCACTCAAATCTTCGCTCAATTATTTCTGTCGCAAGGGTCTATTATTAGACATAAGCTATCTGAAAAGAGAAACAATCGAAAATGAATAAATTCCACAGTGTAACATCATATTCAATTTCAAAAATGCTTGTGGTTCCTTAAGTTTTGTGTGCAGAAACATTTGCCATTCGATTTGTTCACGAAAATTCCCCTCAAATCCTCTATAACAAAATCAAACAGGAAGTTAATAGCCAACTAGCTGTCAGCTTGTGGCCATATATACGGCAGCAACTTTGCGGATTACATTTAAGCATGTATTCTATGTCCGGTTAACGATTAAAATTCATAATTCCCCTGGTCACTCCGCATCAGGAAAAAAAATGTATCAGTAAAAGCTTTATGAGCAGGATGCGATTTAAGGATACTCCCTCTACTGAAAGGGGCTTTTTTATCATCGTTTACTTTCCCACACTCTCTCTCTCAAACACAGGTAAGTACTAAAGCGGATTAAATCTGTTATTGCTTCGCCCCCTCACTTCATTCCCCGGCAAAGCGCGAACTTCATGTGTGTCATGAAAACAGTTTCCCCACACCAGCTTTTATGACAAATGATTTCTTATTCAGGGGCATATGTGGGAAAATCGATAATCAGGTGAAGGGTTGTTCTCCCATCGAGGCATCATGCTTATATGGTCATTCACATTGTTTCATAAGAACCTCTTCAAGCGCTTACTTTTAGTGGGAATTTTTTTTTCAAAATTATGTTAAGCTTTTTCTGTTTTTATTTTTATGTTTGGTTAGGGCAACTGCAGCTCTGTTTGTAAGTTTGTTGTATGCGAAATTACTCGTGGTGCCTTCTGGGAACACTTTTGGGGAAAGTGGAAGTGGAAGGACGAGCCTTCTACGCCATAGAACAGGATCAGTGTTGGCCAAGGACATTTAAACGTTACAATAGGAAAAGAAATGCGGCAGTGGGTTAAACACGTATTACTCACTAAGATAGTTTAGGGGGAAGTCGAAAGGCGAATTCGACTGCGAAAGCGGGCAGGAAAGCGCAACAACCTAGGCAAAGGTAGTCGTTCACAGACCCCCACATGGTACAGATTTGTTACGGCTTCACAAAATCAAATAGATTTCGTGAAGTACCACAAAATACCAAATTTTAGGTGGATTAATAGCCCAGTTGTGGTCGCCGTGGCGTAGTGGTAAGTGCATCGACCGCGGCGCAGAAAAGTCTGGGTTCGATTCCCGGCGGGACACCTAGAAATTTTTTCACGGCACCACCTCTTTCGAGTTGCTGACAACACTCAAAGAGTATTAATTGTCTATGGAAAGCTTCTCAAATCTCGCCGTTCGGAGTCGGCAAAAAACTGTAGGTCCCTTCTACTCGTGAAGAACAGTAGCATGCACAACACGAGTAGTTGTTGTAGAAGCTAGGCCCTGGCCCGTTGTGGGCTGTAGTGCCACTCAATTATTATTAATAGCCCAGTTGTAGAATACGGTGGTGGTGACTCGAGAGAACCCGGGTTCGAGTCCCGAGAGCGCAATAAATGTTTTTTTTTCCAATAATTAAAAAAGGCACTAAGTGTGAAAAAACTAGCATGGGGAGTGATGAGTGCCCTCGGCTCAGCAAATCGGGTAACTTTAAAACGCAAACAAGTGATGGCAGTGTTCGCGTTGCTAGTCCCACTAGCCGCCCGACTAGTGAGACCAAGAAGAGGGAAAGAAGGGGGCAACGGTAGCCTAGCCTAGTCAAGCATTGGACGACAACAGCGACGACAGACGAAGAAACAGTAGCAACTGCACAAAAGGCGCATGCAGTTAAAGCAACAAAAGCCGCAGCAGCTGCAACAAATGAGGCAGCAACGGCAGCAACAACAAAAGCCGCAGTCATCGCATTAGAAGCCCTCCAATGTGAATCGGAGGACAATGAATGTCGATACTCGTACAAAGGAAGCGAGAACTCCTTTCCAGTACTCGCCACAAGACACGGTGTACAGGCGCCTGTCTGATTGACATGGAAAAGGCGTTCGACGCCGTATGGTTAGAAGTTTCTTCCTTAAGTTGGTCAGGCTCGGCTTCAATAAAACATTGCTATATTTGGTCTATGACATGAGCACAGGTTGTAAAAAATAGCAAAAAAATTTCAACTACTGTGTTCCATATAAAAAATGGGCTGCAACAAGGGGTTGTTGGTTCACCGATCTAGTTCACTATATTCACTAGCGATCTCATAGGTTCTATGCCTAACATCATAGCGTTTACCGATGATCTAATAGCGTTTGCTACAGAGCGACTTTGATACAATTAAAATATTTTGCGACGACTGGAAGTTGAAAATCAACTACCAGAAGTGTGAAACTATCCCTTTCAGAACCCCGCTGCCCAGGGCCTCAAGAGACACGAAAATGAATTGGCGCAAGCTCGGCATAGTTGACCCATTGGAACAGCCAGTGACTATGAAAAGTCAATTGGTCAATTGGATATATGGGGGTATGCACATATACACAGCTCTGACCAGGGCTACGAATGCCTTCGAGATGGCAAGAGGGCTGTTTTATAGCAGTCAACTTGACACCAGAATAAAGGCAATATGCTACAAGGCCTTATCCGGCCAATTATGGTTAATGGTTGTCCTGTGTGGTTTAACGTGGGTTGGCGGTGCCTTCAGGGCTATCTTCGTTTATATCGAACACCAGAATCCCAGTACAAGAACTTCTACCCCAACGAGGTTCTGTACAACGAGGCAAGCCTTATAAGAATACATAATTTTATAATCAAGCTGATTTAGAGTCACACTTCTCGAGGCATGGCTTCAACTAACAATCTGATCTTTGGGGCTTACTACCCAAATGAAATGTACCATGAACGGGTACGTCTGAACGGCTTCATTCCGCCGTTCGGCCTCACACGCCGAACAGTTGAAAGGCAACTTCAATACAAGCCGGACGTCGCTCTCAGCCACGAAGATCTTCTACGGTTTAGTAGGGCAATTTCTGCCCGTGACAGAGCGTTTTCAAATTCATTTGAAATATGTTCGGTAAATCTCAAATATTTTGAAAAACTTCAAGCGATATTGCATGCAGGAGCCGTTGACGCCCAAGGACTCAGAGGGGGATGAAGCACATATACTAAGCAGAGGTGTTACCGGCAAACAAGCACCCAGCACCCCACTGTACCAGTTGTACAATTTATCCTTACTTTTGTGAATTAATCCATACGATGCATCATCGATTTTGATGTGGTTCCAAATTGTTGTATTATCATCTTCAATGTTAGTTTTCAAAAATCTCTTAGGGGACAATGCACATAGGAGTGCGCAACTAGCGGCAGCTGGCTAGAGAGGCATGTTCCTTGAGGCCCAGGTCCACCCCGGACTGCAGCGACACAAGAAAATTGCAAAACAAAGAAAAATCGGTTGCTGTGACCCATAAAAAGGGTTTAGAAATGCCTTGCTCCCCACCTATGTAAAGTGACTGTCCCTGAAACATAAACTAATTTTGAATTTGGGTAACTGAGGTGTCTGGAATTACGTTACTTACGAGTCTTGCAAATATGTATAGAGACCGTGATATAAGGCCATGTAATAGTACTGGTACACCAGTATCGAAATCAAACCCAGAATCACTCTTGCCAATCGCTGTTTCTTTGGGCTCAAGAGGCAATTGTGTAAAAATGCCCTCTCTCGAAGGACTAACCTTGCTTTATATGACAACTTGATCATACCAGTCCTACTTGATGGCGCGTAAACCTGGACGCTACTAAAAGCGGATGGAAGGCTCTAGTTTTTTCGAAACAAAAATTCTGCGTACGATTTTCGGTCCGTTGCGTTGATGGCATCTGGAGGAGGTTATTTAACGACAAACTCTATAGGCTGTACAGCGACATACACCTGGTCAAGCGTCTTCGGTTATAATGCTTAAGACAGCTAGGCCATGTAGAGCGTATGGACACCACTGCTCCGGCCCGAAAACTTTTCGAATCTGAGCCATTGGGACTACGCAACAGATGCCGGCCTAGACTGAGGTGGCGCACACAAGTGGAGAAGGATCTCAACCAACTTGGAGTGCGCAACTGGCGGCAGCTGGCGAAAGATCATGCTGGCTGGAGAGGCATTTTGGCTAAGGCCTAGGTCCACCAAGGGCGTTAGCGTCACAAGATGAAGAAAAAGAAGATATAAGGCAATAAAAGCACTTGATCCCGTAGAACCAAATCGTACATCTTCCTTAGGTTAGGTTAAACCCGCTTCAGCATGATGAGTGATCAAGAATTCGTCCAATTTAAAAGCTGTAGAAAAGCATGTTGCCCTTTACACCATTATTGTTTTATCTATTCATTGTCTATCATCCCTTCTTATCCCTTCCTATCCCTTCCTTAGCTCAAGTACTAACATTTTTTTGGCAACGCTCACGTTTTTTCGCAAAAAAAACTTCATTCTGGGTTCAATTATGCTGATCCAGCTCGAAGGAGCAACGTTAAAATGAATATTTTCTTACTGCTTAGGGGAGAAATTTGTCCCTGTCCTCGTGAAGTTTTATGACCTACGTGACCCTTTGCTTTTTATGACTCACTCAGGCAATCAAATAACTTGATTGGTTGATAGTTACTTCCATGCACCGAAGACAAACATTAACTCGAAGAGAAACCATATTTGACTTATTAAGCGCAGCCTACCGTACAAATGCAAATATTTTATGTTGAAGCCTTTATAGACTTCCTGCTGTTGTAGGAACGAATTGTGTCTCAGTTCAAAGGACCCTCCTATTTCGATTGTGATGGATGCATGCAAACCGAAGCCAAAAATAGTCAAAGCACTCGAGCCGATTGACGGGGATAAAAATATCTTGGGGCTCATCTGGGCACGAACTTTCAACATTTAATGAATAATCAATAACCAACTTCACACTGAAATAGAAACGAATTCTATTTTGACAGATGCGATGTACAAATTCTATTTAAAGCACATTTTGAAATGTCAGCGCCGCTTTGGGGCGGGAAACTTTTCTGCACTGCCAATTATTTCCGCTTGCCTTACTGTTTCCTGTTGACGCACACGAGTTAATTTGTCCGCCGATTAGAATTAAATGAGTTTTCACACTCGGAATGGTTAATTATTGAATTGAATCAGTCAAGTCAGCGATTGACGGCGAAGCGGGAAAACCCCCGTCACACATCATGTGCCATGGCATGTCATTGCGATTGGAAAATTAGTTTGGCCAGCGTACGCTTGTGAAACTCAATTGATTAGCAGTCGATTTCCGGCGCAAAATTTTTGCACCAAAAACACCGGAAAACAGAGTTCAAATTGAATTTCATTTTCAATTCAGCAAACAGCCTCGCATGAGCTGTGCCCGGAAGGGGGTGATAATTTCCCTGTATGTGGTGACAGTGACTGAATGATTCCCATTTACTTGGAGGAAATGGTTTTCATCAAAGATCGTAGTTATTTGTCATCGAATGTATTTAAGTAATGTAATTTGTTTTAAAGTGTTTAATGAAATTTTCCAAATATAAAAAAAAATTGGTCACTGTGACATGGTTAACCAGGCTCGTAACTTCGATTTATAAATCTAAAAAATTACTTTTCATGGCTCCTACTGGCTCGAGAGACTACTAAGTGTCAGATTGGCATTCATATTCCTTTTACTAGTGCAGGAACAAGAGCGTGAACAACACGATTAGATGTTTCAGACGTCATACCCCGGACAGCACTGCTATGTGTGAGCTCAAATATTCTTGCATTAGTGAAGCGGCACGCATTGGCTTCTACTCACAGCCGCTGGTCTCACCTTACCTTGCAGGTTTCTTAGAGCTTTCCAAACTCCCTAGACCACACTCAACAACAATTTGCTATCATTAGAATCTAGGGACCTCTACCAAGTCTTTTTGATTCGAATATGAATCACTCCGCGTGTCTAACCTACCAATAGTTCCAATCGAGAAAATCCTCCAATTACGCTGTCGACTTGTTTCGTTTATCATTCTGTTTGGGCTCAAAATGTTTTTGACCTAGAAAATCACAAATAACTTCACTCTGAGTCCATTGTTTTTTTTTTTTTGGAGTGGACTTTATCCATTGCCCTTTGTTGTAGCAGCATTGTTGTAGAAGCCAGACCCTAGTCCCTTGTGGGCTGTAGTGCCACTCAATTATTATTGTCATCCATTGCCCTAGAATGAGGAAGTTTGTTCAACATAGATTTTCCAGAAACTGCTTGTTTTGAGCGTGCTTTATTTTTTTAGTACTGAAATTTTACAACATTTCTGCAGACCCTTAAACGGGAAAGACAGCCCAAATCCCGCTGTTGGGCAGAACAATTCCACTCAACTCTTACGATGCTAGACAAGATTTCCGCTCCCCCTGACTAAGACGAGGTCAAAAAAGGAATATCGGGACTAAAGTCGAACAAAGCTGCTGCAGCGGATGGACTGTCAGCAGATCTGTTTAAAGCGGCTGGGGATGACCTGGTTGGGCACATGCATGAAAGTATGACCGATAAGTGGAGTCTTAGCGTCGTCTGCCCGGTCCACAAGAAAGAAGACCCCTCCGACTGTGCCAACTATCGAGGGATTAGTCTCCTTAACATCGCGTAAAAAATCCTCTCTACCGTATTGCGTAACCGCCTGAATCCGTTCGTCAACAACCTGATAGATCCTTATGTGTGTGGTCTCAGGCCAAGGAAGTCCACCATCGATCAAATTTTCACACTACGACAGATCCTGGAAGAAGTGCAAATCGATACTCACTACCTATTCGTCGATTTGATGGCCGCATATGACAGTGTGCATAGAGACGAGCTATACAGTGCCATGTCTAGTTTTAGCATTCCTACCAAACTCGTCAGATTGTGTAGGATGACGATGGAGAACTCTCGCTGCTCCGTCAAGGTCGGGAACGAACTCACCGAGGCCTTCAATGTCAAAAAAGGTTTTAGACAAGGCGACGCACTGTCATGTGACTAAGGACTTCGTCTACCTCGGGTGCGCGGTAAATAGGGACAACAGCATCAGTGCCGAAATCAAACCCAAAATAACGCTTGCCAATCCCCATTTCTTTGGGCTTTCTTTTGCCATCAGGAGACTCTCACAAATGGGACACGGTCAGACAGGAAAAAGTTCCGGCACTCCCAAATCTTTTGTGGCACCCAAATGAAGCTTCTGATTAGGCTCTTACTACCAGCCAACCTTCCTCAGCACATGAGTCTGATAGCCGCCATTGAGCCAATTTGCCATTGGATCCATCAGTGATTTCATTGACACAGTGTTTCGGATGTGAATTTGAATCATGCGGTTCCTAAATCCCGTCCCATCATTTGGGGTCAGCAGGTACACAGCATCCAAGCGCTCTTTGGCTTCCGTTTCCGTTTCTTTTTTTTAATTAGAGCCCTCTCTCGAAGGACTTAGTCCAGCTTGATCGTGCCAATTCTCCTCTACGGCGCGTAAACTTGCACATTACTAAAATCGGATGAGGAAGCCCTTAGTCCCTTTGAGAGAAAAGTCCTGTGTGCGATTTTTGGTCCTGTTTCCGCTGCCGGCATCTGGAGGAGAAGATTCAACGAACTTTATAAGACGAACGGCGGCTTGCGTCTGGTCGAGCGTCTTCAAATACAACGCTTAAGATGGCTAGAGCGTATGGCCATCACTGCTTCAACCAAAAAAGTCTTAAAATCCGAGTCATAAGGACAACGCAACAGAGGATGCCCTACGTTGAGATGTCGCGCATTTGTGGAGATGAGCCTCTACCAACTTGGAGTACGCAACTGGAGGTAGCTAGCTAAAGATCGCGCTAACTGGAGAGGCATGCCAGTTGATGCCCGTCCTGTAGTGACATTAAAAGAAGAAAAAGAATTTAATTCTATTTTTGTGACAATTGCTTATAAATTCTCCTTGTTAACACTGCTCCTAATATTGTAGTTGGTGTGAATGAGGAATATACACACTCTTATGTATTCCTCATCATTTCATAATTTGAAAAACAATATTATCACCTCTGCTTAACAAAAAATGAGTGGCATTACAGGCACCACAAGGGACTAGGGCCTATCTTCAACAACAACTTATTGTGTTGTGTTCTCTCACAAGTAGAACAGTTTTTTGCCGACTCCGAGCGGCGAGATTAGAGAAGCTTTTCATAGACAATTGATACTCTTTGAGTGTTGTCAGCAAATCGAAAGAGGTGGAGCCGTGAAAAAATGCGACGTGTCCCACCTGGAAATAGAACCTAAACCTTCTGCGTGCGGGTCGACGCACTTACCCCACGGTGAGCATATCTCTTCCCACCTCTGTTTATGTCACGCTAAAGTTCCATGAGACTTTGAATTTGAATCGTACCTAGGTCTGTTCCTAAAGCGGATTCCTTAATACCTCCTGGCGATTTTATTTATGCATCTCCAGAGAGTCCACTCTCCTGCCGAGGAATCGGTCATTGATGTCATAATGCGATTGCATAAGTTTGCAATTTTGAATTCTCTCTAACTGCGAAAAGCCTCCTGCCACGACTTGGTGTAAGATCGTCCTTTTTGGTATTTTCAATTTATTTTGTTCCGTTTCTTGTGTCAGAATCTCCATGGAGTTGTCCATAAACATACATCTAACAAAATTCAATTATGCGATCCGATAAATATGTATTTGCTAATGGTGTTTCAATTTGAGGAGGGCGAAGTTAAAAACTAAACCTTATCAGTCTGCACGGAAACTGATACCTATTTAAAAGGGAAAAAGACCAATGACATTTGAAAGCTGCTACAAGTGGCTCAAGCGTGTGAAAGCAGTTGTAAGGCAAGATATAACCTGAAAAACCGGCAGATCTCATTGGACCTGAGTCATTTTGCTCTCAGTTTTTCTTTAGACTTGTGCTGTATCAACTATCTTATGAACCTGCTTAAAATGCTTACATGTCCACTTGTGTCCCCTCTTAAGGCAGTGAGTCTGACTGGTCTGTTTAGTCAAACCCTGTTGAACATGAGGTTCCGTCAATTTCGTTTTTATGGTTTGCTGGAGGACACTTTTTCAGTGACGCTGTAACCCGGTGTTACAAGTGATTGCACTAAATTCAAACCTCTCTGCGTCTACAGCGGTCAGCCGAGCTGTGCTTAAGGCCTTACTCAACCCTTTAACCACTTCCAAAATTAGTCCGGGAATGCAAGTCCTCCCTTAATTTGGTCGGCAGACTGAATTCGCTAAGACGTTGTTGTTCCCGGGACATCACGAGTTTACGGGAAACGAGATTGCTGATGAACTAGCCAGGCAAGGTTCTAAAGAGGCATTCGTAGGGCTTGAACCCATCTCGGGACTGCCCGCTTTCTTGGTTAGGGCTTTTGTCGACGCTTCGGTCTCCCAACAGCATAACCAGAAATAGACTCTCCAGGATGCAGGCTGACCAAGTGCATGCTCCTCAACGTCGTCAAGAAATCCGGGGTTTTTCTGTTATCACTAGACAGAAAAGAGTGCAGAAAATTTATCGGCGTACAAACGGGACACTTATCCTTCGTTAAGCATCTAAGTCTACTTGGGCTTAGCGAAGACACCCTCTGCGACGCCTGCGGCGAAGGTAGAGACACTTCAGAGCACTTTCTCTGTCAATGTTCCGCCTTTGCTTGTATCAGGTGGCGGCTGTTTGGCGCCGATATGATGGCTGGTCTTGTGCCTGCTGGTCTTTCTTCGGAAAACAGACAACTATAGTAAGCAAAAGTTACTGCCTTGTTGGACAATGGATCAGTTTTTGAGTCTAAGCGCTCCAGTGCAGAATTTCCCAACTTCCGAAAAAAACTCGAACTTTTTAAACAGTACCCGTAAGTTTCCAAAAAAATGGATCGCAATCTCCTCTATAAGGGGGACCATGACGAATGTTCGTCCACGTTTATATTTCACGAGGAAATAAAAAAATAAATTAATTTCTGAGGCTACACTCATAAAATCAAAGTCACCTTCAATTGAAAATGACTGCATGCATCTGCGGCAGCTTGCAATGGATTCTCGGGTCATAAACCATAAACTAAAGGATATTGCTTTTAAGTAAAACTTTCTCACAGCGCAAACCATATGATCCGCTCTTGCGTTGGGCAAGGACGTGCACAGCAATGGTTCATGCACTTCCTTACTAATTATTCACGTTAGTCGAGAGTTTCATTCCCATTAGGACTGCGCGTGGGACTAATTCTATCATCCCGCGGAGATATATTGAAGTTAATTACTTTCGCTGTGTTTTAGTGCGAATTGCGGAGAAAAACTTTTCTAATGATGATTAGAGGCAAGGAGAAACTATTGAAAGGTCTCTCGGTCCGGGACTTTATTTCTGAGAGTTCCCTCGATTTCCTCGTTTTATTCATAATGCGCCGACTCGTTTTCCTTCAGGGACTTCCTTAAAACGTTTGTCAACCCTGCTTAGGGAGGGCGTAATTTATGACGCCTTCCCATCAAATTTTTGATAAACAGCCACAAATTAAGGAAGTTCTAATTTTTCACACTTGCATACAGCTACACACTCATTTGTCAAATGATCCAACGCAGAGGTGAAGTGGGGTAAAATTCAATTAGACACTCACTGTGAATGACAAACTTCATCTGGAGGCATGTGATGATTCGGCTCTGGGTGTGTGTATCCACCTCGCACGCGTATTCTTAGGTGGAGCTAATGTAAACAACAAAAATCAATACTTCACCCGCTTTTTTTTGCGCTTTTCGTTCCGTTGTCGTGACCTGAATGCAAGGGAGTCTGAGTTTGATTGGGAGTACTTGTGCTCGTTTGTTTACAAGGCTTCCTGATTAAGGAACTTCCCCCGTATGTTGATTTTTGCACGGAACTTAGAAATACCGTCGTTTTTGGTGTAATTTACTGACTTGTCAGGGAACATAATTAAATCTGTTAAGTTGGGGGGTGACATTTTTGGCTAAACTCCCTTGTAATCAGCTCTGCTCTGAGCTGACTCAGTTTGTGCTCACAGCGACACGATGATTGCAACATCATTTTGAACGCTTTGTCCTTACAGTGGGAAGTCGTGACAGATTCTCTCTTGAAATCAAATTAATTGCTCGAATTTGTTGACATTGTCAGACCGAAGTACAATGAATGAAGTGATGGAAGGGTTAACAACCTTCCTACTTATGCCACAAACAAAGACCTTAAGTTAGGGTTATGTTTTTTAGACCACACAGGTGTTGCGATTGACTGAGTGCATAGCGGGAATTTCTCATTAAATAAATAAGCAAAATACAGTCTGGCATCATACTAAATCTGACGTCTTTCAGGTAGTTTTGGAAGGCTTTCTTTACACTATCCTAAACCAAATTTATAGAAACATCCAGAAATTGAACGGCACTACAGTCCAACACCTAGCTTCTCCAGCAAATTTCCGAGTTGTGCATTTTGTTCTTTTCTTAAACGTAGATCCAGCCCACACGATCGTTGAAGTTTAAGACCCTGGTCCTTCTACCGGGTCTTTAATTTTGTGGTTTCAAGTTGGTAGGGTTGGCATTTGACATTTGGCAAACTCAGCTATCACTTGAAGTGTCTTAATATTTGCTGAATGCTTGCCATTTACGAAACCGGATCAACCAACGCAATAAAATTAAAAACAAAACTTTTAACAGACGTGGATTCGCGCACTTTGCAATAATGATGATCGTGATAATAAGTCGACTATCAGCTAAACTGCTCAGAATGATAGAGCTACCACTGTCGTAAGACTTGTCCATCATAGTAATACACAATCAGTCAAAAATATAGCTACTGTAAGTGCAGGTGTTGCTAATGATCCGAATTGATTAATATTCTGCGTTGGCAGCAATTGAACGTACACCTCACAATGCCGCTCTTTGCACTTGGGCTTGTATCTTCATCTTTACAGGCAACTTACGCAGCAAGGGAATTGACCATTCACAACGTCGTAGATTCACTTCCTGTGTGTTGAAAAAACAGTGGTGCCGACGAGAAAAGTAAGTTTGATGTACTGTATGGTTGAAAGGTGCCATAGGTGCGTACTTTTGTCAACGGAAAGTCAATGGATAGACATACAGTCAATTCGAAGCAATAAAGTGGAAGGATTTTTTGGCCGGCGGTTTGAGCCAGACAACACGACCAATTATGGCTTTAATGCGTGAGAAGTTTCGTAGCCTTAGTTTTCAAATTATGTGACTAGTTTTTTTTCAAAACTATGTGACTTGATTCAATATCAAATCCCTAAGACTATTATTAGGGTCAAATTAATCACTAAGGGAACCAAATTTGAGGTGATGGCGAATACAAGACTCAGGTGTTGACTTGCAGTGACAGCTTGGCCAAATATTATATTCTGGTATCACGGGAGTTCAGCCTGACCATGCTTTTTGTCCCCTTATGGATGTATCGTGGTTGTTGTGGTTTAAAACCCAATATACCGAACAAAGTCGAGGTTAGTGTACTGTGCTGACAATTCTAGTTTATTGTTGAAAACATAACTAGGCCAGGCGATAAGAAGGCTTGCCCTGACTCAGTGTGGAGTTGCATCCTCAACCAAAAGAGTGTCAGAGGTTTTAGAAAGGCCTCGCTCCAAACCAAGGTGGGTTGAGTCCCTTAAGCATGATGTCATTTGCCACTTAGTAACTAAGGCGTCTAATCTTATCTTATCTACGACTCTTTAATACCATAACGACAGGTGATCACGTAAGACCAAATTCCTATATCTGGTCTTATTTTATGAGTGGAAGACATCAAGCGGCCACTTAAGTCATGCAATTTGATACCGTAAGAATTTTATGCCTTGTGATGTCACAAAATCTGTGCTTACGCGAAATATCCGAACTCATATTGCATTCGCATGCTGCGAATCTTCTCACGAGGCCATTTGTTTGGTATTATTTTTCCCACTTAATGGCAAAGTCAAAGCTGTATAAAAATGTTCATAAGAAAAGGTATTGTGATGTATGTTTTCTTTCAAAAGATTAATGACACATTTTCACAGCTTTTCAGAGACGTGAGTGCAATCAGGGAAAATGTTGGTGAAATGATAAAAAATAAAAATGGCTGTTCATCACAAGTACTCATTGCCAGTCAGTGAAACGATCATCTTAATTTTGGAACAACACCGCCCGATATTACACTTATCAATCAAGTCACAGCTGGTCTTCAGCTTTCGTATAGGGTTCGCAAATGTCCACTGAATTTATTACACAAAAAGAGGTTAACACTTACCTAACACAGATGATTCCTGCGATCGAACCTCATCTCTAAGATATTTCTTAAATGTGGTGGACAAGTACGTTTCACTACTTAGCAGGCATTGGGCGGCACTCGTAAGAATGCTCAGACGCAACACCAACCGACGTTCACAATCTACTTAAAAATTAGAATTTGTCGATGATTGGAGCAGTATCAGGTAAGCTATCACGAAATAATAAAATGTGACTCTTCAGCGACTGTATTTTCAGAGTTTTTTGCAATGAAGAGAAACTATAGGACAGGTCCTTATGAGATATTAAACGTTTGCTTGAATTCTTTTCGTAAGAACTTCAGGAACCTGCAAATAAACCTTTCAGCTCCATTTGCAGGTTTATAAAGAATCGTCATGGATAAAGACAGTAAAGTAGGAGAGGACATTATGAGTGATCCTCAAAATCAGATCGGCAAGGGGTGAAACATAATGTGGTTGAGATAGGGTGATAGTATTTCTGATCAGGAATTGAAAAACTTAATTTCATTGTAGTCCCCTTTGTTATCTTATAAAAATTGCTTGAGATCATCTCAATTTTCCATTTTTGCCTATTTATGCAAAGACACTTGCTTGTGTTCACCGGTAAGAGTGAAACAATTTTTTCCTTAAATTTGTACGATGTCTTAAGTCCACCCTATATGCGTACGACATCAAAAAAGTTAACTTTCTAACAAGCGATATATAAAGGCTTTTAAAATACGAACTTGACAAAATTAAATTTAATTGGATAACGAACTGTCATCATCAAACGTCTGAAAATTAAAAGAGTCTTCCTCAGAAATACGAAGTCTGTGAACAGAAGTGTAACAGGGGTACCTCCAATTTTCGGTCGTAATTCTCGCCCTACTCGACAGCCAGCAGTAAGTTTATTGCAAGAATTTGAATCTTCATATTCATTCATTCGTACATCGACCCACAATCCAAAGGTTCGTTTCCCGATTTGAGCATATCATTTTTCACGTTATTCTTACTTCATTCGAGTTGTGGACCGCACTCTAATACTAATTGTTTACAAAACGTATCCCAAATCACTTGGTTTGAAGTCGGTAAATAATTGTAGGTCCCTTTTACTCGTGAGAGAACAGTAGCATGCACAACAGGAGTAATTGTTGTAAAAGCTAGGTACTGGTCCCTTGTGGGCTGTAGTGCCATTCCATTATTCTATTCGTTGTGTGCTGTTGCGGTGCGACAACGGGATGGTTGAAATTATCTCTGCATTTCGGGTGTTTGGAGCAAATGATCGAAAGAAATCAATTCAACGACGTCTTAAGAAATTGGGCGTCACCATTTGAATAACAACGCAACATCGATGAAAGCGATCATTGCAATGCTGTGAATGATCAGCATTGTGGTGCGCCATGATTATTGATTAGTTTTGGCCCAAATTAAAAGATACTTTGACGACATATGATTTCGAGACTATGTTGCCACAAGCTGCACAGCACATGTTACAATCGTTTATTGAAGAGTTATGGTATGGTGAGCGTGTTGTCCTCGTTCCTGCACTTCAACGCCGCCCGACTACGTGAAGGCTTATGACAACAAGGTAACAACGATGAAAGAGCTCAAAGCCAGCATTGGTCGCGAAATAGCGGCCGTTTCGCCCGAAAATTGCGGCTGAAAAGTTGAAAATTGAGTCCAAGTAATCGATTCTCAAATTGCCTCCATAGATTTTTTGCGACAACAATGCCCAAACAATTTTAATAGCACTAGATCGCGAAAAGGACATTCCGAAGCATCCACTTTGTTGCTTGCAAACCATTGTTTTACAACTTCTGCCTGTTTGAAGGGCTTCGATACCCAACATGTCGCAATTATCCGTGTTCCAGGAGGAGTTCTGACTACCAACTAAGATATTCACTGCTGTTGGTGTATAAAATGAAGGTGGAGACTTTGCCTGGACGAAATCAAAAGCAGTGTGACGACGTCACACGAGCATCTCTGATTTTCTTAAATTATGCGACTGAAAGGCATCAGGACCACTAAAATTCTCTCTTCCCACTTAAGTGTCCTTTTCAATCTGTGTTTTTTTTCTTATACAGTTTTTGATGCTCGATATGTGGGCGTTTTTGAATCATTCCTCGAACTGTCTGGACACCAGTTGAAATTCCAAATCTCTCCTTCAGTCGGAGAGCAGTGACAGTGCAATTTGATGCTTTGTGGGAAATGGACAGGCGTATTGTTCTCACACTATTTGGCAATTTTTGGTCATAATTTTTGAGTTTATTGGAGCGTTGTTCATTGTCTCTGGACTTTGATCAATTTTATCGTTTCTCTAAATTTCCAATAGATCATCAACGCCATAACGGCCACATTACATCTCTGTTCTATACCTCTGCGTATTTTGTTGAAAATTTTCTCGAACCAAACAATTTTGAAACGCTGAAAATTTCATTCCAATAAGAACGCCATTCATGTCTGCAGTACGAAGCGGTTCACCTCCCCTCAATTTTACAGCTGCTAGCCGTTCTCATAGCTCGCTGATTAAAAGTGCAGCCTGCCCGTCTTGCAAAACCGAATGTCACACGATTGCAAATTTATTTCCTGCACCCTACGGAGTTCCTGGTACAAAAACACTGAAAACGTCGAAACACTGAGAAAGATATGGATGAGTGGCCATCTAGGACATTGCCTTCCCTAGTTATGAATTGTGTGTACCCACTGTTTAGTGTCAAATGAAAATGCATGAAAATAATGACGAATTAAGGACTAAAACTTGGGGTAAGGTTTAAAAAGCAACTTGTCCATTTTAAATGGTAAGATGTGCTCAGTATTCTCAAACAGTTTGCATACAAAGCGGTAGATTAGAAATAACTGCCCCCCAACGTGGAACGAAAACCCTCCATCGAAATTCCCAGAAATCTGAAGGAATCCATTAAATGACCGTAAAACGATGTAATCACCATTGATACCGTTTTCAAAACCTGATAACCATCCAGAAACGCATTAAACTTTAACATCTCGTTTCAGAGATGAGGCCCAGGAGAGCGAAGCCATTAATTACGACCCACCTTGTAACAGGCAAGCGTTTTCTTCAAATGATTCAGCGCAATAACTAGCCACGAGTGCACCGTTCCCACCCCTCGTGGCAGGCGCTTTCAATCACCCACAAGACAGCACTCAATTCAGATGGCCAGCATTCTCACCGTATCACGTCATTTGGCAGAGAAGGCAACTGACCGCAGGAATCATTATGCGTGATGTGATAAAAGTGAACCGAACGAACGGAGCCTACGAATCTGTTTTGAGCACTCCTATGGACATGGTTCTCGGACACGGATTTCTCTCGCTAAGTCCTGGGCACATAGAGCCACGTGGGTCCCACAAAACGAACGTATCCCTGGTCGTTACGATGCAAAATGCCCCTGGACATGCCAATCACGTTGCAGTAATAAAAAGCAAACATAACACTTTTCGAAGGATTTTCTGCTTAGAGCGTCCAATTTATTGCCATCAAGTTTCGAAATAGTAGGTGGATCTGTTTTATGCTCGAGCTGTTGCCTAATTTCTGCGAAGCCATGTACTTAGCCATCGCGAAGGACAGGGAGGGCGGGGGAGAGGGTGGATTGCTTCTTCGGTGGGGGGGGAGTGGGAAATGTGGACTCTGCCAAATCCTCCGGGAAATATGCTGAAAAGGACATTACGTTCGAACAGTGGGTAAAGTATCTGTTGTGATGCCACTTGTCATGCACTGCTGGAGAAAGAAGTATGGGAGGGCTTATAAGGAATCGATATCTGAGGGCCGCAAACGTCAACACGCACTCGAGCAAAGTGAAGTCAACAGAATTTGACATGTTTGCACGGTTCCAGTGTACGCAAGATGGCAAATTCCAAGGCAACTGTATTTGACACATTCCGGGGACTTCCACGCCTCTAGGGTGCAGAAACTTTAATTTGATATCACCTCCCCGAGATCGAGGGCACAGTTATGACAGTGCTGACATGTGGTGTCGCTTAAGTAATAATTTTCGTTCGGAGGTGGGGCGTGGAAAAGTTAAAAACTTTTCAACTACGAGACGATGACGGTTTTGATTCGATTTTCGGTTCTTGATGTAACTTGCTGCTGTTTTAAGCTGCTTCAGTTCGTGGAATAAGACATCAAGGAACGATCCTAGATTCATCGGCGTAGGTTTTTTTTAGAGTTGTAACTGTGTAGAGCCATGTTCAATTCCCTTTGCTGTCCTTTCAGGACCGCTGTTCTCAACAGGATGTCGAAGTCAAAGATTGGTAATCTGTAGATTTACTTGCAAACCTGTATGCGTTTAGAATGAGAGCATGACTCGTTTTCTTTTTCTTCCATGAACTAATATCTCTTCTCTATTTACTGGTACAATCAAACAGTTCTCCATCAGGACTTTGAGAACGTGAGGATATTTGTCGCTGAATAAAATGGCGATTTCGTCCGCACGAAAGGCACGGAATTACAGAAGGAAGTAAAACAAGGTGACAATCATCACAAGCCCCGCCACTGCCTAAACCTAATTGAGTTAAAACACACAACCTTAGGAGGGCTCTAGTAAACCTTTGAGCTTCGTTTGCAGGTTTCTAAAATCAATGAAATGGATCGACATATCATTCTAAGCATCACAGAATAAGGTAGTCATGGGTCTACTCACCAAACTAAAGAGTGATTTTTTAAAAGCTAGCTGAAAGTTAATCAAAAAAACACATAAAATTTAGAAAAATGCATGAAACCATTATTTGAATTGATAGTGCGGTCCATATAATTTAATGTTTGCAGATTATTTCATGCAAATGTTGACCTTGACTGCGCCTCAAATGGTTCATTCGCTTTGTACAATTTTGTCTTTCTTACTCTTTCCAACATTTTGGCTGGTATCTCACGAATAAATGCTTCAATGTTGTCTTCCAATACGTCAATTGAAGCGGGCTTGTCTGTATAGACATGAGCTTTTAATCGCACGATCTAGGCGGCCAATTGGCTGTTCCCGAACGTGATTAAAAATGATCACCGAACTCTCCTCTTAATAAGTCCATTGTTAAGTGTGCTGTGTCATGCAAGTCAAGCTCACGATTCGCATCATCTTTGAAGAAGTACGGTCCAATGATGCCACCAGCCCATAAACCGCACCAAACTGTGGCTTTTTCTGGATGCGTTGGTAGCTCTTGCATTGCTTCTGGCTAATATTCACTCCAAAATCGACAATTCTGCTTATTTCCGTACCCATTGAACCAAAAATGAACTGACCATAAAATGGAAGGAGCGCGCGATGAACTTTCTTAACAGAGCACGCGTTTTGTTAATAAAATTCAATAATTCATGGTTAATTTGTAGACCAAACTGAAAATGTTTGACAGTGAAACAAAACACGAAACGAGCGTCAGCTGTTTAAACTCCTGTCAAAGAAAATAGTTAAAAAATCACATTTTACCACATTTCCATTTGATTTTCATGTCGGTTGTGATCAGTGGCATAAAGTGCATAACGAAAGGAACCCACAGGTAGTTCGGACATATAAAGGCTGATTCACGGAGGGGGTTGATTTTCAAGAGGCTACTTTTGGCAGATTACACGTGACTCCTATCAATTGTTTCGTCATTTTTGTTCAGCATTGTTCAGCAAGTTATCATCGAAAGACTCAAACCACAGCATCCTTTCCAAAATTTCAGCTGTCTTGTAAAAATTGGCGTCCTGTGAGAAAAGCTTTTCTTGCAATTCTAGGAACTGACGGTACGCAAATTTGACCCACTGAAACCACTATTGCCAATGCCATTCACAAATTTTAGTGTCAGTTTACATTTGGGGACAATACTCGACCGGTAAAACCACATCCAGCGCTAAGCAAAAACACTATAGCCGCTGTAGATGAGAGTGTACGCCTAGACCGTGAAAAAACGATTATTCGTTGTTCTCAGCGGCTTGGACATGCGAAGGGACTGTGTTTTTTTGGAAGTTGAACTACATAGTCCCGTTGAGCTCTGGTTTCAACAATACAGCGTTGAGTTCCAGGCAAAGAGCCATACAGCAGGTGAAGGAACTTTTTCAGAAATCATTTTGTTCAACATTTAATTTTTTTAAACTGTTGCTGGCCACCTAGTTAAAGCGATATCACACCTTTAGACTATTTTCTCCGAGCATATGTTAAGTTTTAATTTTTCACGAACAAGGCACCTGCGATTGACGCTTGGGAAGCCGGCATGTTATCCGCGAAATACCAATTGCTATGCATGAATGAGTAGCCCACAATTGGCCTTTGGAATGGACCACTTCCAGACATAGCACTGGCCAAAATCTACATGATATAATTTTCAAGAAGTACATGCCGTTCTTTCGGCTAGATCTCTGTGTTTTTTAGAGGCTTCTCAAATCTCGGCAAAAAACTGTAGGTTCCTTCTCCTCGTAAGAGAACAGTAGCACGTACAACACGAGTAGTTTTTGTGGAAGCTAGGCCCTGGTCCCTTGGGGCCTGTAGTGCCACTTAATTATTATTAAATCTCTGTGTTTTATTTTACATTATTAAATCAAACCTCAGATGTTACTAAAATTGGATGAGGAAGCTCTTAGTTTTTTTTTAGTGGCGTATAGAGGATAAGACTCAACGTAGAACTAGAGGCTTTACGCCGGCATGCGCCTGCTCAAGCGTCTTCGGACACAACGCTTAAGTTTACAAGCGTATGCTCAGTCCGAAAAGCCTTCGAATCCGAGCCATTGGACAGAGGACGGCATAGGTTACGAAAGCGTACACAAGGGGAGAAGGACCTCAACCAACTTGGAATACACAACTGGAAGCAGCTCGTTAAAGATTGTGATAGTTGAAGAACTAGCGCTTTCCCGGACTGTATCGCCAGTAAAAGAAAAAGACTAAAACAAACCTCACGATGAATCACTCGTCATAGGCGTACTGGAAAGTTTTTTTTTTTCTTTTCTATTGTTTATAGCCTGTGGCAACCTCTGATGTTTTGAGCCATCTTATGTTGAAAGTCTTTTTCATGAGCTGTTGCAGCATTCTGACATTGACAATCTAGCTCTGAATCGTACTGCCACAAACAAGTTTTCACTATTGATGTTTTTGACTCTGAATATTTAAGCAATCTGAATGTCTGATTTCTAGCTAAGTTGAGGTTAGATTGATAGGGCTGCTAGAGGAACGAGTGGGACAAATGTGAGCCACTTGACTGGATTATTGCCATTTTTCCGGTCTGCTTCTTGCCTATATAAAAAAATCAGCTTCTAAGCCAGCTTGCCAGCTTCATTATGAAATTTCTTGACCTTTCCTAATTTTTCGTTTTCAGCTAATTCGTCTTGTCTGTGTTGAAAAAATGTCCGTACGCAGCCTTCCTAAATGTTGAAAGAGATGGACCGGTTTCAAGGAAATGAAGCACGGCTTCATTGTCCTCTTCATTTTAACAAAGCCTACAGAAGTCATTGTACGGATAGTCTTACCATAGTGCATGGCTTCCTACCACTTAGTGCGCAGTGAGTTCACCTTTAATGAGACGTTCGTCACTATGGGCAAGTCTGATGAGGTTTTGGTCCATAAAAGTAGAAGTTGTAGTCTTAACTTTCTGAAAATACGCGTATATTTATGTCATTTCATCTATTTAAAGTAATTTTGTTTTCAATACTGGAATAGAGAGAAGTAAGCAATTGCTGTCAGCACGCCCACACCCTTTCCAGCTAATTTATTCTTTCTACGAAATGGATGGCAAAGTTCAACCATGCTAACATTTTTCGATGACGTTTTCAGACCCATAATAACTGTCTATGTATAGATCTACAACCTGTCGAATGAAAGTAAACAATTTTGTGAGTAGATTGGGGTTCTGCCTGGAAGACACTAAAGTTAAGGAAGGTGAAGTGCAAAAAATATTCGAGGTTAGGTAGGAAAAACTCTGAACCCTTCTCTTCACGCAAGTCTCTCGAGTCGCAGGGCTTCCAAGTCAATCCTTACATCACAGTTATTTCTTTTTGTTTGGAACTCAGATATATTTTGCAAATTGCAAGTCTCAAGAGACGCTGTAGTCGGTGGGCCTTTGTAGCTTTGTCTTGTATCCAGGTTGCCCTGTTGACTACTAAAGCCGCCTGGGTGGATATCATCCTCCCGTTAATATCAATGTTTAACAGATATAATAGCGCATCCTGCCGAAGGGATGGATCGAAGCAGAACTCTTCGTACCCACTCACAACGCAAAAGCTGCTTCAGGCTATAAACTTGAATGCTATGGAAACCAATTAAATCTTAATTAAACCGATTTTAACAATCTCAGCCGTAGGCGTGCATTTAACGGTGAAGCGTAATTTATATTGATCATAAACTGGAATCCGTTTATCCCAAACAATTACACAGCAACAAATGTTCGGTGTGTGGTTGTGTGTGGGGGCAACTTTTCGTAGGATATTTTGTGTGTTGGGAATTTGGTCACAATGTGACTTTAATTTGAAGTACACATGTTTGAAAGTGGGAAGGGAAAAGAACTTTATTTCAGTCCCCGAAATTCTAAATATTTGAAACAGAGTGGATGGACCGTAGCGACTGTACCTCAACTTTGAATAAATTTCCACAGGACACCATGCATTTGAAGCAAAAACAAACAAAAACAATCTGCTTGATTTCAACTGCTCCAATTCAGTTTAAAAATGCCATTGTGGTGAATTTTTGGATTTTTTTATTGTCTTTGTCGTAATGTTCATGACAGTCCATCCCAAGAGAGCGTGGCACTTTCTACCTGTTCTGAAATTATCGGAAACACATTCGAAATGCACTGAATGGGGCAGCTGCAATTTGTAACCGAAAACATTGAAAAAAAATGGTAAAAACCTTATTTTTGCTTGAGCAAGCTTGGAATGCGAACAGTATGTCTGTAACGTGAACGAAGTTAACTCATGTGTATGCGGTGAATTTGTACTCAACATGTGTGCTCTGAACTGTGTCACAGAATTGGAAATTTCAGCTTCAATTAAAATAACATGCATTGATAAGCAATCTTTAGCATTTTAAACTGCTTTGTTTGATTTCAGTGGGGAACGATAATTTCTCTGAATTTTAAATTAAAAAAAAATAGAAAACGAAACTGAGTTCACAACACAGTCAAACAAACCTGCAGTCGGAGCAAAAACAATCCAGCAGGCATGGGGGTAGGGAAAGGCTACAAGTTTGGGCCACAAACGAGTTACTATTTTTTCATGCATCACCTATAGGAAATAAATAATCTTATTAACTACCCAACGTTGACCAATCGGCTTCTTCACAGTGCCCGCATCTGCAACGCATTGTGTCACCCCTACCACCAAGGACCTTGTTGATGGGTTCGATCTGTAGCCATGTTCGGATAATGTAGGCCTTAAATGTGTACGTCGTTGCCTATTTGTTGAGGGTGTTCCACAGAAAAAATTTAAAAGTTATCACACAACAGCTCCAAGTCGTTCAATAAACATTGCAAAGAAGGCATACAACACAGATTTTTAGTTAAATGCACAAACGATCGATTGTTGGCGTGGGTTGTGTGCCATAGCGTACTTTCCTGCGTAAACAAAATGTCCTTCAAGTTCACGTAATTAATTTCGCAATGTCGAGCTATATGTTTCCTTAACGCCTTAAAAAATTGAAAATTTATTCCCAGCCTCGATTTTAATAAAGGATGATTCTTAAGCTATTATCTTTTCGGCAACACTGGATTGAACAGCTGACGCACGTTTCGTGTTTTGTTTCACTGTCAAACATCTTCAGTTTGGTCTATAATTTAACCATTCCTTACGAACGAACAACGCTTGCAAATTATTGAATTTTATTATCAAAATGCGTGCTCTGTTAAGAAAGCATTGCAAGAGCTACCAATGCTGGGCTGGTGGCGTCATTGGACCGTACCGTACACATCACGCGCAACGGTGGACTTATAGAGAGGCGAGTTCGAGGAACATTTTATTTCACGAGACCGATCAATTGGCCGCCAGCTATATTAAAGCTCATGTCTATACAGTCAAGCCCGCTTCAATTGACGCATTGGAAAACATTATTGAGGCATTTATTCGTGAGATACCGGCCGAAATGTTGGAAAGAGTAAGAGAGCCAAAATTGGACTAAGTGGGTGGACAATGTGAGGCGCAGTCAAGGTCAACATTTGCATGAAATAATCTTCAAACATTAAATTATATGGATCGAACTATTGATTCAAATAAAGATTTCATGCATTTTTTCTGAATTTAATGTTTTTTTAACTTTCCTATGGCTTTGAAAAATCACCGTTAAAAAAAAAATTCACTGATTTCACAACTCCACTGGTCCACACCAAACGGCGACTCTCTGTCGATGCGTTGGTATCTTGGTATTAACGTACGGGTCGTTTGAAGTCCATATGCATAACGAAGCGGCCGTGTAATAATAATTGAATGGCACCACAGTTAGCAAGGCTCGTGTAATGCACACTATTTTTCTATCATAAGTACGCGAGACCTTCATCAGTACTGAAATGCAATTTGGCGAAGAAAAAGTCAGATTAGACTCTCCGGATGCCATTGACTACGCACTTGAAATGTCAACCTCAGCGTTCGTGAATTAGTTCCTGGCCAGGTTTTGTTTTTCAATGATTCAACCAAACTGCCTAGACACATTTTACAGCTCACTAAGTTTCGCAACAGCCTACGCAGTAAATGACAGCAAGTTAAGATAGAAGACCACTTACATGCGACCAGGTATTTTACTACAAGGATTAAACAGGAAATACGATTATTTGAAAATATTGAATGGAACCATAAACTGAGTGACTTAGACAAATGCAGCAAACCCTTTTGGAATATCGTAAAACTTATTAACGTTTATTTCTTTCTTGAAAACTTTTACTGCACAAGCTGTTTTTAATTCAGAAGAAGGTAATATATTGGCTAGAACATTTTTGTCGAATCACCTAATCCCGAGTTCAGTTAAAAATGCTACTGACATTACAATCGAAGGTACGATTGTACCTACTCTAAGAACTCGTGCGTCAGTCGGATTTGACGGAGCTAGGAACATCTTTTTTAAGTACCCTCCCACATTGGCCGTTAAGATTTTGCAATAAATTTTTAATGGATGCCTCAAAATAGAGTACCCTCTGATTGGAAATGCGCCAAAATTAGCCCAATTTTAGAACCAGGAAACGTCTTGAATGTTCCCTTAAATCATCACCCCATAAATCTTCTAAGTTCTCTTAGTAAATGTTTTGAAAATGTCATTAAAAGTAAATTAATGCTTCATCTGGAAGAATCTTATATCTTACCACCACAACAATTCGGCTGTTGCTCACATCATAGTACCTTACAACCCATATAGTTCGTCTTTAAAACTTCTCCTCCAGATACCATCAAAGTAAACAGGGCCAAAAATCGCACGCGAAACTTCTTTCTCGAAAAGACTAAGGGCTTCCTCATCCGCTTTTAGTAGCGTCGAGGTTTCCGCGCCATGAAGTAGGACTGGGATGATATAAAGCAAGCTTAGTTCTTCAAGAGAGGGCTTTATTACTCAATTGTCTTTTGAGCCTAAAGAAACAGCGATTGGCAAGAGTGATTCTGTGTTTGATTTCGGTACTGGTGTTATTGTCCCTGTTTACTGCGGAGCCGAGGTAGACGAAGTCCTTGACTAACTCGAAGTTTCTGCTGCCTAGTGTGACGCTCTGTCCGAGACGCCGATATTGTTTGTCCTTCCTTGATGACAGCATGTACTTCGTTTTGACCTCATTAACCACCAGACCCATTTCAGCCGCTTCTGGTAGCAAATGCCTCTTCAGCCGCTTGCTGTGTTCGTCCAATCACGTCAATGTCATCAACGTAAGTCAGCAGTTAAATGGGCTTTTAGAAGATCGTGCCTATGGTGCTGACTTGTGAGTTACGCACGATCTTCTCAAGGATGATGTTAAAAAAGTCACATGACAGTGCGTCGCCTTGTCTAAAACCTTTTTTGACATTGAAGGTCTCGGTGAGTTCGATTCCGACCTTGAAGGAGCGAGAGTTCTCCATCGTCATCCTACACAATCTGACGAGTTTGCACACTATGCACACTGTCATATGCGGCCTTGAAATCGACGAATATGTGGTGAGTGTCGATTTGCACTTCTTGGGTCTTTTCCGGGATCTGCCGTAGAGTGACGATTCGGTTTATGGTGGACTTCCCTGCCCAGCCATAAAAATCATCCAAGCATGCTTAACGGCAAGGAGTTTTAAGGTATTTTTGAACCAAACTCCATGTGATGTCTAGCATTTTTCTGCCGGTGTTCCTCAGGGCTCCGTATTGGGACCAATTCACTTCAACATCCTTGCATCTCCGATTATTGAGTCTTAATTGCAATCTGGATTGGAATGCCTCAAAAAACACAAGCAATCTTTTACCCGCTGGGAATTTAATAGTCTGCGGAAACCAGATTGATTGGGCACCATTTGCTTAGTATCTTGGAGTCATTATGAACAATAGACTAACTTATGGCCAAGTAGTGTAGTGGAACTACAGCCCATAAGGGACCAGGGCCTAGCTTCTACAGCAACTACTCGTGTTGTTCGTGCTACTGTTTTCTCACGAGTAGAAGGGAACTACAGTTTTTTGCCGGCTCCGAACGGCGAGATTTGAAAAGCTTTTCATAGACAATTCGTAATCTTTGAGTGTTGTCAGCAACTCGAAAGAGGTGATGACGGGAAAAAATGCTAGGTGTCTCGTCCGGAAATCGGATCTAGACCTTGTCGTCTGAAGGAACGCACTTTCCCACTGTATGGCAACCAATAAAATGAAAGATTCTTCGGAGTACAAAAATTCAACAAATATCGAATTCTGTTGATTTGTTGAGTTTCGCATGCATATGGGAACCACCCCCAATCCTCCTCAATCACAAATTTTCTTCTTCAACTTGCTAGGTGCGGTACATCGCTACATCATGCACATCATTTCATAAATTTAGGAGATGTGGGAATGTTGCATCCAACACGGTCAGACTAACATAACGACGGTATCGTTTTTACAGTGTCATGAAAATATTCTTTGATTACAAGGAATAAAGAAATGAGATTATCTTTTCTTGCCCACTGACTCCAACTAAATCTTCAAAAAAAGTTGATTCTGATTCAATTATATTCAAAGTTGTGCAATGAATCAGTTAGACATCAAATCCTCCCATTTAAGGCATCAAATTGCAATGCAACACCATTTAAGTAAATGCATGAAGAACAAATTGAGAGAAATAATTCATCCGTCATGCGAAGACGAGGTCCTTTCTCCAAGATGAAACAATAACTCTGAACTACGTCCCCTTCCGGTTGCTTACAAATGACTGTGCAAATGTTTGAGAATAAAGCAATGCATGTCCTCTTGGAATTGAGCAATTATCTCTGCATTCAAATGCTATTAGAATATGAGATTTGCATACTGGACTACTCAAGTGCGGCAGTAATATGCAATTTATTCACTCCTTGACCGGAAAATGAATCTCTCTTGGGAGTTATTCCGCAGTCAGCTGATTCAGATTGCAATCCTTTCGAAAGGTGAACATTTCATGCTGGCGATATCGACTTACACAATACAACAGGACACCTCCCACGTAAGTCCCGAAAACACCTTGCCGCACTGGAAGAGCACAATCCTTGCTGGCGCAATTTCAACCCTGAAGTTGAAAGGGAATTTCACTTAAATTGTCATCTGCAATTTGTGCGATTCAATTATTTTCCCACAGTTAGCTCGGGAAATTAAGTTGCTCGGCGGCATTCCGGAGCTGGCAGCCGGAGCTTGATTTCATCACCATGCTGCAGTGCGGCTCATTTATGCGCGTCACGAACTCTGGCTCTGGCAGACACAATGGCAGCGTGGAGAGCAGGAGTAACGTTGGACTTCCTGGAATGAAGAATCAACTTCGTCCTCAAAGTAGTTTTTGTTGATGTTGTGTTTGTTTTTTAATCAAGGATTTCATCTTCATCATCATCGGCACTGACTGCGATAATTGCGTTAGACATTGCAAATAGAAATATTTTAAATTTGGCATGAGTGTGATAAAGGAGAGGAAATGAGGATGTCACAACTGGTGAGTGGCAGTTGAGGCAGATTTGTTACGTTGGTAAATTGGATCATATCTTTCGGAAGGTATACAGAGACTGTATCCTAGGGAAACATCAAGGAAGCTCATTCTGCACTAACTCGATTAAATGCTTTGTTTTTCTGATACATGAAGTGAGGATGTCATTGACCGTTTTTTATACAAAAATTCTTTCGACGCTTTTTGTACGTCTCCATTGGTCAAATGCCCGCCTTCTTCAGGGGACGCACAGCCGAAATACTCGAGTTTGCATGACTCAGACTTAATTCATCAAATCATCTGCTAGATGACGTGGGATATGACTAGCCCATGTAGAGCGGATGGAAACCAATGCGAAAAGTCTTCAAATCCACCCGGGGGTGGTAGAAGGTGGCAGTAGAGGAAGACCGCGACTTAGGTGGCGCACGCAGGTGGAAAAGGAACTCAACCAACTCTGCGTGCGAAACAGGAGACAACTAGCTAAAGATCGAGCTGGTTGGAGACGCTTGTTGGTTGAGGCACAGGTCCACCCCGAACTGTGGCGCTGATCTTAAGTAAGTAAGTAAGACGTGGAACATGTGCGATTTAGTAAATATAAGATTCTCAAATATCCGCCTTCTTGTCTTTTGAATTTTCCGGCTATGTACAAAGCGCTACAGAGCTCATATCTGGCAGTACTATACATCCTTTGAAAGGTCTTGCAATAACCTACAAAACGACGCCATTCATGATTAGCTTGGATATTGCGTTCAGAAGTTATAAACGTGTTAACATGAAGTTCACTAACGCTGCAATTTGCGCTGTTTTAAAGTTTTCCTTCGCTAAAGGCAAATCCGCTAGAGAAACGTTCCGTGAGATTAATGGTGTTTTGGGGGATGGTACTCTATCACTTCGAACTGCGGAGGAATGGTTTCGACGGTTCAGAGCCGGTGAAAACGACACCATGAATAAGCCAGCCGGCGGAAGACTTGTGACGGTGAATACCGATCGAATCATGGAAATCATCGTCTTAGACCGTCATGTGGCATCTCGTGACATCGCCCAGGAGATGGGAATTAGTCAACAAACCATTTTAGACCATCTGCAGAAGGCTGGATATAAAAAAAAAAGAGTTTGATGTTTGGGTGCCGCATGATTTGACGCAAAAAAACCTTCTGGACCGAATCAACGTCTGCGATAAGCTGCTGAAACGGAACGAACTCGACCCATTTTTGAAGCGGATGGTGAATGGCGACGAAAACTGGATCACATACGACAATTTCAAGTGAAAACGGTCGTGGTTGAAGGCCGGTGAATCGTTCCAAACAGTGGCCAAGTCGGGTTGAGGGCCAGGAAGGTTTTGCTGTGTGTTTGGTGGGATTGGAGGGGAATCATCCACTATGAGTTGCTCCCACATGGCCAGACGCTTAATTCTACCATCTATTGCGAACAAGTGGACCATTTGAAGCAGGCGATGGACCAGAAGCGTCCAGAAGTGGCCAACAGGAAGGGTGTAGTGTTCCACCAAGACAACGCCAGACCAAACACTTCGTTGATGACTCGTCGGAAGTTACGGCAGCTCAGATGAGAGGTTTTATCGCCCGCTCCTGTCTATGGCGAACGCCCTTAGTGGAGTGAAGTTGAACTCAAAGGAGGCTTGTGAAAAGTGGCAGTCCGAGTTCTTCGCAAATAACAAGAGGGGCTTCTCGAGGGGGGTATTATGAAGTTGCCGTTTATATGAAAACAGATTATCGAACAAAGCGGCGCATATTTGAACAAAATCCGATCACTGTAACACTTTTTATGAAGCATTGAGTGAAGAGCAAAAGAGCGGATAGATATTTGACAACCTTATAACTGAATTGACCGACGCTACAGTCCACAGAGGATCAGATCTTCAAGCAACTGCTCGTGTTGTACATAATAATAAAAATAATTGAGTGGCACCACAGCCCACAAGGGACCAGCGCCTAGCTTTTACAACAGCTACAGGGCCTACAGTTGTTTGCTGACTCCGAACGGTGAGATTTGAGAAGCTTTTCTTTTTTTTCTTTTACTATTTGAGTGTTGTAAGTAACTCTAAAGCAGTGGTGCTGCGAAAAAATGCGAAGTGTACAGACCGGGAATTGAACCTGAACCTTTGTGGTGTGAGTCGACGCACGTACCCAATACAATGCTGCGTGTTGTACGTACTACTATATTATTCTCCCACTAGTTAAAGGGACCTACAGTTTATAGTCAGCAATTCATATCGAAATTAAGGCTTTTCACTGACAGTGTGTGTACTGAGCATTGAAAGCAAATCTAAACGGACTGCGCATGGAGAAAAATAAGAAATTACCAATTCAGGAATCGAACCAAGGATGTCCTTTGGGTGAGTCGATTCACAATGTCACGGCGACCACAAAGGTGAATGACGTTTTTTTTTTTTGACTAAATTGAATAGGAACTGATAAGTAGAGAAGAATTGCTTTGAACGGGTGTATGGAAGCCAATAAGCGTCGTGTACTGCCAGAGTTAAATTGTTTGCCTTTCCCACTGAACTACATTTACCTGTGACGGGCTCTATTATAGATTATTCAAACCTCTTTTCGCTCTCAGTCAAGGTTTCTTAAGTCCCACATTATACGCACTTTAACATTCACAAAAAATGTAACTTCTGCTTAAAGTCTTAAAGTTTCTGCATCATTTTCATGGAAAAACGCACATCCACATCGTTCCCACGTTCCGTCAATTCGAAGAAAAATTCATCTAATCACCACAACAAATTGTTTCCCATTCCCGGGCACTGTTCGCCGACGTGTTTCATAAATCTTTCCCGACAGGCAATAGGACCTGAATGATCAATTCCATTTGTCAGCATTTCACTCCAATTAAGCCCGGAGATAATCACCATAATGACTACAATCAAGCCGCACGCAGCAGGCGCAGTCAATTAATCCCACTTACACACGTCTCATGGTAATCAATCACAGGGATAAATGTCAATTAAATATGAATGCTGCCAACTTTTGTCGGTTCTGCCGTGACCATGAAAGTATTGCGAAAATATTTTCGGATGACCTTAAGAATGTGTTTCCCTAACTGTTGTAAGTAAACGGGGTGTGACTTTTTAAATTATGATTTTTTTATCCGTGCTGGATCCTTTAAAATTTTTGGGGTGAGTTTAGCGCCGACACTCCTAGAAAAATTGTTAAATTGAAGATGGATGGTGATTCGTTGTCAGTAGATGAGATTTTCAAAATCAAAGACTTAACATACACGCAAAGCCCATTTTTGAGAAGGCAGACAATTTACAGCGGGGGGTTTGGGTCTGTCAGTATCAGAGCCTCCATCTTCCAAAAGTCCGTTCAACTGCCAGTATACGACGATGATATCACGTGAATGGACGAACACAGATATCCGTCAATGAGACGTTAGCTATCATTGAAGCGGAAGCGGCTGAAGTGGGTTTGGCAATACGTGAGGTCAAGACGAAATATATGCTGTCATGGAGGAGAGACACACAACTCCAACGTCTCGGACAGAGCGTACCACTAGGCGGCAGAAACTTCGAGGTTGTCTAGAACTTCGTCTACCTTGGGTGCGCGGTAAATAGAGACAACAACATCTCTACCGAAAGTAATACATCTTTCCCCCGAAACTGTCTTTGTACAGGAATTTGGACGCTACTCAAAACTGCTGAGGAAGCCCTTAGTCCTTTTAAGATAAAAGATCTGCATGCCATTTTCGTTATTGTTCCCGTTGATTGGGGTTTGGAGTAGAAGATTCAACGACGATGCACGATGGCACGCGCCTGCTCAAGCGTCTTCGGATACAAAGCTTAAGATGGCTAGGCCAAGTAGAACGTCTGGACACCACTGCTTCCGCCTGTAAAGTCTTCGGATCCGAACCATTGGGAAAATGTATTAGAGGACGGTGTAAGTTGGGATGGCGCTTATTAGTGGAGAAGAGCCTCTAGCAACTTAGAATACGCAACTGGAGCTAACTAGCGAAAGATCGTGCTAGCTAGAGAGACATGTTTGAGGTTGAGGCCCAAGGCCACTTTAGAGCCATGGAAAAAAAAAACAAAAAAAAAAAAAAAATTAACAGCGCGTTAAAGAAAGTCTCAAGCTTCTATTAATATAAAATGTTCCATTTTGCAGCAACACTTCCTCACATATTTTGGCATTCTGGATCCCTGTCTTACGTGTCGGGGAGTCTAGTGCGAGCATTTTTTTGTTGCACACCAGAAAGGCAAGACGCATACGACCTAAAGCGGTGCATGCATACAAATCTTGTTACGGTGTAAGAATGACACTTTCGCAATGCACGCAATGCAAGCAATGCACACACCACACGTTTTAAGCCACAAGTTCTATCAACTTAAGGCCATATGTGAAAAAAACCCACGATAGCACTAAATGTTGCAAATAACAAGCGTGATTTTAAGCGACTCCTTGGTTGGCGAATTAGTCACCATCAAGAGAATTTAGCAGAGACCGTAGAAAAGGATACTCAGAAGGTGCTTGGTCCAGGCAAAACAAAACTTCTCAAGTAAGTTTCATCAATTTGTTTTCGGATCATCAAAGATGGGTGGATCACGGTAGACAAACTCCCTTCTGTTGGCCAACTTTTGTCAATCTTTTTGGATTGCTTCATTTGAATGGTGGAGCTGTGTATATCAATGGATTGACTTGACTGTTTAACCATTTTCTCGAAGCTCAGAAGAGACAATTCCCTTCCAATTTTGTCAAAACCTCAACATAACCTTCCTCTCTGGCAATTTAGGCTTAGATTAAGCAAGCCACATGTTGTTCGGACATATAGGTGGCGATTTATCGAGAAATTTGATTTTCAAGATACTACTTTTACACGTGACTCCTATCAAATTGCTTTATTTTTTTGTTGGGTATTATTTGGCAATTCATCATCGAAAGACTCATATCGCAATAACGTTTCAAAATTGTTCAGCTGTCTTATAAAAATCGGCGTCCTGTGAGAAAAACTTTTCCTGCAATTCAAGGAACGGACGGTTCGCATAACTGACCTTCTGAAACCACTATTGCCAACGCCATTTGCAAGTTTGAGTGTCAGTTAACATTTGCGCATAATACTAGACGAACAAGACATCCAGGACATAGTGAAAGCACTTTAGCAGCTGTAGATGAGAATGTACGCGTAAACCGTGACAAATCGATTCTTCGTTTTTTTCAGCGGCTTGAATGAATTATTGGCTTTCTGAAATGTAAGCACTTGGAGCCGGTGATCTTTGACTTCAACAAGCTCCGTTTGAAAATTTGAAGTCAACTCAAATGAACTCGCCCTTTTTTCGAATGGACCACATTAATCTTAGTCGAAGCCAATATAGACTTGTACGTTCAATGTACTCAAACCTTGTACATTGAAGACTTTCCCGAAAATATCGTCCTTAAAGGTTACATAAGCTTCTGTTCACAAGACCTGATTCAACACCACTTTTCGTTGTCTAAGCGCTATAGATGACGTAATTCGTGTTTGCTTCTGATGTCTTTGGCCCTTGTTATGACCACAAAAGGATTATTTTGCATGCAATTTTTTTTAACAGCCGATGTCTGGCTAGTGTTCAGCACGTGACGAAGTCCGAAGATTATTGAACGTAGGGCTTATTATAACGCAGTGCGAATAATAATAATAATAATTGGGTTGCACTACAGCCCACACAGGATCAGGGACTAGCTTCTACAACAACTACTTGTGTTGTTGTAGACCTCGCCGGCTCCAAACGGCGAGATTTGAGAAGCTTTTTCAAAGGCAATTGATCCTTCTTGAGTGTTGTCAGCAACTCGAAAGAGGTGTCCCGTCCGGGAATCGAACCTAGGCATTCTGCTTGGCGGTCGACGTACTTACTCACTACGCAACGGCGACCAGTGCGAATAATATGACATTAAAAATTCAGAACGACAGTGAAACGCGAACCAACAAACAGCTTCAAACTCGAATCCGTCACTCGAATTCTTCTTAATAAGGAATTTTCACGCGGTAGGGAATAATGTTATAGTCTATGGTTATAGTCAGTAAGATTCTGAGTTTCCAACCGAACCTTCCCACGCAACAGAAAACTAGGTTACTTGACCACACCCATAGAACTACTGACCTACTCCCACCGCCGCGGTGTGTCCTGTCGTATTGATGAAGTGCTTCGTCTCAAACATGGAAAGTGGTAGTTCCAATCCTAATCCTGATCTTGACGTAAATTTATCATTTTCATTGCTCTACCTCTCGTGGATTATAAAGAACTCTTAAAGCAAATTGGTTGTCTATGAAGGAGCTACTTAAAGTTCATCATTCGGATTAGACATTGAACTGTTGGTCCCCTTTACACTTGAAAGTACAATAGTATGCACAGCAGAAGTGGTTGTTCGCAAACCTTGTTCCTTGTTGCCTGTGGACTGTAGCTGCAATCAGTTTGTTCATTTTTCTATTGCAGGGGAAAACAAACATCCAAGTGGCATATGACATGACAATAATTATCTTATGTAAACTCGCCAAGGACACATGCGAAATGGACATTGGAAGACCGAATTAAAGGAATTTTTAAATAGATAGACCCTCTATTGGAAAGCGAGTTCATATCGAGATTGTTTGTGCCACTATGTTCAACAAGTGATAGCTGGGTTAATTCACCAACTTTCTTTCACAAAGAGTTCCAATTTCCTTCGCCCTACTTATCCACACCATTTTTGCACGTTAATTGCATTTTTCGTTACAGTTTCATTAGTCGGTTAAGGGTCTCTCTTCCGCACTGAAATACAATATTTCAAAGTGTCGCCGACAAACACGATCTGAAGAAAAAAGTATGCGTTGCGGCTTGAAATACACTTTTAATTGTGTAACCAACAGTCATCTGAAGCATGCAGATCAGATGACATTCTCAACTTTCACAAGACAATCAGCGAAATTCCAGAAAGTTATTAGTCTCACAACTCTTTGATGTCGCATTCCAGAAAGTTGTATCCTACAATTTCGCAGGAAATTCCTTCGAAATCCCTCACAACCCGTATGCGATCCCAATTGGGCTTCCTGTTTTCGTCGACATTCTACAGACTTTGCGCAGAAACCACGCGAACGGATGGCCATGTTGCGACGTGGTTGGAATGTTACATTGACCTGTTTATTATTTGTAACGTCTGCTGCCACGATTCGTTCTGTTTGCATAACGAATCTGCAGTCGGTGCTCAGAAACGAACGACCGACGACGATACCGAAAGTTTTGCATTTAATTTGCCCCTTGAATGCATGGGAAATCTGGGAAGGTTGTTCAGTTGAAGTTGGGCTTCTCTGTCTGCCGTTGTGAAACTTTGACTGCGTGTGTGTGTGAGTGGGTTTGATAGGGATGACGCGCTGAATCAGTCATTGATTCGTGTGTCTTCTGTAAGTGCCTTGAGGTTAATGACTTGGCAGGATATGGAACGGAATGGGGAAACATTTCACTCAAAGTTGACTTGGAAAATTGTGTGATTTTGATGGTGCATGCTATGAAATGGAGGTCATACTGAAAGTGAACAAGTGGCTACGATTCATTATACATTCCAGTGGTAGTAAATAGTAAACAATAGCCTTAAATGCGTTTTCGAAAAAAACCCATCCTTCAAAGAAAAGTTCAAAAATATTGTCCCATCAAAGATTAGGTCTAGGACGGAATCGCAGAAAATACGATATCGAAAGTTTCATGGGGTCGTAGAAATGGCAGTTATATAAAAAAGTTTGTTTTTCATTTGGAAAATTGAGAAGTTTCATAAAATAAATTAAGTGGCACTACAGCCTAGAAGGGACCAGCACTTCCTTCAGCAACTACTGGGCTTGTGCAGGCTACAGGTTTCTCACGAGTAAAGGAGATCTGCGCGAACTTTTAACGGCAAGATTTAAGAATCTATTTATTGTTGTGACATAAAGTAAGATGAACGGTCCTGTCGAACCTATGACCCTAGCCGTGTGAATCGGCGTACTCACTTAATACGTAACAGGTGCCACGAGACAACTGTTGCCTAAGGGATAAGGAAGAACAAATCTAACGACATCCAATCTCATCTCCTTAATAGCCGAATGGCGTTCCCAAAATGGGAAATAAAGCAAACAGCAAACTTGAGTGACTCACTGAGACAATAAATTCATAATTTGTCGTGTTGCGTGACTTATTGACCCGTTCCATTAAAAGCACCTATCGTCCGTTTTGGTGGAGCCGTATTTAATTCAAACGCAGAATTACTCTTGACAATCGCTTTTTCTTTGGGCTTAAGAGGCAATTGCTTGCCTTGATCATCCCAGTCCTACTCTATGGCGCGGATACCTGGACACTAATAAAATGCGGATGAGGAAGCCCTAAGTCTTCTCGAGAGAAAAGTTTTGCGTGCGATTTTCGGTCCTGTTTGCGTTGATGGGATCTGGACGAGAAAACTTAATGACGAACCCTGTGGGCTGTACAGCGACATGCACCTTGTTAAGCGTCTTCGGATACAACGCTTATGACGGCTAGGCCATATAGAGCGTATGGACACCACTGCTCCGACATGAAAAGTCTTCGAATCTTAGCCACTAGGACGACGTTACAGATGGCGGCCTGGGCTAAGGTGGCGCACACAAGTGGAGAAGGACCTCAACTAACTTGGAGTGGCGAAAGATCGTGTTGGCTGGAGAGGCATGTTGGTTGAGGCCAAGGTCCACTCGGACTGTAGCGCCACAAGAGGAAGGAGATAATTCAAGTTATAATCTCCAATCGGAGAACAAAAGTATCGGCTTTTATTCGCGTCATATTGCTGCGAATTGACAGCCCATTGGCATCCTTCAAGAAATATTGATCATTGCTAAATCTTGGCTACAGAGCATAACAAACACTGACTTTGTCTGAAAGCAACGACCACTTTTCGATCATTTGTGGGTTTTTTTGAGCCCCATCTCCGCGTTTTATTGAAGAGGAACGTTCTTGGAAAATCGGGTATTCAAACAGACAATCTTCAATTGTAACTCATGTTGTAAGGATAGAGATGCAAGTCCCAATACAAAATAGCAATAATTAGGAGTACGATTCAATTGCTTCTCACTGTGGGAAATCGATAAAATTAGATCACCAGAAACACTTGGACTTTCTGCAGTCATATTTTATCCTATATATATTCATATCAGTCATATTTTATCCTATATATATTATATTTATCCAAAAAGTTTTACGTTTTTGACTCGTAAACTGGGCTCCAAGATAGTGTAATTTAACAACGCTTGGCTATTTGCTGTCGAGATATGTGAAGTCGCTACTCGCTGCTCGCCGATAGGCTGAACCACTCGGAGAACAACAATCGCCATATACGGCCACAAGTGTTGGAAAATTGTATCCAAAATTGGACCTTGAGCTTTGACTAAGACCGAGTCAGCCCTGTTGGTTATATCCCAGAAATCCATATTACAGGGTTCATGACATCGCACTGCAGCCGCGTTTTATTTGAAGGCCTATGCTTTTTGATTGCTTATCGCCTCTTGAAAGAGACGTGACAACCGTCACCCTCATCCCATTTGTTGAATGCTGAATTATAACAATTAACCAATCAAAGAATCCTTGGCATCGAAATTGGAACCAGAACCAGACACTGGCTTTTGTTTGTCATACTCATTGCGATTTATTCCGCATGACTTTGCAGTTTTCTCACTTCACTGACTTTAGAGACCAATCTTCAATAGTCAGGGAATAATAGACAAAACGAATATCATCTTTTAATGTTGAAGCAAATCGAATCGCAACTTCCCTCCATAATAAATTTGGTTTGACAATTTAAAAAAGTGGTTATCGCTTGGTGTTCACATGGAAAAATTAAGCAACGTAAAGAGGAAGTATTCAAAAACTGGCAAACCGAAAAGAAGAGCAACGGGTTCCACATTTAATTTCTTCCTCGACGTCCCGATGCACACCAACTGATATCTTCCGGGACTTTCCGGGCAAATCGTCTGATCCAATATTAATGTTGGTCCATTGAGTGTTACACGTACGTGCGAATTTCGAAACCACCAACGTGACCTGTGTATGCGAGGCATTCAGAGAATTTGTTTCACTCCACCTTCAGCATCATGCAAGAATGATTGCTGGATCTGTAGTTGGTTTCGAAGATGTCTTTCATTTTTGGAATACACTTTGTTGAGTGCCCTGTTGAGCCGATAATTGTTTAGACCCTTAGAGCGGTGAGAACATGACCTGAATTTCCCACATCATTCTGCACCTCGCTTCGTAATTATGACATTTATCCGAACGAAGCACGTGATGCCATAATCCGAAGGCAGATTATCGTGCAGTCCAACACTTGAAGCACTTCAACCTGAACCGAATCCCTTCGAATATTTCTTCAAAGTCATTCAAAACACACTGGACGCCGCAACCATCTGCTATCCAGGGAAAAACGGACGTGAGTGCATGCTGCATGCAACCATCCATCCGACCGAAGCATCCCCCACCACACCCAAAGCTATCGATTAAACTCCCCCGCCCGGTGGGCTGGAGTGAACTTTGAAGTTCTGCTCCGTGCTGCATTGCGGTAGGATTATCATCACGTGTGGGTGAACGCAACGAAAAGACGTCAGGACACCGAAAACGGAATCCCCTTTATTTATGTTTGCATGTGCTCGCTCAGTTCAATGGCAGCTCGAGTGCAGCGGCAATGGGAGCGAAATAATATCACGGGCTATAATGTCACGGATATGAATGGCACAAACGATTGAGGACATGCACCGCCAAAGCGAGCGGATTTGGAGTGTGCGTGTCGTTAAGATCTGTGTCAACTGGCAACGCTGCGACAGTGGAGTGGAATGCGGCAATATGAGATCACATAGATTTCGTACGTAGCACAGTGTTAGGAGGGCAAAATTTTATCAATATTTAAAAGTTGGTATCTCAAAGATTAGGTTGCCATTTGTTCACAGCTGTGCAGAACTCTGGCAGACTCGCCCAGCGAAAAAAATCCCCCAGGGGGAGGGAAACAATTTTCGAAGAAGAATCGTTCGGAAACTATTTTAGAAGAGTTACAGGTGCAATTTGAAGTTTTTCCATTTTAGTTGCATTTTCCCGAGCACGCCAGAGCCAGATGCTTTTATGCGAGAAGGTGGAGTCTCCATTGAATGAGAAATGAAAGCGATTACTCTGCCAGAGAGGGTGATATGGATGGATTCCGCATTCAAGTCTGGTAGTATTTTTTTCCCCCCACTGCAAAGGGGGCGGGGCACATTTTGTCAGTCATCTCAATGTGGTTCGTCGATTTTGGTGATGTTCTCGGGTGATACTTCTATTATGGTCATGGATTTCGTTTTTATGAAGTTACTTCATCTACGAGGTGAATACCTGTGAAGCTTTGAACAATTGGCAAACCAATGACATAAAAGGAGAGTGCCCCTTTTTTGTGTCCTCCCTTGGAAATTTTTAGATCATCTGTCGCTATCTCTGCCTCATCAGCTTGGACGAAATGCTCTAAGGGACTGCAAAAGGTGTTGAAAGAGCGCTACCAATTTTTGCACATGTTCCTAGTCTCGTCACAACTGCTTACGTAAAGGAGGAGATTGAGAACATGCGAATGCCAATCCTTGCAAAAATCAGTTAAGTTCTTGTAAAAATATGAAAGAAACACTTACGGAAGTAGTTGTTACATAGTGTGGGCACCTCAAGAAGTGGCTCAAGTTAATTTTAAGTTTACAAAGGAGACTATCAGCGTATTGTCACAATAGACCTAAAGGCGGCGTATTGTGTGTGGTTGCCCAAGGACAACCAGTCTAACCACCTAACCTACTCTAACCTGAGTCACCTGTGTAAAAACTATAAAGGGCGGTTTGGTATAAGAATACGCGAGTGGCATTGCAGCTCACAGACAACTTGGGCCTAGCTTTGAGTGTTGTTAGCAACTCTAAAGTGGTGGTGCCGTGAAAAAATGTGAGGTGTACCGTCCGGAAATCAAACCTGGACGGGACCTGGAACGGATTATGTGCTTCCTTAAATTTAAGCACATTGTCTCCTGAGCTATGAGAATCGAACCTTGCCAGACCTTCGGCATGTGGGCCGACTAACTTACCCACTACGCCACGATGACTGTTGGCCTATCCATGCCTTAAAAGATTATAAAACTGTCACTAAAGGGTGATTTGTTAGCTATTATCATTTTGGCAACACAGCTGTCAAAAAAGCTAAACAGCTGACGCACGTTTCGTGTTTTGTTTCAATGTCAAACATCTTCAGTTTGGTCTATAATTTAAACCATTAATCGTCTTACAAACGAACAACGCTTGCAAATTATTGAATTTTATTATCAAAATGATTGCTCTGTTAAGAAAGTTCATTTTTGGCTCAATGGAAACGTAAATAAACAGCATTGTTGATTTTGGAGTGAATATCAGACAGAAGCATTGCAAGAGCTACCAATGCATCCAGAAGAAGTCACAGTGTGGTGCGGTTTATGGACTGATAGCATCATTGGACCGTACTTCTTCAAAGACGATGCGAATCGTAATGTAACTGTGAATGGTGAGGTAATATCCAACTTTTGTTTGCCCAAAATGCAAGAGCTCGACTTGCAGGACATGTGATTTCCACAGGACGGTGCCACGCAACAATGGACTTATTGAGAGGCGAGTTCGGCGAACATTTTATTTCACGTTTGAGACCAAGTCAATTGGCCGCCTAGATCGTGCGATTTAACGCCTTTAGATTGTTTTTTGCATTTATTCGTGAGATACCGGCCGAAGAGCTGGAAAGAGTGTGCCAAAATTGGACTAAGCGGATGGACCATTTGAGGCGCAGTCAAAGTCAACATTTGCATGAAATAATCTTCAAACTTAAATTATATGGACCGTACTATCGACTCAAATAAAGATATCATGCATTTTTCTGAATTTTATGTGTTTGATTTTTTTTTTTTTTTTTTGAAACATTTTCAAAATTACCCTTTAAAAGCAATCTAACTAGCAAGCGTTACCTGAGCCATCAACTGTCATCCATTTTAGGTGGGTGGTAACTCCGGTGTCTGTGAATCTTTGACAAAAGTAAAAAGTTCGTCGTATTGAATTGAGTCAGAGTTCACAACTTTTTGGGTCGAAGTGGCACTAGAGACGCCCAAAACCAAAATGATCATTAACTTGTGTTATTTTGCCTATGCGTCTAATTGCGAATGTAAAAAATCCCTTAGTGTGAATCATGTCTTGTGTTCGCAGACCAACACAATTTTGACATCACACATCACTCAATAAGTCCCAGGACTAACCAATAAAAAAACACATTTTCTAGACAAAATTCGAATTTTTTCATCAACACTTTTTCTTCAAAGGTGATACAATCAGACCAACGCCCCTCTATCATTTCGATACCCTTTTTATAGAAAGATTTATCTCTGGTCTCAAAAAAGGGCTTCAGTTGCGGTCGCCTCCACATTCAAGACATATTTTTTTCCGGCGAGCATCTTTTTGAGGTCTGAAAAGAGGTAGAAGTCGATGGGGCCAGTTTCGGAGAACACGATGGGTGCGGATGCAATTCAAAGCCCAATTGGAACATGTTTGCTAACGACTTGTAACACGGTGTACGAATCGTCATGTGACCTATCGTGAGATTGGGACAACCTTAGTCATTAGTGGGACCAGCATACATTTAATATTGCATGAACATTTGACCGTCATAAAAATTTGTTCGCGTTGGATCCCACACAATTTGACAATCGCTCAAAAAATGTCTCGTGTCGATTGGTCAAAAGAAATGATCCAAAAATACGACCGCGGTGCTTTGAAACACGTCTATGACATCAAGACAGGTGACGAATCGTGGATTTATGCGCATGAGCCCGAAAGTAAACAGCAGTCGACTGTACGGGTGTTTCAAAATAAGCCAAATCCAACAAAAGTTGCTCCCACACGAAGCACTTCCAAGCAAATGGTCGACTGTTTTTCCGAAAAATTGGACATGTTGCAACCGTACCACTAGAACAAAGCAGAACAGTTAATTCTGAGTGGTACACCACCATTTGTGCGACAGTTGTCTTCAAAGAAATCAGAAATACCAACCGCCAAAGACGGATCACTCTTCACCAAGACAATGTGAGCTCTCACACATCGGCTCAAACAACTGCATTTTTGAGCACTCAAAACATTGATTTGATGATGTCATCCACCGTATAGTCCTGACTTGGCACCGAATGACTTCCATTTATTCCTGTACGTAAAAAATAAAATGAGAGGTCAATGTTTTTTGACACCGGTGGATGCGTTCAGAATGCATGTTTTGGAGATACCTCAATCAGAGTGGCAAAAGTGCTTCGACAATTGGTTCAAACGCATGCAAAAGTGTATAGATCTTAAAGGGGAATATTTTGAAGAACAGTAAAACTATTTTCAATGATTAATATTTGTTTTGTTCTCTAATCCCGAAATGCAAAATGCAACCCTCGTATTGTCTTGTTGGAAGCGAATTTCTTTCTTCTTCATATAAGACTGTTTTTCTGCAATTTCTTCCTTCAAATGTACCAATAATGCCATGTAGTATTCGCTGTTGTTCCTTTTGCCTTTCACAAGATAGCCGATGTCGAGTCGATTCCAAAATACGGATGTCATTACCTTGCCAGCCGACCTTTGTGTTTTCGGATGCTTTGGGCGTGGTTCAAGGCAATTGTCGACTCCGCTTGCTGCCGATTTGACTCCGGAGCTTAGTGGTGTATTCATCTTTGATAAGTTGTGGTTTTTGGTCCATTGTGAGCAACCGCAGCACTCATTTCGAAAACAACTTTATGATGAACAAATTTTTAAGTAAAATAGTGTACACATTGCCTTATGATATCCATAAAACGTTAGCTTTCTCACGCAATTTCGCTTTGCGGTTTTCCAACACCCGACAGCCACTTTTCACATTCCTCTTTGTGATTCGTATGTGATAAATGTTTCGTCGCCAGTCATCATCCGCTTCAAAAATGGGTCGAGTTCGTTCCGTTTCAGCAGCATGTCGCAGGCGTTGATTCGGTTCAGAAGGTTTTTTTGCGTCAAACCATCCCCCAAAACACCAATAATCTTACGAAACATTTCTCTAGCGGATTTGCTTTTAAAGAAGAAAAACTTTTAGCGCGAATTTCGGCGTTAACTTAACTAATGTTTACAATTCTATAACCGTTGAACGCAATATCCCAACTAATCATGCATAGCTTTGCATAGCGTCTTGCAGGTTATGTCAAGACCATCCAAATGATGTATAGTATTGTCAAATACGAGCTCTGTAGCGCTTTGTACATAGCCGGGAAATTCAAAATACAAAAAGGCGGATGGGGGATATTTGACAACTTTTCATGGGTCTCTTCATTATTGGGAACATGAAAGAGGCGCGGGAGGTCAACGCTGGCTGAAGCATGATAACGGTGTTGTTTTGGCCAAAAAATTGCGTCAAAATTCAGTTATTTTGAAACGAACTGCCACAAGCTTCATAGCTAAACTTTCTGAAAAAATTGCATAGCATGAGCCCACCGATATGCTGACATCTTCAGCAACTTCTTTGAACAGCTCGTACCACTTGTAAACAATTTTTTACTCAGAGTAGACTCAGTGCCACTGTCAACATTTCAAGTGTTTTGAGAACATAAATCCATCTTTCGCACAAAATGTAATCCAACTTCTCTGATCCATTTTTTCCAACATCAGGAAATCGCTGAACACGGAGAAGACGTTTAACTTGTATGCCTCTCACAAACAAAATAAATATGACATGTAGCTGAAACTGCAAACATAGATTCAGGGACGAGCGTACCAACATAACAAAATAAAAAATTGATAATCGAATATTCATAGCCCGCAAAATTTTAAAATTAACCTTAGTTAGCATCAAGGGGAAGTGATTTTTTTTCGAAATTCCCTCTATACACAGATTTTTCAAGCGAGATATTTATGATGATTTTCTAATGATGTCTCTAACTTGTATTTTGGCTTGTGATTATACCCCCACAAAACCTAGACATTTGAAAGATTTGAAAAATTCAATTAACTCAAAGTTCCTTTCATGCATCCTTACCCAACTCCACATCCGCATAGAACTCAAATTTGGTGAACTTCCCCCATCACCATCGCTTTGAAGCGTCCTGTCTTTTCAATTCACACAGAAGGCTCCATTCAAGCACACACATCACAGTAAATGTTCCATAAATCATGACACATGGAATTACATGTTCCAGTTTCAGCATTCATGGATTTACCACTTCGTTGCTTATGCTACAGCCGGCGCATTTCACTCAAATACCACGGCGCTTGGTGAACGAGCAAAAACTCCCACCTCTCCTAAATCCTCTAAACTTTTTCATTATTTTGCAGGTAATTATAGTTCAGCTTGAATGAAACGAGATCCAGCACTCGTACGGCATTATCCCTCCTCCGACCGTTGCCAGTGTGATCCGCGGACTCATAAAAACCGTTTTGCATGTGCGATTTGTTTGGGCCGCACTGTGGGGTGATGTGCCCCACTTGGAGCCGAATAGCGCTGCCATGCCGCCACTTGAAACCGTCTCTTTTTGTATCCGGCTCTTGCTCAGGTACATATTTGCTTTGGAGCATTATGCAAATCCTGTCTCTGGCACTCGATATGCAAACAGTTTTCAGATATCCTCGTTCGGTTGGGCGTTGCATATGGTTTTCCTTTTTTTCTTTTTTTGCTCAATTGACTCGGTATTATGATATGATGTGTGTTGAATTGCTGCAGTTACACAGGAAGTCATATGCTGATTGATACTGAAAAAGAGTTGGTCATGCTGCACACAACACGGCAACGGAACTGGCACACTACAGGAAGCACCTTAATGGCCTGGGTGCGAACTGTGTCGCCGCTTTGTTTTGTTTGTGGCACAAACTTGAGTGGTTTTTACATTTTGATGCGAGCAAGCGAATTCGTAATTAGTCAAAGATAAACAACTGAATGGCCAGTCAGGCAGTCGGGTGTTGTGGGAGCTCTTTCGGGAGTGTCGTGGTTGTTTGTTTTCGCTCGAAAACAATTTTCTACAGTGCCGGAAGAGGAAAATGATGTTTACGCTGGCACCAGTATTGACTGTAGGTAAGAATGTTCATAGTGTGCAGTTCCATTAATTAATTTTTGACTATTATGCGCTTCCTAAGCTGTAGATCCAAATGTTGTGTGTAACGAAATTTTAGTGGAAAGAAAGAAAGATCAATTGTGGAGTAAATCTTTTGGGCAAATTTATAGACTATTCTTTGAAAGACCCGGGACTGGTATATAGGGAGCCCCACTAACAAAACATTCATTTTATTTTTAAAAAGTACAAACATTCAAATGGTACACCACACATTTTCACTACAATCTGATTATTAGGTTACAAGTTAAAGTGCTTCAAGTGACACTACATTTGCGATTTTTAAAACAATGGAAAAAACCTATTTTATGGGACTATCTACCGTGAAAACTCAGCAATGGCTTGAAGAGTGTTACAGGGACTCTGCTCAATCAAAACCAACTATTTATCGGTGGTATGCTGACTTTAAGCATGGCCGTATAGATACCAACGATGCTGAACGCTCTGAAAGGCCAATTAAGGTGGTGACACATGAGGAATTAAAAAAGTACACCAAATCTAAGGTTGTCAAATATACCGCCTTTTTGTCTTTTGAATTTTCCAGGTAAGCCAGCTGGCGGAAGACCAGTGACAACGAATACCGATCGAATCATGAAAATCATCGAGTTAGACCGGCATGTGGCATCAAAAGACATCGACGAGTAGATGGGAGTTAGTCACCAAACCATTTTAAACCATCTGCAGAAGGCTGGATACAAACAAAGCTTGATGTTTGGGTGCCGCAAAAAATCTTCTGGACGGATTTAACGCCAGCGATATGGAACGAACTCGACCCATTTTTGAAGCAGATGGCGACTGGCGACGAAAAATGGATAACAGACGACAATATCAAGCGAAAACGGTCGTGATTGAAGGCCGGTGAATCGTCCCAAACAGTGGCCAAGCCGGGATTGACGGCCAGGAAGGTTTTGCTCAGTGTTTGGTGGGATTGGACGGGAATCATCCACTATGAGCTGTTCTCATACGGCCAGACGCTTAATTCTAGCATCAAATGCGAAGAACTGAAGCAGGCGATCGAACAGAAGCGTCCAGAATTGGCCAACAGGAAGGGTGTAGTGTTCCACCAGGACAACGCCAGACCACACACTTCATTGATAACTCTTCAGAAGCTACGGGAGCTCTGATGGGAGGTTTTATCGCATCCGCCATATAGCCCGGACATAGCACCAAGTGATTATCATCTTTTCCTGTCTATGGCGAACGCCCATGGTGGTGTGAAGTTGAACTCAAAAGAGGCTTCTGAAAAGTGACTGCCCGAGTCCTTCGCAAATAAGATGGGGGGCTTCTACGAGGGGGGTATTATGAAATTGCCGTCTAGATGGAAACAAATTATCGAACAAAGAGGCGTGTATATGAACTAAATGCGATCACTGTAACACTTTTTATGAAGCATGGAATGAAGAGTAAAAAAGCGGAAGGGACAACCTTGCAGAAATTGATGATGCCGATTTCGCTCAATTTGAGCCTTCTGTTTCCTAATCACTTCTGCCAATTTTGCTGTTTTCCTATAATCACCTTCATGACGTTTTGCCATACTGCCATCAGTGGTGGTTGGAAACACAAATGATTTGCTCGCGTTGAGGTGCTAGAGGGTTTCAACTGTATACAAATATAAAGCTATCAAACTATCAGGTTTAAATTCTATCCTGGAAAGATGGGTCACAAATTGTTTTAGAGGCTTGTAAACGATAAAATTATATGTGACTAAATTTGAGCTCACTGTCAGGAACGGTTTGGAAATCATAGCAGTCTTTCAGTCCGTGTCAGTCGGGTTGTACTTAAACCAAAATGAAAACTCGAGACCTAACTATTCACGAGTGATACAGATCTGCTATTCTATATCCAATACACAAGTTCTGCGCATTTTTTCGCTGTGTTGGGGGCCAAGATATAGACTGATGAGTTCAGAAGCAACAACGCTGAGTATAACCTTAGACGAACTATTTTGGCAGACGGTTTAAGATAGTAGGAACTGAACTCTTCTCAAAAAAACCTTGATTGAGCGACGATTGTTTTCCTCTTCCTGGCTAACTAAACTGACATCTGGAACTCAGTTGCTTCGAAAGCCTGTCTATTCAGGTCATTCAAATGTCTATCAGCCGTAGAATTTGGTTAATTCTGTACATACATACATCGGCATCTTGCAAGCCTCTTTATTAATTTGATTAAAAGAAAAAACTGAACTAAATGTATTTTATGTACTCAGCACAATATTAAGAAAAAAAACCCCTCCCTGTTACCCACTCCTGTACTCCCTCCTGCTTTCGCTTTAACGCACAATTAACCAGTTCCCGATTATAGAAAACCCCTCAAGAGCGCTCATTCGAGCGTATTTCATGCCCACTTGGGGTAACCTTCACTTTGAAAAAAAAAGAAAAAAAAATCGAGCATCCTCTAAATAATGCTCCCCAACATCCTTGATGCTAACCCATGAATTTCAAATTGTTCCGGATAGAAATGCGTTGACCGGAAAATCCTACCAGCAGCCTGCTTCTAATTATGTGCATTAGCTCTGCTCTTTTAAATTCCGAGGCATTGCCTCTGCTAGGTGGGGTACCGGAACGCCGGCGCAGGGGGTGATTCCATTTGAGTGAGTTTAGAAATGTCGGTTTAATTATGCTGTGCTGTGCCAAGGTGCGGATTTGTGATGTATGAGGCGTACGTAATGTGTGTGGAATTTCTTTCTAAAGGGGCTGGTGTTGATATGAATTTTGTATACACATGCAGTTATTAATATTGATATGGAGTATTTTCTTTGGTCCACTTTAAGGTGTCTGTAAAGGCTTATTTAGATATTAGGCTAAAAGGGTAAAAGAATACAACGAAACGGTTGACTTTCTAAACTGGAGTAAATGAACAAGAAGCATTTTTCACTGTAAACGACCAGGTCCTCGGAAAAGAATGCAGGGGCTAGAAAGAATCATCTGAACAAAAGACTACAGCGACGTTTAGAGCACGAAACATACCAGTATCTCGTTCCCGAGCTTTCATAATCTTCTTGTAAAAGAAGTCTTCTTAACCGGTCAGTCTATGCTGGAGGATACATCCTAAGGCAGCTAGGGTGAGCAGAAGAAGGAGTCTGCGAGGACTCAAATGAAACATTAAGTGATCCGTGGTATTTGGGCATTTAAAAGTACAAACTGAAGGAATGTGCTCGCTGGGTGGTCTGAGTTCGATGAGGTCTGTCGGAACACCATTCAGAATGAGAAAAAAGAAACTGGTGGAGGAATGGCAGAATACTTGAAAGTGTTAGTAGTATATTCTTCTTGGAAGAACACTCCCTTCCTAGATGCTCCACGAATCTAGAACTACAATTCCACTCTGGGACAAATGTACTTAAAGGGAAGGTATCAAGAAGTGGTACAACACACAAATACAAAACTAGCACACACTCTGACGTGAACATATTCTGCAACAAATTGTTGTTTCATAGTAACTCAGTCTTTTGATATATGTCGTAAAAAGTTCAGCTTAAGCCTTCTTGTGCTCGAGCTGTGTTGTCCGCTTCCTCCTACTTGGTTTCTTCTTCTTCTTTGCTTGGCGCTTTAGTGCAGACTGGATTTGGGCCTTAACCCTGCATGCCTCTCCAGCCAGAACGATCTTTCGTCAGCTACCTCCAATTTCCCACTCCAAGTTTGTTGCAACCTTCTCCACTTGTGTGCGCCATCTCAACCTTAGCTGTCCTCTGTTTCATTGTCCCAATTGTTCGGATTCGAAGACTTTTCGGGCGGAAGCATTGGTGTCCAAACGCTCTACATGGCTAGGTCATCTTAATTTGTATCCGAAGACGCCTGACATACGCAAGCCAGCGCGCAGCATATAGAGTTCGTCGTTGAATCTTCTCCTCCAGACCCCAATCGACGCAAACATGAAGAAGAATCGCAAGCAGAACTTTTCTCTTGAAAGGACTAAGGACTTCCTCATACGCTTTTAGTAGCGTCCAAGTTTCCTTACCGTAAAGGTGAACTAGGAAGATCAAGTTTTTATACACTGCCAGCTCTTCGAGAGAGGGCTCAATTGCCTCTTGAGTCTATAGAAGGAGCGATTGGCAAGAGTGATTCTGCGTTTGATTTCGGTACTGGAGTTATTGTCCCTATTAACCGCCGAGCCGAAGTAGACGAAGGCATTGATTACTTCTAACTTTCTGCTACCTAGTGTGGCGCTCTGTCCGAAACGCCGATGTTTTGTGTCCTTCCTTGATGACAGCATGTACTCGTACTTCGTTTTGCCCTCATTGACCACCAGACCCACATTAGCCGCTTCCGGTTCAAGACCAAGAAACGCCTCATTGACGGATCGCCGTGTTCATCCTATCACGTCAATGTCGTCGGCGTAAACTAGAAGTTAAACTGACTTTTCAAAGTTGGTGCCTCTGGTGTTGACCTGTGAGTAACGTACGATCTTCTACAGAATGGTGTTGAAAAATCCACAGGACAGCACGTAGCTTTGTCTAAAACCTACAACAGCCCTACTTGGCTTAGTCATCTTAAAAAGTGAGAAGACTGACTAGAGGTAAGCCATTGTTTGACAACTCGACATTCCGTCTTGAATGCTCCAAATACTATCAAAGTAATAGAACCCAAAAGTTGCACACAGAGTTTTCCTTTGGCTTCCTTTTCGGCTTCAAATTATAGTCTGCATCTCTAAGTCGTATCACGGGGTCATATGAAGGCAATTTAGTCTTTTGAGGGTGGGTGCCATTACCAAAGAAACAATAATTCTACGCTCGATTTTGGTACTGATCCTGATGTTGCCACTGTTTACTGCGGGGCCGATGAAGACGCAGTCTTTAGCCACTTCAGATGGATGCGTCGATGCTGTGAATCTTCCGGTAATGAGAGCACATATTTGTTCTCGTTTACAGCCGCCTAGATTCAACCGCCTCTGTTCTTTTGTCGGCAAAGACCCATTTCTGTGTTTGGCTGCAATTTTATTCGAGTAACCCAGCAGTTGAACAGACTTTGGGTAGATCGTTCCTTCTATGACTGTAACTTTCGCACGATTCAAAAAGTCACATGACCGTATAGTCGACTCAGACAGATAGTTGATGAATTTCGGTTTTCAGACACGCCCGGATGTCCGAAATGACTTAATCATTCAGCAGACTGCCCAACCAGAAGAATGTAAGGGAAGACCGCAGGTTTTTCATCCCGTTTTCCGAGAAAATGTAAGAAGGAACGTCAAACACAACCAGATATCTCAATGCAAACCAAGGTTACCTAACTTTAACCTCCAACAAGCCAGAAATCAGTTGGAACCACCTTCAAATTTGTTTTGGTTCTGAGTGGCTTAGTGCTCCTTAATTTAGGTCCTTTCATCCAACTCCATTATCATCTAAATGGAATAGTGGCATTTCAATATTTCTCTTCATTCCACCACAACCCTATCTTGCTCCTTGTTCCGTCTCACCACAAACAACAACAGATGACGTAATTAATTAAGCCAAAAAGGCAATCACAGAAATAGAAAATGTATCCATTAAGGACTGAGTAAACATCATCCATCGCAAATCTAATCCCCCCCATGCAGGAGGCTTTCAAATTCAAATCATATCCTTAAGCTCGTCAAGAACTATGGAAACAGGATAAATCATCCAAACTGGGAGAAAAGAAACGAACAATCCCAACCACACAATCCATGTTCCTAGGTATCCTGGAGTCGACTCCTTTCTCTGAGCTGCGTTGTGTAAAGGTATTGCGTTTCCTGGTATTTGCTTTTGAATTTCCTCTTCGTTACCCCCGTCACCGCTGCCGTGTGCGTCGTGACGGGAAATAGGAAATTCTGAGCAAATAAAAATGCCAGAGGCAAGCAGGGAAACTTTGGATAAATAAAGTTCACCTCTTCCTCAGAGGGTCCTTGAAGTTATCTTTTCGTGTTGGCTTCGGGCCCGAAAGATGAAGGGGTGCAGGAGTGAAGTGAAACGAACGCCTGCCTTTAAGAGTTGTAGGTCATGTGTCGTGGGTGGGGGCTTCCATTGTTCGTTTCGCCAGAAGAGAAATAAAAACAAAACCGATACATAATGCGTGGCGACCCTTGTCAGTGAAAATCGATGTTCTGTCTTCTTTACATTGAGGGGGAGGATCAAAGGGGCTTTTTGATGGTTGAGCTAGAAGGAAATTAAATTACTTTAAGAAGAAAATACGGGAATTTAAGAAACCCGATGATAAAGGCTTTTGCTGAGGGAATTGACGGATTTTATGACCGCAATGATAATTCGTGATGGCTTAAGTGTCCTAGTTTGTGGTGGTTGTTCCTTGACGTCGCATCATTACTCCCATTCATTTACAAGACTTTTATTTGTTTATGAATTATTATTCGGCCTTTTTGACATGGGACTAGGAACTCAAGTCAGAGGAAATTTTGCCGTAAATTTGATTTGGATTATTGCTCTCGTTAAGTCTGTGAATACAGCCGATAAGGACGTCCTGCATTATCGGCTGGCTGAAATTAGTGCGGGAATCACATCCATTAATTATACTTCCGCGGTAAGAAAATTTACTACTGAAGAATTTGCATACCCACTCAGTTCTGGCTTTTGACTTTCATTTGCCAATGGTGCGTCTTGTAACTTCTACTTATAATTATAAATATTGACTGGATGTTCGAGCGACTCCTAGGAGAGGACTGTTTCACATTGAGGGTGCTCACAACCTCCTAGACCGGACTTCAGACCGAGTTCGGTGTACTGATGCTGGAAAGAAGGCGAATGTGGACAAGTTCAAAGTTATGGTAATTTACAAAGCGCCTGTCTAAGCACTCTGCATACTGGAGTTCCATTGAAACAGGCGGAGAAGTTTAAATATCTCGTCGTCTGTTTCACGAGTGATGGGAGGACCAAAATTCAGCTTTCTTGTAGGTTTTGCCAGGCTGAACCAATCTTGAAGCAGCTTGGAAGATAAGTACTAAGGAAGGCCGAGCTTGGTGTCAAAGCCAAGTTATTGGTTGTTAAATCAGTATTTGTTTCAGCTCTCACCTATGATCATAATATTTGGGTAATGACCAAAAGAACAAGATCGCAGATACAAGCTGCTGAGATGAGACTTTTCCTTGCCGTTGTGGGAGTTATTCGCCGGGATAGGCTGAGAAATGCAACAGTGCTGGGGATCAGCTATTACTTCGGACGGAAAGAGTTTTATTTCGCTGGTTTCGCCAAGTGAAATAAGGATGTCCCCTTCATCACGTCTTCCGAGGGGTGCTTTTTTGTTTCTGTTGGAGGTTGGGAAAAACTCCAGTACACCATTCAGACTCGAACATAGATAAATTGTCCTACCAGGCAGTAATAATTGAGTGGCACTACAGTCCACAAATGACCAGGTTCAAGATCTACAATAATTACCCGTGTTGTGCGTGCTACTGTTCGATCACGAGTAGAAGGGACCTACAGTTTTTTGCCGACTCCGAACGGCGAGATATGAGAAGCTTTTCATGGACATTTGATACTCTCTGAGTGTTGTCAGCACCCCGAAAGCGGTGGTGCCGTAAGAAAATGTGAGAGATAGATAGATATTTATTGGCTTCATAGTAAAACAACATTTTGACAAAGGTTAACTCTAGCTTGCACAGAGATATTTTTTTATAGAAACCTTACTGCTGAAAATACAATTGTTTTACAAGTAAGATACGCAGGTCGGTAAATTGAATCTATCTTGGAGGAAAAACTATGGGAAAAAAACCTCCATTTAAGAGAAGTAAAAAGAGATATAAATAATTAATTATATAAAAAAAAATAATAAATAATAAATAATAAATATTTAATAATAAATAATACAAAATAAATAATAAATAATAAATAACAAATAACAAATAATAAATAATAAACAATAATTAATAAATAGTGAATCATAAATAACAAATAATAAGTAGTTACACAGAATAAATAATAATTACAACAGTTGTAAATTTCTAATAAGTTCATTATCAACGTGAATACATCTGGACATGAATTTATCATTGAGAATTTCAATCCTTCTGCCAATCTGGATAACACCTGCTCTTTCGTGTAGTATGAGTTTTGAGAAATCCCGCTGTAGGTTGAGCATAATTTTTAATACCTTATTTTGTGCAACTTGAAGTCGCTTAATATGGGGTTTCGCACAATTGCCCCATACCGGAGACCCGTAAGTCATCAGTGCTTGGAAAATTACCTTAAAAATGATTAATTTGTTCTTTGTATTAAGAGATGATTTGCGATTAATAAGTGGATAGAGTATTTTTATAAGGACATCGATCTTGGCTAAAGTCTCTCGTATGTGACAACCGAAGGTAAATTTCTGGTCTAGGTACACCCCTAGGTACCTTACAGTATTGACCCACGGTATTATACAGTTATCTAGGTTGAGACTTCCAGTAGGCAAGTAACGAGTAAGTCTCCTTCGGGTGAAGAAAATGGCAATGCATTTATCAACATTAATTTTTATCTTCCAGTGTTTGTAATATTCGAAGAAGGCTTGGATTCCAAATTGTAGATTATTCTCAATCACTGGACCATATTCGTCTGAAGAGAATAACGCCAAATCGTCAGCATAGAGCGCAATATCACAGTTGGGAACACTAGGTAAATCAGTAAGAAACACATTGAAAAGAACAGGGGACAGAACCGAGCCCTGTGGGACTCCGGCTGGGACAGGTTTCGTTGAGGAAAATGCCCCATTAACATAAACTTTAAAGACTCGATTAAACAGAAAGCTTTGTACAATTTTAATAAGGTGTTTTGGAAAATGTAATTTTATCAGTTTGTATATTAAGCCATTATGCCACACTGAATCAAAGGCCTTTTCAATGTCAAGGAGGACTAAGCCAGTAGACTTTTTAAGGATAAACTGTTACTTAATCTTCCTACAAATTCTTAGAATTTAATGCGTAGTGCTGTGATTTTTCCTGAAGCCAAACTGCTCGGGAGGAAGAATGTTTGTTGCACTCAAAAAGGCTTCAATCTTAAATTTAATTACCTTTTCAAGGATTTTACTGAACCCATTTAAGAGGCTAATGGGTCGGTAATTGACTGGATCGGACGGATTCTTGTAAGAAAATGTGAGATGTCCCATCTGGAAATCGAACCTAGACATCCTGCGTGGCGGTCGACGCACTACCCTAACCTTTATTAAATTAAATTTCTTGGTCTTCTATAGGAAACCCTGTAAGCGCTTCTGTGATAGAGGGCTTAAGTTTTCAGCTCTCACTACGTCAGCTCCAAACAGCCGCCAGCTCATCCCTGTCAACTCGGGACATTGACAGAGAAAGTGCTCTGAAGTGTTATCACCTTCTCCACAGGCATCGCAATGGGGTACCATCACTAAGCCCAAGCGTACTGAAATGCTTTGCGAAGGTTGAGTTGAGTTAGGCCTTGAGCACGGCTTGACCGTCGCAGATACTTCACCCCTTCTACACATTCTTCACAATACAGTTGGTCATGAGGACCACAAACGTTTCCGTCTAGAAGACCGACGCGAAACTACCTAAACAGGTGTAAAGTCTAATTGTTATCGTTTTCCCCAAAAACCCCAGCTCCAAATCCCTCCATTGTCTTGGAGCCGTCCGTGAGAGTCCGCGGCGTACCTTAGATGCAATTTCATCAGGCAAGCGACCTCTCGGCAGCCCCAGGGCGACGTGGTTCGATCATGGTTATAAACTAGCCTGGTTTCACTTGGAAATAGCTCCTGATGAGTTAGAGTCGATGGCGGAGGATCGAGCTGACTGCAGGTATCCCGTACCCCCGCCATTCATTTTGTGGAACATGAGGATCAAAGATGATAATTGTGTGTAATTGCATAATACATTTTTAGAAACCTTAACCTCAACCAACTTGAAGTGTGCAACTGGCGGCAGCTGACGAAAGATCGTGCTGGCTGGAGAGGCATGTTGGTTGAGGTCCAGGTCCACCCCGAATTGTAGCGCCACTAGAAGAAGAAGAAGAATCTTAGAAACGAAAAAAAATATGTCTGCTACTGCTATGAGTGCTTAGTTTGAGGAATGTCCGACGTTTGCGACTATTCCTGCACACAGGATCAGTGTATTACATGTGCGTGTGATTTTCTTCAAAATTCCATCCATCGTGGGCTTTCGTTTTTTTTTAGGTGATCTTTGACAAATCGCGCGTGACTCCTGTCAAGCTGCTTTGACTGTTCTGTTCAGTATAGTTTGGCAAGTCATCGTGAAAAGACTCACACCTCAGCTACGACTCCCAACTATTCATGCTGTACTCCGAAAAATGTTTTTCCTGCCATCCGACGAACTTAAGGGCCTTATGGAAATTTGAGGCTCAGCTTAGAATGTGGTAGAGGAGACCAGTTAGACGATGTCCAACACGTAGTTAAGAGACTAAAGCCGCTGATGTTGAAATTGTACGCGAAGAACATGATGAATCAATTCATCGCCGTTGTCAGCGGCTTGGTCATGTTAACGAATTACTCGTATTTGCTTGCTAAAATTCAAAAATATGGTCCCTGGTTTCATCAAGACGGCCATACAGCAAATGGAACAATTTCGCTGAGCATTAAACTTCACTTTTTGTTAGATCGTTCGATGTCACACTTCTAGACTTCTCTGGGATATATAGCCGCAAGTCTTCAGGAATAAGCCAGCTAGAATTGACGGAAGCCAACATTACTTTTGTCAAACAGAAAATACAAGTCGAGTCATCCAAAATTGTACCTTCAGGCATTTAAACTCATCCGAACTCACAAAGGCGATGACGTGCGATGAAAATTAATCCCATCGTGGCTCAAATAAAGACACACCATCACTTAACATGTGCTCGTGTTTCAATCACGCTTTACATGAGAATAATGTAATAAATTACTGCCTAATCGATTTGTTGATTGACTGCGTCCTTCCACCCCACGGATAAATCAGACTTTATCCCTTCATCCTGTCATTGTGTCCTGTGCCGTGCTACCACGTAAGGTCGGTTAATTCGCATTGAAAACGGTTCTGTCTCTGAAGGTTTCAGGTTTCTGTCAGCGGGAGGACAAAGTATTCGTTTCAGTGACAGGGGTTTCCGACTTAAAGGGTGACACACCCATTCCTTCGCATTCAATATTTACTCTTCGCCCAACAGGCTATATTGGTGACAGCAGTGTAAACTCCACCAAACCCTGCTTTAATTATCTTTCAATTGGCCGGTGTTAAGTGAAAAAGATTTCTGTGGATCGTAGCAAAGTGTCTCAAATTCACTTGCCGTGCTGTGTAGAATTTGCAATTCAAATTCTGCTAATTTACACGTTCGATGCGGTGCGCGGTGTTTTTAAGGGGCAACGGCACGGTATTGCTGGAAGATTAGTCATACCAGGAAACAGGGTGATTACATTTTAATGATGTTCATTTGGGGATTACGATTCTTTGTATTAAAGCTTTTTTTCTATATCACTTGAGCATGAGAACTTTCTAAGAGTGAGGGTGTTTTTTCGACTACGGACTGACGCATGTTGAGAATATGTGATCAAAGTGATCAGATGAAAAGAAAACATCAGGGACGGGAGAACTTGAACCGAAAAAATTAATTTTGAAAATTACACGCTGGCGAAACGGGGTGAAACACTTTTAAAAAAAAATAGGAACATCAGGTTAGAAAAATCATTCCAGTTAAAAATTTCATTCTCTCCACCTTTCTTCCGGTTCGAACTCTCTACCTCATAGCTAGGAGAAAGAGTAATCCTCCCGGTATTCAGAAGAGTGTACAGCTTTCTGTTGTCTGCGAGTGTTTCAATTATAATGTGCGTCCCAAAATGATAGTTCTATGAAAAAAATGTTTTGCCTTAAAAATTCGAGACAAGTAATTTGGGGAAAAACCTCTCAGGATTTCGAAAAATTCTCAGAAATATTGAGTACGCTCAAAAATTCCAACTATATTGAAGAATTTACTGATATTTGCTGTCATTTGGGCAAACACACACAAGGAGCCAAACTACGACTGCAGCTGTATCCTTCCTCTAACGGTACATGTTTTGCAATGCGTTCTCCGTGGCAGTGAACACGAACAGAGGTGATTTGCTCTCGATTGGTGTCGATTATTTGCTGTTCTAGTAAACGTTCTCAAGATGGAAAGAGGAAAGCCGTTGAGTGAACTTGAAAAAATTTAAATAATTGAATTGTCAAAAGGCGGCAGGTCGACACTTTAAATTGGAAGGCTTTTAAATCGTTCACTTTCCACCTTGGGACTACCCGCTTCCTTGGTAAGGGCTGTCGTTGACAGATGGGTCTCTCAACTGCAATTTCAGAGATGGCATGACTTTCCAGGGTGCAGGCCGACCACGTACATACTTTCGAACGTCAGCAAGATATCCGCGGTTTTTCTGTTATCTCTAGACAGACAAGAGTGCAGAAAACTTGTCGGCGTACAAATGGGGCACTTTTCCTTCTCTAAGCACCTAAGTCTACTTGGGCTTAGTAAGGACACCCTCTGCAACGCCTGTGGCGAAGGTAAATACACTTTCTCTGTTAAAGTCCCGCCTTTGCTCGTATCAGGTGGCGCCGATGATGGTTGCTGAAAACTTAAGCCCTTTATCACAGAAGCGCCTGTTGGGCTTTCTTCAGAAATCCAGAAAACTACTTTCTGCGCCGCAGTCGATGCACTTACCACTGCGCCACGGCGACCACAGGCCGTTCGTCAGTATTAACGAATTATCAGGAAAGGCGCATTTTAAGGGAAATGTCTAATTCCTCAAATAGCAATTGATTCGAAGTGTTGCTGCATGTAATGGAATAGAGACCGACAAATCCACTGTTCACAGATTTGTAAAGGCCTCTTACTCCTCTTATTGCACAGCATAAGATGGCAAGATTGGACTGGGAGCGAAAATTTTGAAAAAACATGAAAAAAATCTGTGTGGAATGACGAAAAAGAGGTGAATTTAGAAGGGCCAGACTGCATTATTCAAGAAAAGAAGAAATTTCATTCTCCAAACGTCAGCATGGAGGAGATAGTGTAATGGTGGAGGGCGCCTTTAGTTGGTATGGAACTTCCCGCTTAGCAATTGTTACCAGCAGAATGAATGCAGCGAGGTACCAAGCCATGTTGCAGGAGACCATTAGGCTACTTTTTAAAGAAGTGGTTCCAACAGGATAATGCTCCAATTTACGTTGCAGTTTCTTCTAGAAAGTGTTTTCTTGAGAGAGATATTTCACTTATGAAATGGCAGCACGTTCGCTTGATTTAAACCCAATCGAAAACCTATGCGGTATATTAGCAAGACTGGTGTATGCTGACAGACGTAAAATTGTCAGCGTTTTTGAGCTTAGAGAGCAATAATGGAAAATTGGTAAAAAATTAAGAAAGAAACACTACAAAAATTAGTTAACTCAATGCAAAATAGGTTCTACGATACAATTTAAAAAAAGGTGGATTCATTGGACGTTAACTGTGCACAGAGTGCAAGCACATCCAGTGACACATCAAAATTTATTTACTTTTTTTGAATAATGTGAACCATGCAACTTTTAAACAATTTTTGAAGTGAAATACGTTTTTTATGGATAAAGGGACATAAGAGTTTTCCGTTTTACTACCTGTACTTCCAAGTTTGGTGATGGCTTTATCATTTTGGGACGCACCTCACTCCTAATTTTGGATCTTAATGAAATTTCGCGATCCAAACATTTTTGACGTACATAGCTCTGCAAAACATACATTTTCTGAAATAGAAAACAAATTTTATTGTTTATTTGAATATTTAATGATTATGTGGGTGAATAGAAAGTATAGTGGGGTAGAAAATAGGATTAGAGGGACATCGTATAAAAGTGTAAGGCAGTTGTACTATATGAAACAGAACAGGGTGCAACATGTCACTCGCTCGTAAAGGAGTAGTAGGTAATTGGAGTCAGATGTCAAAAAGAGTGCTTTAACAGCGACCGCAGGAAAGACGAGTTGTGTATACTTTGACAGCAGTTTAAAATTTTTGTTCTGGCTACTAGCAAAATGTTCGGGTCTTAGCATTGCACGCTGTTAGGGAATGGGTTTTTTAACGCTTTTTAGATTTCTTATTTTTGTATTCTAAGTTTGGAAGTGTAGGCAGATCAACTGAAAAGTGTTGGAAATGTTCTGAATGAAAATGTGTCGTCATAAAATCTATCCGAAATGTCTCCACTTTATGACAAACAAATGTTACCAATATAATTCATTACTAAAGTAGAGCTAAAACTGAGTGGACGTGTTTTTTACTTTTCTTCGAACAAACACTATCATATGTAGCGGAAAACACTACAGAAGTAAGCATTTTTTTCAACTTCCTTTTCTGGTAGAGTCGCAGTCGGTGCTGAGAACATGGAAGGCTCATTTCTGCAGACTCCTAAACGGCACTCACCGACACTCACCCCCCATTCGTCGATTTCAAGGCCGCATATGACAGTGTGCATATAGACGAGCTATACAGTGCCATGTCTAGTTTTGGCATTCCTACCAAACCCGTCAGATTGTGTAGGATGACGATGGAGAACTCTCGCTGCTCCATCAAGGTCGGTGGCGAACTCACCGAGACCTTCGATGTCAAAAAAGGATTTAGACAAGGCGAGGCGCCGTCATGCGACTTCTTTAAAATCATTCTTGAGGGGATCGTGCGTAACTCACACGTCAACATCAGAGGCACGATCTTCCACAAGTCCGTTCAACTGCTTGCTTATGCGAATGACATTGACGTGATCGGCACAACTCAGCGAGCCTTCAATGAGGCGTTTGCTAGTATCGAAGCGGAAGCGGCTAAATGGGTCTGGTGGCTAATGAGGGTAAAACGAAGTACATGCTATCATCAAAGAAGGACCCACAACATCGACGTCTCGGACAGAGCGTCACCCAATTCAGCAAAAACTTCGAGGTAGTCAAGGACTTCGTCTACCTCGGCTCCGCGGTGAATAGGGACAACAACATCAGTAGCGAAATCAAGCGCAGAATCACTCTTGCCAATCGCTGTTTCTGTAAGCTCAAGAGGCAATTGAGTAATAAAGCCCTCTCCCGAACGACCAAAGTGACTTTGTAAAACACCTTGATCATCCCTGCCCTGCTTTACGGCGCAGGAACCTGGACACTACTAAAAGCGGATGAGGAAGCCCTTGGTCTTTTCGAGAGAAAGTTTCTGCGTGCGAGTTTTGGTCCTGTTTGCGTTGATGGCATCTAGAGGAGAAGATTCAACCACGAACTGTATGGGCTGTACAGCGGCATGAGCCTAGTCAAGCGTCTACGGATACAACGCTTAAGATGGCTAGGCCATGTAGAGCGTATTGAAACCACTGCTCCGGCCCGAAAAGTCTTCGAATCTGAGCCATTGGGACAACGCAACAGAGGACGGCCCAGGATAAGGTGGCGCACACAAGTGGAGAAGGACCTCAACCAACTTGGAGTGCGCAACTGGCGGCAGCTGGCGAAAGATCGTGCTGGCTGGAGAGGCATGTTGGTTGAGGCCCAGGTCCACCCCGGACTGTAGCGCCATAAGAAGAAGAAGAAGAAGTTTTTTAAGTTCTATAATTTTAAGAAATTTTTACGATGATCCCCCTTTGCTCACATGTGACATTTTTACTGTCTCGCTGTTTGAAAATGCTTTATTTTGCCTGTGTGCTATGGCAGCTGGTGCAAGAACTACCGTCACAATGTTGGTAAGTCAAAATGTCAGCTTTACTCACTCTATGTATCAAATTGCTGATAAGTGCACGAAACCATCTCCATCTTGAAAACCAGATTCTTGAAGTCAAACCGGCAACTCATCAACATTTAGTGTTTTTTGTTAGTCTTCATTTTGATGTATCCGTGAGCAGAAGTGAATTATTTTATTAAACACAAATATTTACACCTAGAATGTCTCCTTCTATAATTCGTGAATGTAGACAAAAAGTACCCCGTTTAGAATCGGTAAACTCCAGACGGTCTGTCAGGCAAAGTCAACGCCACTGAACTCCTTCAACATTGCAAGACTACATCAAAGTTGCATGCCTTTGTTTATGCAGATGCCAGAGCGAAGTCAACCCGTTCCTCTGGCAGCATGTATGTAGATGTATTCCCTGTGGCAACAATAGTGTAAGTCAACGACACTGCTCGTTTACAACTCGGTACATTCTCCGGCACACGCTACGTGCATACACCTTGAATGTTATTGTCATTTCCTCTCTCCGTAGAAGGGATGCCGTTATATGCATGCATCAAATTTCCACATCCCAGTTTGTGTGAAGTGACGGTCGTTCTCGGGTTGGGCAAATGCACTTACCGCATTAAGTTTTCAGAAGTGTCTTGGTTGAGCTGAAGGGCTTCGGTCTGAGGAGTCGTCAATTAAAATTTAACAAGTTCGGTTGTTGATCTCCTGAGGTGTGCATGAGCTGGATGAGAACTGTCGTGCCTCTGTGCACGACACATAGCTGCATAGTCTGCCATTCACCGACTGCCAACTAATCTTTCATTGACCATCTTATGCAATTATGTTTAAAATTCTAGTTCCATTGATCTGGGACTTTTGAAATGCAATCTCTTAAGATGTGTTATTTATGTAAGAGTCAGTTACCCCCTTGTTGGCATCAAAACCATGATGAATGGAAGACATTTGAGATGTGTAAGTGTAAAGTGATGGAAACTGACTCAGGCTCATGAACTTTGTCTGAGGACAGTAACTTTTGGTGGTTGGCTGCGGTTTTCATACATCAAAATCTAACTGTCAGCTAAGTGAATCACGGGCAGACAGACTTACACTGTTCCTGTGCTCTCTGCGTTTGCGTCCTTCGAGGTGAAAACATTGACTGAGGCATTTTTCTTTTTCTCGGAAACGTTGTTGGGCCATGGAAAACGAGACTAAGAATGGAGTTAAGACAGGGCAACAATCGCCACCATAATATGAGTGCCCATATGTATATTTGGGACCTTGCAGCTTCAGTTTCTTTCTATGTCTACTTTTCAAAGTAATTAAGGCATCTCCCTAGCCTTTATATTCCACTTGTGCTTACGGAACGTATACATACACTGGCGACAAAATAAAATATTTGTAAACTTATGTTGGCCAAGAGGCATATTTGTCTTGCCCAAATTTACATTTAAATGTTTCGTATGAATGTTTCTGTTTATGAGGCTCTCCCGTTTTAAATGCATAAGTAACGCAATTGAAAAATCCATACAGATTACGAGTAAATAAAGGGGGATTCGCCGTGAGGTTCGATTTATATAAATAATAATTGGGTGGCACTACAGCCCACAAGGAATCAGAGCCTATCTTCTACAACAACTACTCGTGTTGTGCGTGCTACTGTTCTCTCATGAGTAGAAGGGACCTACAGTTTTTTGCCGACTCCGAACGACGAGATTTGAGAAGCTTTTCATACAAATATTACAGCAGTACGTGATGATGTCGCTCAAACTCCATCCACCTCAATTCGACACCGAGCTCAGCAAATTGGTGTTTCCAAATCCACTATGCAGCGAATTTTGACGAAAGATTTGCATCTTCATGCATACAAAGTTTAATTGACTTAGGAAGTGAAGCCAGCTGATCATCCACAGCGAAGGGAGCTCGTTAATTGGGTATTGGAGAGACAACATGAAAATGCTGTTTTTGCCGATAAAATAATCTTTAGTGACGAGGCCCATTTCCATCTTGATGGTTTCGTCAATCGGCAGAATTGTCGCTGTTGGGGCGAGGAAAACCCTCGAGTGATTCACGAGAAGTAACGTGTCACTGTGTGGTGTGGATTTTGGGTTGCAGAAATCATTGGCCTTTTTTGTGGAAGTGAGTCAGGTCAAGCGCAAACAGTCAATGGTGTTCGGTATCGTGAAATGATAGCCATTTTTTTCGTGCCTAGAATTGAAGAAATTAATGTGGAGGGGGGATGTGGTTTCAACAAGACGGCGCCACATCTCATACAGCCAGAGAAACAATTCAGTTGCTGCATCAGTCATTGGAGACCAGATTTGTCCGCCTAGATCGTGCGACTTAACACCATTGGACTTTTTTCTTTGGGGATTTTTGAAGTCGATGGTTTATGCGAATATGCCGACGACGGCTCAAGCATTAAAAGAGGAAATTGGACGCTGCATTAATGAAATACCGCAGCATTTATGTAAAACGGTCATTGACAGTTTAATTAAAAGATCGCGTATGTGCCAGCAAAGGCGCGGCGGCCATCTGACTGATATGTTATTCCACACATAACCTCATCCCTAATTTACGATATAATAAAGAATTCACGATTTTTTTTTTTAAATATCGGTGTTTTATTTAAAATTGAAATCTTGCGTTCTTGTTGGGATACCGTTCGTCGTTAAGTTTTCTCCTCCAGACGCCATCAACTCAAACTGGACCAAAAATCGCAACTTTTGTCTGGCAAAACTGAAGTAACGTCCAAGTTTCCACTCCGTAAAGACGCCTGGGACGACCAAGCTATTATACAAGACCAGCTTAGTCCAAGAAGGCTCTATTACTCAATTGCCTCTTGCACTGAAAGCAACAGCAGTTGGAAAGAGTGATTCTGTGTTTGACTTCGGTTCTAATGTTTTTGTCCCTTTTTACCACGGAGCCGAGGAAGACCAAGTCCTTGACTACCTCGATGTTTCTGCTGCCTAGTTGTACACTCTGTCCGACACGTCGATGTGGTGTGTCTTTCCTTGATGGCAGCCTCTACGTCGCTTTGCATTCGCTTATCGCGAGACCCACTTTAGCCGCTTTCACTTTTATGCCATAAAAAGCCTCATAAGCGGCTAGCTGTGTTCTTCCAATCACATCACAGTCGTCGGCGTAAGCTAGTAGTTCAACGGCCTTTTGGGATATCGTGCCTCTGGTGTGATTTCTGAGTTACGCACCGTCTTCTCAAGAATGATGTTGAAGAAATCAAATAAAAACGCGCCACCTTCTCTAAATGTTTTTTGATATTGAAGGTCTTGGCTAGTGCGTTACCGACCTTGACGGAGCAGCGAAAATTCTCCATCATTATCTTACACAATCTGATCAGTTTGGTAGGAATGCCAAAACTTTTTTATGCACCCTATCATATTCGGCGTTAAAATCGACGAATAAATCGTAAGTGTCGATCTCTAATTCTTGAGTCTTTTCCAGGATCTGCCGTAATGTGAATATCTGGTCTGGTGAGCAGCCGTCTGATTAAAATCTAGGTTCCAACACCTACTCAGAATCAACGGCAGCGTTACTGCTTGTCACAACGTCTGCCATGACATAGAGGGTGAATGCCACTTGTGAGTGGAATCTCTATTCAACTAAGATCGATTTGTATGGGCAGCAAATTTGCTGTCACAGTAACTTTTAAAGGATTTAATTGACGATTCTGAAGGCATATATGTTCTGTAGGCTTATATATATACATTTTCGGAAATAGGACGTTTGAACATTTTTGAAAATTGTGGCTAGACAAAATGTGTTTATAGAGGAACATGTACCGAATCAGACATTAAATTCTGAACAAAAAATTTCCTTCATCCTCCACAGAAAATCTATAAGATCAATCAAAAAGTCGGTTCATTTCAATTTACCAAATTTAAATGTCCTTAAGTTTCAAATGACATCCTGCCCCTTACGTTTCAACACAACATACCACTGTCCTCGTCGCAACAACGACGATGAAGATGATACGATGATACGTAACGCCACACCTTCCATCACAGTTCAGCAACAATATCGATTACTTTCATCCAGATAACAGCATTAAAGTCTCATTTAATTGGATTATAAATCGCATTTTAGTTCAAAGACTGAGAGGATCGAGTCATTAAATCAACGTCCACAAGACTGAATTTGAACGGCGAACAAAAGGCGGCTCCGCAACGACCCTGTCTCCCTGCCGCAATCGCTCATATTGTAACTTTAATTATAGGGTTCATAGTCAGACGTTGATGGTGTCATTTACCTGATGGCAACTGAGGCGTTTTCCGTAACTCATTACTAAGGGTGATCCTTAGATTTTAATTAAATTTATTTCATTAGGTTGTGGTGCCCTCCGCCATTGGGCTGGATGGGATAGCGGTGGGAGGCCTTTCAGTCATGATGTCATGGTTTTCCGAACATCTGTTGGATAGAGTTAATTATTTCTCTTCATTTGATGATTAGAGTGGATGCGTTAAGGTTCCGTTTTCAAAGAACTAGTGAACAAGTGAATGTAATAAAGATATGAGAATTGAGTCTTAGGATATGATTTCACTGTGCGAGAATTGAGGGTCTTCGAAAGTTGTAGATTGTATCGTACACCAGCATAGGATGTATCTGTCGTCCCGTCTGCCCTCCACACACTCCATGAGCAAGGGCAGATCAGATGGAGGACGTTTTCTGGTGCTTCATAGCCATTACAAGCTTTCGTAGAAATCATTTGAGGAACACCTCGTCTACTTGAGTGCGGTGAAGAGAGTTCTTTCAAAACATGTCAGAATGCAGAAAGGGGGGTCAATGTGTAATCATACATGCGACGAGGAGTACATCTTGGTTTTCGTGTTGTTCAAGTATGACTAGCTTTGTCAGCTCTGCGGGCCCCCTTCCTGGAATGTCACCATGAACTGGCAGAAAGCACAGGCAGAGATTGAATAGCTTGACCATCTTATCTACGGACGCGTGGCAGTCAACTACCGCCTTGCACTTTATTGAGACTGATTCCAAGGTCTCTAATGTAACCTGAATGTCTGTAATAATAAAATTATCCTTTGAGGACACCACGCTCCACTTCAGCCGGGACAGAGCTGCGCAAATGGTCGTCACTTCAGCTTGGACACACCGTAGGGATTGGGGAGTCTGTAGGCTAAACGGGGAGACTGAGACTAAGATTGAGATCGTCAGAGTATATGCCAGAATCTTGTTTTGAAGCCATCATTCGGAATATGATCGACTGACCAAAAATTGTGCTGAAGTTGTGCAGCTGAGTGGCACCGGTTTTGAGACGCGACATTGACGTTATGGATAATCCTAAAATTTCCATTGAATACCTGACTTTTTGAAGAGGAAACTAGCTTAATGGCGGTGCTAGCCACAAACTGTTGGTTACAGAGATCTTAGAAGGTGCAATTGAGAATGACATCTGAGAGGCTGTACGAAATCTTCCACTTCTGCAAGGGCATCACAGTATTTGGATATTGCTAGGAGTGTTACAGTGTGACACTGTGTCTAGTGAAGTCTACCACATTGTCATGACGTGCTACAGCCGTGAACATCATTTATGGTTGGAGCCCTCATCCAGACTCTTGCACGTTTAGAGTACATCTGTGCATTTTCGAATAGTTTAGCAATATTTCCTTTCCTGCTAAGTTTCTTGTCAATCGTGGAAACTAGAAACGTAGCTGTTTCAACGAAGGGCATTATTGGCCATTAATGATAGTTGGGTGTACGAGGGAAATCTTGAACATTCAGCCAAAGAGAACTATGTGAATCCTCTTGACAACACTAGGTTCATAGTTCATTGTTACTTGTCCAATGAGACAAATGCGAAGGAGCTTTTTGCATTAGATGTTCAATACAGCTGCGTCGCTCATACAAAATCGACTTTCGTTGTCTTCAGGACTGGCTTCACCCAGAAACTCAGCCAGGAAGGAATGTACTCGGATTTTCAAGGACGGCTCCAAGACAATGGAGGGATCTGGAGATGGGACCTTCGTAGAAAATTACAATATTCGACTTCAAGCTTCTTAAGGTAACTTTGCGTCTGTTTTCCGAGAGGAAACCCTTGAGATTCAAATAGCCACGAACTATATTGTGAAGAACAGGTGGAATTGGTGAAGTATTTACGTTTGAAGCGACAGTCAAGCTGTGCGTATGGCCTTACTCAACCCTCTTTATAGTTCTTAAATTATCTCTTACTTGTTCCTCAGATTAAATTCGCTGAGACTTTTCTGGGTTCCGGGACACCACTGGATCATGGGAAACAAGATTGATAATGAATTCGCTAGGCAAGGATTAAAATAGGCATTCCTAGAGCAGGAACCTACCTTGGGACTGTTCGTGTCCTTAGTTTAGGGCTTCCATCAACAATTGGGTTTCTTGACTTTACAACCAGAGTTGGTATGACTCTCCAGGATGCGGGATAAACAAGTTCTTGCTCCAAGGTTTCAGCACGGAATAAGCGTCTTTTCTGTTGTCTCTTCACAAAGAAGACTGTAGACGACTTGCTGGCAAACGTAACACTTCACCTTCGCTAAGCACTTAAGAGTGCTTGAGCTTAGAGGGATGATACCCTATGCGACGCCTGTAGAGAAAGTTAAGACACTGCAGAGCACTTCCTGGAAATATTTCGCCTTTGCTCATATCAGGTGGCAGCATTTTGGTGCTGATGCGTTTGAACCTCAAAAACTAGGCTCTTCGTCAGAGAAGACTTTTTTGATTTCCTTCGGAAGACCAAGAAATTTTATTAAATGTAGGGTACTGCCTGGTAGTACAAATGGACCAGTTTTCGAGTCTCAACGAGATGAATAGAAATGAGAATGGAACAGATCTTAGATCTAAGTGTTCCAGTTTAGTGTCTCAAAATATTCAAAAATGAAACAAGAAGCCATAAGATGACTGACAAACAAATTGCTTCTCTTGACAATACTAAACAATTTTTTCTTATGAAAAACCACCCCTATGCTGAGATAAGGAATCTCTTACGGCCTCACTTTTGACTGGAGCGGATTAAATTCTGCCAAGTGGAACATCTTAAAGTGAATACATATGTAAATGGCGTAGAAATTGTAATAGATTAAAAGAAAAAATAGACAGATAGAGGAGCTAGACGGTAGAGGAGATCCAAGCACCATCTTGCATTTAGAAGCGTCCCAATAACAAGTTATGTGACACATTCCAGACAACTTCCTATTCAAATTCTCAGCTCTAAAAATGAGTAAACAAAAAGTTGAAGAAAACTATGTTCTTCACTAAAATCTCATTTCAAACAAAAAATCAGATAGACAATGTACATAAAAGCGGGAGCAGTGCTTTTTATGCTCGGCATCATCTCCTGATCGCTTAAAAGTACTCAAAATATATTGCGCACGGAAAGGATTCATTGATTAAAACCGGTAGGTGGATTTTGCTGAAGGTCTGAAGGTCTCATAGACTGCACGCAATTCCTTCCCCCTTGCCACAGCCAACAAATTATTTACAAGTAAAAAGTGTAATTTTAATAAGCTACAGTCTTCCTGTTCAGCTGGCAGGAGTTATAATATTTTCACATTCCAGCGCCCTCTGAATCGATTGGCATTTCATGAGTTATGCAAATAAAAGGATGCGAAATAATTAACTCCAATCGGCAGGATTGCGCTCATTACTCTGTGTCGCCTAGAGGGATATTGTACACTCTGGTTCAATTAAACCCTCCTTCAGTTCATGTGAACGAATTATTGTTTCTTTGGTGAAATCAATATTTTTGTTTAAAACTACGCAGCGAGCATGCTGTGTTAATTGTTTGGGGACATATTTTTATGAGCCATTGACAGAGTTTTTAAAGAACTTTTTATTTTTCCTTGAATCTGGTCGACCGTCGCGTTGATTGACATATTTGCAATGTCATGATTTAATTTAAATGTCATGGGAACTAAATATTTTTTGGTGCAGTCGACGCAACGAAATTCTGGGAAATATTTGTGTACATTTCCACATGATGGAGAGCAACTTGTATTCACTGTGCATAGTGGTCTCAATGCTTAAAATTTTTATTAAAACATGGAATCCCAACTTTTTAAACTTTTGTACGTTGGCAATAAACGTTGTTAACCCTGTATGTCCTGTATTATCCGTGTGATTATCCGCTTCTTAGCATAAACTTCCAACCAGCACACGCGAATATGGGATAAGAGTAAAGTTGAAAATCTCCTCCTCCTTTTCTCTCTCATTTTATAAATCTAACCAGTTTTTTTTTGGACTATCTCTCGAACTTTTAACGGTTCTTTGATTGCTATAAAATATCATACAGTTTCCAAGAGGTCTGTTTGATTTTTCCCTAAGGGGGATTTCCACTTTTCCGATTCTGACTGTACTCCTGTATTCTGTTTGACAGAGATCGGTATGGAAAGTGATGAGTCCCGTTTTTGTTTTCTCTTCGCATGTACCCAAAAATACTATCCTTGGTATATTTGTGTGCCTATACTGTATCCTCATTCACCTTCTGAGGATCGGGAACGGCAGTCGTCCCATAAATCAATGTCGACGCCTATCATAAGATCCCGGTCAGCCTGTTTCGATCGTACACTGAGTTAAAGGTAAAAAAAATTATCTAGGACAAATGCACACATTTCAGTTAGGAAAAACTAATTTCATTTTAACAAGACTTGTAATGGAGAGAGAGGCAGTGTGGGAATTTCTTATTTAAGCATCCTATTTTTCAGTGTTGACAAGAAAGAGAGAATATCATATTGAGAAATTATTTGGTTATTCGGACTGGTTGGTCACCAGATTGCTGACAATACAGCCCAAGAGACCAATACCCTCACGTCTTCAGAAACATTGCTGACTTCGAACGGCGAGGTTTGAGATGTATTTTCATAGACAAATAGTACTCGTTGAATTTTTTCAGCAACTCACGCAAAGTGGTTCCCTGAAAAATGCGATTCGTTCAGTCTGAGAATAGAACCTGGGACCTTCGGCAAGTAAGTCGACGCAGATATCTACTACCAAACGGTGACCCAATCAGTGGTATGTATTCCAAGTCACATCTTCCATCGAAGTTACTTACTTCTCATTTACAGTCCAGACAGTCAGTTTCGTTTTTTCTTTCCTTTTCGTGCACTCAAGCGTATTTTGTTGTAATCTCATTAACGGTCTGAGGTCGAGAACAAAAGAGATCTCACGCAATGCGCACTGACTACGCCACAAGGTTCCACGTCATCCCACGACTGCGTCATTTAAATAATTGTGCAATCTTTCCTACTCTCTGGATTGTCTTGTGATTAGAGAGAAGGTCTATTTGTATCAACTTGCGGTAGAGTTCTGATGTCCTTGCTCATCGTATTCTCATTGCCTCTATAATCGCAGATATTGTCGCACAGACACTTACAATCCAGCTGCACAGGACATAAAATGTCATTTCTGGACATAGAGCTAGCCTTGGACAGAATCTGATCCAGAGAAGGATCGAAGCCAAATTTTCACAAGAAACTTCAGAATGAGTTAAGTGTCTAGTACTGGCGCCTTCGTGAAAATTGACAACTTAATTTTGCATTGGTTTTCCAAACGGGAACTAAGTGATCGTAAAGCCTATGAACAGTTGGAAGAGAAAGATCATTTGTGTCAAAATCGTTGTATTTATAAATTTGGAAGATATTTCAGGAATACAAGGAACTCGAAAATCGCTTAGACTTCTTTGAGTCTCGAATCATGCAGATAGAGATTGCCGATGAAACTTCTAGGTATGGTGGGTGTCTTTATAGCTCGCGTTTGTACAGCTGCCGATGGTTGTGCCTCTCCAAAGCACAACCGGAGATGTGAGATAACTCTAAAGAATTTAAAAAAAAACAAGCGCTTTCTGCCTGACGTGTGAAAAAGTTCAGAAAGGACTGAAAGGACTGCAGAGGACTTTGCCAAACACATAAGTTCTGTTTGTAAGTAATTATGCCCTTAAGCCAACTTCACATTGGAACACTAACTCTGTCCCTCTCCTGACTTTGATCAGACGAGAAGACATATTTTTAGCGTTGATGTGGTGCGAAATTGTGATGTAGGCTTCTTGTCACTACAAATGAGTTATTATTTCAAAATAATTTGCATTTTTCGGACAAACAACATAATTCTTAAAAATTGTATTAAAACACATTTTTGACGGAATACAATGATATTTTCTTGCAACTCTTATAAATTTTTTTGATGCAAGAGTTTTTATTTTTCAAATTTTGGCTAGAGTTTATAAATAAGTGAATGACCCAAAATCCAGGTTTAAACATTCAGACTTAAAGTGTAATATTGGTCCTTGCATTTTTACAACCGGTTTAGCACGACTTGTGATACTTTTGCCAACAATGAATCTGTCAAGCCTTCTAACGACCTCAAGGTTAAGTCTCGAAAGTGAATTGTCCTCTTTACGTCGAGCATCTTAACTATAATGTGCCCAAAGTCCAAGTACCAGAAAGAAAATAGGACGGAACCTTTTTCAAGGCAAAACAGGCTGTTCTCGATTACGGTATTATCAGTACCACGAGGAATAGATAGAACGTCTTCTTCCCTGAGACACGAACTATCCATAGAAGCTGTCTTCATAGATTCGTTAAGCATTTGTGTGGCACAATCCATTGCGCTGCCCGATCCAATAAAAACTATGAGGTATGATATTTCACAGCCTTTTGGCAACAATTTGGAACAGAAATTGATGAAAAAGGGAGAAGAAGAGAAAATTAGTGGTACGCGCAAATACCTCGTCATAGAGGGGACAACTGCTGCGGCAACTCTCACTTTGATTGAACTTCTTCTATTTTTCGAGGCATCATTTGCCTCAGACAATTTGAGTAGTAGTCACACAGTTTCGAAGGGCATATCAGTTCATTTTTCATAAAACTAGAGGTCTTCACTCAATTTCTGTTGTTGATAGTTTCAGATCTATCGATCGTCTATAACTCTTACGTCAATAAACTAAAGGAAAAAAAGATGTTGTTTGTTTTTTTTTTGTTAACCTGAACAACCACTTTCTAGGTTTATTTAAAAAAAATTGATTAGGCTTGCCAACAGATATTTCCCTAAAGTGTAAAGTAAGAGACTTTTATTTAATTTGTTTACAAAAACATTTTCGAGCAGCAAGACGCCTTTACTTTTGATTACAATCTGAACAACAATTTTTCTTACTACTCCCTTAAATACTTTTAGTACAAGTGCCGACGTAGGTTGTCGGGTGACCGATGCATTCCTGGATGACGTGGCCAATTAGGTGACCGATGCGTTCCTGGCTGATGCTGGCACGCAGGCACCCAATGCATTCCACTTTATGGCATGTGCAAGTCCCAGACGCTGCGTCCGCATATTCTGTGCGACAATTTTGTTATTTGGTCACCTAATTTTAAAGTGCACCCCACTTTAAAGAAGTCCTGCCAAATAATTTTCACCCACTAAACTATAATTTTGATGACACTCGAAGCTCACTTCCTCAGTTTACCTGAAAATTGTATGGGCTCTTACAGCAGCTGTGCATGCGAGTCCATTCGACAAGCAAGAGAAGGGACACGGTCTCTGGTGATAAAGTATTTTGCTCTAATTATGTGGATGTGGAAAGTTTCTGGTCCTGGTACAAGGATGTCCTGTAATTTTGATCATGCTTTATGGGCCTTTGCCTTTTATCCCCATAATTGCATGCAAGCAGAAGTTTTCTCGGTTTCATGGCAAAGGGGATTGCAACCGGAACGCAGTGTGCTGCATTGTAAGGACACACAATGCATATGATTGTTTAATTTCATAATGGACCTCCTTGTGAGTGCAAAGGCATGTGTGAACTTTAATTATTATTAGGGTTTCCCAAAGTGTGCATTTCAATGATTTCAAATACAAATGAAAGTTTTCGACAACAATAGTGGAATGTATAGGGGATAACGACGCATACAATGAGAAGAAAGAGAAGACATAATTTGTGACTTCTAATTCAATGCCCATAAGATATGACAATGGAGGTGTGACACGAGGGAAAGTTCGCAGAAACGATGTGCTTGGTGCACTTTATTTATAACGATAAGATGGGTGAGGTAAGGACTTTGAAAGCGAAAGCCTTTAGTGCAGTTCAACTGATTTTTAATTGCTCATCGTAACAATGCAGATCAGAAGGCTTGAAAAATTTGACAGAGTCATTTCTTAGGTCGAAGAAATGAACACTATGGTGGGAGGAAGAAATGGTGATTCATGGTGAAGTTTGAGTTTCAGTGGGCTTCTTTTCACAGACCACATGCATCTCTTATTAGACTCAGTTGTCAGTTTTGAGAAGAATCGTTTGGCACGTTCTCGTGGAAGAGCCCAACTCACAACAGCGTCTCTGAAGTATTCAGCTGAATTTTGAAAAACACAAAGATTCACACCACAAAAGCTCCTATATCAGCGTTCTGTGAGAAATGCTTTTTATGTGATTCCAGGAAGTTACGGTGCGAACAATCGAAATACTGAAACCACTTCGGTAAATATTATTCATAAATTAGAGTCCCAGATGTTATTAGTAGATGTTACTCGACTGCAAAGACAACATCTACCACGCAGTGACGAGAATATAGGTGTAGTAGCTGATAGTGTATGCAAAGACCACGCCAAGTCGTTGAGTCGTCGCTCTTAGCAACTTTTCCTGGCGGATTTTAAGTAAGAATCACAGCCAAAAAGCAGATGAAACCTGGTATGTGAAAGAAGTGAAGCTTAGCGTCGTGAACTTGCTTAATATTTTCAATGCATGGACTTTGAAAAAACTCATTACAAGCCCGGTGTTTCATTCTGTTTTGTGATGAAGACCATTTTTTGCGCAATGGATACGTAGGCAAGCAACATTTTCGTATTTGGTCTGATGGGCGTCCGGAGGAGTACCTACAGCAACCAGTACAATAATTTAAAATAACGGTATATTATGGACGTGGAATCATTGGTCAATGTCTCTTCACAAATGGCGCTTCAAGAATATGTGCTTTCTGAACTTGTAGGACAAGGTTTTCATGAGGTTTGGTTCCAACAAGACGGAGCTATTGTTAAAAACTCATTTTAGTTATAATAATTAAGTTGCGCTACAGCCCACCAGGGACCAAAGACAAGCTTCAATAAGAACTACTACTAAGTAGAGTGAATGAACGGTGAGATTTGAGAAGCTTTTTATAGACACTTGGTACTCTTTGATTATTGTGAGCAACAGGAAAGAGGTGCTGCCGTGAAGAAATTCGAGATGTTCAGCCGATGAATCGAACCTAGACCTTTAGCGTGTGGGTCGAGGCACTTACCCACTACGTCACGACAGAAATCATTATGGTGAGCATATAATTTCACGTTTTAATCGCCTAAGTCGTCCAATATCAAAAAATTTGGACAATTTTCTCTGGGGACATGTAAAGTCTTATGTCTAAGGATATAAGCCAACTCTTAATGATGCATTGGAAGCCGACAATATTTGCATTATCCACGAGCTATCAGTCGCTGTTCTCATGCATGCTTGTTTTGGTCCTTTGATGGCATCTGTAGGAAAAGACAGAACAACAAACACGTACGTCGGCATTCGCCCTATTAAGTGTCTAATCCTACAACGGTTACAATGACTAGTTCGCTGTGTTGATTGGCTCCCGCGAAATTGGAGACAGCTGTCAAGAGATTGTGTAAGCTGCAGATTAATGTCCAGGTGAACCCCAGACTGTGATGCCACTTAAAGAACAAGAAGCCTTCGTTAAATTTGCGTGATCATCCTTATTACAGTTTTCCTTCCTTCGACCTACGAAATCCGAGAAATTTAGTAAAAATTTCAATATTACACATAGTCTCTCTTGTGTGTGACTGATGATGATGTCAAGAGAAAACCAGTCCCCCACTCTGAATGCATTTGCGTGTGTCCACCAAAACTCATGAAAAGACTTCTGCATTCCGAACCACAAAAATGTATTTATAACAAACCACTCTCTTGGCGTCAGATAAAAAAAAAATATCTTCATCGAAAAACACACATTTCGCACACACTCCGCCCTAATGCCCGTTAATCAAGGAAACCTGCGGAAAAATACGCCGCCGCCTTTTCATCATTAATTGAGCCTCTTTAGGCACCGCTGCACACGCACCACGTTACACCTCATTTCATCGCCCCTTTGAACCTCTCCTTGCAGCTCCAGTTGCGTGCTTCTGTTGATTGCCTACGTTTAGGCTGCCACATGCGAGGTAAGCCAATGTGCTACATGGCTGGCATTTATTACTTCCTCCCTCCCACCATTCATTACCGCGCCATGCGGAAGGAAGTGAGCAAGTGAGCTCATTAAGATTGCGCTAAATACTCGCAAACAGCAACAATGCTGCATCTCCGCCCCACCCTCACACCGATATCGTTTTTATCCGATTTAATTGTTATTAAAGTCCTGGGTAATCTAAGATCTGTAAATCCTCCGGGGATCCGAACAAAAGGCAACATTAACCAGAGCTAGTTTAAATTTCCTCTGCGGAATGCTCCCGCAAACAAAAGGCGTTCAGTGGGATGTTTACGTTGGCCGTGACGTTAATTGCGTGCAAACGACGTAACCAGGTCCCTGTAGGCAGACCCTGGGGGGATATCTTCTTTCGTCGACATGAATCATGAGGCGTTACCTTACGAATTCTTAAGAATATAATCCTTTCCTTCCAGTGAAGTACTAAAGCAACAAATTATGTTGCTGAGAGGTAATCAGATAAAGCTGCGAACAGACGCGAACTTCTTCAGAGTTGGTGAAAGTTTGCTTTAATTAACGCAATCACAGCGAAATGAAATTTTGAGTGAAATTTGAAAAAACTGAATTCTTGTTGAAAACTTAATCTGCGTACGGAATTGTTTGTGAGGTGCGCTTCAGGAGGGTTTGGTGGTGCTAAAAATGAAGGAAAACTGATCGCTCCTTGATGGAGGAACGTTACACGTCTTCCTTTGTAATTGAATCATTTTGGGTAAGGTGGCTTGCATTTGTGACGTATGTAGTACAGCGAAGTGAAATAAATAGTCTTAAAATGGGTTGGTTCATCGTGAGGTTTGATTTCAAATGTAAAACAAAATACGTTAACTTAAATTTGAATTTAAAATTTGTTATATGAATTCATAGAACAGTGCATGGCATATGCATCTTGAAAATGATATCTTGTAAATCTTACCCAAGACAACGTTTAAGGTGGTCTATTCGGTATGTCCAGTTTGGAGTGACCCGTTTGAGCATAGTGACTTCCTTCTCGCGGATAACACGAGTAATGTTGGAATTCGAAGCGTCATTCATAACTAGCTTATTCCTGAAGACCATCTTATATATCGCCAAAGAAAATTGTCCAAAGGTGTGATATTGCACGGTCTAGGTGGCCAATAATAGCAAAACGTAAAAGTTAGTGCTTACCAAGATTATGCCTAATATAATCCATTGCTTTGTGCACCGTATGTCTTGTAACGCCATCTTGTTAAGACCAGAGCTGAATGAGTTCATTGCTTCATTCAGGAAATCTGTTAAAATGTAGCTATAACCATAACCAATGTGGGTAACATTGTTGAAGAAATAAAGATCATTGATCTCAAAAGGCCATAAAGCACAACATACCGTTACTTTCAATGAATTTAAAGGTAGCTCTTCGAACTCTTCGGGATGGTCATCAGACCAACTGCAACCGCTTTGTTTATTAACGTATCCAATGAGCCAGAAGTTCGAGTTTAGTTGCTTCAATGCTTGCACAAATTTAATTTGGTACAGTTTAAGGTAGAGATTGTCAAGTAAAAAACGCCAAGCCAAGCTGCTTAGGACAACGACGAATCGATTCGTTAGGGTTCTCGCGTACACTCTTAGCTGCAGTTGCTATAGTCTCTACACAACGTACTGGTTGTGCTTTAACCGGTCGAGTATCCTTCACTAATGTAAAGTGGGATTAAAATGTGCAAATGGTATTAGTAGGCCCAAAAGTTTTTCCTTATAGATATCTTCTTCTCGAAACGCAGTTGAATAATTTGTAGACTCTGTTGTGATGAAAGTTTTCCCACATGATCTGCTGAACGAAACTGAAAAACACATGACAAACAAGCCTATTAAAAATCAAACTCAATCATGCATCACCCTTTAATGGGGTTTGGAGGCATCGAAACTAATGGGCCTTTTCTATATTTCAATTGCAATGGGGTGGGAAGAACTTTCCCCATCAGTTGCGGTGGATTCAAAGAATATATCTTCGAGTTTGAGCGTCGGTCCAACAGTTGATTTAAGAATATAAATTAAGGGGAATTTCAAGAGCAGTGTGACGAGCGGGTGAATGTTTGGATGGAATGAATGCATCTGGTTGCATCATTTCATCATCGTTTGTCACTTACATTCTGGATAGTGAAAGAGATGAGACATAGCGTATCTTCAAAGCGGTAGGAGCTTAAAGGCATTCAGTAGTAAAAATTTTCGCGACCTCGAATTTGGCATCACGACCAGTGACTATGATTATTGTACTTGAAGTAAGTTTTCGTTGGAAGGTTCCATAGTTTCGTAATTTTTTTTGTTTTCATTTATAGAAAATGATAGATTGTTCAAAACTATGTTATCTGTTAGAACGGTCTCATGCCAGCTGTCTCCAATTATGCATGCCAAGTTGGTTGATATCATTCTCTACTTGCATGTGCCATCTCAGACAAGGACGTCATCCATTACTTTGCTCTTATGGCAAGTATAGCACAACGTCCTCTGTCTTCCTTAATGCATAACCATCTCAATATCAATTTTTATTTGTCTTTAATTGTCCGGGGTTATATAGAAGTACTTTTTCGCACTCGAAAAGTAAAATTATACCCCACCACAGTGGGCAATACCTACTGGAGAAATTAACAACTTCAAAGGACCCTCTTAGAAATAGTCCTAAAAATATACCCCCAAAAAGTGAACCTTTTGCCCGCCTTATGTGGGAAATAACTTCACTTTTAAAGAGAAACGTTATTTTAAACTTGTCTAAAGTTAATATAAGTGAAGTTATTTAGCGCGAACTTGATCCTCATCCAACTCCAGACGCAACAAAATGATTTCCTGACGTGATGACTATGCTTAAAAAATTGGAGAATTGAAATCGTTTTTGTTCAGGGAAAATTTAAGGAGTGAACCCTGTGACAGTTTGAAATGCATAACAGCCAACAACTGTCACTGAAGCTGACAGACCAAGTTGTATCTAAAACGCATTCCTGATAAATAAGCACACGTTGGACAGATTCACTCCACCCCAAAGACAACAAAGTGACAATGATTTGTAAAATGTACCCATTTCATGACCTTTGGTTACATTCCATATCACAGCCAGGTGTGGAAAACCCCAGAGACTTGGCTTTCAACGTCAATCAATTTAGAGACACATTAACAGACACATATCCATTCACATAGACATATCCCGAAGGTGTCATTCAGTTTTGTGTAGGGGAAGGAAATAACAAAGTGAATTTGATGAAGGACCAAAACCAAATTCCTGGAGCAAACTGAAATGCCAGATGACAACGTAACGCCTCGAGTCCCTTCTGGAACTTGGTCATTGAGTTAGAATGTTATTTAATTCGTTTTCAACTGGACGGGGATTTGCAACTTAACAGAAGGCCTACAAGGCAATGCTACATCGAACAACGGGAGCTGTTCGTGAGCTCTACGAACAGAGATGAAGAGATGAGAACCGGCTTCTCAGAAAAAGAGAGAGCATGAGCAGCTTCGCGGTCGAAGAAATGAGGAGGTTCTATGGCAGGAATGAAGTCCAAAAGTTCTCCCAAAAAGTGAACTTCGGACCGAAGCCTGCCGGGACCAAAATGGACAACTGGTAGTATGGTCGCAATCGATGCTCAGAATTTAGATCATTTTTGCAGACTTTTAAAAGACGGTAAGTCTCAAAATCCCGCTGTTACGCAGGAATTTTCCACTCAATTCGGACGGTGATAGGTAAGAATTCCGTCCCCTAAACCTAGACCAAGTCTTAATAGCAGTATCACGACTAAAGTCGATCAAAGCTGCTGGAGCGGACGGACTGTCCATGGAACTGTTTAAAGCAGCTGGAGATGACCTGGTTGGGTGCATGCACCAGCTAATCTGAAAGATTCGGTCGGACGAATGCATGTCTGATGAGTGGAAGCTTAGGTAGGTATCAAGTAACAAAATTCGGATACATACGAGCATTGCATAGCTCCATGCGCTCCTGGCAATAAAGGTTGGCAACTGTGGAGTGGACAAGATACTGCTTTTGAAACTTGTGTCAGTACACTTTTAAATACTTTTGAACACAAGTCAGTCAAAGCATTACATTAGCCACATCAAAGTACCGATCTATGGACTTTCATTCGAAACATTTCATCTCTTATTTGTTTATCCTTGTGAGAAATAGTACCTCGCAAGGAAGACGAAACTCATTCAGTAAACATCTAATTGAAGACGTTGCAACCCCTGCCTGCACAGTCATTTCCCACCGCATACGAAGATCTATGTTTATTGCTCCTGCAATAGCACCATTGGGATATTAATAGCCTCATAAATTTTTACTACAGTTAAGCACTAAGCACTGCGTGGAAGATTACTAATTTGGTTGCGGCTTATTTATTTCCGTTAAATGTAATTGAAGGATGTCTCATGTATTTGAATGTGGTTGTGGGGTGTAATTAAGAAAAACAAACAAATTACGGGCAGACTGTCTGGTGCAGGTCTCTTTGTCTGCGTTCTGGTGTCGTTTGCGGACACTTTCAAACGAGAGTGTCACCTTTCCTTTGTGATTTGTAGGTAGAGACGCTGTCTCATCTCTTTCACTATCCAGAATCTAAGTGACCAAACGATGCTGAAATGATGAACCAGGTGCATTCATTCCACGTAGACATTCACCGGCTCGTCACACAGCTCTAGAGACTTTTGAATGGACGCTCAAACACTAAGTTATAGTTTTTGAATCAACTGCAACTTATGCGGAAAGTTCCTTCCACCCCATTGCAATTAAAATACAGAGAAGGCCTATAAAATCCGATGCCATTAAAGGGTTATGAATGGGAGAGTTTGATTTTCAAAAGGCTTTTTTGACAGATCGCTCATGACTCCCATTAAACTGCTTTCCAAATTTTGTTCAGTTTCGTTTGGCAGGTTATCTGGAAAGACTTCCATCACAAAATCGTCTTCAAATTATTCAACTGTATTTCGAAAAGTAGCGTTCTATAACGAGCAACTTGTGGGCCCTCTAAAACTATTGCCAATACTATTTGCGCATTTTAATACCACTTTACAGTAGTCAAGGAAATTTGACCGGTTAGATTACATCCAGTACAAAGTAAAGAAACTATAACGGCTGCTGCTAAGAGTGTACGCGAGCACTGGGAAAAATCGATTCGTCGTTGTCCTCAGCAGCTTGGCTTGGCGGTTTCTTCGTGAGAATCTCTGCCTCAAAGTGTACCAAATTAAACTTGTGCATGAATTAAAGCAACTCGACTTGAATTTGAGTCATATTTTAAGAGAATGGATTTTGAAAAACTAAACTCAATAAAACGTCTTTTTACCGCCCATTTCTGGCTCATTGAATACGTTGATAAATAAAATTCTTGCAATTGGTCTGATGATCATCCCGAAGAGTTCCAAGAGCTACCTTTAAATTCATTGAAAGTAACGGTATGTTGTGCTTTATGGCCTTAGGGGATCAATGGTCTTTATTTCTTCAAAAATGTTACCCACATTGGTTATGGTTATCGCTACATTTTAACAGATTTCCTGAAAGAAGCAACGTTCTCATTGAGTTCTGGTCTTAACGAGTTGGCGTTACATAACATACGGTGCACAAAGCAATAAATTATTTTAGGCATAATCTTGGTAAGCACTAACTTTCACGTTTTGCTATTATTGGCCACTTAGACCGTGCGATATCACACCTTTGGACGATATATAAGATAGTCTTCAGAAATAAGCTAGTTATGAAAATGACGCTTCGAATTCCAACCTTACTCGTGTTATTCACGAGATGGCAGTCGCTATGCTCGAACGAGTCACCAGTCAGTGGTCATGACCAACGTTTCCATGATGTAATTTTCAAAAAAATGTAAATGCCCTGAATAGATGTCTTAACTTATAATGAAAATTGTAGGTTTCCATTCGAATTGTTGAGTTTTATTTTACATTATCAATCAAAGCTAACGATGGATCACTCTTTATGTGCTGTACCTAATGTTGATGAATGAAAAAAAGGCATTGCTGGAATAGTTTGGATATTTTACATGGAATTTTTTAAAAGGCGAAATCTTGGCAGAGCTTTGACGAGACGAAGAAGTATCAGTCTACTCGCTGACTGCATAAAGGACAAACATCTTGAAATCGGGTGACAATTCGGCCATAAAAGAAATTACTTTTCCGCAGCCTGTCATTTTTACCGACCTGACATATATATATTGACACTACGGCAGACTTTGGAGAAAACCCAGGAGCAACAAATCGATACCCACCACCTTTTTATCGATTTTAAGGCCGCGTATGATAGCATCTTTAGACACGAGCAATACAGAGCAACGTCTAGTTTTGGCATCCCTACCAAACTCGTCCGTTTGTGTAGTATGACGATGGAGAATGCGCGCTGCTCTATCAATGTCTGTAAAGACCTTACCGAGACCTTTGATGTCAAAAACGGATTCAGACAAGGCGACGCGCTGTCATGCGACTTTTTAAACATCGCTCTTGAAAGAATTGTTCAAAACTCGAACGCCAACACCAGAGAAACCATCTTTCAGAAATCCGTCCAACTACTTGCATATACCGACAATATTGCCATTATCGGAAGAACGCAGCATGATGTCAATGGCGCTTTTGTGGGTATTGCAACGGAGGCCGCGAAGATGGGTTTAGCGGTAAAAGTGGGTAAGACCAAGTATATGTTGTCAATGAGTCTCGGTCAGAACGTCACAGCCGAAAGATATAACCTTAAAGTAGTCAAAAACTTTGTCTACTTAGGCACCGCTATCAATTCAGACAATGACACCAGCACTGAAATCAAACGAAGAATGACTCTTGCCAATTGCTACTTCTTTGCGCTAAGCCTCTCTCGAGCAACCGCTTTACAAGACCTTAACCGTCCCAGTCCTGCTATACGGCGCGGAGGCATGGACTTCAATGATTCAATGATTTAAATGGCTAGGTCACGTAGAGTGGATGGAAAGCAATGCCCCGGCCTGAAAAGTCGTCGAATACACCCCCGAGGGAAGGTGCAGTAGACCGCGACTCAGGTGGCGCGCGCAAGGGAAATGGACTTCAAACAACTATGCATGCGAAACTAGAGACAGCTAGCTAAAGATCGAGCTGGCTGGACACCCTTGATGGATGAGGCCCAGGTCCACCCCGGATTGTAGCGCTTTTAGTAAGTAAGTAAGAGCTTGTGGGTGGCTTCAGTATATTCCAACTCCAAAAGATATTTATAAACAAATTTGAAGTTCGATTTATGGGGGTTGTAATGGGGTTAAGTTTGACATAGAAATTTTTCGCTATTTCGTATGGTTTTCTTCTTGGATGTGCAATTCAATTTTGATTGTGCCGAGCAACAGTACAGCCGGGGAAACTGTCTTTTCTTACACTGTAGCCGCAAAAGTCCTCCTGACAAGGTTTTAGGTCATCCGCCAAACTAATCAACTGAAAGTTTTGTTCACTGCATTATGTTGTATATCGACTTGAGTGCAGGATTGTTCCCGCTATCTTGCGTACATACAACCTCATTTTGGAATTTAAATGCCAACTGCAGAATACGTACATACATCTGTTGAATATACATGCAGACACATAAAACATCTGATGAGCTCATAAGTGAAACTTTGTTATAATAACTTTTTGAACAAATATTGGCAACAAATTGTTACTAGTTGTTGCGGCAGTGGGCAGCCGCATCTGCTGCCAACGATGTTCTGTACAATCGCGTGTGTGCAAAAAAAAAAAAACAAAGGGCGCACAAGCATCAATTGGCCGGATAAACTTTTCCGATGCCAAGCCAGATGTCCCATAAAATCCCAGCGTGCATTCATAAATATGTTTCACATCTTGAAAAAGAAACTTTTGAAAGTTTTCTCAGACGCAGCGTGTAGGGCAGAAACATTGAGCTTGGATTAAGGTGCCTGCTGAGGGGACATCCAGTCTGTGTTAACAGCTTCTGCTGCTCAACTTACGTACAACTTGCGTGATTGGTATTTTTTATTGAGTTTGCTTAAATTGAAAAGTCAAATGTCCACAAGCTAATCAAAGAGCATAGCCCAATGACTTTACACAGAATAAAATCAAAACCAAGGGAATCTTTTGTGCTCCTAAAGGCACTACATGTCGCTGCGCTCCTCCAGATGATGCAAGACTGCAGAATGAAGAACAGAGACGAAATCAGTTCAAAACCAGGAAGCACTCTAATTGGTTTCAATTGGTGCACGAGCGAACGTGGTTTGCAGCATCTTGCACAAAAAGTGCTGTATGGTAAGGGAAGGTAAAGAATTTTATCGCCGGAAGGTTGTAAATGCAAAAACTCTCCACCACTGAATCACGCTGTGCTATGCACGGGGACTTTACTTGTTTCGTTGCATTATCAGTTTCAAGGTTTGATTGAAGAAGTAGTCGGTGGGATGTAGGTCGTTAGTTAAGCTTGCTCAGGATTATCCTTTTGCCGTTCGATGGGCGGGGTCTATTTTCTTTTGCGCACAATATGAATCTTGTATGAAGGTTTTTCCCGTTTGTTATAGTCGAAGTATATTTTTGAAAACAGACATCATTGAAATTCGAATTTCCTAGTTGGTGCCAATACGCTGTTTGCCCAGTGATAGGGATGATACACTATTAACTAGATAGCGGATAGACCATTTGAGCTGGTTATTCAGTCGTCGTATTCGATGTCCCAAATGTGAAATAGCCCGAATTGAAATAATTTTATTGAAAACTTCACCTTCCCCTCTGAGTTCCTAATGCAAAAGAGGGTTGGAATGTAATTGGAAATTTGCTGTCGAAGCGACCAAGAATTTCATGCTTTGGCTTCATTTAAAAGGACAGGGGCCATCAAGGTTTTATGTATATTAACTCTCAATTCAGTCCGCGTGATATTGCAAAGCCATAGAGATGTGAAGGAAATCTTTCTGTGCAAAAGCTGTCGAGAGACTGTGGGTACTGGAAAAATTTACTTGGTGCGACCTGGGCCTATTCGCCGATTTTAAGGCCGCACAGTGTGCATAGAAACGAGTCATGTCTAGTTTTGGCATATCTACCAAACTCGTCAGTTTGGGACGATGGAGAACTCCCGCTGCTCCGTTAAGGTCGGCAACGAACACATCGAGACCTTCAATGTCAAAAAAGGTTTTAGACAAGTCACTGTCATGTGACTTCTTTAACATCATCCATGAGAAGATCGTGCGTAACTCAAAAGTCAACACCAGAGGCACGATCTTCCAAAAGCCCACTAAACTAGTAGCTTACGCCGACGACATTGACGTGATTGGACGAATACAGCGAGCCGTCAGTGACTCGTTTGCTGGCATTGAAGCGGAGTCGGCTAAAAGGGGTCTGGTGGTAAATAAGGGCAAAACGAAGTACATGCTGTCATCAAGGAAGGACGCACAACATCGGCGTCTCGGACAGAGCGTCACACAAGGCAGCAGAAACTTCGAGGTAGTCAAGGACTTCGTCTACCTCGGCTCTGCAGTATATAGAGACAACAACACCAGTACCGAAATCAAACGCAGAATCTCTCTTGCCGATCGCTGTTTCTTTAGGCTCAAAAGACAATTGAGTAATAAAGCCCTCTCTTGAAGAACTAAGCTTGCTTTATATCATCCCAGTCCTACTCTATGGCGCGGAAACCTAGACGCTACTAGTAGCGGTTGAGGAAGCCCTTAGTCTTTTCGAGAGAAGTTTTGCGTGAAATTTTTGGTCCTGTTTGGGTTAATGGCATCTGGAGGAGAAGATTTAACGACGAACTCTATGAGCTACATAGTGTACAGCGACATGCACCTAGTCAAGCGTCTCCGGAAACAAAGCTTAATATGGCTAGGCCACCACTGCTCCGGCCCGAAAAGTCTTCGAATCTGAGCCATTGGAACAACGCAACAGAGGACGGCCTAGGCTAAGGTGGCGCACATAAGTGGAGAAGGACCTCAACCAACTTGGAGTGTGCAACTGGTGGCACCTCGCTAAAGATCATGCTGGCTGGGAAGGCATGTTGGTTGAGGCTCAGGTTCACCCCGGACTGAAGCACCACAAGAAGAAAAAACCTGGGCTTCCCCTGAACTGTAGTGCCACAGTTAAAAAAGATGTGTATTGAAAAAATGTAGACGTTTGCATTCGAAATAAGTGAAACGAGTGGTTTCAGTGATTTCTGCCATCTAATGCAAAGGATTGCAATAAAGAGGAACTCGCCTCAGTTTGCGATCGCCTTACAACTAAGGTAAGCATTTCAAGTCAGAATTTTGAAGATTTAACCAAAGTTTGTATTCACAGCGCGACTACATTAGAGTGAAAAAAACTGTTACGAAAATTGCCTCAATCGTCATTCCCCCAGCAAGCACCCTTTACTTGTGGAAAAGAAAATAGCACCCTCAACTCAACTGGCAGTTGTAAAAGCCTGACTCAAGTGCGGCATAATGAGTCCTACACAACTCCCTCGTGCTCTCCCACTTCTGCAGAAGGCATAAAAGCATTTGCATGCAATTGACGCATATCTCCGCTGACATTATTACCCTGAACTACCTCCGTGAGACTGCACCCAGTTGACGAGTTGAATATTATAACAGGCATTAATTCGCAACAAGTTCACTGTGCCAGTAAAACCGGGAAGGGCCTTACCTTCACCTACTTTAAGTGCAGCCTTCTTCAATTACGCGTGTACACTTCTAGTCCCTTATGCATGTAATTTAGATTCCCACTGACTCAGTGGAGGTGCATGCAGACTAGATTTCGTCTTATTTGAGTAGCTTTGAGCGCACCCGTTCACCGTTTCGCATCCTTCGTTTCTGAAAAAAACACAATTATCTCATAAGTAATTGAGTTGTGGCTGCCGTATGCGAAGGAAGGTGTGATGTTGGGGATCGCTGTCAGGCAAACCACATAAGGGTGGCAGCATTTCAATTGCACCCCTATAGTGGGGAGAACCGAAGGGTGAAGGCGTTATTTTAATAAAATGCCTTTCTTTTGTGTGGATGAAACATTTGATGGGCACTTGACATGTTTTCATAATTCTGTGATTAACTGGATGTAAGTCAGGGTAGAAGTTATTCTAGGGGAGCCTAGAGGATGTTGCTGGAAATAGGGACTAGGACGAACGAAGCACTTATATTAAACATTTTTTTTCAACTCCAAAGAATTGTGGTGAAATTTATAGGAAACTTATAATCATAGTTCCGAGCCGGTATGGAACCCGTGTTTCATTTCTGCTTGACACCGGTTTTTTAAGTGGACAATTTGTGCGCACACACAGGAGATGTGAGATTCAATTCATTGGAACAGATAGAATATTAAGGAGTCGCCGTGCTATTCCATTCTATTCCGAATCGGAAAGGGTGTCCTATCCTCCTACAGCCTTCTATGAGTTGCTTGGTCCCCTCCAACTTTTTGTTACATCGCAGGTTATTGCCTTACTTACCTGACGCTTTTTTCACTTTCTACCACACGGGGATATGCATTATTCTCCCCTTGTGATGTGTTACACTTCACTGCCTTCGACAACGACGAAGCCTGTTACCGCTCTATGTGTAGTAAGCCGATATGTGAATCCTTTTGTAGATTTCCTCCCGAACATGACCAGCTAACCATGCCCTTGCTGGCAAATGTTGTTATGGAAACAAAGAACAAAAAAACAAGGCAAATATACTTGTTGACATCACCAAAAATTGCTCGATCTGGTATCGCAGAGTTATTTTAGGTACTTTTAAGGTCGGAGTCTACGTCATGATATGATGTGAAGCGGAGAAGTGGGTAATTTGTGGGAAAATCCGGCTGCCGAGCTTTTTGCGAGCTACTTCTACGAATTGTGTAAAATGAGACCTGTGTCTCTCTTGTATAGTTGAGGGTTCATTTGAGTCGAATATCCTACTTCACGCGATGCAGTTGAACTGTGTAGAGCCGCTTGCCGACTAAGATTTTTCTTACAACTTGCTCATCCTTAAGAGACTTCCAGCTCTTGGACTTATGTCACAGCACTGGCCGAAAGTACAGAGGAAGAGAGGGGCAGGTCCAATCGATTGTAATGGGGAGGAAATATAGAGTTAGAAAGAATATTCCAGATTCGTGCGGTGCGGTTGAAGAACCAGTCTTTAAATTTAACTACAATGATAATAATTGAGTGGCACTACAGCTCACAAGGGACCAGGGCCTAGCTTCTACAATAACTACTCGTGTTGTGCATGCTACTGTTCTCTCACGAGTGGAAGGACCCTACAGTTTTCTGCCGACTCCGAATGGTGAGAAGATTTTCATAGACAATTTATACTCTTGAGTGTCGTCAGCAACTCGAAAGAGGTGATTCCGTGAAAAAATGCGAGGCGTCCCGTCAAGGAATCGAACCTAGACCTTCTGCGTTTGGGTCGACGCACTTACCCTGTAGCGACGCCGACCACTAAACTACTTAACTACTTAACTATACGTCAAAAAAAAAGTATTCCAAGCGAGTTGTGTACTGCGGGTAGGTAGGCAACCTCAAAGATGTGCTCATTTCAACTAATTATTGAGTTGATAAAGAGGATGGAAAGGCGTTCATTTTAAAAGTACCATCCATGGCTTATGTCTGGTTATTTGGAGATCGCTTAATAGTAGGCAGCATTGAATTTTGGATGCATTTAATTTCACTCTTTTTCAAATTTATTTATTATTTATTATATTATCAAATTTAATGTGCTTAACATAGGCAGCAGCTCTAAGTCTTGTACCGAGCCGAGGGATCTGAATCAAGGATGAAGTATGAAAATTTGAGGAGACTCAGCGAAGGAACAAAGCGGCACTCGAGCTCCTGTGTTACAAATGTTCCGGCATGCGGATTGGAGACAACATCCTGAAATTCAGAATCTCAGAATTATACAAATTTCAAAGTTTTAACACTTCAAAATTACCTATAATCCAAATATGCCCAAGAAGCCAAAAATGTTTAAGATCCCGAAATGTCAGAGTCTCGAAATGAGTGTAGACGATGAGCATGCTAGCCACTGAAAATATTTTGCTTATGTACCACATTCGGATCGTGTAAAATTCCACCAAATTAATTTTTCGCAGAAGTATCGTGTTTGATAATTTTTAGATCTTAAGTTTCTTGAGATTTTGGGAGTTTCGAGAATTTGGGCATTTCGGGATTTTGGACATTTTAGGATCTTTTCCTTCGCGGTAGTTTACTCCACTAAATTGCTTGCATCGACGACCGGCGAAGAAGAGCTCTTTTTGAAAACAGTAAGCAACATCCATCAAATGGACACATGTGTGTATATGGGAAAGAATTTGTAGCGGAATTGGCAATACGGCTGAAGGAACTGTTCACAGACGAAAAAACGTTTAAGCCAACATTTTCAATTTGAATGACGTCGCAGAAGAATGTAGAGACTTAATAAACCTGATCCTGATACATTTGCGGCATTAATAATGAAACAGGATCAATGGACAACTAGCCAATAGCATTGCGTGAAAAAGGATATCAACATAGACGGATCTTAAATAGATACCGGGTTTGGAGTGAAAATATATTTCAGTCCGCCTGTAGACGCCTCAAAACAAGATAAGTGGCTATTTCTTCAGCAACTATTCTTGTTGTTCTTGTTTCTTACAAGTACACAAGCAGAGGGAATCAACATTTAACTGCCGATTTAGAAGGTGAAATTTGAGAAGTAACACGAAAGATAGAAAAACTGTGAGATGTTCAGTCTATTGATCTACCGTGGGACGGCGTCCGATGTCTGCAGTAAAATTAGGGAAGCGCTTAGAAATTAACCCGAAAAGGACTCCTACTTTGATAGGTAAAACATAAAAATAATAAGAGTGCCAGTTTTAGGAATGTTCTGTCTGAGGAGCAGTTGTCTGCCATGTCCTGTCTTCACAACGAGGTGGACAGATCCGTTTGTAGATGTTGTTCTATTCCAGTAGGAGGATCAGTTCGTCGACGTTGTTACTTTTTGAAAATGAGTCTGGATATTCACTGCTGAAGCGAAACGGATCTTTTTAATAAATTTTGGGAAAATAAAATATTTATATATGAATAATTGAAGATATTGGTGTCCTTAACTGAAATTCTTCGAGTTCCTTTTACATGGTTTGAGGTGGATTTTATTTTTTTGGCTGCTTCTTGAACAGCTCCGTGTTATGCACGGAGTTAACTTGGAGCTTTCGAAGACATTATTGTTGCTGTGATGTCTCGTTTGGTTCTTGTCGAAGGTGAGACATCTCAGTGCTAGTCTTTGGAATGCTGCACCATCTCACCACGATAGCAACTATAACCAAAAGCTAGGTCCTTCAGACTGATCAATCTTTTTGGTCAGGTTGTTCCTCCTCTGCATCAATGACCCTTGCAATGCTGGCCTCGCAAAGCGACACAATTGCGTGTGTGCAGATTAAAATTCATCTCTTCCGCAAGGTTCCTTCGCTTTGTCTTTTTCTACCATTACTCATTAAATTGTAGCATTCTGGAAAATGTTTCAACTGAGATATATGGGTTACACGAAATAGCATTACAGTTTCTGGTTATAGAGATATGTTCTAAGCAGATGTGCATGTGCCATAAGAAACAATAAAAATCTATCAGATCTAGTAATCAATAATTGTGAGGAATGGAGAGTCCTCCTAGGACTCCTAGCCTACAGTCGAGGCAAGTCAAATATGAGCACTAGAACGATTTCTTCACTCTCACTCTCTTACTCGAACTCGTCCTCGCTCTGCAACTGCCCTGCACTGGTTTCCGTAAGCAACTCTAGAATAATATGGTCCTAAGGGCTTTTGGGACACGTTCGTAAATGGCTTCAATTCTGTCTGAATGTTTATCTAAGGAACAAACTCGTTTCGGGGGTGATGGATGGAAGCCCGGTTTAGTAGCCCTGGGTTCAAGTCGATCCATTACACAAGATGAATTACTCCTATCTATTCAGCTAGACTCAATCTTATGAAAACTTGAATTACTCAGAGAAGCACGTCCTAAAGGACCTGAGAGATCCCCATCAAAACAAGAATACGAACACGCACCCGTAGTTTAACGCCTGCATTCACACGCATATGCAGATCATCTGGCAACAAAAAACGAATTTAGTTCGAAAATAAACCCATTTAACCAACGCACGACCTCAAAGTCCTTCACACCAGAGTACCATGTCCGTACATCTTGCAGCCTTGACCCGATTGCGTCAATTTGCGCGCTGGATCAACTTTGCCGGTAAACCAAAACTGAACCAAAAAAAAATTTGCATCTTGCATATGCTTTAAAAATCCCTTACAGCATCCCTTACAACATCAACACACCAACGTATCAGATTTGCATCCGTATAATGCGGGCATACGCCAGCAGAGCAAACAGTTCCTTCGTATGACGTGTGTAATAAATTCAATTCATATTCATGAAATTTATAGCCCAACTGGCTCTAGCTGAGTTGGGTGCCATGACGGTGGCATAAATATGCGCAGAGAGCCAACAGGAAAATGAAGAATGAATGTTGACAAGGATGCTTACTCTGAGTTGCGCATATTCGTTTTGCATCCAAGGGAAGGTTAAAAAGCATTGCTCCTTGGACGGCTCTGGAGAAGATTGCGATTTATTTCAATTAACCTCAGTGAAGGTGCAGGGCGCACAAGTCCTTCAAAAACACTGGCATTATCAGGCAATATTTAAAAGAAGCTAAGAAACGTGTGTCTCTTGTGAACTGCGCGGATGTCCTTGAGGGTCCATTAGGCAGTTGTGGCTGACCTTCTGTGCCATGTGACAACTAACATGAGAAGCATCGTTGCGTTGAAAGCATGAAAACAAGGAAATGGATGTTCAAAAAGGAACCGGCTGACGTATCAAATTCTTCGGGATGGAAATCCCCATTCAGCATTGGAAATCTGAAATCTGATATCATTTGTAATTCTTTTCCTTTCAGCAGACTTCTGATTTTCTTCTGTTTCCCCTTACTCGTGTGAACACAGTCACCCGCAACGGAATAAATATGAAAGTGAACCGCAGCCTGTGTGCTTGCTGTATTTTGACAAATGTCCTTTCAGACAACGGGAAGTGGGATGTGAATTTGATTTGAAGCAAATGTTTGTGCGAAGGAGTTTTGCATAAAATATGAAATCTGCTTTGGTGGTGAACCGAACCAAATGGATTTGTTTTACAAACCAAATTGAAAGCTGATGAATGATGACAAGAACCATCGGAAGTGTGTACAGTGCTGTTTGAAAAATTTTGACAAGACTTTTTATGGCAATTATTGTTTTTTGCATAAGTTAGCAAAATATCGGTCAACCTCTTATTCTTCTTTTTTCTGAGCTACAGTCCAACGTGGACCTAGGCCTCAACGAACATGCTCTCCAGTTCGCACAATTTTAGGCCAGCTGCTTCCAATTTCTCACTCCCAGTTGATCTCTTGCCTACATCGGGTTCGTGGGACACCTCCATTGCGTTGTCCAACTGGTTCGGATTTGGGCCGGAGCAGTGTTGTTGAAAGGGGTCTAGCGATCTTAGGCGTTGGGGCCGTAGGCGCTTGGCTAAGTTCAGTTAAGTGTACAATCGGTACAATTTGTGGTTGAATATTCTTAACTCAAAAAAGAAAAAACGTCAGCGAAAGCAGGCCCAAGATTAACCGCAGAAATTTTCTCTTAAAAAGGAGAAGGACAAGGACAGGACAACAACAATTCTTCTTATAATTTTGAGACTCTCAAGGCTTCCGCTTCAGGTTTCAAGAGCAACACAGGGATGATCAAGGTGTAGTGTCATGTTAGATTTGCCCTTTGAGAGAGGACCCTACTACTTAATTGCCTCATGAGGCCAAAGGAACAACGGATGGAAAGAGCTCTTCTGCGCTTAATCTTGGTACTGATATTATTCCTTCTGTTTACTTGGGAGGTTCGTACTCAAAAATAAAACAATCAACCCCGCACTTCTGAGATGGTATAAGAGACTCTAATAGTGCTCATCCAAAAAGTGAAAAGAAAGTGATTACATGTTTTAAGTGTCACAAACAAGGGCATTGCAACTAAATGTCAAATTCATAGAGTACTCGATTGACAGATCGTTGGCCTTTTATTTTTTAACTAATCTGCTTATCTCCTTTTCTTAAGACCCCTACACTTCATAGACGAAGTTCCTCACTTCTTTTTGCCCTCATTAACAATTAAACCCGTTTTGTCCGAATCCGCTTCAATAGCAGCAAACGCTTCATTGTCGGCTTGCTGTATTCGGCCAGTAACATCTATGCCGCCCGCGTATCCTAGCCGTTGAATAGACCTTTTGTAAATCTTGAATTTTGTATTGGCAAGTGAGTTCGGCACGTCCTTCCCAAGAACGACGTTAGAAATGCCGCATGATAGATAGAGTTGCCTTGCCAAAGTATTTTTTGACATTGAGGGACTCTGTGAGTTCCCTACCGTCCTTGACAAAGCAGCAACATATCTTCGTCGTCGTACTGACAGGACTGACTGGAATAGAAAAACTAAATATGACGTTTCAAAGCTCATCTCTATGCACGCTGTCCTTGAAGTGAATGTGTATATAGTGAGTGTCGATTTACATCTCTATGGTTTTTCCAGGATACGTCGTGGATTCTTGTTGTCCATACCATTGGGCATCTTTGGGCTTTGAACTGCTCTAGATGTCCTATGGTGGTCGCCGTGGCGTAGTGGTAAGTGCGTCGACCGCCACGCAGAAAGTCTAGGTTCCCGGACGGGACACCTCGCATTTTTCACGGCACCACCTCTTTCGAGTTGCTGACAACACTCAAAGAGTATTGATTGTCTATGAAAAGCTTCCCAAATCTCGCCGTTCGGAGTCGGCAAAAAACTGTAGGTTCCTTCTACTCGTGAGAGAACAGTAGCACGCACAACACGAATAGTTGTTGTAAAAGCTAGACCCTGGTCTCTTGTGGACTGAAGTTCCACTCTATTATTAGGATGTTCTATGAATGAATACCCAAGTGTTGGCAATGCCACACGTTTTGACCTTGACTTTGACTCTTACTTCGATGTTGGGCAATTTGTACTCTTTTAGTCAGCAACTCTATGGTTTGGACCCGTGTGAAGTGAACAGTTCTGGAAGCTATCTTTATACGAACGGCAAGTGAATCTATGCATGTACCCAAAATGCAACGGCGCAGTAGCACCTGAACATATCCATTTTAAGTTCTGACGCCTTCCATCTGTGTCGGTGATGTCTCACAAAAACAAGATTTAACTTTAATGTCAACCTCATGTGGATCACGGGGTAATGATATTCTACGACCTAGCAACCCCAACTACAAGCAGTTGACTCCTCTTCTCCTTGTCATTCCATTCCTATCCAACCACTTCTCCTTTTGGCGATAAATCTAACGTTGACGAAAGCCTTGCCGGTATGCCTTGAGCCAAGCACAACAAGATTACTTTGCTCAATCAGATTGAGAAGATAAATGCTAATACTGAGAATTCAGATACAGGTACACATATTGCTTAAGATCAAGGAGTAGAAGGTATTGCTAAAGTACAACAGAGAGTTCACAGCTATAACAAGCGATTAGAGGCGGCTTACAAAAGGGGGTGTAGAGATTCGTTTGTTGAAGGAAAAGTCGTACGATAGTCCTCAAAAAAGGAATAGCTCCCACTTGTCATTATGGAACTACAATACGTTGACGCTTCAACAAAAAAGCCTTTTATGTCGGCAAAATTCTTTGTACTCTTCAAACTAAGATGCCCCTCTGATTATGTGCTAAGTCTTACGATTAGTCAAAAACGTCCTGTAATTGACTGAATGATCAAGAATCTCGTAATCCATTCCAATTTGCGTCTAAGCTTCTGTGTACCACAGCTAGACTGGGACTTCTTCTTCTTCTTCTTGTGGTGCTACAGTCCGGGGTTTACCTGGGCCTCAACCAACATGTCGCTCCAGCCAGCACGATCTTTCGTCAGCTGCCACCAGCTGCGAACTCCAAGTTGGTTGAGATCCTTCTCCACTTGTGTGCGCCACCTTAGCCCTGGGCCGCCCACTGTTGCGTTGTCCCAATGGCTCAGATTCGAAGACTGGGACTATCAAGATCTAATAAAGGGATACATTTAAAAGAACAACGGCCGGACTTTTTGCACCGATTGGCTATAGGCCGCGAGGATGTAATAAGTTGCGCTTATATAGGGACCTAGGTATAATGAGCCTTTACCAAGATGGTGTGCATTTCTGTCAATCTTTTGGTAAGGATTTAAACCTTGTCTTCCTTAACTGATGGTAAGATTTGTTTTCCTTCTCAATGCTAACAAACGCTGGGCTATACTTTCATTGTTGGCGTTAGTGAGTTTCTAAGGATATCAAGTCACCAATGAAAAGATCCAGATGGGGTTGCATTTCCCTGTTGGTAAATGTGGCTTTTAGGTAGTAGCCTCTACTACACGCAGACCATTCCCATCACTGTTAGAGAAAGTGTGTGGGTTGTGAAACCTTGTACTTTGTAGTGGGGATGTGGTTGCCCTCATTATGACACCAGTCAGTGGGATAGAAATCTACGTCAATTTGTCGACTTGTTGAGGGCTTACCGCTTGCCTTAGACCCTCCCTTCTACCACTCAAAGATGTGCCATTTCCAGATTAAGACGTACACGCTTAGCTATTTGTTCCACAGCTTGTTGATTTTATAGACCGCGACAGTTTTGCGAACAAACCTTTAACTTACTTACCCTACAAGAATAATTTGAAGGGATTCGCTGCCATGTCAAAATCCTTTCTTGTCATCAAGGATATTTCGTAAAGTTCTTACTAATCCTGATGCATGAACTTGTCCTTCTTCCACTCAAATGTAAGTCATCTTGTAGAAATTTTTCGTAATGGAGCTGTTTCATTATCCAATTCCTTAAAACCGCCACCCCCACTTTTCATTCCAATTCTACCTTTTCGGGCAACTTCAATGTTCAATCCTTTCCCTAACCGTGCTCACAAATTCATTATCGATGAAAATTGTATTCTAATCTCTGAACAGTGTCATTGCTCTGTGCAGGTCATCACAAAACAGCTTCAAACTGGTGGATACCTGTACTGATGCTGAAAGTGTTTACACTCAAAATTGATTTTGGCGAGTTTCTTTCGTGTTCAGAACATCGCCAGGGGCCTACGCAGCGGTATTAGGCCTCCAAACGCCATTTTACCATTGTTTTCACGCCACACAATTGAAATTGAATTCGGCACTGGGCCGTGTTATTCAGCTAGACGAAAACATGTAAACAATCGATGGTAGGTGTGGATGCAGTAGCAGCCCCTGAGTGGGCAGTGCTGGAAATGCAGCTTCATGTGCGTGAGCACAGCTTAATTTTAAATGAAGCACATTGACCACTTCGCCAATGGGAATCTAAAAGTCTGCCGTGCACCGCCTGCTTGCCATGGTGTATTCAGGATTGTTCTGCATCATTCCTATGTGCAGACATTTACTTAACTGGACTTAATCCTAGCCAAGGGTACTCTACCGAATGTAAACCGAAAATGTGCTTTGATATAATCAAGCAAGAATCGCATAACGAAGAATGATCTTAGTGGGACTCACATACGCAGATCGGTTGACCGGTTGGTGAGGTTTACTTTGAACATTTTGAAATAAATCGGACAACTTTACTTCCATCGAAAATAGAGGATGACTGAAGTATTACTTACTCATGAATGTCCTGCAAGGACAGTCTGAATAGAGTCTATTAACAATTCCAAACCATGGCAGTGTCCATTCACAATTGAGAGCTAACACGTTATATCGACGGTATGCATGTCACCAATTCACAATCTGCATCAAATTGTCACATGTCCGTGAAAGCAAGCCACAAGTTCAGCAGTTTTGTTTCTTAACATAGCCGATGAAGTTAAAATTCGTCTTTTCAGAAAAGATAATTTTTCGCCAAATTTTTGACAAACTTAGGTGCTCGTAACCTTGAACTAGGAAACACACAAACGAGACAAATGGCCATGCGCCTCGAATGCTCCCTCAATTGGACATTGTAAGCGAATAATCTGAACTGAATTTTTTTTTAGAATGTTCAGCTGTGGAGATCAATGTCAAGTTGACGCTCGTGAATTGAGGGTCGGACACAGCACTTAAAATCTGACTTGTGCACACCCGTTCGACAACCAAGAGTGTGTCGAAATTTTACCAATCGTCTGTCACATTCTCCACAAATCCTCGATGTGGAGAATGTGTGATTCTTTAAGGAGATGTGGAGAATCTGATAGACGGGATTGGGATTGGCAGACGCACTGAGATAGGGGATTTCATTTTTTGGAAAAATTTGTTATGGTTGAGGGGGGCGGCTGTGCCTGATATAGGCAGTATAGGCCTACAGACCACATGGGACCAGTTCCTAGCTTCTACAACAACTACTTATCTTGTGAGCACTACTGTTCTCCCACGAGTAGAAGGGGCCTACAGTTTTTTGCCGACTCCGAACGGTGAGATTTGAGAAGCTTTTCTAAATTGATACTCTTTGAGTGTTGTCAGCAACTCGAAAGAGGTGGTGCCGTGAAAAATGCGACGTGTCCCGTCCGGGAATCGAACCCAGACTTTCTGTGCGGCGGTCGACGCACTTACCACTGCCCCACGACTATCCTGTGGAGCGAATGCATATTAGTTGACATTCATTCGACTCAGTTTTAACTTCTATTGGTAACACGTACGAAAAATTGTCTGACTTTGATTTGCCTGCATGCATAATTGGCCAATAGATGAAGTCATTACAAAGTAACGTACGACAAGGTTTTGCTTCAGCTGGCGATTCTTAAAGCTGATTCCGTCACGTTGCTTATTCTTTTGATCCATTTGTCATTTTTGATCATTTGTCGCATATACTAAAAATTTCTTCATAAATTTACCAGCTAACATATCTATGGCTGACTATTGTTGCTGGTCAGCACGCTCATCCCTAATCTCCATCCTGGTTCCGCTCGAAGCTCTTTCCTCCACTCAGGCAGAATTGTTTAAAATTTTCATTTCGCCATTTTGGCATCATTGGTTGGTGAATCCCTTCGTCATCGGGGCATTTAGATTCTGTAAATGCAGTTTAAAACATGAAATATATGTAGATTGGTAAGTCATATTGTGAGACGCACAACAATTCGAATTTCAACAACTAAGTGAAACGTGAAAAACGATCGCTAGATCAGAATTGTTCTCTATATCCTAAGTTTCATGACCTCGCTTGATAAGTTCATGAGATACGGAACAACAACCATTGTTTTGTCGTTAAGAAAATGATACCCCTCTGCTCTACACATCGTGGGAACAAGAAAAAGTTGCAGAAGGTCAACTCAGGTGCATACGCCGACTGAAGCATGTTTTTGGCAAAAAAATTACGTTTAACTAAACCAATTTTGGAACGAACTCCGCTGCTACACGCTTCATGCCCAAAATTTGCGAAGAAATTGTATGCCATGAGAAATTGTGATATCTTGAGCAACTTCTTTAATAGTGACTCGATGATTCCTCATAAGAATATTCTTCACTTTCTCAACATTTTTATCGGTTGTTGATGTGCTGGAGCGTGCAGGGCGAGTGTTGTCATTCACATCTTCTCGACCTTGTTTGAAAAGCTTGTGCCACTTGTAATAATTTTTCTTTGACTCAGAATTCACTCACCGTATGCTACTTTTAACATTCCAAGTGTTTTTGTGCACACAATTTCATTTTTTCACACAAAATTGAATGAAAATTCTTGGATCCATATTTTTCGATAGCAGGAAATAGCCGAACACGCAAAAGAGGTTTAACTTGTATGACTCTCACAAATAAAATAAATATGCTACCTAGCTGAAGCTGTAAACACATGTTCGAGACGAGTGTATCAACATAACAAAATAAAAAAAAAATCGATAATCGAATGTAGGTAGGTCGCGAAGTTTGAAAATTCACCTAAGTTTTTGAACAGAATTTTTGAAACATTCTAATTCTCATTCTTCAGTGCTAGTATCGCCCACTTCCCATGCAAAAGCTTATTTTCATCAATGGACTCTGCAATTCTATTTATAGTTCGAGACAACCCTTGCTCGCCCCATCATCGCTGAGAGTGGTGGTTAAAGAATCAACAAAAACATTACACAAGACATCAATATCTTCGTCGACAAGGAAGTAACCCTTTTCAACTGTCGGAAAGGCAACAGACATGTATTCACTTCCATAGTTCGTTAATTGTAAATGTCTGAATCTCTTGGCATTGACACAGCTAGTAGACACAGACAGCTGAACCGTTTTCATAAATACACAATTAGGATTTAATCGAAATTGCAAATATTTATGTAGAAACTGAAGGAATGCTAAAACATGAGAGTGGAAGCGAAATATATATCCCCTCTTCATCTTGACGCATCAACCGCAGCTAGATGTTCGTTACCTTTAATTAGTAACCCCCAAACATTGAAACAATTGTCAACAACACACAACAACACACGGGATTTCTGGCTTCAGAAATGTTGGCTTCCCCCGTCACTCCAATGACAGTTGTTACGAATATGTAAAGTGATTTATTTCCAGGGTGGGGACTTTCAGTAGACAGGACAAAAGACATTTGAACTTTTGACTTGCCCTCCTTCCCAAGACTTATTGAATATACATTCAAGTCTTTGAGGATTATCACATGTGACCTGAGATTGTGAAACGTGATATAACACCGGCGGAGCTTTTAGGACATTCCTTTTATTTGCTGTAATGTGTTGAGTTTCTTCTTCTTCTTCGGATGGCCCTACAGTCCGGGGTGGACCTGGGCCTCAACCAACATGCCTCTACATGGCCACCTTAAGCGTTGTATCCATAGACGCTTGACGCAGAACTTTTCTCTCGAAGAGACCAACTGTGTTGCTTTTGCACAGTTGAATTTTGATGAGTAACAGAGTAACAGATTAGGAGGTGCTTCTTGACAGCGCTGTAGGCTAGTGTGGGTGTCACAGGTCGGGGATAGTGAATGACACTCGCCCGCAGGTTGGCTGTTAATACCCAATGAACAGCCCCAGACCGAGAGCGACAGAGGAGGGGGCGTGGCTGAAAAGGCTGTAAAGACTTAAGAATTTTCTGAGACAAGATGAGTCAGCACCGTCTTTAAATAAGTGCACATCTGCATGTATACTCACCTCACTTATATGACAAGGAAGTTAATATGCGTGTGCAAGGTAGCGCCACTATCCGATCTGACCTACGTACAAGTAGGCACTACGAGTTACACCAGTAAGGTCTTAATAATGGCATGCTGGAAAACGTCTTTTGGATTAGGAAACATCAGGGCCGACGACGATTGTGTTCTGCTACCTTAATAATCTAACGGGCTTGTGCTGAAGACGCCTCCATCCGGTAAAGTCCCCGGCAGGCTCCATAGTTCGTTCAATTCTTTGTCGCTATTAAATTGGTGGTGTATGTCTAGATTCTTGGCTAGAACCAAACCGGCTTTGGGACACAATCCAATAATGGTCTGTGTCAACTCTCGCATGGCCTCCACTCATGCAAAGCCGACCATGGGATCAGTAGGGGGGGAATTCACACCCGAGCATTGGTAGTGATTTTGATTGCGGAGCAAGCAAAAATAAACACAACAACAACAGCCACAAAAACAGCAACGCTGATAACTAAGAGAACTCCTTCAAAACCTTAAAACTCCCTTTAAGCCTCTTTAAGAAAAGCAACGATGGCCTAGTGGTGGCGCAGCAAGGCCGAACCCAGGTGTCGAACAACAAGGAAAAGCCAGTTTAGTCCTAGAATCCAGCAGTAGCTCGTCAGATTTTTACAAACTCGGAGGGCAAATCAAGGTAAATGGAAATGTTAGATGGTAAAAGGTGGGCCTTCCACTAGTAAAGGGAAAAGACTGCTGCTAGGCGTTTGGAATCATTAAAAGTTAATGTATGTGTACGAGACTGAAGTAAATAAAGATGCTGGAGCGGATGGACTGTCCGCAGAACTGTTCAAAGCGGCTGGGGATGACCTGGTTGGGCGCATGCACCAGCTCATCTGTAAGATATGGTCGGAGGAAAGCATGCCCGATGAGTGGAATCTCAGCGTCGTCTGTCCAGTCCACAAGAAAGGAGACCCCTTCGACTGCGCCAACTATCGAGGGATAAGTCTCCTTAACATCACATACAAGATCCTTTCTGCCGTATTGTGTGAACGCCTGAAACCGTTTGTCAACAACCTGATTGGTCCTTATCAGTGTGGTTTCAGGCCAGGGAAGTCCACCATCGACCAAATCTTCACACTACGGCAGATCCGGGAAAAGACCCAAGAAATGCAAATCGACACTCACCACCTATTCGTCGATTTCAAGGCCGCGGAAGCGGCTAAAATGGGTCTGGTGGTAAATGAGGGCAAAACGAAGTACATGCTGTCATCAAGGAAGGACACACAGCATCGGCGTCTCGGACAAAGCGTCACACCAGTACTGAAATCAAACGCAGAATCACTCTTGCCAATCGCTGTTTCTTTGAGCTCAAGAGGCAATTGAGTAATAAAGCCCTCTCTCGAAAGACTAAGCTTGCTTTATATACACCTTGATGATCCCAGTCATACTTTATGGCGCGGAAATTTGGACACTACTAAAAGCGGATGAGGATGCCCTTGGTCTCTTCGAGAGAAAAGTTCTGCGTGTGATTTTTGGTCCTGTTTGCGTTGATGGCATCAGTAGGAGGAGAAGATTCAACCACGAACTGTATGGGTTGTACAGCGGCATGAGCCTAGTCAAGCGTCTACGGATACAACGCTTAAGATGGCTGGGCCATGCAGAGCGTATCGACACCACTGCTCCAGCCCGAAAAGTCTTCGAATCTTAGCCATTGGGACAACGCAACAGAGGACGGCCCAGGATGAGGTGGCGCACACAAGTGGAGAAGGACCTCAACCAACTTGGAGTGCGCAACTGGCGGCAGCTGGCGAAAGATCGTGCTGGCTGGAGAGGCATGTTGGTTGAGGCCCAGGTCCACCCCGGACTGTAGCGCCACAAGAAGAAGAAGAAGAAGTATGTGTACGAGTTTGATTCTTTTAGCAGATATGTTTATCCTTAAGAGGAATTTTTTTTTTTTCTTTCAGTGTCAACAGAACTAGTTTCAACTCTCAGACACTGTTTGCAATGGATTTGCGAACCGAGAAAAGGACGAATTCAATTCGAAGGAAACTCTTAGTCTGGTGATGCTAGAATGAAGGGCTTAGTTTTCAATGGTTAAGTTACCATGCAACAAACCTTAAAACTTAAACTAACATCTTCGGACATTGGCAGGATCTGTAATGAGGAAGGTGTTGGGAAAGCTGTAGCGCACTAAGGCTATAGGTGACCGACTCTTCTCACATTTCATAAGTTCATTTAAAAAGTGATAGCCTTGCAACCTTATACTTTACTGCAATTTGATCACGCATCTTAATCATTTTGCCTTAACCGAAACACCTACACCTTGTGGTCGCCGTAGCGTAGTGCGCAAGTGCGTCGACCCACACGCAGAAGGTCTAGATTTGATTTCTGGACGGGACATGTCGCATTTTTTCACGGCATCACCTCTTTCGAGTTGCTGACAACACTCAAAGGGAACGAATTGTCTATGAAAAGCCTCTCAAATCTCGCCGTTCGGAGTCGGCAAAAAACTGAAGGCCCCTTCTACTCGTGCGAGAACAGTAGCACACACAAGGTGTGTAGGTGTAGTAGAAGCTAGACCCTTGTCCCTTATGGGCTGTAGTGCCATTCAATTATATTAAATGCCAAACTTTTTTTTTTTCAACCGAAAGTACGAATTTTAATTTCTTTTTCAAATTTATGTTTTTTATTTTACATTACAAATCAAACCTCAGAATGAATCACCCTTGAAAACCGAACCAACTGACCGAAACACAATCCACATGAGGATTTAGAGAGCATCCTCTTGAAGTTATGTGCCCATCCATTGCTCATCACCCTTCACACACTCAGTTCACCTTAATCCAATATCGACACCCTCACCCGATAACTACTGGGTAAGGAGATCATAAAGTCCTCAAGGTACGAGTATGAATGTGTGTGACCCTCAGTCTATGCATTTAATGAACTTAGGCAATCCTTAAATTCAATCCAATCTGCAGCTAAATTGGAAGATGGAGTGGCATCCTTTGAAATGAAATGTGCGTTTCCTTTTACCCTTCGGAATTCTCCGAATTCTGTTTTGAGAACGAAGAGTCACTGGAGAAATGGAAAAACGGCACTGGAGGACGCTTTAGGTGATATAACTGTGTCAAGCCATAGACAAGAATTTCAGAAATCAATGTAGAACATTCGGTTGTGGGTCAGACCGGACGACATCGGATAGTTTAGCCCAACCAACACTGTATGGGACACAGGGATGTACACGTTGTATGCGCTTGAGTTGGATGATGGTGATGAAATGGTGCATATTTTATGGAAACGCTCATATATTGACACGAGGTGTGAGGAATATCTTCGAAAATGTTTTTTTTTTTTTTTGTTTAAGGTGAACTCACGAAGGGATACAGGCTCCATCAGAGATATTTATTTGAGGCAAAGCGGAGGGGGTGAGTGACACTTCTGTCACGAAGCGAGGGCCAGTTGACCGGGAATTTTATTCATATCAAGTTCAATAGACTTTTAATTCTTTTACGGAAGCAAAGTGGATTCATCGTTGAGTGCAATGTACATTTGTTTTGGGGAAAAAAAGTTCTTCTTCTTCTTGTGGCGCTACAGTCCGGGGAGGACCTGGGCCTCAACCAACATGCCTCTCCAGCCAGCATGGTGTTTCGCCAGCTGCCGCCAGTTGCGCACTCCAAGTTCGTTGAGGTCCTTCTTCACTTGTGTGCGCCACCTTATTCTGGGCAAAAGTGATTATGCGTTTGATTTCGGAACTGGTGTTGTTGTCCCTATTTACCGCGGAGCCGAGGTAGACCAAGTCCTTGGCTACCTCGAAGTTTCTGCTGCCTAGTGTGACGCTCTGTCCGAGACGCCAATGTTGTGTGTCCATCCTTGATGACAGCATGTACTTCGTTTTGCCCTCATTTGTCGATGGTGGCCTTCCCTGGCATGAAACCACACTGATAAGGACCAATCAGGTTGTTGACGACCGGTTTCAGGCGTTCACACAATACGGTAGAGAGGATCTTGTACGCGATGTTAAGAACACTAATCCCTCGATAGTTGGCGTAGTCGAAGGGGTCTCCTTTCTTGTGTAACGGGCAGACGACGCTGCGATTTCACTCATCGGGAATGCTTTCCTCCGACCATATCTTACAGATGAGCTGGTGCATGTGCCCAACCAGGTCATCTTCAGCTTCCTTAAACAGTTCTGTGGACAGACGATCGGATCCAGCAGCGTTGTTCGACTTCAGTCTCGATACGGTGGACGGAATTCTTGCCCATCATCGTCCAAATGAAGTGGAATATTCTGTTTTACAGCGGGATTTGGGCCGTCATCGCCGTTTAAGAGTCTGCAGAAATGATCTTTCCAGATTCTCAGCATCGATTGCGACTCTACTACGAGGTTTCCGTTTTTGTCCCATAAAGTTATTCGCACATAGAGTTATTCGCTCCTACAGACACTTACTCTAAATGTGTGTTCTTGTTCTTGTGTTCGTCTTTCAATCATATCTATTTTAAGACTGGCAACTGAACTGAGCTCAAAATTCTGCCAGAAAAACCGTGTCGACTAAACATTGCTGTTTATAAGCAAACTACTGACTACTACTACAACTGCTACGTATATGCAAGTTTTTGCAAATAGTTCAAGAGACGAGTATGTTTACTTGTAAGTGACCAACATTCATGGTCCTCGTCGTCGTGCGTTCAGCACACGCACAGAGTGTGAGACTCAGTTCACGATTATCAACTCGCCATTGACGTCAATAGATCATTTCTCTTAATAGTTCAGAAAGAAGAATTCTGTTCAAAGATCGTGAATTCAGTTACAGTTACAAATAAAATTTCAGAAACGCGTTGCACCTCCTTCAGCATCTATGACAGCTTGTAACCGCCGGCTGAATCTCTTCCCAAGCTGCCTGAATTTGAGCTCTTAGCTCCTGCTTATTGGAGCAGGTACTTCCTTTAACCCGCACTTTTATTTCGTGACATAGATGTTCAATAGGGCTAAGATCCGGCGATTGTGGGAGTGTTTTTAGCTGCTTTGAAGCGTTATAAAGCAACCATTCGCGTACTAAATAGGAGGTGTGCTTCGGATTATTATTTTGTCGGAAGTAGAAAACCGAAGGTAGACCTAATTTTATTGCGGAACTTCGTAAATTTCGTTTTAAAATATTCAAATACCCAATTTTGTCTGTAGTGTTTTCTATAAATTCGAACTTTCCACAGCCATTTGAAGCCATACAACCCCACAACAGCACAGATACTCCCCCGTGTTTTATGGTTGACTTTATATTTTTAGCTTTGAGAGCTGTGTTTGGTTCCCTCCAAACAGTTTCTTTGCCATCAGACCCAAATAAATTTATTTTTGTTTCATCTGCAAACAAAACACTTTCCCAAAAGCTTTCCGGGTGGTTTACATATTGCCTATCAAACTCCAAGGTTTTCTTCTTATTAACTAGGGAAATGTACGGCTTTCTTCGGGCGATCCTACCGTTTAAATTGTTCTCTCTCAAGACTCTGCGAACGGTTTTCACCGAAAAAGGCTTATTAATAACGGATGACACCTCAGTCGTCAAATCAGCGGAACGCTAGATTTTTGATTGGACTTGATTGTCCGCCCGTGTGCAGAAATGATCATCAGGGACATTTGTTGCTTCATTCCTGAACAAATTTGCATGTATCGATTCTGCGAAGCTTGTGTACAACGCACACATGACATCTGTATGCTCAATTTTGTGTGTCGATTTCAGGGGTTGTTTCCTTTTTCATGCGAAAAGTACCGGTAGGAAGTCGCCTGTCTGTGAATTTGGCATATACTCTTGTCTAAGATATGTATTCAGTTATGATTGTATACAAAAAAAAAAAAAATAAAAAAAAAAGTGGTCGGTCTTTAAACAGCAGGAATATGAAGTAATGATAGGTGTATGCTCAATTTTGTGAGGTACTGTACATCTTGGCGACTACGAAAGATTATTCATAGTAATATTTTAGCCGGGCTCGTAAATTAAAAACAGAGTGTCTTTCGCAATTTGTAACCAAAAATCTATTTTCTCTCCAAGTAAATGCAGCTTCAACCTTCACTCCTCCTTCATCAGCGCTTTTGGAAAACAGCAACTAAGGACAGAGTTGCAAATATAATGACCCCGATACGAAGAAGTGTTTTCTTCAAGTAAATTTTATCGTATGCATTTCCAAATTAAACGCAAAAGTGGATTACACTTTGAAATAGAAACTGGTCTTTCAATCGCATGTATGTCTCCTCCTAAAAATATTTCTCTTACGGAAGTAAAACTCAAATTGATTTCGCACAAAATTCGAAAAGATTTCCTTCAACTTTTTGCGATTATAATTGAAATTTGTAGACCTTACACCCAAGCATAACTCACAATTATCGAGTTGAAATATAATTTCGCAACTCACACAAGTAAAGTGAAAACTTCGTAACTCTTGGCAGAAGTGTCATCTGTTAACGATGTGGCACATGAGTTAACGCCTCGGAAATGTCTTAGGGCGTCAACACTTGTCATATGCCAAGACGCACACGCAACAAAAGTTTACACAAACTCCCAAACTCCGACCAGACGGTGAGCTGAGTTTTGGGCATCGTCATCTTTGACTTCGGAGAAGGCATCGTCATCTTTCATCAAAAAGTTTTTGCACCAGCCATTCGAGTGGAATTCTGTTCGCATCATTGTTGCCGCATCAAAAGTCGACACTGGTTATTTATGCACTAAAAAATATTTTTATTTTCATTTGCCTTAAAAATATTGCAACGGAGTGAGTAGCGTGTAAGATATGTCCTTCCGTTAACATCAGGCACGACCCCACATGCATATTTATGGTAACCACGTAATGAAAACAATTCTTGCATCCCTGAAACTGGAGGAGGAAGTGCAGGGATTCAGTGACCTCTCCGCATCACCAGAGATTGTTGAATATTTATGCGACATTTTATTTCTTATTCATTAGCCTACCGCACTTCTTAACCGACATCCTGACACAAGGCATCTGTCCTGTAAGCTGAATGAATAATATTGAAGTAATGAATGGCAAGTTTCGCTTGCACGAAGAAGGTTTCGATCGCAAGACAATATCTTTAAATAGGCACGTATGCAGTACTTACAAAGCGAAAGATAGAAATTGCCCCGTGAGATGGCTCTAAAACTAAGTTGTTTCTATAGCAATTGACAGAAGTATATTTGGATAAATGTTGGTTTTTGATATACTAGCTTTAAGGAGGAGGAGGACATCCCTTTAAAGTTTATTTCGAAATTTTGTCCAAGAAGTTGAAATTCTGCTCCCGTTTGGCCTCATGCCGCCGCTTTAGCATCAATGCTTCGTAGGTGTAAGCTGATCTATGACAGACCCGTAAATGTACGAGTACTCGCGTTTCTGTGCAGCCTACGGAAAGTCTTGGTTAAAGGAAGAATTGGTCCGAACGATTGGTATCACCTGAAATACGATCGCTTTGAGGAACCGGATTAGACTTTTGTTGCAACGCGTCAATCGGTGAGCCTCGTTGCCAAAATCAGGACACATTTGTGCCTTTGGATACACTTGGACGACCGCCAAATCAGCCTAAAGTCGAAGAAATATCCTTTATCTAGCAATGATTGACGAAGAAGACGAAGACTTGTGAAAAAAGACTTTATAGCTGAGGCGGTAAGCGAAAGAGGGTTAATTGAGGCTGAGACACCATCTTTTGCTAATTTATCGCCTGTTCCAGGACAGCTTTTTTGTCCCTGGACCCGAAGTTGGGCTACCGAATTGTATCTACAACGGTTCTGCAGGGACTTATTATTACATACAGGTTTCAGTGCAGGAAGGCTTCCTGATAGGCCCTTTGTAGCAGTTTTGTTAAGGGAAGAGTTCGGCTCGGGAGTACAGTACTGCATATCTGTGCAATTTTAGAATGTGTCTGCATCGATAACACTAGCCTAGATTTCTTTCGAGTGTTTAAAGCCAAGCCTCTGGGTATTGACAGACTTATCAGGGTTGACACTTCTGTTTGTTAATTAATTCCGTCTTGAAAAGATCGTTCATAACTTACAAGTCAAAACCAGAGGTACGATCTTCTAAGAATTAACTTAACTGCTAGCTTACGCCAACAACATTGACGTAATTGGACGAACACAGGGAGCTGGTAATGAGACGTGTCGAACAGCAGAAACTTCAAAGTAGTCAGCTCCGCGGTAAATAAGAGCCGAGTTAGACGAAGTCCTGGACTAACATACCGAAATCAAAGGCAGAATCACTCTTGGCAATCGCTACTTCTTTGGGCTCAAGAAGCAATTAAGTAAAAGAACCATCTCTAGAAGGGCTAAACTGGCTTTGTGTATTCTTTTTGCCGCAAACTTATGCCCGCAAACTTGAACCTAACTAAAAGCGGATAAGAAAGCTCTAAGTGTTATTGAGCGAAAAGTTCTGCGTGATATTTCTGGTCCTCTTTCCGTAAATAGCAACTGAGCAGAAGATTCAACAAAAAATTATAGGCTTTGCGGTAGCATGCGCCTGGTCATATGTTTTTGGATACAACGCTTAAAATGGCAAGGCCATATACAGCGTGTGAACACCACTGTTCCAGCCCGAGAAGTCTTCAAATCCGAGCTATTTGAACAACGCAAATGTAAACGGCCTAGTTTGAGATGTGGAGAAGGACCTTAACCAGCTTGGATTAGGCAACTGGAGGCAGCTCGGGAGAGGTCACATTAGCTGGAGAGGTCTAGGTCTACTCTGAACTGAAGCATTTTGAAAAGAGAAAGAATAAAAATACTGCTTACCAAAAGCAGATGATCGCACAGTAGGTACACAGGGACGGGAATGCATCTGTGATTTTCAAAGTGATACGTGTGTCAACAGTGTAAGGCCTAGAGAGGAAACCAAATAGAGAACACACACTCCTACAAGGAAGCCTACTGAATCAGCGTAGAAGTTAAAAGACCGGACATCTGTTGACTTACTGTTCTAGAAAATGATATAAGCTGGGTTTTCATAAATCAGTTGTAAGGACCGGCCTTCCAACTGTAGATTGTCCTCAACCTCCTTTATATCTATTTGGTAAACAGATTGTCGGGCAGTACCGTGATTGGACTCAAATCATAAATAAAGTTAATGCCTTCTAGGGCACTCCCAAATTCGACAAACTCTACATCTGGCCATGAATAATGAACTCTCTCTCCTAAACTTTGTCTTTCGAGGCGAATTTCTCCAGGGTTGTCTTACTCACATTTGCTCGTCGGCTCACAGCTCTCAACCGGGTCAAAAACGGGTGAGTGTTTCAGGATTGGTATCCATTTCTGAGATCACAACTTCAGTCTCTCGTTAAGTCTGCTTGCACTATATTGTGCATTTTTGACCGAAATCTGGACAGATAAAGTTGGCTCACGGGCAATTTGTTCCAACATTTAAGTCGCAATCAATTTATTTGAAAATTCTGCTTTCAATTCCGAAATATCCCCAATGTGTTGCTTTCCAAATGAGAATAAGGCTAAGTACTATAACATCCACCTTAAGTTGATGCCAATCACGTCAACACTCAGGTTGAATGCGAATGTGATGAGTTCTCCAGAAGCAACATCACTTTTCTGCTAACTTCTGAACTTCTGCCTCAACAAAATTCCATCTCCACTGTTACTCGATTAACAACATGGATCATGTATTTCCCGAAGGCGCAACTGGTCATGTCACTAAGCTAGTCCGGCCCAAACTAAATTTTAAGACACTGAGCTTAGTAACGTTAAAGTAGATTGGAGAACCACTTATTCGTGACATCACTGAGCACTATGCAGCAGATTACGGTTGACACAACGACTTGTGTAAAAGCTGTAGGGACAAGAGGCAATCGTCTCAAGTCAATGCTGAATCAAATGCATCTTGTGAGCAAATATACCGAGCTGCAAAATTTCGCTCAAGGTGGAAATGGGGGAAATGATGAACTGTTGAGTGCAATGGCGATGTTGATGTTAGTGAATTGTCGGCCGTTCTCACAGTCTCACGGAATTTTTTCCAACAAACTGAGGTGAATATTTCATGTCGGAAAAAAATGTCTACTCAAAAAATGCACTGTAAGGGCTATACAGCAGTAACTTTGTAACAAGTTCTTAATATTCCCCAATATTATTCAAGCGTAAAGCGATTTCGTATGGCGCACTCTTTCTGTCATACCAAACGGAAAGCACCCATCAGCGCTAAAATATCCCATAATTAAATAAAAAGAGAAACTACATGGCTCAGCGTTCCAAATTTTTCCGTAGGACTTGATGCCAAATTTAGCCACCATTTCCTACCCCCAGCTCTACAACAAAACAAACAAACAACAGCCAGTAAATTAAATTGCAAAATGCTCTATTTTCGATTGTGGCTTGCCGTAAAAGGTAGGAGTTCTCCTAGAGTTCTGTTACATCATATCCCACCTGCCGCAGTTATTGAAACGCGGTGTCAAATTCAGATTCATTTGTCTGCCTATCAGTAACACATATTTGGTTTTCCGCAATCATGATGCCATTCCACTAGGAGGTGGGGGGAGGAGCCTTTATTATTTCAAACTGGAGCCGCACATATTTTCATTTTAAATATTTAATTGTGGTATTGATTTAATGCAAGTTTTGCATTGCTCTAAGCACTCCATCCCCCATTGCGTGGGCACTGGTTAGTTAAATTAGGTGCTCGTAACGTCCGGTTATGCACACCGACTTTATCATTTATCCTCCGTGTTATTTTCATTGTCTCGATGGCTTTTTGGTCCACAGCGATAAATTGTAGTAAATTATCGTTTTATTCACCAAAAGTATGGAATTAACGTGGATACACTTTTGACCGAGTTGCGGCAATGCAATGAGCCGATAGGCTTCCCATGTCCAAAAATTCATGAGGCAATATTTTAATAGGGTTGTCTGAACACTTTAAAGCTACCGATGGTGCTCTGGGAGAGAGTTTGGATTGACTAAAGAGAACTCAACGACGAGGACCAGTCCGACATGCACCATTCACAAAAGAGGCGATCCTTACTCATGCAGGAACTCTATTCCTGTTAAACGTCCCTTTCAAGATCCTAGCCATTGTCCTTTGTTTTGTACTACACTAATCGTCGCATAACAGGGTAACTTTTGTTTCGGAACAGGAATCTAAAGACTTACGTCATTGGAAAATTTTCTAAGCTACAATAGTCATCGCTGTGGCGTAGTGGTAAGAACGTCGACCGCCGCGCAGCTAGTCTGGGTTCTATTCCCGGACGGCGCACCTCGTATTTTTTCACGGCACCACCTCTTTCGAGTTGCTGACAACACTCAAAGGGAACGAATTGTCTATGAAAAGCCTCTCAAATCTCGCCATTCGGAGTCGACAAAAAACTGTAGGTCCCTTCTACTCGTGGGAGAACAGTAGCACGCACAACACGAATAGTTGTTGTAGACGCTAGGCCCTGGTCCGTTATGGGCTGTAGTGCCACTCAACTATTATTACAATAGTCATAAGGAAACACAATTTTTGTCATAAAACAAAAAAAAATTGAACGTGCGTATAAAGTTACCTACGTGGCGAAACAATCTGCATCCGTCCTGTGATAAGGATTAAACATATTTTTGCCTCCCTAATGGTGGACGGAAAAGTCTGCATTGCTGGCATAAATAATTCATCTGCAATGAGATGTGTGTAGATGGTAGATTAGAGTTTGGAACCCCTGTTGCCTGTTGTACAAACTTTTGGTTAATTGGAACTTTTATAGCACATGGAGGGACGTATTGTAAAGCACATAAGAGAGACAATTTAAAATTACATCAATCAGGAAGTGAGGTTTTGTGGATCCTCTAACGATTTCAGCAGAATTATTTCGTATGAAGAACGATTCTCACAAACCATTCGTATAGACGTTCATTGATTCAAGAAGCTTGGAAATCTTCTTTTTCTTGTTCTTTTTCATTCGGAGAGGCATGTGGGGTGGTCCTGAGTCCCATTCAACAAGCCTACCGGCACGTTCTTTGGCCAGCTGCCTCAAATTTTAAAAGCCAACTTGGTTGAAGTTGTTAGCATTGATGTTCTCTATTGCTTGCTGGTTCGAAGCTTAAGTCACTTCGGGCGTCTACCCTAGGGACAAACGAATTGCACTTTAACAGTCTTTAGATTCTGTGACTCGTGTATAAGTTGTCATTTTCTGACCAGACAGTCCTCATTCCGAGGCTTATATTCACCGGATATACATTTCGGTAAGAACTTCATTTTTCCCAGAATTCCTCTCTACCTTTTCTTCTCCTATATGACGTTGCACATCTCTACTTCTTTGTTTGTAAGGCTTCTGTTGAGCTCTTGTTTTTCAATACAAGGATGCCCTGGATTGGATGTTAGCATGTTGGGCTTCGTACAATTGTCTGCCCTAGTCTTCAAGCCATGAGTCATAGGAAATGTCAAAGTGGCCACAGGAAGTGTCGGAAAAAGCAGAACAACAATGAAGACTTCCTTGATGGTACCTTGACAACATATTCATTCTTAAATTTGCATCAAACCTTGGTAGGGCCTTAGAGAATTGACCGGCAAAGTTTCTCAAGTTCTTTAGCGATTGGCAGCAAACCTTGTTCTCTTTCTTGACATCCGGTTCCAACTACACAATCGGTGTTGACGTCTCGGTATATTCAAGAATGCTGGAAGGATGTCCGACGTCAATCGAAAAGTGATCCTTTTTGTTGACGATAGCTTGATCAACAGATGCGTTAATAAGTCAAAATGATTATTCGAAAAGATGGAATCATTTTTGAAGTCAATACTTGAACGATTTGGTTGAGAACATGTGATTTATACAGAAAACTATGGCGGCCAATGTCTTTGTTATATCCTGTGAGCTAGGTGACGAAAAGAAAGAATAACAAACCTTGTTAATCAGCTACAGGGTATCTTATAAACCGACTTTCAGATCTGAGGAAATTGCCCATATCCTCAGGTTTTTAATTCAATTAAATTCATTTGAATTCGCATCTCATCACCCAAATTATGTTCAAATTTACCCCCAAATGAAAGACCTCCAATCAGATTTGGAAAGTCTTTTCATTCAATTTCATTGATAGATGCGTCATTGTATCTGGCCTACGCGACTTCAGGCAAAACCAAACTAATGCATCACGACACATTCCGTAATTTAATTTGATTCACAGTGACCCGTCCAAAACCCACATCCATCACATTGAGCAATTTCGATTCAAACCACCTGTCCCCCCAATGAATTCGATTTCAATTGGCAGAAATTCACATCCCTGGGCACAACAGGAATCATGGCATTATTCAAAGGAAACAAATCCCCCACCCGAGTGTCCGTTGAAATTAAATTAAATTTCAGTAGCCTACGGACAGTTGCTTTGCTTCATCAAAACACCGACAGAAGATGTCAAAGTCAGTTTTTATCTGTCAGCAGACGAGAATTGATCGCCAGTCCATTTTCAGTAGTCGCCCTCAGATGGGAAAATCAGCAATACATCCTTTATATTCCGGTGCTTTGACCTTTCACATCGTCTGCGGCTAAAACACACGTCTGTGGAGGGAGGACTTGTGTCATGTGTCGGCTTTTGTAAAAAGGACAAGAGTACGATTTCGGTGTGAACTGAAAAATGATTTACACGAGTCCTCATTGCTCGAGCATTCCAAAAGAAAATGTGTCTTCGCGTTTCACCCTGCAGCTGTGATGCAATGGTGAATGTTTTGGCGGAAATTGAGTGCCCTCCATATGAAGGTATTGTGTTTGGGCTTCTTTCATTTCCCTCATTTCTTTGATAAATTATTTATTTCGTTTAAATTACCCTTTTTTACTTTAATGAGCCTCAGACCAACTCGCTCTGAAGTTCAGGAACGGTTGGCAATTTGTTAAAAAGAACATGACCCAGCCGCTGAATTCAACTGCGGAGAATATTTTTTTGCATTCCTTTCTCCTTTATTTCAATTAACCGCAGTTGGTCCTGTGTAGGAGCTCCCTCATTTTATTCTAATTAAAATTTTAGGTCGGGTAATTGAAGGTCTTGTCAGAGGACTACGGACGGGCTCAATAAGTCATCAAAGATGAAGCAGTGGGTCTTTACACATACCACCGTCTGAAGTGTTAACTAAGTGGCTAACTTAAATTTTTTTGACCGGTTCTCACTTGAAAGACCTTGGAAGAAGATCTTAAGGTTTGAATTCAGAAAATTTATCTAAACAAGGATGCAATTATTGAATAACGTGGCAGTGGCACGTCAAAAAGAGGTGACCCTTAGTAGCATTTGGTCACACACTCGGGGTTGAGGATCAAATTGGAAACCTCCCCTGTAGCATTGTAACAGTGACTGATTCGAAGACTTTTTGGAACGACAGTTTGAAGCGGTAGTGCTTTTTATTTGATTTGTGTGACCTAGCTTTCTAAGACTTTATGTCAGTTAGACGCATGCCATCCAACATCATGTACATACATTTCGTAGTTAAGTCCCCTGCTCTGTGACCAACCATTGCACTCCGAAACATTGTCTTGGAAGTATCAAGAGCTTGTGATAGATAAGAATGATAAGAAATGGCTACCCTTACCAGGTGGCTTATACAGCACCACAAGAGAAGTAAAAATCAGTCTGCTCAAGGCACGAATACATGACAGACCCTTTGTACAAAAGCATGGTTTACATACAAACTTTGTTGGAAAATTTTAGGAAAAATCATGTCCGACCATTGTGTTCTCAGACCACACCAGACTCTTATAACTTTCTTCACCAATTTCAAACTGCAAATTGACAAAGAAATTAAAACTGACGTCGTATGCAAAATCAATTGTTAAAGGATGCCATGCATCTATGCTGCGAATTGTACAACAAAAGAATTTTTACGACAAACATTGGCTGGCCATAAGTCCGACATAAGCAATAGAAACGTGTCAAAAACAGCACTGGCCAACCACTTGCTACCGATAAGCCACCATCAGGACTTCAATAATCTTAAAATTCTGCTAACTGAAAAACACAACAGCAAAAGGTATAAATTAAAAACATTTCACATTATTAAAAACAGCAACAATATGAACAAAAGCCAGGACAAACAAAACATATCGGCGGCTTACTCAGCAAAGGTGATGGCCCGCCATTTTGAAATATCATCTTTGTACCAACATCAAGACTGATCTTCACCCAACGAAGTGCCAACAGTATGTGCAATAAACGTTTCATGGTAAATAGTGTATTTTCAACTATATTAGTTTAGTTAATGGTAAGTTTTTTAATCCCATTTAAAATTAAGGTGCACTAATGCTGTATTGTTTCTGTCGTCTCAACAAACAAAGATCCCATGAAGATGACAGCAACCACTGCCGAAACGTCGGGACAACACAAATGATATAAACTTGTTTCATTTGCTCCCTATTGAGCAAAACAGCCGACGAGGAATTATATCATTCAACTACATAGATCAAGAGCTTCCTCATTCGCTTTCAATAGCTTTCATGTACCTACGCCATAGACCAGTTCTGAGATGATCAGAATTATTAGCTCCCTCTTTAGCCAAAAAAAAAAGCAAAAAGAAATAACTCTGATCTCCATTCCTGCCTTTTAGCCTACAAATTTATTACTTGGGGCTTTGCTTCCCTTAGCAACGGCAAATGCTTTATTTTGAGACTAGCTTCTCACAAGTGGTGGAGAGGACTTAAAATTCAATGCTGCTTTCCGAACTACAAAATAAGAGCTATTACCAAGACCATGGAGATTTTCTTAGAGTTGTCAGCAGTTCAAGAGACCTCCAGAAGTTAAATTTATGTATGATGAGAAGGGTACATTTTAGGGTTTGAGCCTATTCCTTAAGCACCGGCCGCTAGATGGTATTCGGCAGCAGAGCGGCAGCATTAGCAGCACTAACAGCACTACCAATTGCAGCAAAAGAACCAGTCAAGCAATTAGCAGCAGTGCAGGGAGCAGCACAAGTGCAGTAGTAGCATCAGTGATAGCAAGAGCAGCATTTTAGTACTGTATTGGCAGCTGCGGCTGCCACTGCGGGAGCACCATAAACGCCGGCAAGAGTAGCAGCAATAGTAGCAACATCAGCACAAGCGGCTCGACAGCAATAGCAACAAACGCTGCAGGGAACACTATACCAGCAGTAGCTGCAGATTTGGCAGCAGTAGTGCTACGAAGCAAGTAGAGTAAATTTTGCCAGAGTCCTTATTAAACGTTCCCAGAGTATAAGTGTATCGAATGCGGCCTTAAAATGGATTGAATGTGATCAGTTTCCATAGGAAATTCTTGAATGTATTAAGGGTGAAAATTTGGTATTAGATACATTGTCGTAGGGTGCATAGAATAGAATCGTGTGTTGGGTGCAGGTATAACTTGAGACTCTTCCAATGGAGTCGATGCCTTCTTTAAACAGGACATCTACTCCTCAAGGTTCAGCAGAAAAAATTAAATCCCAACCAATGAAACGAAATTTTTAAACAGTTTCTTGAAACAATGTGACAAAGCAACATAGTCTGGTGTTCGTTGAAAGACCGAAATAAAAAGCAGGAAACAGAAAACGGTTCTAATACAATCATTGTAAAATATATGCCACAAAAATTTAAGGAACTACGCAAATAAGTCTTTTTAAAGGAAATGAATATGAGTAGTAGCAACCTCACTGGACTCCTAGAAATTCTAAGAAATGTTAATCAAAGAACTAACGAAAGTTAGCGATCTCATGATACCGGTCTAAGAATTCAACAAAAGATGCAAAATAATTAAACCTAGGAAATAAGAATGGGTCAATAGTCCTCATTGGATGGTACTGATGATGCTCAAAATGATACATAGAAAGTGGAGGGGGAGTACGCATTGTCGAATGTAATCTATACATGCCCCTACGTCGAGAGCCTTCTATCTCTCAAGATGAACTCTTCGTCATAAATTTAGCAGCACATTACATAAACATTTACAGAAACCAAACCAATTCAAAAATATCTTTACTTTTAAGATAGTCAATCAAGTCTTAAAGCTCTTTACAACTTCCCATTCAACTCTATGGCTGTCTGGGAATATCGTACTCAATACGCTAGCACAGAAAAACTGGCTAAAACTGATTTGGGTGCCGGGGTGTGAGAAAAATTAAGGAAATGAAAAATCGGAAATCATTTAACTCCATTCAACGGCCCTTTCGCCCTGTATGATTTAAGCGACATTGACGTGCAACAAGATATACAAAAATGGGCAATATTGTGGCATCCAAATACGCAACAACCGACAAGGACGAACACACTCCAAGGAATTCATGAGGGCTAACCCCTGGCGAACCAAGGATCCTTTAAACTTAATGAGACCAGCCCTTTCCTATGCAACTACTGCTTTAGCAAACTGGGACACAGCAGATCAGAAAGTGCAGGCACTATGGACGAGCAAAGGAGACCGTTTAACATATACTGGTCGACTGTACAAATCCGATAACATGCAGATACAAGATGACCAGATAATCACATTAACAACAACAGATAATCAGTATATCCCGTCTTAAGAGATTATAAAGGTTCTCTGGATAGCTCTGAAGACATAAATAAAGTAAGAGGACCCAATTCTTGTTGTGATTACTTCCAGTATCCTAAAATCCCTTAAAACATATCTATTAGACAGATAGACGACATATGCAATGCATTGCAATAAGACAAGTTCCACTCATTAATACTGTAATGACGGAAAGAGAATATACTTGAAGGCAATGTGAAGCAAAAGGCCTTTTCAAGCAGTCGCTCAGAGCTCTGTCGATGCACGTATCTACTGGTGCACTTCGTGCCTGGCATTAATAGCCTGCAATGCAGATCTAAAATGAAGCAATGTAATGTGACACTCATGTGAAATTGGATCCAATGTGACAGCGAAGAGCTGGTGGGATTTATTTTTTAAAGGAAACGTTGTTAGGAATACCTGCTTCAAGCGACGTCCATTTACTCTTAGAATTGTGTTAAAAATGTTTTTCATTGCCTTTGTTATTGTATGTGTTAAAAATGAGAATTTATGGAACAGTATAATATTTATCTTATTGTTTTATTATTATTTTTGGAAAATTGATATTCTCGGTATGGAAATAAAAACTTCTGCGACTCTTACTTTTCGGCCGCCCAATCGCTGGCGCATTCGTCTTTTTGCCGCAATGCTATCTGAGGGTGAATGACAAGGGCTAGCATTGTTTTGATGAAAGACAAATATTTTCTGTTGGCCAATTCTTATCGATATGTGAATACTAGAGATAGAATTGTCCCACCAAGCCATCAAATTAATTTGTCCCAGGTTTTGAAGAAGTTTGTGATCTGGGACCGGTCTTACGCTATAACCAGTGTCGGCAGAGGTTTTACAATGCCAAGTCAATGATATATGAGGATGATATGATTTCAATCTGTCATACAGTGCCTTCTTTGTCACAAAAAGCTTCTGTGCTGGTCATTCTTCATCAACATCACCACCATTAACCCGCATGTTCCACTAAAAGGGTCGCGGGGGCAATGCACGCATAAGAGACGTCCAAGCAGCTCGATCTTCTACCATCGAGGCAAGTAATGGAATGCATTTCAAAACGTGGTATAATTTCAAAGAAAGAACAGAGGCTTAAACTAGTACATATAGGATCCACTTAAATTAAACATCTTAATTGGTACCCATTCATCTTCCAGATGTTGCCTCTTCTTAAGGTTATTATAACTACGAAAAAAAAACACCCGGTTGTGTGTAATGATTGCATACCCATCGAAAGGATAGAATTCCAACATCATGATACGGTGCTGAAATAAAACTTGACAAAATTGTGAAGAATTAGTTTCGTGGAAGTTTGCATTACCCCCCTTCATTTTCTACAGTGACAGAAGGGAGCAGCATGTTCTCTGAATAAAGTACACCTCTTTGTGGTTGTTTTTGAGGTTTCACTTTCGACACCATGTTTTCAGTAATTTCGCCTTCTAATGTTTGGACTTTGGCAAATTTGGCATCATCCTTGCTGGAATCCATGGAATGATTTCTTTACGCTGCCGTATTCAAGTCAATTGTTGCATAACTCGCAACTAAACAAAACGATTCATTCGTATATTCCTCAGAACATACATTTGCCAATGAAATAGTGATGTTTATCGGACCTTCCTCAAGCTCGCAGACAACCTCCACACTCTTCAACAAAACGAAGGAATTCCTTCCTTATGAAGAGAGCAAGTCTTTCACTGCCTCACTAAATGCTTCCTATATAGAAGAAGAGGACAACTTTCTCGAAAAAATTGCAACAATCCAAAAATCTCAAATCGGCTCAACTGACACGTGAAGGCGAGAAGTCGAATGTCGCCGTTGCAAAAAGGACACCGTCTCCCTTTTTCATGACACCAAATAAATATAAGTAACGACTTGTCTGTCCTCTGATGAATTTTTTCTGTACAAAGTTTGTGAGGTATTGTCCTTCATCAGGCGGAAAATGTTTGCTCTATGCTTGCAATTAAGCTTCGAAAGTTTTTGTTGAATTGCACAGCAACTTTGTCCAGCGTCCTTAATACATAAGAATGTCAATGTCGGCTCGTCTGAACAGAGAGTGTGCACTGGCCAACTGATATTTATTTCATGTCACCATTTAGAACTTGGTTCGACGTCACTTATGTCACCACCGGGCTAGAAGCACGAATTGAACATTGTGTCGACTTGCGTTGCTTTCCAACAAGGAGTTTGCCAAAATGTACGTCACAGCAACTGGGACTCCACACACTGATTAAGTTTACTATTGACACCACCGACTTGTACCACTTATGCACATAACTGGAACAACCAGAAGACAACACAACCGACATCAAAATGCAAATGGGCCAAGCAATAAATAAAGTAAATTAATGACTGCAAGAGAAATGCTATAATTCCACATAAAAAAAACGGTCCCAATTAAAATTTACGCGTACTTAACATTATTTTCGCGTGTTCAATGTCCTCACCACCCGCAACGTCCTCATCATCCTTACACCTTCCCCACGTGGAAGTGAGCAGACGCCGAAGTCATTGATTTTATGTTTGCCGACACATCAGGCAATTTTGCTAATAATCGAAATCAAGGACAACATACCCGGTGTGGCGTGTGTATCACATGGAAAGGCGACGTCAAAGTGAATTAAATTCTTTCGCCCAGAGGACTCTTCAGTGACACTGAGAGTAGCTACTGAGCAGAAAGAAATGCACGTGTACCTCGACTTTTTGTTCCCCTTTAAAGTATTTTGAATTACAAATCACTCACCGCCGCCAGGGGTAATTCATACAATGAATAGTTAATCGTGTGCTCGATGATTTCGATGGTTGAAGTGAGCTTGTTCAATGCATAGGCAATTAGGTCTAGTAAAGTGGTGTACGGGGAAGATTTTGTGACGCGTGTGAGTGCACGGATATTCTTTGTACTAGACTTTCTGTGGCAAAGCCTGTAAATACATCCCTACCCCGACTGACTCTCTTAAGACGCCTTTATGTCAAGCCATTGTGCCCTGAATCTGAAAAGAATGTTGATGGATGCCTCCAACAAATTTCCCATAAACTGCTGTAGAATGTCCTTTGACACTTCCTACTTCTTTCCTCGTGCTTAATCGCTAAGTCCTTTTTCGTTTATTCTTTGGGCTGCACTGTTTATTTTTGGGTTCTTATCACAACTGTAACATCGAGCAGCAAGGAAATTGTGATGGGCGCCGATCGTATTTGACAGAACGTCTGCCGTTCTTTATCGTCAGCATGTGAATAAGGATACAACACAGCAAGGGATATGTACTTGCGATCGCATTCTTATCGCAGGAAGAGAAAACAAACATGGAATTGATAATTTGGAAAACATAGATCTTCGCCGGAAAGTAGTCCACCATGTAGAATGTGCCTGCAGTTGCATGTCGCTCGTGAACTAAGCAAAAGTCTTTGAGGCAGAATGAAACATCCCGGTCGTGCACAATACAACCGATGTTTTTTTTACAGAGCTATGTTTATTTTTTTACGGTCGCCGTGGCGTTGTGGTAAGTGCGTCGACCGCTACGCAGAAAGTCTAGGTTCGATTCCCGGACGGGACGATTCGTCAGCCTCTATCGCGTTGCTGACAGCACTGAAAGAGTACGAATTGTCTATGAAAAGCTTCTCAAATCTCAACTATCGGAGTCGGCAAAAAACTGTAGGTCCCTTCTACTCGTGCGAGAGCAGTAGCATGCATAACACGAGTAGTTGTTACAGAAGCTAGGCCCTGGTCCCTTGTGGGCTGTAGTGCAACCCAACTATTATTCTTATGTTTATATTTTAAGTTGGCAACACTTTTTTAACTGGCTGTCATTTTGTCACCTGGTATGTTAAGTGATTTATTTTAAGTTTGGCTTGGCATTTGAACATGAATAGACTGACGCCTGGATAACGCTGGACACTCTTTTTTGGGCTTTTGGCCTAAAACAAAAGTAGTCCCATCATTTTTAAGAGTCCCAACAGTTTTTAAGATAGCTTCATCGCTTTTGGTTGAAAAGATACGTTAATAAAGAAAAGAGTGATGATAATCCTCAAGTGTACTGTTTCATCCACAAAAACTGACGGTTTTCGTGCGGAATAATTGGTCCGTACCTCGTAAACGATGCTGTCCAGAACGTTACAGTCAATGGTGACCGCTATAGTCCCATGGTTTTTGACTTTTTCATTCGTCAGTTGAACAACCATGATGTGCAGGAGCTGTGGATTCAACAAGACAGCACAGCATGTAACACAGGGCGTGCAACAATTGATTTATTTAAGGAAACGTTTGGTAATCGCATAGTTTCACGTCACGGACCCGTGTATTGGCCTCTAAGATCGTACGATTTAACGCCATCTGACTATTTTTTGTAGAGTTATGTGAAGTCGCTAGTCTAAGCCGTTAAGCCCGAAACGACTGACCACTTGGATGACAACATTCGCCAAGATCTTACGAATATAGGGCCACAAATGTTGGATAAACTTATCGAAAATTGGACGTCCACATAACAAAAGGATATTTTTATAATATTATGTTTCAAATTACGAAGACAAGCTGAAGGAACTTAAAGAAGTTTCCACAGTAATTGGAGGTGCACGATGTCATACTCAGAAAACATTAGTTACCCATTTCGTGATCATACACACCGACCACAAAATCGAAATATTTAGCACGTTAGCCTCACCATCAAATTAACATCAAGCTAAATTCTTTCCATGTCAATAAGGGATATGCATGCCGTTTTACATCTGCAATTTCCCCTAAACCTGCTGGCACATCGAACACCAAAAAACACAACCATCGAGCTGACAAAGCAAGGTAAATAAAAATCAACCAAATGGGGCTATTCACCGACCGGTTGCTTTGAAAATAATTCATGGTATCCTTTTACCGCGACCGTCAGTTGAAGAGGCCTATAGAGTTTGGGTAAAATTGTTGTCAACAAAAAGGAGAAACTTTAAATGAATCATTGATGGCAGAAGCCATTCGCAGCATTTGTGGTAATTGAGATGAATTTGCACCTTCTTTGAAAATCGGGACAAATGATACGCGGCACGGTTTGCAAGTTAATCATCGCGGATACAAGCTGCGGGAACTAAGCGATGGGGTGAGGAACGCGATAGTGCGGGAGATGCTTCGATGGTTTGGCCACGTGGTATGGATGTTTTCTTCATCACGACACCCGAGGCGTGCCTTAGATGCAACTTCGTGAGGTGGGCGATCACTTGGGAGATCCAGGACGAAGTCTATCGTGCGTGCATGGTGGGCAGAAAAATTCCACGCTAAGATGTGACTCATACTTAATATGGTGCATTATGGTTCCGCCACACTTTGCAATCAATTTTAAAAGCTAAAAAAACTAAACAAAAATATCTCAATCGGCGTAGTTTTAAATCTCTATAAAATGACTGTTTTTTTTTTGATAGATAGAATAGATTGACTTGATCTTCCTATTGCTACCTTCCTTCATTTTACTAAACTGGATATCGTTTCTGTATCGAACTATATCTCCATACTCGAGAAGCTTAATTATTCATCATACTGCCTGGGAACTTTCTTCACTGTGGCATCATGGGTGAGTGCGTCGGCTCACACTCCGAAAGTCCCAGGTTCGATTGCCGATCTAAACACCTCGCTTTTTGTCACGGCACCACCTCCTTCAAGTTGCTAACTATATTTAAAGATGACCACTTGTTTATGAAAAGCTTCTCAAATCTAGGCGTTCGGATTCGCAAAAAATTGAAGATCCCCTCTACTCATGAGAAAACAGTAACAGGCACAGCACGAGCAGTTGCTGACGAAGCTAGGCATTGATCCGTTGTGGACTGTAGTATTTGGGAGCAATATAAGCGGCTCGTCGTTCTATTCATACCCGGGTTATGCGTTGCATTTGCATTTATGCGGACCAGAGTTCTATCTTTTCCTGTCTAGTTTCCTTCATAGTGCAGTACGCTCTGCAGTCAAAACAATTTACTAGGAAGGAACTTGTAAAATAGTCCGGTTTCATTTGCATTGCAGGTGTGTTGTATAGAAGGAAACATTTTTCACAATTGTTGCAAGTAAAGGCCCATCAACTTCACTGTCAATACATGACATCCTTCGCCGCAAGTGTTCAATGTTTGGAACTTCTTTCGATTTCACATTAATGGCGTTTGCTTTTTGGCATAGCTGCTGAAATTGGAACGTTGCAGTAGTTCTCTGACTTCTTCAACGATCCAATTTGACTTCAAAGTGTATCTTGATTTGTTAGTTAACAACTTCCCTATTGTCGCGCCTTTGAAATTCATATTTAAGAGAAATTCTGCCCATTTTATTTTTTTGCTATGATGAGGTAGACGCAGTCCTTGATGTCATGAAAGTCTTCGTTGCCCATTAAGACACGCAATTCCAGACTTCCATGTTGTTCGTCCTTGCACGTAGCTCCTTTTAACCTTCATTTATTTTTAAACCCATTCAGCCTATTACTTCAGACTTTTAAGTCATCTAACGCCTCATCTAACGTGGTCGCCGAGGCATAGTGGTAAGTGCATACACCGCCACGCAGAAATTCTAGGTTCAATTCGATTCCGGACGGGACAGCTCGCAGTTTTTCAAGGCACCACCCCTTTCGAGCTGCCGACAACACTCAAAGTGTATCAATTGTCTTTGAAAGGCTTCTCAAATCTCGCCGTTTGGAGTCGGCAAAAAACTGTAGGTCCCTTCTACTCGTGAGAGAACATGCACAACACGATTAGTTCTTGTAGAAGCTAGGCTCTGGTCCCATGTGGGCTGTAGTGCCACTCAATTATAATTGTTAACGCCTCATCGACGGCTCACTGTATTCCAAGAATAACATCCCTATTTTCCTCTGTACCACGATTACATGTCGCCTTCTTAAAACCAACGTGGCGTGAGGCCAATGAAAATTGACTGCGTTTCTTCAACTTTGCATTGCAGACCTCAATTGAGAAGTTCACTTCAATTGCATTCGAATGTAAGCCAAATATCCCTTTCCATTCCACGTTTGTACCCCAAAGATTGAAGCACAAGTCGAACCGACTTCCCTATCGCCCCTTATTCGTTTGCCGAAAAATCAAAACCACAATGTGCTTTACTGCCCTAAGGAGAAATACTTGAGCAGATAAAGTTCAAGCAGCAGGCTCTGTGCGAACCATCGAAACGGAGAGGATAGTAAAAAAGGAAATTTATGGAGTAGACCATGAGCACGCCCACACAAATATATACACCACAATCGACAGAAACCGTGTCGGGTGTGGAATGGGGTCTAAACACCCACAAGAGATCCGAATACGTTTGTTGTCCAGCTCTGTGGAGTACAACACGTGCTAAAATTTTCTGACTTTTCGTGCTAATTTAAGCGCAGGACTTTAGTGTGGACGGTGGAGTTCCTTGTGTGTGCTTCATTTACCCGGGATACCAGATTTGTTTGCTTTAATCGCATGGGAATCGCAATTAGGTTAATTGACTTCAGCTAATTACGTAGAATTAATTGCACCGTGCGTAGGATGTGTGCCAGAGGCTTATTCCTTAGTGAATTGAAGACGAAAACGAGATGTCTGAAGTGTGGCTGGAGGGGGATGTAGAGGGGGATCTGAATGACCATTTCGTATAAGGATATCATATTCAACGCCAGAAACATATGCGCTGAGTGCTTCGCCTACAGTTTTCGGTTTCGTTATGTTCTCCAGGAAGGCGTGCTTCCTAGAAATAGCAAATAATGAGAAAGCCATACTTTACAGTTTGAATGAATTGCCTGGGAGAGCATATTGTAAGGATCTTTGGGGGTAATCGAAGTCTGGAAACTTTTGCTTGTCCTTTCGTTCAACGATGGGTGTTCTTTATTGGGAATTGTTACATGCCTGGACGTATGCAAATTTAAAAAGGATCCATGGTACTGCAGCCACGCACTTTTGTGACATCTATTCGATTTCGAAAATTTCAACAGCATTACATACAAGCATCGTCAATCGTCAAATTTGTGAATAGAATCCAGGATGTGACTGTTTCTATCACTTCGAAGATGAGAAGTCCAAGCTGCATCTTCCTCATATCCCTTACAAAAGCTTGAACAAGGCTGAACGTTACATGCAAGCGATGCTTTTATTATTGACTGTGTGCTTATGCAGAAAAAAAATTAAGATGAGAGACAATAGACGCGTAATTGTGCTATTTACACGTCTTTTGACTCTCAAGAACCAGTGCCATTAATCCAGGACACACAGGTACCGACGGATCTCAACTAACCTGCTGTACGCAACTGAAGACACTTGGCGAGTGAAAGAACCAGACGTAGAGGGAAGAAAGACCTGATGTACAATTAAATCTTAAAAAAGGAATTGTTTCAGATCAGCTTCTGTACTTTTTGGGAAAATAATTCTCCAAATACGTTCGGGGCAGGGGATGGGGATCTACATTTAAGCTGTAAAGAAAAGTGAAGCATGTTCGACTTGCTTACATACTCCAAACTTTAACAAGTAAAGCCTTTCATTTTATACAGCACAACCAAGGCCGAACTTGTCACTTCATAGGTCTCCAGAAGAGAATGTAGGGCTTGTTAAGACCACAATAAGGTCCGGGTAGCCACGTTTCTACTTCCTACCTACCTTACTCAAACTGCTACACTTCAGACCACTTTCTCTGTCAATGTCCCTCCTTGGCTCATATCGGGTAGCGCTTGTTTGGTGCCGTCGTGGTGGGAGCTGCAAACCTAAGCCCTCTATCATAGAAGCGCTTGCTGGTTTTTCATCGGATGGAGGAGAGGTGATCGTATGTCACATGTTGACTCCCTAAGTCGTTCGTTCAACATTCTTCACGTTGATGATGTATCCTTCGAGTTTATCCTAGCAGTTGCACAAAAGCAAGATTCTGAAATTGCTGCAATTGCCCCCGGATTAGAAAAAAAAAGAAAGTCCCTATTTCGAGATGATTGACGGACTAATTTATCGTAAACGTATGTTCTATCGCAAATGGAGAATGAAGTCATTCGAACACATTACGAGGCCCTTTGTCATCTTGGTGCCGAAAAATGTTTCGCTCACTTGTCTGAAATCTATTGGTTTCCTAAGATGAAGGATAAAGTGAAGACATTCATTAGAGGATGCCTCAAATGTATTTTGTTTTGTCCTGAGTCAGGGAAGACCAGATGCACCTTATACCCAATACCGAAAGGGAACTACTCTTTTGACACTCTCCATATAGATCATCTCGGTCCTTCCTCGTGTTCTCGTTCTAGAAAAAAACATCTGTTCGTTGTAGTGGACGGGTTTACAAAGTTTTTAAGGTTGTTTCCTGTAAGAAGTACCCAAAGTAAAGAAGCAGTGTCGTGTTTGGAGAACTATCTTGAACATTATTCACGACCCAATAGGATCGTTTCGGATCGTGGGTCTTGTTTTACGTCCCAAGAATTCGCTGAATTCTTACTTTCTAATAATGTTCAGCAGATAAAAGTTGCGACGCATTCTCCACAGTCAAATGGGCAGGTGGAAAGATTAAATCGAGTACTAGTGCCATTGTTAGCAAAAGAGTGCGAGACTGGGACAGAAACATTGCTAAGATAGAGTTCGCCATAAACAACACGAAAAACAGAAGCACTGACTTTACTCCAAGTAAACTTTTTTTGGAAAAGAACAAAAAGGAAAATTGTGTGACAAAGTTAAAAAGTTCTTGGGGAGTAGATCAGATTCAGGTATTGATTTAGAGGCGGTTAGACAAAAAGCTGCAGAAAACATTAATAAAGAACAGGAGCGCAGTCAACGATACTTTGACAGTAGGCATAAACAACCAAAAGAGTATAAACAGGGCGATTATGTTATGCTTAAGAATGTTGTTAACATACCAGGTGTAAATAAAAAGTTGCTAGCCAAGTATAGAGGTCCATATGAAATCAAGAAGATTTTGCGCAATGATAGGTATATTGTTGGCGATATAAATAGAGAGGCTTTCAATTAACAAGGATACCTTACCGAGGTGTGAGCAGTGCACATAACATGAGGCCATACATGATGACGACAGCAGATTTGGAACATGATGGAAATGAGGATGTAGCAGAAGATGAAACATATACCAATTCAGCAGATCAAATTTCTTAATATTTTCTGTATTCTATTAATCGCTTGAGTTGAATGAAATATGTAAAGTTATTGCAAATTGTGGTCGCCGTGGCGCAGTGGTAAGTGCATCGACTGCGGCGCAGAAAGTCTGGGTTCGATCCCCGGACGGGACACCTAACATTTTTTCACGGCACCACCTCTTTCGAGTTGCTGACAACACTCAAAGAGTATTAATTGTCTATGGAAAGCTTCTCAAATCTCGCCGTTCGGAATCGGCAAAAAACTGTGGGTCCCTTCTACTCGTGAAGAACAATAGCATGCACAACACGAGTAGTTGTTGAAGAAGCTAGGCCCTGGTCCGTTATGGGCTGTAGTGCTACTCAATTATTATTATTATTGTAAATTAATTTTCTATGGAAAAAGGAGAATATATGTAAAGCTATTGAGAAAATGTATTTGATATTATAAAACATAAGATGTTTGTAACAAGTAATCGGGACGATTACGTGATCAGGATGGCCGAACTGTAGGCGATTTACAAAAATCTGCTACTTGCTTTACGCCTACTTATAATTCATGCACCTGCTTTAATTTTTATAGTAAATAAGCAGTCGTTGATTCGGCTACAAAGGTTCTTCAATCCTGCTTGTGAAACTCTCCCGGTCAGCCCACTATATATAACAGCGTGTAACACACATTGGTTGCTCAATAAATATATATTACGCACAGAGTGAAGTAGTCTTTCTTTCTTTCTGTCGCCTCCTACAGTAGTACAATGGACTAGTTAGAGCTTTAGTTCAGTGTTTCCCAAACATCGAAAAAAAGAATTTAAAATTCCCAAATTAACCCTACGGCCTGTCCTGACTTTCTTTCAGTAATTTTCAGAACATATTTCAATTGCTGAATTCTTGCTATTATAATCCGACCTTCGATGCAGTGTACTACTTCATTTGGAGACTGAGGACGTCCGAACTCCAACGCTATACTAGTTAAACATCAGAATTACAATAAAACCTGAACCAATTACTACAAAACTTAAAATAGATACGACTTCATGAAGGCTTAGTTTCAACTTTAATTTGATTGGATAGTGCTGGCAAAGTGACCCGCCTTAATAATTTCTTACACAGAAGTGCTGTCTCTGCATAGCGCAGCTTCACGCCCATCTTCAACCTCATCTGTCCTCTCATCCCCCGCACATTTTATGGCACAAGAGTTGTGAACTTTTTCAAAATCCATTTATCATTCGCCGCAATTTCCATTAAGAAACTTTTTCCACCAGCAACTGGAGTGGTTAGGGACTGTCTGTGTTGCACCTTTTTGCGTGTACATGATTTTGTTTTTCCTTTCCCTCGCTTTCTTCATTCAATTAGTTCGAATTGCCAGTCTGAAGAAAAAAGACTAGTGCGACCTGGTGTTGTTTTTACATGAACAAGTTGACCAGCAGAGAAATATAATATTTCTTAGTCTGTAAGGATAGGACTACTTGCCTCTACATCCCGAGTGCCATGCCATCAGATAACTTCTGATCACTTGAAGTCGGTGCAGAAGAGAAGAGCTGATTTAATTAAAGGAACTGGTTATACCATCACTGCAAATGCCGAATAACGCTTAAATTGTGTTACTTAGCAGGAGAGTGAATATGGTGTCCTTGTATCTGATAAAGGGACTCAAAGAGGCCGAACCACCCCTATATATGTATGAAAAACCTTATTACAAACAGATATCTGTACGAAACCCTGCTGCTATGGAAATCAACAGGAATGGCTCAAAAATGGAAAAGCACACTGGCTCCAGTATTTTTTGCGACGACACTTAAGCTTTTCCTAGCACTTCGAACATCAGAGAAGAAAGCAGAAGTCAAAGCTACTTACAAACGTGCTCGCTTTCTGTCAAAGAGAACTTCTTCTCCTTCTTCGGATAGCGCTACGCTTGACTAGGTTCATGCCGCCGTACAGTCTATACAGTTCGTGGTTGAATCTTTTCCTCCAGATGCCATCATGTCAAAGAGACCGATAGGTGGGAAATTTATTGTGCTTTACAAACGGAGCCAGGATGGGCATTAAGACTCTGGAAATCTCATCTCTCATCAACTAGAAGGAAGATGGTAAAACTTAGCCATCTTTCCCTCAAGGTGAAAGCGATTAGATGCAACCTCACCTTATGCTAGATTATTGGTCATAAGGAAATAAAAAAGAAAGGGGAGAGAGCCACTAGCAGAAAATCAGCAAACACCCTTTCCCTAATTCAGGTTATAAGATCTAAATTACATAATGAAGCCATCTCCTAACCGCAGGTGGAACATCCTGAACAAGACAGCTATGCTGGTAGATCAGTGTTCCATGGACAAGGAACCTAATCAGGCTTTATTAAGGCAAGTACATCTGATTGTGTCTTAAGTGTACTTACCGGTCATTATATAATGGCAACGACTTCTGCATGGCTTGTCAAGATGAGTCAGAAAAACAAAACCAGCCTACATTACCTCGGAAACTGCCCTTCTCTATCAACTGTGAATAATATTGCAACAGACTAGACAAACTAGCTGAAGTACAAGTAGGAAAGAATATGAAATTCCTAAAGGAAACTAACGCGCTCAATCAGTAACAGGAAGTGGAAGTGTAGAATTCAGAGCACCCTAACAGACTCGAGAACGTAATCTCACCGGAGCAATGGTCTCACTTGTGGTCTAAAGTGGTCTTAAGAAAAATTCTTAGGAGTCATCAGAATCGAATATAATCTTACCTCAATTTCTGCTCAATTCCCCAGCCATTTGAGGATGTCAGAGCTAGACGATCGCATACTTCAGTCACTGCCTTACCGCCTCTAGCATAAGGGATCATCAGAGTTTGTACTGATAGTCTAAGACCTACATGGGTCCTTGTTTATCAATTATCAAGTGTTCTACAAATGAATTTGCTCTTTCATTCTGGTTACACAAAAAAGCTCGATTTAAGTGCGGAACACTTAACCACACTAACTCACACACAACACAGCCGTGAAAAATGTTTCATTAACCGATATTTTAGTACCCAACCACAGCTTGCAAAACAGAACAAATTTGAACCATTTCTGAAAAAATTTTGTATGAGCTATGAGGAATACTTGAAGCTCCATACACGCGACTTTTCAACTTAACAGACCTAGCACCCATGGAGAGTTTTTTCCTGAGCAGTAGTTGCTTTCCATCAATGAAGTTACTGAGCACGCAATCACTGAGGCATCCGCACATGCCGTCCCTCAAAGTCCTCTCTCCATGCCGAAGATTCATCCGGCTTGGATTTGAAGACTCACTTAGCAAGAGCATGCTGTCTATCTCAAGGCATAAAGAATCAGTTTCACAGTCTTACTTGCCATACAGCTCTCGGTTTCATGAAGCAGGTGTAAAAGTTTTGTAGATCATCGAGGGCAGAAGGCTTCTTCGAGTCAGGCGTTTTGGTTCAAATTGTTTAAGCAAATCATCACCGGTTCTCAATAGCAGTTCTACGTTGGACCACTACTTTGATTGTTTGCGGAATTTTATGTCTCAGGGGGAACTTGTCAGTGTGGAAAGAAGGTTGTCTATCCTTTCCTCATTGACCCCAGGAGAAGTTCGTGATGCAGCCTGTCGATCTGTTTTTTTTTCACTTTTGCTTAACTAAAATCGTCATGGGTTGATCCATAAAATTATCATTACGAGTAATAATTACATGTAAGCGCCAGGCTTTGACCATATCATAAATTCCTCTGCCAATGGTCGAGTTTTAAATATTCTATCATTCGATGGTGCTGCCATGTTTTTCAAGTCGCCAAGCCTATGTCTCGACATGGCTTCTTCTTCTTCTTCTTCGGATGGCGCTACAGTCCGGGGTGGACCTGGGCCTCAACCAACATGCCTCTCCAGCTAGTACGATCTCTTGCCAGCTGCCTCCAGTTGCGCACTCCAAGTTGGTTGAGGTCCTTTTCCAATTGTGTGCGCCATCTCAGTCTAGGACGTCCTCTGTTGCGTTGTCCCTGTGGCTTGGATTCGAAGACTCTTCGGACCGGAGCAGTGTTGTCCATCCGCTCTACATGGCCTAGCCACCTTAAGCGTTGTATCCGTAGACGCTTGACTAGGTTCATGCTGCCGTACAGCCCATACAGTTCGTGGTTGAATCTTCTCATCCAGATGCCATCAACGCAAACATGACCAAAAATCGCACGCAGAACTTTTCTCTCAAACAGACCAAGGGCTTCCTCATCCGCTTTTAGTAACGTTCAGGTTTCTGCGCCGTAAAGCAGGATAGCGATGATCAAGGTGTTGTACAAAGTCACTTTGGTCGTTCGGGAGAGCGCTTTATTACTCAATTGCCTCTTAAGCCCAGAGAAACAGCGATTGGCAAGAGTGATTCTACGCTTGATTTCGGTACTGATGTTGTTGTCCCTATTCACCGCGGAGCCGAAGTAGACGAAGTCCTTGACTACCTCGAAACGTCTACTGCCCATAGTGACGCTCTGTCCGAGACGTCGATGTTCTGCGTCCTTCTTTGATGACAGCATATACTTAGTTTTGCCGTCGTTTACCACCAGTCCCACTTTAGCAGCTTCCGCTTCGATGCTAGCAAACGCCTCATTGACGGCTCGCTGAGTTCGGCCGATCACGTCAATGTCATCCGCATAAGCTAGCAGTTGAACGGACTTGTGGAAGATCGTGCCTCTGGTGTTGACGTGTGAGTTACGCACGATCCCCTCAAGAATGATGTTAAAGAAGTCGCATGACAGCGCGTCGCCTTGTCTAAATTCTTTTTTGACATCGAAGGTCTCGGTGAGTTCGCTACCGACCTTGACGGAGCAGCGAGAGTTCTCCATCGTCATCCTACACAATCTCGACATGGCTTCACCTGTGTCTTTATCTGGAGAAAAGTACATTAGTTTTCGAGGTAGCTTTTGGTATCCAGAAAATTTCAAAATCCCTAGAAACTTTCACAAATCAGAAGAATTCAATTGAAAATCAGGTCTGTTGCATTGATTAGCGTAAAGTTTCTATCATATACTCGTATCAGTCAATTTTTTAAAGATTTTCCCAAAGCTATGACCCTCCTCCTGTTTAGTTTAGTTCCAGTCGTCGGACGAACGGTTCAAAGATACATCAATATTACCAGCAATGTCTTGCGGTGTGAAATGAATGAATGAATCCTTGTCATCCTTTCGCTATTTTTCCGATTGCCTAAAAGCGGTCTAGGCAGATGCAGAAGTTGGTGATGTTACCTGTCATTGTTTAGTCTATCTGAAAAGACAAAATACTGCAAGCATTATTATGACTTAAGGAGAGGACCAGTTATAGATGCACGGAACCGGATATCTGCTTACAATGACAATGAATTGAACCATTGCTTGCTTGATACGTTGTTGACCCGAAACACGGACATTCACGCTCCAGTTGCATAGCTAATTGAGTCCAAAACTTTCCTGGCTTATCTCTTTGCTTTTCGTTGCTATTAATGTACAATGGAAGATGCCAAGCCAGCAACTTTAAACAGTCGTTAAACGTAGCCAACGACCATCGATTGGTAACACGTTTGCAGAAATTTCGCGACATCATTTCGCCCGTGGTGTCAACCCCTCCCGTATTGGCATTACAGCCTAAATTTTGACTCGGTTTACCAGAAGTATTTTCTTGGTCGGTAACACAGTCATAATGTTCTGTCGACAATATTTGGACGGCTTTATATAGACGACACAAAAACCAGACAATACCTATTTTTAATTGTTAAATTTTTACAGATTTTGTTTTTTGGTCAATTTTTGGATTTTTTGAAATCATTCGTAAGGCAACGTTTTTCTGAAGTCGACAGTTCCCACAATGGATAGTCCAACTTGCACCCGGCCAAATACAGTGAGGTATAAAAGTAATCGCACTTTTGTACATCACGTTGTGCGGTGATTTTCACCACTATTGCAGAGATTTCGCGACTATTCCCGGATCATCCCAGATATGATTTCGTTGTATTCGGTGAACATTAGCCAAAAATTAAGCCCATTCAACAAATAAGCCATACAGTGACGGACAAAACAATAGCACCGAATTACACCTCGCAATATTTTGCCCAAAAAAAACTGTCTAAAAGTAAATCAATTTAAATGAATTTTATTTATGTTACTTACGTAAACAACAGATCTTAAAATATTAAAAAAACAACTATGCAACTTCAACACTTAAAAAAATATAATAAAAAAATAAAGAAATTCAACAAAATCAAACGCGAACTAAAGCACGAACATATTGCGCAGGATACATTAGATTATTTCCCTGTGTTTTTTTATATAAATTTATTTCTATATTAGAGTAAATTAACTGTTACATTTCCTGCTATCGTGCTATGCTACAAATTACGTTCATTTGGAAGTTATTATTGATACTGAGCAAAAGGATTTTTGAGAGCAAAAACGTTTTTTAAAATGACGCTTAATAAGTACTCCACCGAATTCAAAGAAAAAATTATTGCTGATTTTCATGCAGGGAAAGCAGTTAAGTGCATAGCTTAAAAATATAGGATACACCATTCCGCCGTTTCTCGTATTATAAGCCGGTTTCATAATTCTGGTAGCCTAGAAACCAAACATCGTGGTGGAAGGCCCAGAAAAACCAGCATACGCGATGATCATGATCATGTTCATGTCATGCAAGGGCAATAGGAAAGGAATTAGACTTGGCTATCTCCACCAGATCCATCTAGCGAAGGATGGTAGAAGCCGGTTTCCTTTCTTACCGTGCTGTAAAAAAGCCATTCATTTCGCCGAAAAATCGAAAGGCGAGGCTTGCATTTGCTAAGAAACACTCCAGCTGGACCGTTGCCAAATGGAAAACTGTTTTGTTCTATGATGAATCCAAGTTCAACCTGAAGGATTCAGATGTAATGAAGCATGTTGGCAGACCAAAAGGCGAAAGACTAAATCCACGATTTACAAGAGGGACAGTAAAACATGGGGGAGGTAGTATTATGGTCTGGGGATGCTTTTCCAACCAGGGAATCGGGCCAATTCATAAAATTGATGGAATAATGGATCGTTTCATGTACAGCCCTTGAGATGGATATTGCAACATGATAATGATCCGAAGCACACCGCGAAAATTATGCAAAAATGGTTTTTCCGATAACAAAATCAATGTTTTGAAGTGACCAGCGCAGTCCCCAGATCTTAACCTCATAAAGAACTTATGGGAGATTGTTAACAAAAGAATTTATCGAGACAGGTGTAACGGCAGGGATTCGCTTTTTGGTCAAGCTGAAATTGCTTGGAAGAATATCCCCGCAGATATCATAAATAATTTAATTGAGTCAATGCCCCGGAGATGTGAAGCAATTATTCAAAATAATGGTTTTGCTACAAAATATTAATAAAAAAAGATGTTTAGAAGAAAATTGAAATAAGTGCTTTAGTAATGTCGCGTTTTATTTTGTAGAATTTCTTTATTTTTTTATTATAGTGTTGGTGTTGCATAGTTGGTTTTTTAATATTTTAAGATCTGTTGTTTACATAAGTAACATAAATTAAATTCAATTAAATTGATTTCGGTGCTATTGTTTTGTGCGACACTATACATCTTCAGACACAAATTGTCCATGATTGTGCCCAACTGCCCATTCTAGAGTCTTGTGCTTCTCTGCAACAAACGAATTCATAAATGGCTTTTCAAATTTACACAACCACCGAACGACTTGAAGTCTTTAAAGGATTTAAAAACCGAATTTAAACCAATTCCCCAATCACCTTGGATTTGCAGGTCACGTAGGTGGTGTAGCACTTCGCACGTCTAACACCTAATGGACCCGCATTATTATTGGATCAGGCAATTTGCCCAGAAAGTAGTCCCGAAAATCCCAAAGGATGCCTGTTGGGGTATCATATGTGGAACTGAAGTTTTCCGATACATGGTACAGCAGTCAGTTGGCTGTGTTGGTATGTTTTTTGAAGATTTCCTTTATTCCCTCCCATTCATCAGAGTTCTGTGTATTTTTACTTTGTTTTATGTTGTTTTCAGTCGCATTGGCGTGGTCAAAAATAGATGACCCTTGCGGTGCTTCCAAAGGAATATTGTCAGAAGGAGGTCAGTTCCTTGTCACATATCAATTCTCTGACAACACACAGACCAAAGAGGAAAACTGAAAACAAGCGTACACTCCTTGTAATAACCCGCTAATTGTATCAGAAAATTCCATTAAGAACGACGCGACTCGACTTCAGCACCATACGCCACTGAGGCGCGATTCCTAGAATATGTTACTTCAACGTGTCAGCCAGATAAGTCATTATTAGCGAGCAACGGTTGGGAAAGTATAAAATCATTTCGCCCCCTCGGCGAAGCTCTGTAAAGTGTCCAAGTAAATTGATCACTTTAATCCACCTTCAAGTACTCAGGCACACTCACGCAAACATCAAACCTTTGCCACTGAACAGCAGAAACCGTAGCCTTTAATAATAAATACCCATCTCGACGGGAACTGTAAACAGTTGAATGATACAAGAACTGTTCGGGGGAGGTGGGTGGTCGGAAGTAGGTGGTTCCTCGAGGTACGTTTTTAGTTTATCCCTTTTGTCCTTGTAGGTATATATTTTGTGTAGCTGTATGTTTTCATTTGATCCATTTACCCGGGATTATAATTGGATTTGTGTTTTGTTGGTGGGGACTGCCAGGAGACATGCTATTCCGGTTTTCTATGAATTGTTGCCTCCGAGCGGCGGCAGTAGGTCAACAGATGAAATCGATAGACTTCGGCGATGTTCCGAGAATAACAGAAAAATAATTTTGTGATGTACAATTAGCTAGTGTTGCTAAATTGAATGCGAAGTACACTAATTTAAGGGGCGTCCCTTACACCTTACCTTGTCTTCAGAGTTGCCAAATAGTTTTGAAAGAAAGTCTGCTAAGTTTAATTGGAATTTTTTTCGGCCTGCGAGTTTCGGCAGTGCTGTCAGAGTAATTCCAAGAAAATGGTCTAATGTCAAGGTGACGATTGGATATCTCTATGTACGTCAGAAAAGCCAATTTTATGCTTCATGGGAAAAATAACAGTAAGGAGACATGGGACAGGACAGTGGGTTTTAGGTGGGTTGACAATGTTGGAAAGTTGAGAAGTGACATTGGTCAGGGAACAACTGACGAGTGAGTTGTAATACAAGTATCCCAACAAGAACGCAAGATTTAAGTTTTAAATAAAGCGCCGATATTTAAAGAAAAAACGTAAATTCTTTATTATATCGCAAAGTGGACAAGATGAGGTTATGTGTGGAATCATCGGCCAGATGGCCGCCGCGGCTTTGCTGGCACATATGCGATCTTTTAATGAAATTTTCAATTACCGTTTTGCATAAATCCTGCGGTATTTCATTAATGCAGCGTCCAATTTCCTCTTTTAAAGCTTGAGTGGTAGTCGGCTTGTTCGCATGAATCATTGACTTCAAAAAACCCCAAAGAAAAAAGTCCAATGGTGTTAAATCGCAAGATCTAGGCGGCCAATTCTGGACTCCAAAACGCGAAATAACACGACCGGGAAATGACTGATGCAGCAACTGAACTGTTTCTCTGGCTGTAGGGATGTGGCGCCGTCTTGTTAAAACCACATTTCCTCCACATTCATTTCTTCAATTCTAGGCACGAAAAAATTGGTTACCATTTCACGATACCGAACACCATTGACTGTTTGCGCTTGACCTGACTCATTTTCCAATGATTCCTCTAGCCCAAAATCCACACCACACAGTGACATGTTGAGGATGCATTTGCCTCTCGTGAATCACTCGAGGATTTTCCTCGCCCCAAATGCGACAATTCTGCCTATTGACGAAGCAATCAAGATGGAAATGGGCTTCGTCACTAAAAATGATTTTATCGGAAAAATCAGCATTTTCTTGTTGTCTCTTCAATACCCAACTAAAGAACTCCCTCGCCAGGCATGGTCAGCTGGCTTCAGTTCCTGAGTCAATTGAACTTTGTTTGCATGAAGATGCAAATCTTTCGTCAAAATTCGCTGCATAGGGGATTTGGAAACACCAATTTGCTGAGCTTGGTGTTGAATTGAGGTGGATGGAGTTTGAGCGACATCATAACGTACTACTGCGATATTTTCGGTCGATCGACCTGGTCGAAGACGCGTTGTTGTCTTTACATCAGTGTCAGACTCACTTTCGGCAAATTTTTCCATCAAACGCTTTACAGTTGACTCCTTTGGTGCATTATTGTAACCCCAAATTGATCGCAGTTTATGAACTGTAGCCGCAACACTTTAACCATTTTGGCAAGACAATTTCACAATGAGAACGCGTTGTTCATTCGTGTAGCGCTCCATTTTTATTAACCTTATACATTCTACTAACAAACAATAATAATTGTTCAAATGTCAAACAATGACAATTCGAATGGCGCCAAATTTAAATCTTGCGTTCTTGTTGGGACACCCTTTATAAGCTATTTGCAATATGAACGTAGCAGCCAGAGTGACGCTGCCAATAGTTACTTGTTTATGACGCACATATCTGTTGAAATAGAATATGAAAAATATTTTTTATTAATTTTTCGAAGCCTTTACACATTTCTGTTAGTCATATCAATTAGCGCTTGTCATTAGTAGAGTTCTATTGAAAATTAATCGCCACCAAATTAATCCGATATTCAAGCAATTAAATTTTCTGGGAATTTCAATCAGTTCTACGCTAAAGATTGATATTCCATAAGCACTCATTTGATGAATAGACCTGTGATAATCCGAAATTGAATATTAACTGCATTTAAATTTTCATAAGGGGCAAAAAAAACGCAATATCGCCAATATTTAAAAAATTGAAAACTACCGACGTGTATCCATTATGAAACTGAGTTCAATTACGAAAAGTTTTTGCTCAATTTAATTGAATTACAGTAGCGGCAAATTTTGTTGTGTTGCATGTGTAGCTCAATTTGGAAAAGGGTTAACAGTTGCAAACCAATTAATTATTAATACGTGACACTAACGTTGAAATCATAGACTCTAATTAGGAACATAAAAAAAGGGTGAATATATTTAACTTGCAAAAAAAGATTTGTTTTTTTTTTTGCAGATTCATTTGTCATTTACCAATCCGATTCAAAGCAAACACAAGTCATATTCAGGCAATTTGCTGCGCTCCCACATTAATTAATTTTATGACACAAAAGCGGTTTGGCTAATTGAAATGAGCACGGTAATTGCATTTTTATTACTTGCCATTGAAAAGGCATGTTAGTTCGTTGAACTAATGTAGTCGATGAAAAGGAGGTGAAAACTAGCGCCTAACACACAACACACAGCTTTTGATGGGAAGGTCATTTAAAGTTGATGTATTGTGACTTCCTGTGCAAGATTGAGAAAGCCCACTTAGTGTACGAGTAAAGCCATTGTGATGCAACTTAAACTGGTGACTGCCGGTTTTCTGATTTGCTAAGTGCCCAGAGGAATAAAAACTATTTCCCAAGCTTGTACTCGTTTATACGGTTGGTCTCTCTTAGAAATTTCCACAGATTTCCCCATCTGCAATCGGCTTGCAGACCTAGGCTGTAGATAAGAATCTTAATGTTTCCAACCGTTGGCAGAGATGGGAATATTCCAAGGCAGTAGAAGAGTGACTCTCACTCCTCCTCGTCTAGTTAGTTTTTACGTAAGTTATTCCATCTGAAACTGTTGTGAATGTTTGTGATAAACACTACGCTCTACACAGTCGCAGGCGCAATTTTCGGTAGCCACAATACCTCGTTACTCAAGCTCACGCATAAGCTCAGAAAAGTGTGAAAATCGAGAGTAACGAGAAATGCTTGTCAATGGAACTGAATATGAGGGCAATTTTTTTAAAAGCTATAAGAAAGTTTTTCAAAAAACACATTAAATTCAGAAAAATGCATAAAATTTTTATTTGAATCGATAGCATGGTCCATCTAATTTAATGTTTGAAGATTATTCGCATAGTTCAATTTTGGCATACTCTTTCAAACATTTCACTCGGTATCTCACAAATAAGTGCCTCAATGTTTTCTTCAATTGCGTCAATTGAAGCGGACCTGTCTGTATAGACATGAGCTTTAACATAGCCCCACAACAAATAGTCTAAAGGCGTTAAATCGCGCTATCTAGGTGGCCAATTGACCGGTCCCGAACGTGAAATAAAATGTTCACCGAACTCGTCTCGCAATAAGTCCATTGTTGCGTGTGCTGTGTGGCATGTGGCACCGTCTTGTTGAAACCACATCTCATGAAAGTCAAGCACTTGCATTTTGGCAAAAAGAAGTCGGATATCATCTCACGGTAGCGCTCATCATTCACAGTTACGTAACGATTCGCATCATCTTGGAAGAAGTACGGTCCAATGATGCCACCAGCCCATAAACCGCACCAAACTGTGACTTTTTCTGGATGCATTGGTAGCTCTTGCAATGCTTCTGGCTGATATTCACTCCAAAATCGACAATTCTGCTTATTTACGCCAAAAATGAGCTTCGTCGCTGAGCCCAATGATGCGCGCGATGAACTTCTTAACAGAGCACGAATTTTGATAATAAAATTCAATAATTTGCAAGCGTTGTTCGTTTGTAAGACGATTCAAACTGAAAATGTTTGGCATTGAAACAAAACACGAGTCAGCTGTTTAAACCAGTGTTGCTAAAAAATATTAGCTAAAAAATCACCCTTTATTATACATCTTATAATATTACTTACATTTGGCAATACAATAGATAAAGTGAAAGAGGACATCTTTAAGCGAAAAAGCTGACTAAGTGATTGTTTTTCGGTTGGACAATTTATAAACCACGAAGAGAGTGCTACAGAGACTGAAAATATGGTAGTGAAGGTCCGATACGTTGGAACTTTACCACCAAGTTCCATAAATTTGTTTCATTCCTCCAAAAATGGAACAAATTGAACATTTCTTTCCGATGGTCAATTGTGACTGCTGCTTCTTAAGCAATTCAAACAGGCGAGCTACGCACAGATTTAGATCAAATTGAGCGCATCAGAACATTCTAACAGCTAGTAAGAGACAAGTACATTGCAATCTTACTCAACACGAAACACACATAACCTAACATGCCGCCAATTCAGGATTTGAAATCAACCCTAAATGGTGACCGACCTTTGGAGATAATTAAATCCAATTCATTGACGGCATCTCATTTCATTCCGTTAAGTACGCGCATCGTTTCACTGATGGTTATAAGGTTAATTTAACTGTTTGCATTAATTCATGTGGCAACTCAACACTGACGGTTTTTAAGTAGCCTGATCGTTTCATGTGGCTCTTACGGTTAATGTTATCGAGTGATATCTTCTATGCCGGCTTTGCTCCATAAGGTGCAACATTTTACCGAAATTCTTGATGACGGGCAGACCAGTGTGTGGAACATCTTTGACATCTAGTAAGACACTTGTGATTACGGAGTGCTTCCCTCACTTATGGTAGAAAACATTACAAGGCGTATTTCTTTGGAAATTCCACTCACAGTCAAATCAGTATATATTCTTACACGAGCAACATATTACAGAGCTAATTATGCGCCCCTTCAGCCCAAAATCAGACTAAGGCCTAGCCTCTCAGGAACTAGTTGCGTTGTACACTCTATTGTTGCCTTACGAGTAGTGGGGTCGTACCGATTTGTCGCGACTCCGAATGGCGAGCTTTTCATAGACAATTACTTTCGTCAGCAAATCGAAGGAAGTAGTGCCGTGAACAAATTTGATGTTTTCCATCGAGAAATCGAATATTGGACCTTCGACATGTGAGCCGACGCACTAACCCACTACACCACGGCGACCACGAATTGGAGAGCTGTCTTCACAGAAAATTTACCACGACAAGTGACGTTTTAAACGTATGTTCGTTTGGCAAAATCAGATTATTGTCGTTTGTGTTTGCAGATATATGCACAGCAATATAATCGAGTGACAAAAAAAAACCTCTCCAATATGACAGTCTGCACTCATTCTTCAAAGTAAACCACTTTTTACTGGAAATGAAGTTCTAACATGAACGAAGCTTAAGATGTCTCGCAATGTTCTTGTTAATGCTTTTTCCCAATCAAGTCAACTGGAGCAAGATTTTAAGCACTTCAGGAATCTCAATTTCCTCGCCGACCCGTAGATTCCATTTCCAATTTGTCAACATGAAACACGCCTCGCTTCAATGATTTGCATTTTCCGCAAACAATACCTAAATCGAATTAATTAATTTTCTCCTTTAAAATCCGCTTCAATACCAGCACCACTTGGTGATAATTAAGGTTCCGCAGAGAACAATGAAAAGCACACTCACGTTGGTGACGTCGACAAACTAATCTGTGCCACCAATTAGTTCTGTTAATCCAGCAATTTCCCGCTGATGCATCAGAATTAATCTGTTAGGCCGTCATCAATTAGAAATCAACGAGATTTCACACACTCAGAGTAGTTAATTGCCAAATCGAACGAGTCGCGTCAGCGATTGTACGCAAATTGGAAAAGTTCCTCATGCCATGTGTGGGGGGGCTCAATCGATTTCCAGTCTATTTCCGAACTAAATTTCAGCCAAAAACCGGAAAACAGAATTTAAATTGATTTTCATTTGCAATTCAGTAAACAAGGACAGCCCCCGCACAGGGTGAACTAGATTTGCTCTTGAGCCAAAAATTCGAAATGAATGCGACTCGTGCTACAGCTACAGTATGCAGTCAACTTACAAAGCGGCACAGGCAAAAGACTACGTCTTTCAGTTAAGTTACAGTGACAGCGTAGAAACAAGTGACAGACAATATTTGATGTCTGTTGTTAAGACTTCCCATACCAAAGCGTATTCATGAGATACGAATGCACACAGCCTTGTGATGAATTGTCACTTCGTTCTAATTGCGAGGCAAACTTTATCATTCGCAGACGGCTTGAATTCCAAATGAGTGTCTAATTTGCACTGTCTGATGGTTCATTACAGTAATTAGCTCGGGAGGGAGGCTCATTGCATTCCTAGTTGCAAGCTCAAGTGGTGAGTACATAAGTAGATCCTTATGAATTTATTCTACCCCGTAGGATGAGTGAAGTAGTGACAACCGATGCTCTTCATGCAGTTTCGTTACTCTCGTAACCTGTCTTGAATTGTTGTTAACTCTCTGTACAAGTTTTCTATGCAAACTGTTCGCAAAATTAACAATTGGAAGTTGGCATTGAACTTTCGGTCCCGTCCACTCTTAATCTTGCAGAGGAATATTGACATGAACAATATGCTAAATATGGGTTGGAAGGCAATACAATACTTTCTGCCGTCAATACATTCCAAGGACATCCAAAAACATCTTTCTCGGAACGAAATTTGTAAATGCATTACCCAGGCAGCACGCAATTCAAACGGGGCCCAACTGTTAGAGTGCGTCTCTTTTGGCCACCAATTTTCAAAAAGGACTTAGAGGTATGGTTATAAGCAACTTTGCATCGTCAGAGATGAACTCTTAAATTTTGGGTACAGCAACATCAAGGTGGAAGCGTAGATTTTTTTTGAGGTTGGTATACACTGCACTGGAGCGCTTAGACGTAAAAACTGCTACAGCAGACGCTTTTGTGATAAATAGCTTAAGTTTTCAGCTTCCACAACATCCGCCAACTGATACGAACAAAGGGACATTGACAGATAAAGTGCCGGTGCAGAGGGTGTCTTTGCTAAGCCCAAGTTGACTTAGGTGCTTATCGAAGGAAAATCCTACAAGTTTTCTGCACTTTTTTCTATGGAGAGATAACAGAAAAGCCGCGGATTTCTTTCTGTCGTTCGGGAGTATGCACTTGGTTAGCCTGCATCGTGAAGAGCCATGCCATATCTTTATACTGGGAGATCCAACCGTCGATGGAAGCCTTAACCAAGGTGGGTTCGAGCCCAACGAATGCCTCTGAAGAACCTTGCCTGGCTAGTTCATCAGCAATCTCGTTTCCCGTGATCTCGTGATGCCCCAGGACCCAAACAGGTTATAACGTATTCAGTCTGCCGACCAAATTAAGAAAAGACTTGCATTCTCGGACCGTTCTGGAAGTGGTTAAAGGGTTGAGTAAGGCCTGCGCCCCTTCCACCTGTTCTTTACAATATACTTTCGCTGACTTGAAACCGTCCGTGAAAATTCTACTACATTTCCCTACCGGTTCAGTTTCTGGCCAGAGCTAGTCCTGGACGCAGGGAAAGTCGACTTTGCATAAGCGATGCACCTGGATCGTTTGTTATGTCATAGGAGATCCTGTCTGCGAGGTCATCAAAACTCCAGTGCGATTTGAACAAAAGACCATTCCATTTTAGTTGGAAGATAGCCTTGATTGTACAGCCTATGATGTGGATGTCAAGGGGAGGGAGATTTAACAACCCATCAAGAGCAGAGGCAAGCGTGCTGGGGAAGGTCCCCGTGCAGTCGAGACACTTATTAATATTCCGGTAGGTTTGTAGTCTTTCAGGAACCAAAGATCTCGTCATGCAAGGCGAAAGTTACTTATTTATACTTCTTTACATAAATAATACTGACTGTAGCGTCACAAGAAGAAGAAGAAGAAGAAGAAGTGCACCAATACTCAGATTTCCGCCAGTAGACGAAATCCTCAAAAAAAAAAACATCAATAGGACACTCTGGGTGCGATTGCCCTTCAGGAATTGACAAACAATATTTGCAAAGTGACTCGCTATTCGTTTGACTCGTCAAACTTTTACCAGAGAGATCATATGTATTGTAGTATTGGTCATTTTAGTGAGGCTAAAACCATTTTTCACTCTGGTCGTTGTGGCATAGGGGGTTAGTTCGTCGACCCACACAACCAAGGTCCAGGTCCGATTCCCGGTTTGATTATCTCGAATTTTTCACGGCACCACTTCTTTCGAGTTGCTGAAAACACTCGTACAGTTCTAACTGTCTATGAAAGGCTTCTCAAAACTAGCCATACTTCTGGGAGAACAGTATAGCCTGCAAGACACGAGCAGCTCTTGTAGAAGATAGGCCCTGATCCCTTGTAGGCTCTGGCTTAAACAGCTGACGTACGTTTCGTGTTTTGTTCCACTGTCAAAAATCTTCAGTTTGGTCTATAATTTAACCATGAATATTATATTATCAAAATTCGTGCTCTGTTAAGAAGTTCATCGCGCGCATCATTGTGCTCAGCGAAGCAACGAAGCTCATTTTTGGCGTAAGTAAGCAGAATTGTCGATTTTGGAGTGAATGTCAGCCAGAAGCATTGCAAGAGCTGCCAATGCATCCAGAAGAAGTCACAGTTTGGTGCGGTTTATGTGCTGGTGGCATCATTGGACCGTACTTCTTCAAAGGTGATGCGAATCGTAACTGTGAATGGCGAGCTCTACAGTCAGATGATATCCAACTTTTTTTGCCAAAAATGCAAGAGCTTAACTTGCATGACATGTGGTTTCAACAAGACGCAATTGACGCATTGGAAGACAACATTGAAGCATTTATTCGTGATATACCGGCCGAAATGTTGGAAAGAGTATGCCAAAATTGGACTAAGCGGATGGACCATTTGAGGGGCAGTCAAGGTCAACATTTGCATGAAATAATCTTCAAACATTAAATTAGATGGACCTACCGATTCAAATAAAGATTTTGTGCATTTTTCTGAATTTTATGTGTTTTCTATAGCTTTTGAAAAATCACCCTTTGTTTTACAGGCAACTTAGAAAAAATATGTTACATGCAACAAGGCTGATTTAAAAAAATTGTGCACAGCCTGCACTTATGTCTCAAAAGTATACAGGCAGCCATTAGCTCAAGTCGGAGGTTCTTGAGCCCAGATCACGCGATTCCCACGGTTACCGTACTATTTTCAAAATCATGCAAGATGCATAACGACACTTGATAATATAGAGAACGCTCCGAGTGGGATTATTTATTTTCTTCCTTCAGTCTCCTACAAGTCTTGGATTCGTTACCGAAATACCCAATAGACAATTTCACTTTCCATGCACTTGTAAAAAAAGCGTCAAAAAGTGCTCCAAAAACTTGGATAAAATTGTTTACAATACTCGTTGCTGCAAATTCATCGGGTATTAATATTTAATTAAATCTTTTCTCCTTTACTTTTGATACTTCAATGGACCCATACTCTCAACGAAATTGATCTTTTGGAAACAACTAGTCTCAAGTGTTCCATAATCCCCTTCAAACTTCACAACTTTTACCCATCCCCAGCATCTACTCTCCAATTGCTTCATTCCTTTACTGGTGATGGGATCTATCCATTCAGCCAACAAACGAAAACTGCAAAGAACACTTTAAAGTATCGGTTAATCGACCAAATTCAATGAGATTTGAAGAGTAATTAAATTTAAGCATTTCGCTCAGACAAAGCGTCCCGTAAACTATTGCCCACTGCAGTACGAATCAGTTTGCGAGCACAAACTTTAATTGGTTCCGATGGTTTCTTTGGTATACGGCTTGTTGCCTCGAATGGTCGTACGTTGAGGAAATCGTGAAATTGTTCGCACAAAGTCCTGCTGCATCCTCAGAATGGACGTTATCTCCGAAAGGTAAGAGTAAATACAGAAACTTTCCTCCCCACCGAAGTGCCATGGTGGTGTATGCGTTAGCACTGCTGGATGCACTGCAATTTTCGTGGCTTTAGAGTTAAATTGAGCAAGGATTCGGCGGGGTTTGCAGTTTAGTTTATCCTACCCTTGTGAGTGGTTCGGGTGTGTGTGTGTGTGTGTGTGTTTTTTTTAAGTGGTTGAACATTGCTTACACACAGGTTTATAGTGTTTGGCAAACAAAAATAAACACTCATCCGAGGATACGGTGGAAAAAATGTATGTGCTCCATAAACTTTTGTTATCCTGAATGGAAATTAACAATCGAGGGCATGGACAATTACTTTTAGTGCACCGCTACAATCCAGGAAAGCGAATAGTGTACCACGTTGGGAGACGTTTTCCATTGGGTTTCAGCTTACTTAATTAAACTAATGCACTTAAATATTTTTTTTAATGGAATTGAAGCGCGATCCGAAAGGAATACCGCCTGGGAAAGCAGTGTAAGATACTAATCAATTCCGCAAGGGATTATTTTCTCTGTTGTTAAGGGTCGTCGACGTAATTAATTTTGGCAATTAGTTTCAGAGTTATTTTTCAAAGGGGATGACTCACGTACAATTCAGTCAATGGGGAACAATTGTAGAGTGAGTATCCCTCCTGGAACACAATTTAGTCACAGCTGTGACTTCTATGAGTCCCAGAACTGCCTTTGCACAGAGGGAAGGCAACATTTGTAAGCGACGAGTTGGAAATATACGTATTGAGGTTGGCTGTGGAAAAGTAAACCGAAATAGGTTTAAGGGTCTCAAAACATTATGATTGGGAATCTTTTTTTGTCACAAGACCGTCGACTACACTGGCCCGGTCACATTAAGCAAACGGACAACAACGCTTCAACTAAGAGAGCCTTCGAGTCCCAGCCTCCAGGTTGGAAGAAGAATGGGAATAGCGAACCTCCGGAATAAAGACCGATCGCCAACGTCGAATTGCACTTCTTGGGTCTTCTTTAGGATCTGCCGTTGTGTGAAGATTTGGTCGATGGTGGACTTTCCTGGCCTGAAACCACACTGATAAGGACCTTTCAGGTTGTTTGCGAACAGTTTCAGGCGTTCACACAATACGGTAGAGAGGATCTTGTACGCGCTGTTAAGGAGACTAATCCCTCGATAGTTGGCGCATTCGAAGGGGTCTCCTTTCTTGTGGACCGGGCAGACGACACTGAGATTCCACTCATCGGGCATGCTTTCCTCCGACCATATTTTACAGATGAGCTGGTGCATATGCCCAACCAGGTTATCTTCAGCTTCTTTAAACAGTTCTGCGGACAGTCCATCCGCTCCAGCAGCTTTGTTCGACTTCAGTCTCGATATTGCTATCTAGACCTCGTCTAAGTCGGGGGGACTGAATTCTGTCCGTCGTCGTTCAAATTGAGAGGAACATTCTGCATAACAGCGGGATTTGGGCCATCATCGCAGAAATGATCTTTCCAGATCTGACTGAAATTTTCTTATGACCACCTTTGGTTCAATGCAATGTTTACCGAAATAGTGTGTGAACGCATTGCCCTTCTTTCTTAAGACTCACCATTTCTTTATCTACACCCCATTTACCTCAATTAATTTTGTAAGGTCGGTAGTGAGCAAACAAGGATCCGATCATATCTTATGATATGAGAGATTTGAGATATGATTTTTTATATTTTTTAAATATTCGGGTGGAGTAACTTAAAGACTTAACTTAATAATTCTTACGTCTACTTTCCCACGCTTGCGCTCGTCCCGGAATTGACATATGTTGTGTTCCCACAGGTGTTCTCGGATGTCCATGTTCCGTACGCGATAGAATGTAGCGGCGGTGTCGGCGTCTCCAGTGACGTTTACCTTGTTGAAGATTAGGATACACTGCACTGGAGCGCTCAGACTCAAAAACTTGTCCATTGTACTACTAGGCAGCAACCTTTATTTACTGTAGTTTCGTGGTTTTCTGAAGAAAGACCAGCAGGCGCTTCTCTGATAAAGAGCTTAAGTTTTCAGCTCCCAACAAATCAGCTCCAAACAGACGCCGCCTGAGCAAAGTCGGGACATCGACAGAGAAATTACTCTGAAGTGTCTTCACCCTCTCCACAGGCGTCGCATAAGGTGTCATCACTAAACCCAAGCAGATTAAGGTACAAAGCGAAGGTGAAGTGTCTCGTTTGTACGCTGACATATTTTCTGCATTCTTTTCTGTCTAGAGATAACAGAAAAACCGCGGACTTCTTGTTGACGGGTGGGAGCTTGCACTTGGTGATCCTGCATCCTGAAGAGTCATGTCATCTCTGGTTGTGTTGTTGAAAGACCCAACCGCCGACGGAAGCCCTAACCAAGGAAGCAGGTAGTCCCAAGGTAAGAGGTTGTTACCTTGTTGATGCAATTGTAGAACGTGGGTCGCATTATCAGCCACACAGGAGAAGAAGAAAGCAAAAATAAAAATTATAGTTTTCCATTTGTGTCTCTGTCCAACACAGTTCAGAACCTTTCGGAAAATTGTAACTCCACCGATTTAATTATTGAAGTGGAATCGGAGCACAGTATAAACGACAAAAATTATTCGTCGGGCGCGAAGATCTCGAGGTATTTTTATACGCATTGTTCTAATCGGATTATCATCAGTAAGCCTTCTGTCCCAAGAATCTTACTTTAATTATGTATATCCGATCAGCCCTTAAAGAATTACGCAAACTGAATTATTGAAGACGAATAATTGCCTCTCGGTGAAAAAAGAAACAAGCTCTCGCAGCCTTAATACATATCCAAAGGACACATCATCGATACACACTGACAAGGGTCAGGAAGAATCCGATATCGGTTTTGTTTTTCTTTTTCGTTTGGCATAGCAAGGCCCAATAACAAATTCCCTCCAGCTTGACACATGACCTTAACCAACTGATAATAGACGTAAACAAAACAAATTCAACTCATCCCTCTGATGCGGAAGATAAACAGTGACTCCTGTTTATCGACGGATGCGCAGATTCCCTTTGGCATTTTTTTTCCACTGCTGAAGATGTATGTACATCCAGAAGCAAGAGGTGAAATGCCTTTGCCTGCTGGATGAGTATAGAAATGCGATTGAGGTGGTTACTTACTCTTTGTTCACCTCTGAAGCATTTGTTGTCATTTCTTGTAATGTAACCTTGGTTTCTAATATTCTAAAGGACTGCATACTTGTTGAAGGGCGAAAAAGGTGGTGTGTTTCTACAATTGTCTGCTGTACTTAAGGAATCAGAAACAAAGAACAGTCACGTTAAGTTTTGTAGAACGAAACAGTTAACAGATTGAAAGGTTTTAAGGGACAGAGGGAGTTATCATGCACTACTCATGGGGTGGAACACATCTTTAAGGATGATTATCGCGAACTTGCGACACTTTTGACCTTTGACAAAAGATTTCATACCACTGGCGTACGTTACCAACCGTATTTTTGATGCTTTCGAGCTGTGGCCCACAGATTGCTTGTTTTCAATTTCAATTGTGACTTAAACTCCTGCAAAAACATTCTCATCCTTTAATAATCCCAAGCTCCCAAGTGCCAGTATCTGAGGGAGGACATCCATCAGCACAGGCATCGAAATTATCATCCCCATTCATTGAGCACGCTCCGCATCTTTTAGTTGTAGATTATCTCTTCCTGTGCTGACCTATTTCCTTAATGAAGGCCCTTCAGTATTTCCCGATACCCATATAAAAGATTTCAACGAGATGTGCACACAGTCTGGATGTGCAAGTGTCTCACCCTTCTGCTTGCGGTGTCTGTTCCTCCGTAGGGGGAGAATCATTCCTTGCAAGCGCTTCCTGCTCATCCTCAAACGAGTTAATCAAAAGCCGATGCCAACTTGTGTCGCACAGGAAAGGTATGTATGCTGGTGTATGCTTTATCTTTGGATAAATATTTCCATGGAAGAGGTTCACGATGGGGACTTAATATGTTGCGGGTTCAACCGGGTGCAAGTGAAACACTGTCGCCGGGGCAATTCCTTTGAAGTGACTGCGGTGCAAAATTTTCTTCACATTACCTGTACACACACCAATAAGTGGTAATCACTTTTTCAAAGAATTGCGGAATATGAGAATTTTCGCGGCGAGATCAAAATGAATTGAAGTCTTCTGAGAACAAGCCCAGTGTAGATACCGAATTACAAGATTGGCCAAAGTCAATATTTTGTACACAGTAATGAAACTCTTCTGCGAGCAGCTGACAATATACACAGAAGTAGAGGCGTATGTTGGTTTCGTTATCACACAGATCCTTGAGCTTGTGGGAGTTTGAGAAATTTGCGATAGTCTTTGCTTGCATTCAGGAAGACAAAGACGACTGTTGTAGTTTCCAAGTCACTTCAGGATATTTTACAGCCTAATATCTTGAATCTTCTGAACAGGATACTCAGTATATGGCGGGACAAGTACTAAGGCTCTCGACGCGACTTCGCGATTCTTCAGATTTTTCACTGCACAACCTCTTTCGAGTGCTTCTCAAATCTAGCCGTTCGGAGTCGGCAGTTGTGAGAAAACAATAACATGAACAAGACGAGTGGCTGCTGAAGAAGCTAGGCCCTGGTCCCTCGTGCGTTGCAGTGCCATTCAATAATTACTATTAAGGTGCGTCCAAAATGATAGAGTCATCGCCAAGCTTGAAAGTACAGATAGCCATATCATAAGTGGAATAACTCTATCAAAAAACAGCTTGCTAGAACAACCTGCAACGTGAATTAGACCATTATCCTGATGGACCCCTGCGAAGTGTTGCTTCACTTCTTCAAGAAATGGTACAAATGTCGCTTCTAACATGTATTGGTTCTCCTCTGCATTCATCCTTCTGGGAGCAATTGTTAAGCGGGAAGTTCCATTCCCACCTCACGGCGCCTTTCACCATTACACTACCTCCTTCACGCTGACGTTTAGAGACCGAAATTTCTTCTTTTCTTAAATCACGGATGTGCCCATCCGTCCGGCACGTTTAACTTTTTTTTGTCACTCCACACAACTTTTTCCATTTTTTATCAAACTCCATGTGTTTTCGTGCCCATTCCAATCTTGCCATCCAATGCTGTGCAGTTTGAAGATTAAGAGGCCTTTACAAATGTATGAACACTGGATTTGGCGGCTTCTTTTCGAGGACATGTAGCAACACTTTGAATGCTTTTTGAGGAATTAGATAATTCCCTTTAGATGCGCCTTTTCTGATAATTCGTTAAGGCTGACGAACGGCCTGATGACTTTTTTGTGCCGCAAAGAGTGGCAAATGGGCACTTTAAAATTTAGGAAGAGGAGATGTGAATTTGTTTTGTTGAAGGTTGGTATACACTGCACTGGAGTGCTCAGACTCAAAAACTGATCCATTGTACTACCAAACCTTCGTTTACTGTAGTCTTCTGTTTTTCCGAAGAAAGACCAGCAGGCGCTTCTGGGATAAAATGTGTGTTCTTACCCTCGCCACAGGCGAGTGCCTTTGCTTAAAATAAGTAGACTTAGATGTTAAGCGAAGGAAAAGTGTCCCGTTTGTACGCTGACAAGTTTTCTGCGCTCTTTTCTGTCCAGAGATAACAGAAAAACCGCGGATTTCTTACTGAAGTTCGGGAGTATGCACTTGGTTAGCCTGTCATCTCTGGTTGTGCAATTGGGACACCCAAATGTCGACGGAAGCCCTAGCCAAGGAAGCGGGTAGATCCAAGGTGGGAAGTGAACGATTAAAGAGCCCTCCAATTAATTAATTAATTAAATTTTTTGCCCTTTTTCAAATTCACTCAACGGCTTCCCTGTTCCCATCTTGCGAATGTTTAAGTGAACAGCAAATAATCGACACCAATCAAGAGCAAGTCATCTCTTTTCACATTTTGAAATTCTACCATTAGAGGAAGGATACAGCTTCAGTTGTAGTTTGGCTCTATCTTTGTGGCTATTTGCCCAAATGACAGCAAATATCTGTAAATTTGTGGGTGTACTCAATGTTTCTGAGTATTGATTTCTTCTTCGAAATCCTGATAGATTTTTTCACCAATTACTTGTTTCGCATTTTTAAGACAGAACATTTTGAAGATGGCACTTTCATTTTGGGACACACCTTAAGTCATAACTTAGGCCCGCGGTAAACCAATTTTCTAGTGACTTACGACTACTTCCCTGCAGCGGTTCAGTTAGGTTGGTGAGTCCATATGGTGTGACTTTCCCTCATTCAGTCCATTGATATAAGACTCGATGCTTTAATAAATAAGGGATGCATTTAGCTCATGATTCAAACGAAAGAAGGTGAGAAAAATGAAGGCAAATTGTTTTGAACGGAAATTGAATATTTTTGGTCTGTCATGTCATAATTTGAAATTTTTCTGAATAAACTCCCGCATGGAATTTAAAACAAAGAACCGTGAAGTCGGGACTGCCAGCAGAAGAACGGGCTCAAAGAGGCCAAATGAGACGACCACAGTGAATGGTCGCTTATGAGTGCAGTACAACTGTCGGTACCTGTTCAGTGGATCTTTAAAACAACGCGTTTTGAGCTGCTGAAAAAAATTATTTCGTCAAATTAAGCAATTATCGTGAACGCTAAAATTGTAGCACACTGAAGCCGGATATTTTAAAAAGAGCTTAAGTACATCTTAAAGGGACTCAAACCATGTTTAAGAATACGTCAGAAAATATGATAAAATCTTTCCCCGCTTTCGGTGTTTTTGCCGAATTATGGTCGAGAAAACCAGGGAGTTTTTGGGAGTATCGCAAATGGCCATGTTCAGCACTAAATTTAACCTTGGCCACCGATGAGGCCTTACCCCGATGGATGGATGGATGGATAGTCTGTGTACATTGTGAAAGATGTTGAGTCTGTTTGTGTCTGCGAAAAGTCGAAGCAGTTGGGACTTTGTTTTGAAGTTGAATGAAGCAAAACGAGCAAGTAAAACCGTACAGTTGCTAAATTTATTACTGAAAACGATGTGAACTGATTCATGGTCACCGACAAATGGGCCGACCACTAGTTAGTGGGGCTTGTAATGCAGTTAATTTAATCTCTATTTGAATCTCGGTGAAGCGTGTCATTTGAAAACTTTTAAATATTTATGTAGGAACTTATAATGTTTTATTTGAAAATACAAGAAAGATATTACAATAGATCAGGAAACTTGGAAAGATATCACATTGTTCAATAGATCAGGAACTCAGGCTGAGTGGCTGAGTTGACTGATTCTCATGAATGACGACGACTAACTCCCTCTTCTAGTTACTCGCTGCTCCTTATATCCAGTCCCATACTGCAACGTATGTAGTGATCGATGTCATACGCTTATTTTCCACACGTAGGCGGCCACCGACCCTGCGACTAAGAGACCAGATGCTAAGAGGACCGCTCGCAACATTATTTGCTTACTAATCGAATTCCATTGATTTTATAATAAATCGCCCATGCCATTCAAGTAGTAAACAAGACCCGATCCTCTGCTACAGTCAGAAGGCATTACTCCCGCTGGCGGCGTAACCAAAATAAACAAATGGTGACGACTACGACGCCACACTGTTGACGACCTACATCGATGCGACGTGGACTGACCCACTTAAGTATTAATTGCAGTTCATTCGTTGTGTTCGTTGTCCCCTGTCGTGGTCGAAGTGATGCTTAACATTTTCTGGTATTCACCTTTACATCGTTCTTAAGCAAAACTACGAAATAATGTCGGGATTGAATGAGAAATAATTCATTTATGTCCTGATTCTAATAAAAAACAACAATACCAAATAGAGTGTTGCTCTTAAAATGTCATGTATAATTGAGGCGATGCCTTCAGTTAATAATACAATGAGGAAGCTATTTTTAAGTGAAAACAAAATGCTTTAGAAAGGAGCCTTGAGCCTTGATGCTTCGATCGATGGGGTAAACATTTTATTCGTCCACTGCATCAAAATTGCAGCATTTTGAATATTTGTTCACTCTGAGTCTCTCTTGTGACAATTAACTCAGCTTGACGCTGGAAAGGAAATTCACACTTTTAACATTCGGCATTGAACCGAATTTCAATCGCAAGATAAAAATGTTCACCGGAATACCGTCAACATCCTCATTATCCGCTCCATGTAATTAGACAACAAATCCACGCCAAAAGCCGAGGATAGCCGACCTAATTTCATAGCCACGCTTAATGTCAAATCAATCCCTTGTGCTTATAATTGGAAGCACGAACTCAATCCCAGCCCCGCCACTCTGCGTATCGGATTAAAACAATGCCAACCTGGCAGTCGTCATGTCAACTAGCTGGTGGACGTTGAACAAATGCTGTTTCCTGTACTCATCGGCTGCTTCTAATTAACGTCAGTGAATACAAAATGAAATTCTCAGTAGAAATGTATTTTTAGCTGCTATAGCAAACGCTGTACTTCCTGATTTCGCTTGTAATTGGTGTCGTTCGGCTTTGGCTTTTGCAGACAGTCGGTCCATTTCCGGATACCTGCCATTGTTCGCATTCTGCAATTTGTTTATTGTTTCAAAGTTTCTGTTGTGTCCTGCAGGCATACGCTGATGTGACGAATGCGGTAATTGGGAAAGCGAAACTGACACATGGGGTGTGAGAAATGTGTTTTTCTCATAATTAGAAGGATTTCATTTCGTTGTATCGTAAATTTTGTTAAGCAGACGAGTTGGTTTTAAAGCAGCAAAATCTACGGTTCATGGTCAGATTTTGGAGGAGACTTCAGGCACCACATACTTTCAAATTTAAAAGAAGTGCCTAGTTGTGAGCGTTTAAATGTTGCCTCATAACGTCAGTGTGGAAAGATGAATTTCCCTGTCCATAATAGCCATAGACGTCATAGACAAACTTAATCGAATACTGAATGAAAAATATGAATAGATCTTCAAATCAAAACGAACAACAGTCAATCTAAACACTTAACCACATAAAGTGGAGAAAAGGATGAATTACAAGAAAGGAACCTTACTTTTGAAATATTAAAGGATCCCTCATATATCACGGCGTCTTTCACAGGCAGTACACCCCACTTCTCCCAGTCTCATATCAGATGATATCCTCAGTCACTCCACACTTTTGCCCCTATTTGCCATTCATCCCTTATAAACACTTTTCTCCCTCTTTATTGAATGTCGACAAGGACCAAGGCAAATGTATTCCATGTATTCTTCCCCACACCATATCGTTCATTTTTCCTTTCTGCCCATTTCTCCGAGGAATGACTCGAATGTGTTCCCCATTTTCGAAAGCTTCGTATAACATGACGAGGGAAAAAATTTTTGTTTTGACATTCTGATGCTACTCCTTATATCGGTTATACCCACAAAGGACACGAATTCGAAAAAATAATTTGTTCTGTGCGGAAATTTGGGTAGATTGGTGGAATGGTGGATAGTATACATTTTGTTTTAAACTGACACGTTCTGTCCGTGTTAAGATTGACGAATCCTCGGACTGGCAGCTTTGTTTCCGATTGCCGAAGACATCTAAGAAAATATTAAATTTCGAACAGAAGACTCGATAAGTCCGGGGACTGGCATATAGGGGGGACCACTAAGTAAAAATGGTACCTGTCAATTTTTCGTGACAATCTGTTACAAATTACAGTGCTTCTAGTGACACTGGTTTGCCGATTTTTAAAGCAATAGAAAAAAACTGAATTTCCTGGGTTCATTAAACGCTGCCTTTTGGTGGAAAAGAATACCGTGATCAGCCCAGCAATGGCTTGAAAAGTGTTACAGGGACTCTGCTCTATCAAAAACTACTATCCGTTGGTGGTATGCTGACTTTAAACGTGGCCATTCTGAAACCAACGATGCTGAACGCCCTGAAAGGCCAATTGAGGTGGTTACACCTGAAAACGACAAAAAAGTATACAAAATCGTTTTGGAAAACCGCAAAGTGAAACTGTGTGAGATAGCTGACACCTTTAAGACATCAGAAGGCAGTGTGTATACTTCACTATTTTGCATGAACATTTGACTATGAGAAAGCTGTTTTCTAAATGGGTGCCCCATTTGCTCCCAATGGACCAAAACAACAACGTGTCGATGATTCTGAGAGCTGTTTGGAGCTGTTTCGTCAGTATAAACAGGACATTTTGCATCAGTATGTCACATTGGGTAAAACATGGATCCACCATTACACTCCACAGTCAAATCGGCAGTCAGCGGAGTGGACAGCAGCCGGTGAACCCCGCCCAAAGTGTCCAAAAAGACAAAGGTCGGCTGGCAAGGTTATGGCACTCGTATTTTGGGATGCGCACGAAATTTTATTGATCGACTATATTGAGAAAGGCAAAAGGATCAACAGCGAATACTACATGGCATTATTGGTGCATTTAAAGGAAGATATTGCAAAAAAAAACGTTCCCGTATGAAGAAGAAAGAAATTCTGTTCCACCAAGACAATGCACCGTGTCACAAGTCCTTGGCTACCATGGCTAAATTGCACAAACTTGGCTTTGAATTCCCACCAACCCACCCTTTTCTCCAGATCTGTCCCCCAGCGACTTCTTCTTCTTTTCAGACCTCAGAAAGATGCTCGCCGGAAAAAAATATGGCTCGAATGAGGAAGTGATTGCCGAAACTTAAACATTTTTTGGGGCCAAAGATAAATTCGTCCTATATGCGACATTGAAGTACTGTTACCAAGTTCGAACGCGTTAAAGTCAGAAACTGAATGCCTTCAGTTTCAACGGCTATCTTAAAAAAGTCACAAAAAATGAGGCAGTAGTGTGTAAAAAGGAATACGCTTTGGTGACATTTCTGGGGATGCTACGGAGTATTAGGTGAATTGAATGACACTCCGCAGGTATCTGAACAATTTATTAGTTATTGTTTATTTTGTCTCGAAGCGACCTCTTTCGAGTTACTGACAACACTCAAAGCCAACTGAAAAGATTCTACTCGTCCCATCGTTCAAAGTCGGAAAAAAGCTTTAAGTCCCTCTTGTCTCTCTACGTGCCGAAGAAGGTAAGGCCTGTCTCTTTGTAGAATGCAGTGCCAACCAATTTATTTCGTCTTCTTAATACGGAAAACGATAGGTAACCTTGATTTATTTAGGTATGTCGAGAACAACGTGAAAGGTCTCAGTAACGATCACCTTCAGAACTGCACCCATTTTCTTATAGTTGACAGCACTCAATGCATAATCATCAATTTGGATATAGTGCGAAGCACTCAAATATTCAGAAGGTTTACCGAAAAACTAGCATAATTAAAAAAAAAAGGAAACACTTAAGAGAAAATATAGTTTAATCCATCGCTAAGCACGACGTGATGTCTTGAAATTCAATCTCAGTAGGCTTTTTTCAAAAAATTGCATAGACTTTTTTCAAACTAACCTAGACCAAAGAATATTTATGCAAGGAACGAACTACTCGGGGCTTAAGGAGATAACCGTCCTTTTTTTTAAGAGGATGCCGTCGTTTTTATTGTACAGTCGAAAAATACCTCTGACTGAGGATACAATAGTTACGTTCGCGGGTGATAGGGCTACGGAAAGCACATAGTGTCCGCTGCCGTTAAACTGAATTAAGCCTATTAAAATAATAATAATAATTGATTGGCACTACAGCCCATAACGGACCAGGGCCTAGCTTCTACAACAACTACTCGTGTTGTGCATGCTATTGTTCTTCACGAGTAGAAGGGACCTACAGTTTTTTGCCGATTCCGAACGGCGAGATTTGAGAAGCTTTCCATAGACAAGTAATACTCTTTAAGTGTTGTCAGCAACTCGAAAGAGGTGGTGCCGTGAAAAAATGCTAGGTGTCCCGTCCGGGAATCGAACCCAGACTTTCTGCGCCGCAGTCGATGCACTTACCACTGCGCCACGGCGACCACTAAGCCTATTATCCAAATGGAAAAAAATATTCGAGCATTGTACTCAATTAAATTAAATCCAAGCACGTAACAAGAGCACAGATAATTTATCCAAAATATCGTATGCAGACGAAGCGAAATATGTCGGGACGACGTTTAAAGCTAAGCGCTCTCGAAATAAAACGTAACGATCTTAAGAATTGGTGTAAAGAAATGCACTGGTTACTCGGACAACATTCTGAGTTAAACTAAAACTCATCAATGTGAAAGTCAACTCAAATTTTATATTCTCGGTTAAAAGAACAATTCATAGGACTTTCTCTTTCAAAACGATCTTAAGTACATACTGCCCACGACTACGTCTGAGGTGCTCCATTCGGAAGGTCCAATATTAAGCGATGCGTTCGACCATAGCGCCTGGTATCGCGCGAACACAACAAGTACTGTTGTTTTCCACGAATTCAATCGTAACTAGCTTCTTCTTGAATACCTAAGACTTTTTATATCAACAGAGAAAATAATTCAAGTGATATCTCAAAATCTAGGCTTTCAATTTATGGCAGCAAAACGTGAAATTGTGTGCTCACCAGAATGGTTTCCGAACAGGTTCATTGTTTGAAGCGCTGTATGATATGTAGAGCCACCTTCCTGAAACCAGAACTTTTCGTGACTACGTGCTTAAATTTCAGGAAGTACATAGTGACTGAACTGATCCACACGCCGAAGGTCCAGGTTCGACTAAATACTTCATATTCTCCACGGTACCACATCTTTCGAGTTGCTGACAACACTCAAAGATGAATTGTCTAGAAAATCTTAGCAATACCGCTAGGTCATCCAGAGCCAGCAAAAATTTGTAATTTTCTTCTACTCGTAAGAAAGCAAAAACTGAGTTCACATGGCCAAGCCGCTGCAAACGACGACAAATCGATTGGTTAAGGGGTAAGTAATCGCTACAGTGGCTATAGTCTCTTCACTGCTCACTGTGGTTAGACTGGTCGAGTTTCATGCACTAAAGTAAATTAGGACTCAAGTGAGCAAGTAGAACTGCCAATTGTGGTTTCAGTAGGTCGATTGTGCGCACTGTCTTCGCTTGACATATACTTCGAACAAAACGCTGATATTCGTAACAGATTGTGATGTGAGTCTTTGAATGATGTCTTGCCTAACAATACTGGATAAAAATGTAAAAGGAATTTGGTACGACTTACACGCAAAATGTCAAAAAAAGCTATTTGTAAATCAAACCTCACAATGAATCATCCTTTATAGCAAGTCACTTATATTTAGGCTAGTCCAAAAGCCTATGTGAGCTTACGGTATTCAACTCTGGGGTTGCACCAATTAAAGTAATAGAGAATTTATACAGTCTTTCCAATCAAAAGAATTATCATGACTGCCCCTGGTGTCGTAGAAACCGTGAATCACAACCAGTGATAAAGATATAAATTTGGCTAGGAAGTTCCAAGCTAGGTCATTATGACGATACAATTCCCAGGACAGGAGAAACATCGTTCTCGGACTTTAACAAAAGAAATCTTCTCATTAAGGGCTGCGAATAGTAGCAACTTTTAACCGTCCTAGTAGGTGAAAGAATTCTCTAGGCCATGTAAAGCGTATGGAAACCACTGCTCCAGCGAAAAGTCTTCGCATCTGAGCCATTGGGACAACGCAACAGAGGATAAGCTGGCGCACACGAGTGGAGAAGGATCGCAACTGGCGGCAGCTGGCGGAAGACCGTGCTGGCTGAAGAAGCATGTTAGTTGAGGCCCAGGTCCACCCCGGACTGTAGCGCCACAAGAAGAAGAAGAAGAAGTAGGTGAAAGAAAACCTGGCCCACGCATAAATATACAGAAAATAAAACTACCGGGTGAAGGAAACTTAGCTGTTGTAAAGGACAAACCCAAAAAGGAAATTGTGTGGATAGTCAGTCAAAATCTGAAAACTACTGTGAGCACAGAACACATAGTATCCAAATAGTGGTGGAACTCTACAGAACCAAAACTGATAGAAAAAAAAATCATCTGTCAATATGATTAGCGAATATTCTAAAAATCCGACAGCCGTTTTTCACTAACAGTTTCTCTCAGTACCAATGTGCTCGTTAGTGTGCTCCAAATGCGAGACAAAATCAGTGATTTTTACCCGGCTCCCCACTTGACCTCGAGGCTAATCGCCTATTACTCAATCGCAAGGCAGACATTTTAAGTCCTTAAAACCCTCATTATTCCCTGAAATTCAGATAGTTCCTTTGGCACCTTTAGCCGCCATTAAATTCAAACCCTCCGTAGTGAATGTAACCCGCTTGGAAAAAGGACTTCCATCTAAAATGTACACCCAGGCAGACGTACACAGTTTACGAGCAGGTAATATACCAGTGAACCTTTTACCTCCTGTTTCCTGAACCGCAATGGAACTCCCCATCGGGGCATGGGAAATTAAATTGTTTCCGCGTAAAACCCGCAATGCCCTGTTTTCTTACCCAGAAATACGAATCCTAAGCGAAGCACATTAAAATTGAATAGCTTCGCTCGTCGCGAACAAAATGATACCCTGGTACGACTTTACCTAACCGCGAAACCATCGCAGCACCTTCGCACCACACCACACCACACGGGAAGTCAGTCTGCGCCGCAACGGTGTCGTCACCGCACCCACCGCTTACACTGCCATCGACCGCCTTAACCGCAACGAACGTGTAAATTTGCCGAATTTGACTTGCAAATTGTACACGGCACCGCACGAGAATTTAAATCACTTAATTTAATATTCTCGAAATCTTTTCTGACTCAACTTCGGCCAATTGAATCGGCAAGGATAATTAAACCGTGTAGTGGCGACGTCGTAGGGCAGGATGCTGATGGGCCCCAAGGAAAGTATTTATCATTTGAAGGCAGATGCGGGTGGACAAAAGGAATATTTTGTTTTGGGTGACTGCCGCTCTCTGGATATTGATTGATTTTGAATTGCGATACCGGCAGGAGCGCGTGGGAGATGAGAAATTAGAAAAAAATGCGATTAGCAATCCAATTAGGCAATGAAATGGTGAATTAATGAATTTTCTAAGGCTCACTCACATCTATGCAGGTTTTTCTTCGCATTTGCCCCAGCCAGTCCCCTTCCGCTACCGCTACCTCGGGCCTCCATAGCACAACTCCGTTCATTGACTTTAAACTCACCTAATTGAGCTGTGAACGAAACGTAATTAAACATGAATGGAAGTCCATAGAAGACGACTTCTGATCGGTTCTTATCTTAATTCCAATAAAATTCCAACTCATCCCCGCCCCCGGGGGAAACAACCCTCCACAGGGTAATGTTATTCAGTTAAACGAACACACAAGGAACCCAAGGAGCAGTCGAATCTAAATGGTAACCAATCCCTCCTTTGGCAAACAGCACTCGTTCGCAATTAATTCTCTGCTACGTGATTCCTCATTGACCACAGGGAACATTTCACCAGTACGGGAGTGTGTTCGACTGCATGCCAGGATTGAGAGTACAAAGACCACTTAAGCTGAATTGTGCACAAGTTCCCTTGATGAATACGTGTATCAATTTGCTCCGTTCCGTAGCATTTTGTTGACTTCACATTCGCTCCTAAAGCAACAATCACACTTGGAACGCTTGTACACATGCTTTGTATAAGCACTGCTCACAAGTAAGTGCATTCCCATTGGCTTACGAAGATATTCTGTCGTATTCCAAGGGAATGTCTATTGAAGGCCGTATGCGTCGGTATGGAGTTTCTGGGAATATTTAGAGTCTCAGTTCACTGATTTCAGAATTTAAAACAAGCTTTGAATATACATGCTGATGCATTCCATTGATCTACTCTTGCTTTGCAGGTGACGTTGTTTGTGGTGCACACTTTCTGTGGAGTTCCATAACTGACTATGTTCGTCTTCATGATAAGCGGTCGCTCCCAACCTATATTTGGTTGTGGCACACTCGTGGCGTTTTGAAAATTAAGCGTGATACGCATTAACACCTTTTTGCTCAAAATTTTAATTCTTTGTAATATTTGAACTGTCATTAAGTGCGAAACACAAAATCACATAAATGGGTCGCATGAAAAGATTCGTCATTCATGATATTTTTGAGGCACTTTTTAATCACTTTTCGAGCTGAGTTTCAGACATAATTTGTGTAGGTGACTTACAAAAATGTGCAACTTGCTTTACGCCAACTTTTGATTCTTGTACCTATTGTAATTTGATTCGGCTACTAAGGTCCCTCAATCCTGCTGGCAAAATTCTTTTCCATTTCCATTTCCAATTCCACTATATATAACAGCGTGTAACACACATTGCGCTGCTCAATAAAAATATATAACGCACAGAGTGAAGTCTTTCTTTCTTTCTGTCGCCTTTTACACTTGCAAGATGTTGGTATTAAATAATTTAAGAATTCGGGGACATTTGGTGTAAAAGTTGTCCTTAGCATAGTCTAGCAGGAAAAACTCGATCGCTGTCAAATAACATGATCTTGGTGAACGTGAGCGAAATTTGTTTTTATGTGGCCAGGAAACCCCTCACGTAACAATGCCATATTTCGTTGTGTTGTGTGGCTTTTTGCCTTCCCCCTTGTTGGAACCATACATCGTCCAAGTCATCATCACTCGCATACCAAAAATATAGTTCGTCCGATCTCATCGCTTCGAGTTGTATGTAACCGTCCGCTTCTTAGCATCTTCGAAGAAATGTGGGACTTTCAACTATAGACAGACAGACATTTTGTATGGATGCAACGGCAACGAACCATCGCTACATTGTCATGTCCCCTTAAACAATCACATCGCACTCAAAATGAATGAAACCATAAACACGAAACCCTTGATGCGCAAATGTTACTCGGACTTGTTCTTTCGGTCTTAACGCAAGTCTTCTTCATAGCTGAGAGCTGAAGCAAATACTTCATACAAAACCTTCCTTAAACCTGTATATTAAATCGCTACCAAGCTTTTCGCTGTTCACTAAGCTGGAAAAGCAGGCTTCGCTTTATAAGCGACATCAGCTCGACCAATTCTATAGGAAACACAGAACTAATACCCCATTAGTCATGAAAAAGGTTTCGACGTACTTAAGCTGAACTCGACACTGAATAGTCCTAGTGTCCAAACCACGATCTAGTCATAATGATAAGAAAGATTCGGGAATGAATTCCTTAACGAAAGAAGAGAAGACAAACTACTTAAATCATCACATGAGCGAAGACTTCAAGCTTGGCCCTCATGACTTTAAGAATAAAGGAGAATGCGCAGTTAGGTTACACCGCCCCGACCGTAGACTGAAAACCACCAGGTAAGGGTAAGCGCCTTTTGATAAGTGCTTACGATACCAAAGAAAAATCAAACATTTTTAAAAAATTCGCAACTTATTTCTCGGTATAGTTTATTTTTAGCTAGATGCATTCAATCCAGTGGTTTATGTTTTCTGAAGATCCTTAAAGAAGGCCTCCATGACACTTACATTTGAATCAAAATGTCTTCAAGGGGAATGACTTTTTTAAGTTTGGAAACAATAGGATGTGGGAGGTGGTCAAATGTAGAGATTGAGGTTAGAGGGACAGCAGTTGGCAGAATAACTCGACTAATTAGGTCATAACGAGGGTAGAGATGTGAGTAGCACTTCATTCTTTGGTCCTGCAATTCGACGTCGAAATAGAACCTCATGACCGTCTCTATTCATCTCCGGGTAGCTGTTGAATTGAACACAACATTGGCCATCACCTTTCCTTCTGATAAGACAGTCGTCATCTTCTTCGGAACATCTGCTCAGGGTCCACTGTTACGACTTGGACTCTGGTGAGTACAAATCGATAATCAGCGATGAAGGAACTCTTTCTAATTGTGCTTAAACAACGTCAAACGAAACGATCTTGTATTTACGATTGTTGTCGAAGAGAGCAAATGCGGCATCCGATTCTCTCATGCTCAATGTATCATGCAGAACATTACTCGAAGACGATAAATTATGAACACAAGGTTGAAAAGTAAATTTTAAGCCTTTTATTTTGATGATTTTCACTTAAGCAACAATAAGTAAACCAATTAACATATGTATGTATTCGGCATTATTGCTTATGACTTTTGACTAAGTTTTCGATGTCCATCTGATAGATGCCGCCGGTTTGGTGTCAAAGAAACTCTAAAAGTCATCTCCATTGTCGAAGATAACGCCTCTGATATCGTTGCGCAGGCAGCGAATAAGTGTCAATCTGTTGTTATACGAGGGCTGTCTGATAAATAACCGAACTCAACGTGAAGCTAGCGGCACAAGTGAAAAAAAAAAGTTTCTACTTCAAATTGTGCATATTATAATAGCTACTCGCCAAAATTTCAGAAATTTATCTTGCACCATTATCTGTTGACAGTCGTTTTTGTGAGTGTATTTCGGTGATTCCCCCAAAATGGAAAAAATTGAATATCGAGCTGTAATTAAATTTTTATTTTTGAAAGGCAATACGCCTTCACAAATCAAAGATGAGTTGGACTCTGTGTATGGTGACTCTGCTCCATCGTTTACCACCGTAAAATTTTGGGCAATTAGGAGCTTGGAAGATGATGAACGTCCTGGGCGTCCAAAAACTGTAACCACTAACGATAACATCGCTTAAGTTCATCAATTGGTACTAGACGACCGCCGGATTAAAGTTAGAGAAATAGCTGAGATAATGATGATGTCAAAAGAACGTGTTTGCCATATATTAAACCAGGATTTGGACATGAGAAAGCTGTCCGTACGTTGGGTGCCGCATTTGCTTACTCTAGACCACAAACGTGCCCGCATGAACATTTCCAGCGCTCTGTTGGTTCAGTTTAGAGGCAATAAGACCGAGTTTTGGGACCGATTGATAACTGTAGACGAAGCTTGGATTCATCATTATACGCCCGAAACAAAAATCCAATCTAAACAGTGGATTGAAAAGGGGGAACCGGCCTCAAAAAAACCTAAAGCTGTGTATTCGGCTGGGAAAGTGATGGCGAGTGTTTTTTGGGACAGCCATGGAATTATTTTTATAGACTTTCTTGAAAAAGGAAAAACTATAACAGGAGCATACAACGCATCATTATTGGACAAGCTAAATGAAGAAATTTCGCACATTTGCAAAAAAAAGCAAGTCTTGTTCCACCAAGACAACGCACCATCTCACACCTCAACAGTCGCCATGGCGAAAATCCATGAATTGTGGTTCGAACTGCTTGACCATCCACCTTATTCACCGGATCTAGCACCAAGCGCCTTTTTTTTGTTTCCTCAACTTAAAACTGCGCTCGGCGGCCAAAGATTTTCATCAAATGAGGAGCCAATCTCTTTCGTGAACTCGTATTTTGCAGACTAAGATGCCAAGTACTATTTGGATGGGTTGCAGAGATGGGAGCATCGCTGGGAGAAGTGTGTGGAGTTACAAGGAGACTATGTAGAAAAATAAATAAAAAAATTTTGAAAAAGTCGCGTGCATCATGGTTAGGTCGGTTATTTATCAGACAGCCCTCGTTAAGTCTGGAGAAGACGATGCACGCTTCCGCCATTACAGTGCCACTTTGAAGGCTTCTGCGAAATCAAGATCAGCATTGTCGTAGAGTTGAGCCGTATAGTTTCATTCTAGAACTTCAGTCTCACTAAACGGATAGCTTTGACGTAAATCATGAAACTCCTTTCCACTCCTTTCTCTGCTTCGTGTCTATGTGTAGCACCCATGACTGGGTGTTCGTCGATGACGAGGATGTTTGTGGTGCGGAAAATCTTCTCTTTTTATATTCCATTTCAAATTCCTGGAAATAGAAAAAAAGTAAATGCTTAATCTGAGGGTACAATAGTTTTTTATAGCAAATTAACAGCTGATGTGGGATGATTAAAGCATCCCCAGTAAAAAAATCCCTAGGTACACAATGATAAAACGTATGGAACTAAACCTCGAATATTCGCTTCCTAGCTGCATAAAAACCATTAAATTGGTATGGGGCTAAGTCGCACTGCTGTAACCCCCTACTTATCCAAAGAAAGCAGGGACTGGATGTATCAAATACTTATCATCCATGTTTCAGCTCGGCTTTATTCTGCCCGATTTTTTTAAATATGTTCTTTATGAGATCGTATTTCGTCTACCTAACGCTTTTAAAGTGGCGATTTTGGCTTGGAAGATGATGAACGTCCTAGGCAGCCAAAACAGGTTGAAGATGAAAACTAGGTTCTAGGTTTGATTGGGTTTTTTATGGCAACATCCCTTCGAAGTTTCTAGAAAGACTCGAAGCATAGTGGTAATTTTCTAAGAAAGCATTTCTTAAATTTGTTCAAAATTTTTTTTTTGAAATCGGCAAGGGCTTAGGTTGTACCTGCTCCTGGCCACCAGGAGGTGCTAAGTACTGGCGCCTTGTGCACTACAGAAATAAACTGTTGTTTTTGTTAGGGATAACATCGTTAACATTGTCAACATTGACTCCATTTTTCTAACCACCTTCTGGTGGAGCGTAACGGTCGAAAACGTTTTTTTTTTTCGAAACTTTTATAACTTTAATGCTTATTTAACCGAAGAAAGACGAGCCTTTCAAAGTAGTACTCGTACGCCATTGGTGCTTCATTAGACGTCTCTTCGGAAATGTAACCTTCTTCCAGAAGACTTTCCACCAGATTTCTCCACAGTTATCCAGAAGCATATGATTTCCTAATTCCACCCAAGCGCCGAAGGAGGTATTTTTGTAAAGAAGGACTAATGAGAAAGTTGTGAAATGAAAAAATGTCATTCGTAAGAAGATTATTTTTACATATTTGAATTTAATGCGAGAAGTTGTAGCTGTTCTGCAGTTCAATATCTGAATCCTCCACCTCCACATCGAAATCCGAAATCATATAAATCCCTTAAAGCGATTTAAAAGTTCACGAATATCATTAATTTTATAATGCAAATCAAGTTCTGTTCATTTTAATCAACCATAAAGCATTTAACGCTCTGCGGCTGAGGTGACTTCCAGGCAAACCAGCTGATTACGGATTTTCTAGGATTAGACCATTAAATCATTAAATCGGTAGAGAGCGAGAGGAGGAAAACCGGTATGGAGAGCAAGAGCTTAATCCTTCATTAAAAATCCGATTAAGTTATTTTCCATCCTGAAGCCACAGGGATCTAGCGTGGTTATCGATTACGTCAATTAAATAAATCCTGGCACACGAAGTTGGAGTTATTCGTCCTGCATTTTGCCTTCCATTGAGGGCTCAATGAGCCTTAATGAGATAATGCAAACGGGAATTAAAGGCATACAGTGAATGCAGTACATGTCTGTGATATATATTCCATATATATATATATATGTTTGTACTTGCTTCAGCTGGAATATGAAGACAGAGGAGCTGGTGTGGCTTTGTGTACAAATTTTGGCTTTAAAATTCTTTTCGTAATTTCAGTTATTTGACAGCAGTTGTGATGCATAAAGAAGGAAAATGAATGGAATCTTGCGTTTTAAAACGAAATTTGACTTTAATACAGGATGATTCTTTTCGCGGTTTCAAAGGAAAAACTAATTAAAGTCCTACTGCGATACGTTTCTGATGAAAATTTATTTTTTTTTTAAAGCGTGGACCTTGCTCTTAGGAGTTAGAATAATAATTTCTCAGAAATATGCAACGTGCTATTCCGTTCTGAAGCACTTTGTCCCACACATTGGGTGGTGTCTTGGCCATAACTTGAGTGGTGGTGGTTATAAGAGCACGTAGATTTTGGAAATTTGTCGCGTAAAAACGTTCTTCTGCGAAGACATGCAGAAAACAAATTTAACGGTGTCGAGTCGCAAGAATTTGTTTGCTAATTCCTGTCGCCAAATTTTGGAATTATGTCATAATTGGTCGTGGTGTGTGACTTGTTGCCTTGTCCCGTTGAAACCACATACTGTCCACCGACAGAAATCAGTTATCGTTTCTTCAGATCGGTCTAAATTGACTACTTCCGTTGGACTAGTGTCATACTCGAAAACATACAGGCCAAAGGAAGCTTTCGACCATAGGGCGCACAAAATAGTCTGAATACAGCGGCACCTTTAAAACTTTTTTGTTTTCTGAGTCGCCGAGTGAGAATTACGCCAAATTACTGAAGAAAATCTTGTAAGAAAATTTTGAGCTGGAAAGCACCTAAAAAAGGGATCAATGGTATTGTGAATCGCCAGAACACTTCAATTGCTTCTACAAGACGTTCGATAAATTCGCAACATTAGCCGCACTTGCACCTACAAAAAGACTTTTCTCTACTGAAGAGATGTTACGATGACGCTCAGTCCTTACGTTCTCCAGTTCTATTTAATTTCCTCAAAATTTTACCGATTTCGAAAACGTTGCTTGAAAAATTATAGGAAATGGCAAACAGTAAGCTAATATTGTGGCGCTTCAAATGACAACCAAGTTTCTTAGTGATTACATTAGAGTGATACAAATGTTTTAGTATTCTAGATGCATGCCGCAGAAACAGTCTTCAGTGCCGAAAATCGAAAATAATGATATACATACATTGATCCGAACAAAACATCATATGCTCGTGAGATGATATGTGAGTTTCAGCCAGAGGAAGGAAATTGGTGGGATATACAAGTTTATGATTGTAGGATAGTCTTTCTGCAATAGAAGCATTCACGGCTTGGAACTTATATCTTTTACATTTTTTTCTTAGGCACGATGAAGTTCGATAAATAAGTAGACGTCCCGCCCATGGCGTAGCCTTACGGAGCACTCCTCCACTGTCGCAGGAGAAATTTAATATGGTGTAGCAAATCCTTGAAGACTACTTCTGTTAAAATTCCATTCTTGCAGCCAAGACAAAAGACGCTTAGTTGCTGTATATTGATTCTTCCCACTCCATGACGATTTTCAGATATTTGTCTTTCGCATTTGTTTTTTCGGTTTCTAATCAGCCACGACCATGAACCCTGAAAATTGCTACCATGCAGGAAAGCAAAAGGACAAAAATGCACGATCTCTTACTAGCAGACTGAATGAAAGTGACTGACATACAGAAATGAGACAGGAGACAATAAGTGAGTGGTTCTTATTCTGAATGAAATTTTGGGCATAATAGAACCATCTTTCCATGGGGTGGTCTGTTTTGTTGACCGGAAAGCTGATCTTCATTGACTACCTGAAGAGGGGGAAAATTTGGAATGGCCCAAGAACGTGAACATATGATATTGAGAGGAATGTGCTTCAATGCATGTGAAAACTGAGCATCGGGTAACTAGAACTAGCATAACACTACTGTATTGTTAATACATCTAAGAGTTAATTTCAAGTAAAAGCAAAAGTTGACATTTGATGTTCAGGGCGACGTCGTACATAGGAGCAGCACAACATAATGTTTGACGAGTTACACCACACACAACTACCGCCAACAAAAATAAGACTGCAAACATCCCAGTGAACGCTCTTAACTGCATTCCTGCCCAACATCGGAAATGATTTCTACTGATTCCTACTGAGGAACATTCCATGCAAGGTCGTACCACAACTGTCTCCACACCAATCCACTTTTTATATCTTCTGCCGTAAGAATCGATAAGTTCTATCAGATATTGTGAGTGAATTCATACAGTGCATAGGAAATCGACTGAATGCCTTGAGTGGGCTGTTCAGATCTTATTGCATGACAAGGCTACAAACCATTTTCTACATATAACTGCTTCCATTGGGACTCTCTTCCATATTCACTATACTTTTCTGACATTTTTTGCAGTGTCGTCCTGTAGTCGGTTAAATTTGTTCCAAACTCCGCCAGTGGTCATAAGAGCCAAAAAAAAATGACAATTTCTGTAAATTCTGTTAGAAAGAATGAAAGGACCTTGAATTGCGGTGGAGGAAGTCCTTGTATCATATTTTAAAATTTTTTAAAAAATTCTGTTGTCTATGAAAAGCTTCTCATATCTCGCCGTTCGGAGTCGGCAAAAAACTGTAGGTCCCTTCTACTCGTGAGAGAAACACAACACAAGTAGTTGTTGTAGAAGCTAGCCCCTCGTCCGTTGTGGGCTGTAGTGCCACTCAATTATTATTATTATTATTATTAAAAAAAACGTGAAGATTTATAGATTCTTAGCTTTTTACAAAAAAAAAAAGTCAAATTCTCTGAACCCAGTCCTAAATGTTTTCAAATCAGAAAAAAAACCTTTGCTGAGTACCTATTAAAACACCCTTTTCCTAATAGTTTTCCAACTTTATTCCACTTGGCATTTGCTCCATCAATTCCAAGTCGAATATCACGTACTACGCCTTAAAGGAATTCCCAGCACCGGTGGTTCGTCTCGATCCCGTGGAGAGGGACTTGCACTTCTCCAATTTGCATGTGCTAAGCAAACACATTTCCTAATCAATTTGCAGCAGTTTGTCCCTGGGCGAGTGAGTTGTTTGCTCCTTGTTTATCTAAGAGATCGATTGCACACTGTGTGCGCTTCTGATTGATGTTTGTTTGCATGGTTCTCCGAATTGTGTCTAATGGCAGTCGATTGGCAATAGAAAAGCAGCAATTGACTTTGCTGCCGCTCGAAAAACTTTTTTTTCAAAGGACACTGCATTTGAGTCGACACACATTTACCTAAGAGTTTTTTCATTCGAGAAATAACGTAGTTGGCTGCCGGAAGTTGTTTGATTTTGTTGAGAAATGAATAATTCTTAAGGTGACTAGAGTGCGACTATGAATGACACTGATTCCTTTGTGAAAAATTAACACTGTGCCAAGGATGAGAGTGCACGCTTCTAGTTTTTTATGAATTTAAAACATATGTGGGAGTGGGAGGTTCATCGACAGAAGCTCGCTGTCGGTCGAAGAGATGACATCTATCAAATATGCGCATATGCACATCTGTCCATGTCTACTTAAGTCTGGGACTGCCATTGACCGTGAAAAGTGTAGTAAGATATCTAGGCATCTGGTTGGACCAGTATCTGTAAGGTGGCATTCGTATAGATGCAGCTCTGACCAGGTCCAAGAATATCTTCGCTATAGCAAGAGGCCAAACACCGGAATCTCTGTTTGAGAAATACTATCCCAACGAGGTTCTGTACAGATAATTTTATTTTTAAGTTGATTCGGAGTCACATGCTAGAACCAGTGCCTCAACCAACAGTCTGATCTTTGTCGCTTGCTACTCAAATGAAATGTATCATCAAAGGTTACTTCTTATTGGCTTCATTCAGTCTGAAGCGTTACTTAATCTGAATGCGAAAGGCCTGATACAAGAAAGGGAAGGCTGCCCTATCATCTTCCACGTCGCACGCCGAACAGTCGAGAGGCAACTTCAATATACGAGTAAGCCGGACGACGCTCGCAGCCACGAGGATCCTACGGTTCAGTAGAGCGATTTCTGCCCGCGATAAAGCAGTAACAGCCAAAGAACGGCATTTCTACTGGTGGTTTCACCAGAATAAGCCTTCGAAGCCGATAACTTCTTAAAGCAAAAAAACGAATAGTTAAGTCAGTAGGGCCAACTTACATACTATGGCTAAGATATCTTAAGGTTTTTATTAAATGAAAAAAAAAATGCACCACGGCGCATTTCATATAAATGTTCAGCATATAAATAATACATACGTCCTGGTGCATGCGTTCGTATTATGTTTCGGATGTAGTTAAGCTTAGACCTTAGTTGTATTAGATCTTAAGCATTAGTCTTATGTTAGGTTAAGTTAAGTAATTGTTGTCCCAAGTTTTAAAGTTTTCTTGAGTGAAAACTATAATTAAGAACAAACAAAAACATAAATAAGGAAGCCGAAAGGCTAAAAGAAAAATAAATATTGTAATCCAAGATAAGCTTGGATCACTTGTTTAGAGTCAGTAAATTAAAATTAAGATTAAGAGAATAGCTTAATGAGCTAGGTTTAGTATTTTTTATCTAGCATGTAAGAAAAAAAATTTGAAAAAAATATGAATAAGAATACAATGCAAACTAGACTAAAATGCATACAATTTGGACTCTGCATTACTCTCTTAAGGTACTTCAAAAAAATTAATCTAAATCAACTTAATTGGACACAATTTGGCAAATTTTCCTAAATTTGACATGTTTTTCGGCCATGTCATGTTTCATACACAATTCACGAGCGATATGTAAAATGGAGTCATATCCGGGTTGAAGACAGTAACAGACGTGATGGACTGATGGAAGGCGAACGGAACAAAACTACAATATCCTCAGTCTCTAAAAGCTAAGCCTTAGAAAGTATTCAAAAGCTAAGCACTTGATTTTGCCAACTTTTAATCTTATTTGCCGTCTTTTCCCTTACATATCGTTTACTCTGCAAGTCATGCATAAAATTAGCATCTTTTCACCGGAAGGCGTGTGTATGCAAAATAGATGTAATATTGGGCTGCTGCTATATTCTTATATTTTGTTCGTCCCTTACGTGTGATAATGAATAATTGCATGAAGGAAAGTGGCGCATTGTTTCTAAAACGCCGCTGAATGGCTATTTTTCAGACGTCGAATAGTGTTGCCGAAGGAAAGGAAACCATGTTTTCACATTTTGATGTGGAGTTGATAATGTTTGATGTACATGTAACACTGTTGATAACTTAACTTAACACTCACACAGACGAATTTATCTGAATTCGAGACACGGGAATTGTATGGAAACAACTTTAACTGATGCTTCACTCGAAAGATTTCATGAAAGGTAATTTAGAAAGGGAATACATATAAGAGGAGATACAGAGAGACGCATAACGTGTATTATGTTTACAAAATGAGGACGCCAGCTTTCATCTAAAGTCTTCAAAGGCCATATAGTTGAATTGGTATTGAGCTCATCTGCCCATCAGGTCTTGTCCGATAATTTCTCTCTACAGCATGAACTTGAGTCAACATTGTCTTTTTGATTTAAAAAGTTGCTTTATTTTTGAATTACTCCTTCTCACTTAACAACAAAGTCCAGCTGCTTTTACAATCCCTTCAAAATTGATTTGTATGGAGTTTATGTCAGCTAAAATAGAAATCTCTTTTTCCCAATGGGCAACCATACATGGGCCGCATTTGGTTCAATGGCTAAGTTTTCACTATTTTACAGAACTTTTTTTGAAAACTTCACATTCATATGTCAAGACATTGCTTACCTCACCATCTTTTTCAACTTGCTGACAATACTCAAAAACTGACACTAAGTGTCAATGAGGAACTTCTCAAATTTTCTGATTTAACATAGATGATGTGACATTCCGTCACAACTTTAAGGAAGAGCACTATGGACGTCAAAAACCTTAAGAACACCAGTACCGCAATCACTCTTACCGATTGCAGTTTCTTTGGCTTTCTATAATGTCTTGACCATCCTTACAAAGAAGCTTGGACATTACTAACAACAAATGTTGAGGTCCTTTGAAGGTCTATTTTTGTTGAGGTCTATTTTGAAGAGAAAAGTTCTACTTGCAATTTTTGGTTCAGTTTTCTTTGATGGCATCTCAAGATGAATATTTAATAACGAACGTACGCGCATATTTCAGCGGGTACAATTCATAGGACAGCTAGGCCTCGTGATCGTATAAACAATACAACTTCAGCCCATGGAGTTTTCGAATCAGATTCATTCAGACAATAATGGTTCTTAGCTACGCAAAAAGGAACCTCAAAACAAATTTGTACAGCGGTCTCGTAAGCCGGATCGAAAGAAATGCTATCCCCATGCAGTGCTTCGTTGTCATGTATCCTTACTACAACTCTGCATCTGATAGTATTAGTTCGTAGGTCAAACCAGTGCAGCAAACGTACTGACTGAAGCACAGGAGCGAAAAACTTTGAAATACCAAACATTGTCAAGCGTTATTTTCCACAAAACTCGAATGAACTCCTCGTTGTGCTCCAAAAAAAATATAAAACTCCAAAAAAAGAAGATTACTTTAAAGAATGATAGGCCGGGTTGAAAACAGTCGAAACTTTCATTAAATTACGAAATCTCCTGCACCTCGCTTATCAAAATAGCACATTTGTGTTGATTAGGGCGTTCCTTCGAACCCCAAATAAACAATCATCCGACTTTCCAAGTTACTCACCATTCATTTACGTCTCATCTAATTTTGTCACAGTCTACGCTTTCACTCTTCTTCGTGTTATCGTCTTCTCTGCTAGCCACCTCGACACCTATCAATAGTTTGAGCCTTTCTCTTTGTGGGCCCTGAATATAACAGAGAGACAGGCGGTGGGAAGTAGTTTAGTTTACAAGAAATAATTTACTTCTTTACAATAAGCTTGGATTCATTCAAAAGGAAATGTTAAGACTGTTTGTTTTTCTTCATAACTCACTCCGACAAAATCATGTCTACCTTCAGCCTGATTTACAATGATGCGTGAGAGCAAGGTCAGAATGACACGAGAAACGCTCTCAACTCCTCTACCTGGAATTCACAGCTGAACTGGGCGCTTTGTAGTCAATAAATCTCGGCATCAGCCCACCAAACGCCACGTGCGTCGCAAGAATTTTTAAAATTTTCAAAAAGAGTTAGTTGCGTTTATGCATTTCATAATGTTCATCTTCTGTTTGAATTTAAACGTGAATTTGACAAGTCTTGCGTTACTTGCTCTCATCTCACTCTCTCGCCTAATTTTGGACTCCTAAAGCATTACAAAAACCGTCTAAGTCCTATTTACCATTTTCCCAACCTAATGAACTGCGCGCACATGAAGTGGAGCTCGCTCGCCAGGGTATTTGGGCGAAGGAAATAGTCGTTTACATCTGAAACTATTTGTAGAACTTATATGTAATTCTACATGTAATTTTTTGTGTTAAAGATACATAAATAAGGCAGGATGATTAGGTCGCGAGATAGCCAAAGTTCATGTAATTTCTGTTCTCGTATCATTTGACACAATGCGGGTGTGTTATTGCTTGCCAAACAAATTAAGCGGAAGTAAACAATCCCTTAGCCTCATTCATTCACCAGGGATGAAAAAAGTGGGGTGCAAAGCTAACAGCTCTCTTTGTCCAGGAGAGCTCGAAGGTCATCGTCATTAATTAGGAACAACTTTCGTGTGTTTAACTTAAAGAGTTAAATGGAAACAATTGTTTTATGACAAGTGTATATGTATGTGGGACACCTTCCGCTTCCAATTAGTTTGAATGTTGTCGGCACCTCCAAACATGCGCTGCCGTGAGAAAAGTACGAGATGTTCAGACCATTGCACATGAGCGAACGCACTTACCCTCTACGGCGCGGCGGTCAGTCGTGGTGATAGACGCGGCCAAAATGATAACATTTATTCTGATTGAAAATGAAGCGGCAAGGAAGGTAATAGTCACAACGGAAACTTACATACACCGCATACTGTTCAAATAGCTTACGACTGTTGGCACAGTTTTTTTGGGCTTTCCATTGCATGGGCAGGCAAGGAAATAGCTGATGGGCTTGTCAGTGAAATTTTTGATATTTTCATGGATTAGTTCATTGCGATTCCATGAATATATCCCCATTCTGCGTTCTAACGAAAGACCTTAATGGCAATGGCAAGCGGCAGATGACAATATTTGAAGGTTAGATATCACACTGTAGTGGGTCCCATATGAACCACAGTGAGGCAGGGCTGCCAATCCAACCTAAGGTCTTTTGATATTCCTAGAGCTATGACATTGTCCTGCTGAAAAACAATTCAAATTACAAAGCCTACGGAAGTCGCATGGGTTCTGCTTTGCTATGGTCCTCGTATACTTTTAACAGAAATTGATGCAGAATAACAGCATATCGGCGATGCCTAATAACCATAAAAATAACTTTGCAGCTACACGTGCAGTCGTAAAAGTCCATTACGAAATTGAAACATGTACCTACCTCGCTGCACAATGGAGGCAGGCTTTCTGTCTGTTCCCACATAACCGAGTAAGCTTTATGCAAATGTGAGCCCACACCTGCTTGCCAGGAGGTGCAAGTTAAAAACCCATAAAGTATGATCAAAATTACAGCACATCCTTGTATCTGGTGCAGAAAATGTTCACACAATAATTGGAGCAAGTTTAATCCTAACTCCTTTGGTTGAGTGTGTCGAACATGGTGTGTCGTACAGTCTGTGTGTGAGATTGTGCGATGATTAATAAATTACGAAACTGTATTTGAAGTTCCCTTGAAAACTGTTTGGAGTTGCGAGAGACAGAGTGTACACAAACCAATAAAAGAAAGAGACCACTCTGCAGGCAACAATTTCTTTATGAACACATCAATTCACAATTCCCGTGACTAAGAAACACAGCGGCCAACACAAAATCTATATTCTTTTGACGAAGACATTCAAGTGATACCTGTCAAATGTTCATGAAAATTTGATTATCGGGCCACATGTTACAGTGCTTCAAGTGACGCTACTTTTGCGATTTTGAAAACAATAAAAAAACCAAATGTCGTGTGTTGATTAAACACTGCTTTTTGATGGGAAAAACTACCGTGCTCAGCTCAGCAATAGCTTGAGAATTGTAATAGGGACTCTGCTCCATCTAAAACAACTATTTGGCGGTGGTGGGCCAACTTTAAACGTGGCCGTACAGACACCAACGATGCTGAGCGCTCTGGAAGGCCAATTAGGTGATTACACCTGAAAACGAAAAATAAGTACACAAAATCGTTTTGGAAAACCACAAAGTGAAATTGCATAAGATAGCTGACATCTTAAAGATATCAGAAGGCAGTGTGTACACTACTTTGCATGAAAATTTGTCCATGAGAAAGCTGTTTTCGAAATGGGTGTCGCGTTTGCTCACAATGGACAAAAAACAACAACTGTTTGGAGCTATTTCGCAAAACAAAACACAGGACTTTATGCATCGGTATGTCACAATGGATGAAACAGGGATCCACCACTACACTCCAGAGTCAAATCGGCAGTCAGTAAAGTGGACAGCAGCCGATGAACCACGTCCACAGCGTCCAAACACACAAAGTTCTGCTGGCAAGGTTATGACATTCGTATTTTGGTATGCGCATGGAATTTTATTCATCGACTATCCTGACAATGGCAAACAGCGAATACTACATGACATTACTGGTGCATTTGAAGGAAGAAATTGCAAAATACGCTCTTATATGAAGACGAAAGAAACTCTCTTCCACCGAGACGATGCACCATGTCACGAGTAGTGGGCTATCATAGTCAAATTGCACGAATCGGGTTTGAATTGCTTCCGCACTCACCGTATCCTCCAGATCTAACTCCCAGCGACTTCTACATCTTTTAAGACCTCAAAAAGATGCTCGAAGGAAAAATTTGGCTCGAATGTGGAGGCGATCACCGAAACTGAAGCATATTTTGAGGCCAAATATAAATCGTTCTATAAACAGGGTAACTAAATTTTAGAGGGGGAAACTATGTTGATGAATAACATCGAATTTTGTCCAGAAAATGTGTTTTTTTTTTGGTTAGTCCCGGGACTTATTGAGTGATGTGTTACAACATGATGTTAGGCGTCTGGTTCGACACAATAAATCTCTCCTTATGTGTCCTCGCAAACTTACATGACAATGCCCCCCAAAAACTGTACTTCATTTTACCCTCATTCTAGACCCATTCTAGACGCCTCCGCTTCAATGGCAGTAAACACCTTATTAACGGATCCCTGTATTCGTCCAATCACGTCAAAGTCGTCGGCGTAAGCTAGCAATTGAATTGACTTCTGGAAGATCGTACCTCTGGTGCTGACTTGTGAGCTACACACAATCTTCTCAAGGATGATGTTAAAGAAGTCACATGACAGTGCGTCGCTTTGTCTAAAACCTTTCTTGACATTGAAGGTCTCGGTGAGTTCGTTCCGGACCTTGACGAGCAGCGAGAGTTCTCCATCGTCATTCTACACAATCTGACGAGTTTGGTATGCGTCTGTATGCACACTGTCATATGCGGCCTTGAAATCGACGAATGGGGGTGAGTGTCTTGGGTTTAATGTTCCTAAAGGTACAAAATCCCAAAATGAAAATCTGTCCAAGCTTAGGATGTCTCCTTTCAAAGAAGCCATAGTATTGAGAGATGTCATGGTCTCCGTAGAGTAGTGGGAAAGTGTGTCGACTCACACGCAAAGGCCCCAGATTCGATTGCCGGACAGAACATTTTACTGACAACACTACCAACTGTCTATGAAAAGCTTCTCAAATCTCGCCGCTTGGAATCGGCACAGAACTGTAAGTCCCTTCAAGTCGTGGAAGAACAATAGCACGGACTAAACAAGTACTTGTTTTAGAAGCTAGCTCCTTGTCCCTTGTGGGCAGTCCCACTCAATTATTTATTATTATTTTTGAAAGACGCCGTTTTGAAAAGAAATTTTGTGGCATTGTCGTGTTAAAAAGCAAATTTCCAAGTGTCAGAAGGCTCCTACTGCGACTTTACAGAACCCTGAGGTAGATTTCTTTTGTGACGTTCAATTCTGATCGCAATCTGCAGCGATACACCCCTAATTTTGTCGGACATCCGTAATATGTATACAGACCTAAGTCATTTCTTCTTCTTATTGATTTATCAAAAGAAGAAAATTGCTCTGCACACGTTGAGCCCAACTAAGATGCTCTTGAACCCTTGGCAATCGTTTTTCTCTGATTCGTTGTGGTAAATCTAGCTTCACTGCTAGTTTGAGTGGTTCATCATTCAGTTCATCTTTCGCGGTCCTTTTCCTCACTGAACTTGATGAAATTATTTTTTCTGTACATCAACTCAGGTAATTTTTAAGATGGACTGCTGTACATGTGCAAAAAAACGATCTTCCACTGGGTTCGTCTATTTTGGCCTCTCTGAGTACTTCCTTTTGCTGATAGTCTCCATTTCACGATACTTCTTTTTAAATTCCATTCCACAGTCTGCTGGGTAAAATTAAATCTTGTGGAAATTTCAAGTTCGTCATTATTTTGATTTGGGACTGCTTTCAGGAACTAAATTCCATTAAGGTATCTACTTTTGTGCTTGTATGAACGACATTTTACTGCCTTATGTATGAAACAGTAGCTCTCGCATGAATTCCACGAGCGGCATCTTCTACAGAGATAAAAGTAGTATCTCAACTTACCTCAACTCCACATATCCACGCTGTTTTCTTTCCATGTAATCTAAAGCAGACAATCAACAAAATATATACCTAGAGAGATGGAGTGCAATTATGTCCATATGTACCCCAGCATTGCATAAAAAAGAAAAAACACACTTCCAACAAAGAATATGTCGCAATTCATTCCCAGCAACTGTTCGCTTTCCTTGACTTCTCCGCCGCATGGACATAATTCTCAGCCCTAAGGTTGTGCATTTGCTGTGAGTAGTGTGTCAAGTGATTGTTCAGGACTTACAGCACAGCACAGATTGCAGTACAATTCTCTTCAAGTATGCACACACTTTGCTCAATCCTGCTCTTTTACAGCTTTATTTACGTTTTCTTTCCTTTGTTGCTCACGACTGCAGAATGGCGCACTGTTGTGTTCTGGAAGTGGATTGCTTTCCTCTTTGCGCCGGATGCAGGTTGCATTCAAGAAGCTGGAAGTTTTCATGTCCTTCTGAATGGGTGCTTAATTTTGTTTCTAATTCAACGACTTGCTGCGAGAGGGGGACGAAATTGTTGCGATTGTTTGTTGGAAGTTAATTCGAAGACCTTGTGCTAAGATTGGTACAATTACCTAGATTTTTGTTCTTTGTGTTATTTTAAAACTTGGAACTGTGATGCTTCGCGTATGTATATGCAGCTTCACTTTTTTGTGCCCGGAAGTTTCGAAAATAAATAAGCAAAAATGTGTTTTCATTGAAGTCAAGGATTTACCAATAAGGACTTTTCAATTTTTTTTAAATTATGATCACCACTGAATAATGATTTTGCGATGAAATTCAACATCTTGGCGCACTTTCTCCTGAATGTAATCGGAGAACATTTGCGGTTCGTCGGCTTCAATTCTTGAGTCAACTTGTTTTTGGGTGGGTGTAGACCGAGATCCTTACACAAAATACACTATAATGTGGTCGGAACGACTTTCAGTTCTTGGAAAAACTGTGGAATTGACTGATTGGGATTGGTTGCTACGAACGCCTGAATGGCAGCGTTATTTTCGATACTTTGGCCAACACATTGACTATCATCACAAATCTAGACTCAACTATTTTAACTAAACTTGTCTGTGGTGAGGATAACGACCGAAATTTGGAGTTAACACTGTCTAAGTTGCGGCCACTGACTCCGAGTTTCGGAAGAAAATTTTTATAATTTATAGACGGATCGGCATTTCACTGACAGAGTGAAAAACTCAAAAACGCGGTTGAGTGACGTCAACTATTACGAAACCCCTGATCGTAACTTAACAAGGCTGCAGATCACCTCCTTCTGCACTCAATCAAGACTTAATGTGCGTCTATTTGACGTAGAAAACACATAACATTTCAAGGACGTTTATTGTTACTCGAAATTGCTATAATTCTTCAGTTTGCACCCGCAAACTAGAACACAAAACGATCAGTAAACTGATCATTCTCCTTCTCTTCACCCATTCAATCCCACACACATTCTCTATTAGACATAAACAAACAACCACGTGTTGTTTTTGTTTACCGACCAAGTCAGATTTACCATCCACAAACTAGTTGACGATCTTAGACATTCTCTCGCAACTGTGCGCACCAACTGAATTGAAAGTTCGAAGACTTTTATAATTTGCAGGCGATCTCTTCTTCTTCATCATGGCAAGGTACACGAAGACGATCCTCCTTTTTGTTGAGTTTTCTGAATAAGCTGACTGTAACAGTTTGGTAATTTTTGAAAGAATGCGTTCATTAATAAAATTCGAAGTTGTCAAGTCCCCATTGGAAATCCTCTTATTTCTTTTAATTGCAATCAATCACCATGATCTAACTGCAGTGATACTAAGCATGGACGAATTCAGGACTAAGAAATGGTTGAAAATATTGTGTTGCCTGTCAAATGCAGTCCAAATATTCTTGAACCTTCATTCCCGGACGGGACACCTAGCCTTTTTTTTCACGGCAACACCATCTTTGGGTTGCTGGCAACACTCAAAGAGTATCAATTGTCAATGAAAAGCTTCTCAAATCTGGCCATTAGGAGTCGGCAAAAAACTGTAGGTCCCTTCTACTCGTGAGAGAACAGTAGCACGCACAACACGAGTAGTTGTTGTACAAGCTATGCCCTGGTCCCATGTCGGCCGTAGTGCTACTCAATTATTAACCGTAAAGCAATTGGTGGGCGTAGGCTATTGGACTACATCAAGGAACTTAGCCGTTTGAAGTTATCGCACGGCGTTATTTTCCCCTAAAGATCTGGTAAACTGCATGCTCTCCTAGGCGGCACTTATGTTTGTAAGCGATGTCAATAATTTCATCTTGGACTGGTAAAATTTCAAATTTTCTATGGATATCGCCATTTCTGAAAAATATAGGAAGTGGTCCAACCATAGCGGACGATGTTAAGAGTGAGTCACATCATAACGTAAAGTTTGTTTGTCCGACTGAATTTGTCATGTTTTTGCTTTAGTATTTGGCAAATTTATGAAGTGATACACAATTGTGCAGCGCGTTAAGATTGTTGATACCTTTTACGAAAGTTGGCGTTCAACTCAAAATGCATTTCGCGCACTTTTTTATTTGGTGGGTAAAATCGAACAAATATGTCCACAATCGGTAGAAGTGGCGCAGGTTACAAATGGCGTTCGTAGGAGTTTTTAAAACATTTGTGCATGCTCGCCCAGTTCGTTTTGGGGAACACATTTCTATTATTTGCGATAGTGTGGCAAAAGAGCCATAAGCCACAACACGACGTAGTACCCCAGCAACTGAACATCTCAAGTACATATCGACGAACGACTGCGAAACTTCAAAACTGAAGGCTGGTGCCAGACAGAAAATGGAAAAATCATCTGCAGCGACGAGGCACACCATAAACATAATGGATTCGATAACAAGCAGAATTGCAGGAACTGGGCAAACGACGATAGATTGTAAAAAAAGCCGCTGCATGCATAAAGAGTGAAGGTGTGGTGCGGTTTATGGACTGGTGGGGTCATTGGGCCGAGTATTTCTCGAAAGTGAGGTCGGCAAAGCAGTAAACTTGAATGGTGTCGCTATCGCAGGATGAGAACATAGTTCTTGCGACAAGAAATTAGGTACATATATGGACCTGAACGATACATGCTTTCAACAGAAAAGTGTCACTTGCCACGCAGCCCACGAAACAATATCTTTTTGCGCGAGAAATACAAATGACAAATGTATTATCTCAAGTCGTCGCGATGCTTATTAGCCGTCACGATTATGCGATTTGACACAATTGGACTTCGTTCTCTGGGGATATTTAAAAGTAGGTGTGCCTCAGTAAGCCGAAAACAATTCAAGAGCTATACGATGAGAAAATTCAGCGCACTAACGAGTTTGATATCCAATTATGTCTCAAGGTCGTTGATTGAACCATCAGGTAAAGACATGTCACCGAAGCCACAGTATCCGTTTGGCCTGTACTTTGTTTTAAGCATCATATCATAGATCCCTCGTTCATAATAAATTATATTATGATAATTCTGTAAACAATGTGTTTCTTTATTTACAACTATCATCGTGCTTTTTCGTTGAACCACCCTTAACATAGCTAAGATACCAATGTTTTAAAGGATAGCAGGGAATTATGCGCGTAGCGTCCCAATGGCAACCTAAGTGGTTCCCTTACAGGTAACCAGCCGCTGTAACCTAATTTTAACGCTGAAACTGCATTTTCTTAGTGGTATACTATTTTTAAGTGCATGTTTATGTCTGCAGACACTGCAGACGCTGCGGAAACTTCACTAATCCAGGTTAACGAGGCTATACTGTATCCACTCGAAGCAAGCTCACTCGTGTTTTCCTAGCTCCAATTATGACAACAGGTTACAAACGCCAGATGACGGGGGCCAGGTAAAAGAAAACAACTACTTCACTCTGTGCGTTAGCTATTTTTTATTGAGCACCACTGTATGTCTTACATGATCTTAAACAGAGTGGGATAACTGGGAGAATGTTGCACGCAGGATTCAAACATCTAAGAAGCAGATTAGCGGCAACTAATTTTCATTACAAATACAGTACGTGTTTGTATTAAAAACAGGCGTAAGGCAAGTGCAGATTTTTGTTAGCCGCCTACAGTGTTTACATAGAACTAACTTTAGTTTAATAATAATAATTAAGTGGCACTACAGCCCACAACGGACCAGGGCCTAGCTTCTACAACAACTACTCGTGTGGTGCATGCTACTGTTCTTCACGAGTAGAGGGGACCTACAGTTTTTTGCCGACTCCGAACGGCGAGATTTGAGAAGCTTTCCATAGACAATTAATACTCTTTGAGTGTTGCCAGCAACCCGAAAATGGTGTTGCCGTGAAAAAAGGCTAGGTGTCCCGTCCGGGAATCGAACCCAGACTTTCTGCGCCGCGGTCGATGCACTGACCACTACGCCACGGCGACCACACTTTACTTTAGATGTTTGAAATAAATGGATTTCCTTATTGTTTTTATAGGGTAATGCATAACCATGTCACTTTAACGAAAACCGTGCTTAGCAATATCTGACAAGGTCTTCTTTAAATTAGACTCCACTTTAAGTCATCACAAGGACATTGCAAAACACTTTCGAAAATCTGCCAATAAGTGAATATGTCTGACAGTGAACAACTATGGGGAAAGTGACACGTTTTGCGCTCCCTGCCATTTACAGGGATATAGGAGCCTTTACAAAATTTACTAATTACCATTAGTGTTAAAATACGAGGAGAGCATCACTTCAACTGCAATCCTTACGAATTCAGTGACGTAACTTTCATGCACGGTATCCACTTAAGGGTCAAGTCACTAAACAGACATCCCGCCCAAAGGCTGTCGGGCCATGGTCAGTTTTCCTTCACCTCACACTTGAACACACCAAAATGACTTCATCTCAAAAAAAAAAATCAACAACTATACCGTTTTCAAGGGCAATTATAATTTTTCAAAGAATTTCGTCAACCGACGAGAATGTGTCGCGAAACCAATAATGTATCGGAAGCTACCGGTAGTGGTAAACTGAGAGTTTCTGGGAAAAATTGTCGAAGGTCGTTTTCGGGATGTCAAACGGTGAAAGCGGGTTGAAACAAGCTTTCGGCGTGACACTCGCACATCTTTGTGTGTTCGCTCTCTCGCTGAGGATTGTTGAGTCATGTGCAGACGAATGAGCTTTTCAGAGAGAGAATCACTCCACACTTCGAATACACCCCAGTCCACGCAAATTGTTAAATTAAACAGTTCAAAACGTCAAGAGGATACCGAATAAAAACCGTGTCGGAAAAGGTGAAACAATTAAATGCAGCAGAGGGTAGTAATGACAGTTTTGCTCTTAATGCGAATGACTTGGAACGTGTTGAGGGAAAGGAATGCAGAAATGGTAGGGGAGCTTTCTTTGATTGATGACAACCCGCAAACTGCATTTGATTCAGAAGATGTTGATGGTAAGGACATACGTCAAACTGAATTATCGTCCGATTTAGACATAATTAGATAGGGTGCGTTGATGACATTTGCATTGCATCTTGTCAAGCGTCTTCGAATTCAACGCTTAAGATGGTTAGGCCATGTGAAGGGAGAGAGAGAGAGAGTCTTTGAATACGAGCAATTGGGACAATGCAACAGAGAACGGCTAAGATTGAGGTGGTGCCCAAGTGAAAAAAGTCCTCAACCAACACGGAGTTTGCAACTGGACACAGCTGACAACAGATCGTGCTAGCTCGAGGATCATGTTGCTTGAGCCCAGTTTTCCTTCTGTGTACAGTTTGAAACTCACAGCATTTGTCCAGCCCGTCCCTAAAAATGGGGAATCTTCGTCACCCACCTCCTACCGACCCATAGCACTTACGTCCCTTCTTTCCAAGGTTATGGCAACGCTAATAAATCATCAGCTTGTGAAGTATCTTGAATCCCGGAAGCTTCTTAATAACCGGCAGTACGGCTTCCGCAGCAGCAGGTTCACTGGTGATCTGGTGAATTCTCACCGAAAAGTGGAACCAATCCTTGCACAATGTTGGAGAAAGCAAGATCGTTACGCTTGATATTTCAAAAGCATTTGACAGAGTCTGGCATCAGGCTCTCTTGTAGAAAATGCGTGGATTGATTAGAAATTACCTTTCGAACCGTTCAATACATGTCGTGCTGGATGGGTTCAAGTTTGATATCCACCATATTAATGCTGGTGTTAATAAATGTTTCATAAATGATCTCTTGTCTGCTACTTCTTATCTCATCCACTCCTTCGCTGATGACAGTACCCTCAGCTTCTCATATTCGTTCCTTGGCTCACGTCCCTGCACTTCGGCTGTAGACTTGGAACGGCATGCTTAACATCATATTAAATTCCGACCTTGACAGCATAATCACTTGGTGTACAAGAAATGGAGTGGAATTTAATGCTTCCAAAACTCTGTGCTGTCAACTGTCACCCAAGCATTCCAAAAATAGCCAGCCGTTATTCATGGACGGTGCCTGCGTTGTTGAAACCTAAAAACTTTCCATCCTTGGTATGTGTATCAACTCAACACAACAACAACGCTCAGTTGGAGCGATCACATACTTGAGGTCGCCAAAAATGCTGCGAAATGTCTAGGTTTCCTAAAACGATGCAAAAAATACTTTACCCCCTCTGATATGGCTACAATTTACAAGGCCTACATCCGTCCTAAGCTCAAGTATAACGCTCCTATTTGGTCTGGTGCTCCCAAGAGTTCGCTGCACCTACTGGATAGAATCCAAAAGCGAGCGATAAAACTTATAGGAGATTATAGATATTGCGAAGTCGATTGACTCATTAGAACACCGACGTAATGTCGCGTCTCTGTCACTGTTTAATCGCTATTTCAATAAGAATTAGCCAGCTGCATTCCTCTCCTTCAAGAATTCACCCGCAATACACGCCTCGCTAGGATTGCTCATCCGTTCACCCTTAAGCCCACCTTCGGATGTACAGTAAAGTTCAGAGACTCGTTCTTTAGCCGCACCACACGAATAATGAATGCTCTTCCCAGCTCAATATTTCCCTCTCATTACAGTCCCCGGACATTTAAAACCAATGTGCACCGGTACCTCCTCTCCCTCTCATTCTCTATACCTTCGGCCCATGCTGTGTCTTCAATCCGGTCACTTAAGGGTAGTCGCAACCCCTTTAGCGCGCGCCAACTTCTTCTTCTTCTTCTTCTTCTTCTTCTTCTTCTTCTTATGGCGCTACAGTCCGGGGTGGACCTGGGCCTCAACCAATATGCCTCTCCAGCCAGCACGATCTTTCGCCAGCTGCCGCCAGTTGCGCACTCCAAGTTGGTTGAGGTCCTTCTCCACTTGTGTGCGTCACCTTATCCTGGGCCGTCCTCTGTTGCGTTGTCCCAATGGCTCAGATTCGAAGACTTTTCGGGCCGGAGCAGTGGTGTCCATACGCTCTACATGGCCTAGCCATCTTAAGCGTTGTATCCGTAGACGCTTGACTAGGCTCATGCCGCTGTACAGCCCATACAGTTCGTGGTTGAATCTTCTCCTCCAGATGCCATCAACGCAAACAGGACCAAAAATCGCACGCAGAACTTTTTTCTCGAAGAAGAAGCGCGCGCCAACTATAATGAAAAAAAAGTGGCGGTCCTTTGGCGCTGATGTGTTTGGGGCTGAAAACCTAAGCTCTCTATCAGACAAGCTCTTGCTGGTTTTCCTTCGGAAGACCAAGAAATTAGATTAAATGTAGTTGCCTGCTTGGTAGTACAATGGACCAGCTGTCGAGTCTAAATCTACGGCTTCCCTCTTCAAGGAGATTGCCTCTTCAATGCATTAGTTCGACGTACCGAAACAGCGAGGCATTTATGCACCTCATTTCACTTTCATTTTTCATTATCAAGAACATAAAAGAGAATCATCGTCACCACTGCCACTTATTTTGTGTCAAAAACTTCCCCGTGTACTTGGCATAAACTACAAGCCGTTTGCTCGGCGGAAAAACACTTAAACTCAAGTATATCTGTGCAGAGACCGTGCACGTCTTTTCTATGCCCTCATTTTACAGCACATAAATAATACACATCTAATCAATCACACAGGTGTTAGGCGCAGCGTTCTGTTGAAGGAAGTTGAGTTTGGCGTGTGTGAGCAATGTCGGAAGTAAGCCAATTGAATGTGCTTCCTCCTCTCGTGAACTTTCCAACGGACTACCCGGCCCGATCAAATTTATATTGCGAATTCTGGAAACCTGCCCAATTGACAGATATTGAGTTCAGGCACCTTTCGCATATCCCCCACAACGTCTCCCCCACTTCACAAAACTAAGCAGACTAGAGCTGAGACTAGAGCAGGTCACTTCACAACGCTTCAATTTAATTTCAAAAACTGACGGGCCTGCTTTTGATGGCGAAAATGAACTACGGTCGAAGGGAGTGGAAGCCATTAGGATAGAGGCAGACATGTGTCATGAGCCTAATGGCACGAGAAGAAAAAATGAACTTCTGTGAAAGTTGGATCCAAATTGTGTCTGTATTCGCGTTCCATTAGCAACTGTACATTAATTCACCGTCTTGCAACGCGCCTCAAAGCATTGCCGGCGGTCATCTAGGCATTTTCGAAGATACTTCATGAAGGCGGCCGTTAACCGTGCGACCATTTGCATGCATAATGTTTCCTGTTTTCTCTTGTATCCTTTTCTTTTCCCTTCAGTCGTGTGTACTCGCTGCTGTGGTCAGGAGGAACTAAAATAACTGAGTGCGGGTAAACAGAAGATTTCTTTGTTCGAGTTGTACGCTAAAGAGGAAAACCGAAACAGCCGCCCTGTTTTAATTAACTGATGCAGGTCCTTTGTGGGGCCTTTTGCTGTTACGTTAATTAAATCTTTGTATTGGGTTAAGGCTGGGTCTCGTAAGAAGGGGCTTGAATGAATTATTCATTGAAGAGAAACACGCTTTGTAATGGGACGTTGCACTTGAAAACATCCAGATGCTTTTAAATCTGTTTTTATGTAGGTTTAGATCAGATCACAGTTCTTTCATATGAAATGTTTACTGTCTCGACAAGAGTAAGCCATTTAACGAAGGTACCTTGGCTCCATGTCACTTTCTATGTGCTGCTTGAGGAAAACTTGCATCTCCCAGTTCAACGAAACTGAAATAAATTCGTCACCATACAGCGAACAAGCGGCTCTAAGCGACTTGGTCCAATAAAAACTTTCAATAATTCGATTGCGGAGTTTCGTGGTTCCCCTTTATTGGGAATTCCATTGTTAAGACTATATCATTGCGGATGCAGGGCATCTTGGTCTCGCTGTCTACAAGCACTGTGTCTGAGACTGTAAAGGAAGACTGTCCTAACTGCGGTTTTAAATCCTCCAAATGATTTACTAACCAGCTTAAGTAAATCATTTATGTGGTGTTTCGAAGATTCAAAACCATGGCTACTAAAGTAAGTCTTAGTCAAATCCTAAACTGTCCGATAACTATATTACCTACTGTCCGATTTATGTGTACCATCAGAAGATTTGGAGCAAGCCATATACGTCAGCAAGGAATATCTTCATGGAAAGTTGTGTCACTGAGAGTGCTCGATGTGCAGACTTTGCTTAAAGTTGATTTCCTCACATGTGAGCTACAGTCTTAACGAAAAGATTATATATATCTTCAAAGTTATTCCTCTTTGCTTGGAGCTTTAATCCTTATACTGCCTCCACTAAGATACCTTGGGCTTTCGAAACTTGCCTCCTATTGGCTACAGCAAATTAGCTTTTACATGTTGTTATACCTCTTCTTTTGATGCCACAATTCTTGAATGGCACTACATCAAAAACATCGGTTTTTGGTCTAGTTGCGCAGAGCAACTTTATCTCCAATTGAATAACGATTCATTCGATTTTCGTCAATCCTGTGTTGTATCTAGGCCAAGAACTTTTGAACTAAAAAAACATGATCGTGGATGTATAATTCGATCATCGTTTTGAAATATGAAAATTATGCAGTGTGAACTGTATATGTACGTGGAGTAATCAACTGAAGAAACGCTAAATAGAGACGTCCCAAGTAATTCATTTACCGGTATGTCTTCCTTGTCAAAAATAACAAGTTCCTGGAACTATGCGTTTCTAAGAAATATATACATTGACGGAATGATAGATATAAGGAGTGATTTTTTAAAAGCTGTAGGAGAGTTTAAAAAAAAACAAACTAAATTCAGAAAAATGCATTAAATATTTATTTGAATCGATAGTACGGTTCATATAATTTAATGTTTGAAGATTATTTCAAGCAAATGTCAACCTTGACTGCGCCTCAAATAGTCCATTCGCTTATTCCAATTTTGGCATACTATTTCCAGCTCTTCGGCCGGTATCACACGAATAAATGCTTCAATGTTGTCTTCCAATGCGTCAATTGAAGCGGGCTTGTCTGTACAGACATGAGCTTTAACATAGCTCCACAAAAAATAGTCTAAAGGCGTTAAATCGCACGATCTAGGTGGCCAATTGACCGGTCCCGAATGTGAAATAAAATGTTCACCGAACTCGCCTCTCAATAAGTCCATTGCTGCACGTACTGTGTGGCATGTGGCACCGTCTTGTTGAAACTACATGTTATGCAAGTCAAGCTCTTGCATTTTGGGCAAAAAAAAGTTGAATATCATCTCACGGTAGCGCTCAGCATTTACAGTTACGTTACGATTCACACCATCTTTAAAAAAGTACGGTCCAATGATGCCACCAGCCCATAAACCGCACCAAACTTTGACTTTTTCTGGATGCATTGGTAGCTCCTGCAATGCTTCTGGCTGATATTCAGTCCAAAATCGACAATTCCGCTTATTTACGTACACATTGAGCCAAAAATGAACTGACCATAAAATGGAAGAAGCGCGTGATGAACTTTATTAACAGAGTTCGCATTTTGATTATAATATTCAATAATTTGCAAGCGTTGTTCGTGTGTAAGACGATTCATGGTTAAATTATAGACAAAACTGAAGAAGCTTGACCGTGAAACAAAACACGAAACGTGCGTCAACTGTTCAAGCCAGTGTTGCCAAGAAGCGATAAAATCACCCTTTATGTAGACATTATGGTTGTAGTGTCATTCAGAAATGACAATTTGAATGAAGGAGTGAATAAAAGTCCGGACTAAAAGAGTTTAATTCATCATTGAAAAGCAGTTCGAATTTTCAATTTGAAGGACTGCTTACCTGAAGGATAATTATAATTGCGAGTCACACCTTAACATCAAGTTTTTTTCCACCCTTATTTTGTCATTTTCTTCTGTCTCAGTGTCTGACAAATTTGACCACTGAGATGTGCGCAAGGGTATTAAGATTTTAATAGAAATTTTACGAAAATGGTCGTTTAAATCAAAAAAAAATTCGTGCACTTTGTGATTTTGACAAGGCACGCTTTGACCTCAGCGACTTCGTAACCAAGCAGAATTACCACATTTGGGTAGGAGAAACTCCACAAGTAATGCTTGAAGAGCTGACGCTTCCACAAAGAGTGACTGTTTGGAGCGATTAATGTGCAGGCAGTTTCATCGAGGCGGATACTTCTTCGAAAATGTGATCGGACATGAAGCTCTCATGAATGGTGGGTGTTATCGCGAAATGAGAAGGAACTTCTTGTGGCCAGAAATTAAGGATATGGACCGGGACAATGTATGCATTCAAGAAGATGGTGCCACTTACCAAACAGTCTTCGAACCAATGATTCTTTTGTGTTGAAAATTCCATGGTCGTATTAGCTCAAGTCGTGGCGGCGTTATTTGGTTGCCACGATTTAGCTTAATTTTATCTTCTTATTTGGACAAGTGCACATCCTAGAAGAACCAAGGGATGAGATCATAATTGAACCTCAATTATGCCTCAGAGTTATTGAAAATGTTGAGGTATGCCACCGGATAGAGGAATGCCACCAAAGTCGTGGACTGCCTTTGGCCAATACTTTGCTTCACACATAATGCTCTAGATTCTTCTTCTTTTTGGGGCGCTACAGTCCGGAGTGGACCTTGGCCTCAACCAACATGCCTCTCCAGCCAGCACGGTCTTTCGCCAGCTGCCGCCAGTTCCACTCCAAGTTGGTTGAGGTCATTTTCCACTTATGTGCGCCACCTTTGCCTAGGCCGTCCTCTGTTGCGTTGTCCCAGTGGCTGAGATTCGAAGACTTTTCGGGCCAAAGTAGAGGTGTCTATACGCTCTAAACAGCCTAGCAATAGGCCAATTGTACTCGAAGATGCTTGACTAGGCTCATGTCGCTGCACAGCCCTTAGAGTTCGTTGTTTAATCTTCTCCTCCTGATGCCATCAAACGCAAACAGGACCAAAAATCGTAAGCAAAATTTTTTTTTCGAAAAGACTCAATTGCCTCTTGAGCCCAAAGAAAGAGCGATTGGCAAAAGTGATTCTGCGTTTGATTTTGGTACTGGTGCTATTGCCCCTGTTTACCGCGGAGCCGAGCCAGACGTAGTCTTTGACTACCTCAAAATCGATATTTGTGCGTCCTTTTTTGATAACAGCATGTACTTCGTTTTGCTCTCATTAACCACCAGACCCATTTTAGCCGCTTCTGCTTCAATGCCAGCAAACGTCTCATTGTCGGCTCGCTGTGTTTGTGCAATCACGTCAATGTCGCCGACGTAAGCTAGCAATTGAACTGACTCTCGGAAGATCGTGCCTCTGGTGTTGACTTGTGAGTTACGCACGATCTTCTTAAGGATGATGTTAAAGTGTCACAGTGCGTCGCCTTTTCTAGATTCTTCTACCATATCAAAAGAATATTAAAATGATTCTCTGAAAACTTTTTTCCTATTTACAGATATCATAGTAAGGTTCGTTGAACCAGCTTTTATTTACGTGATCGTCTTGCTTTTGATACACTATAACCAATAGCCTTGCACGGAAATAGAACAAAGGCACTTAAAGTATACATCAGTCAGTTGCTTGACTGAGACACTTTGCCACTAATTGCAGACGAATCGCGCTAGAGTCCGTGTTGCAGTTGTTAACAGAGCTGCTGGTCAAGTAGTGAATGACTTAATTCCCTTGAGATTTTCCATCGTGGCAACTCGTGTCCATCAACAGTCAAGTTGGCTCCTATCAGCAATAATTACAATTTTTAGTTCCAACTGAACACCGAACTATTCTAATTTCAACACCACCTTTCACATTGACGAGCAGTGAAAATGCAAAAACAAAAATAAATGATTGTGTGAAAGCTCAACGTCGTCGACGACAACAACTTCCTTTACTCCATACAAGTATTAATCACCCTAATGATAGATTGTTGGCATTCACACACTTTCTCGTACGCACCCACCTCGGTGGCGCCCGACTAATGAATTATTTATTGCTGGGACGGTTCTTCTATTCCACTTGTAGACCCTCGAGTGAGTTGTGGTCTAGGACGACATATTGGACTGGTTCGTTAATTAGGGGTGAGAAGTGCTTACGAGTGTGGTCAAACGGAAAATGATGACATTTTGTTTTTTGTGTGACTTGTTCACATGTGCCTTGTAAGGGGACACATGGCTGGATGGAAAGTGTTGTATCATTCTTTGTCTCATTAAGGTTGTGATGTTGATGGCAGATAATGTGAAGAGAACGTTTGTTTCGGAATTAATTCTTTTTAGACGGAAATATGCTGATGGTAGGATGTGGGCAATTGGATGAAACAAAGTTTATTGTACATCGACTTTTTGAAGAGTTATGATAGTTAGAAGGTTATTTCTGAACAGTTAACAGCGAATTCACTGTCGTAGAAAATGTCGTAGAAAATTATCTTTCTTGTTGACTCATACGCCGGGCAGGTACAGACGTGGTTTTAAATGCTTTCCAACTCATCCTCATCTAGGCTTTCTCAACTTCCTCTTATACCTAAAGACCTATAAAGTGGTATCCAGCAATTGCTCCGACTGCAGTAGGATGCTGGTACAGTTCAGAAAAGGTCACGGCCAAGATTTTTAAGCAACCAATCTTTTATAAGCAGTAGGGACCTACATTTATTCGCCGACTCCGAATGTCTAAATTGAAAAAGATGTTCTTAGATAAGTCGTACTTTTTGAGTGTGGTCAGAGACTCCAAAAATGTGGTCCCATGAAAAAAATGGGGATTGAAATCCTTGAAAACCTGGGAATTAATTGTGTAAGTCAGCTTCACGGTCGCCTCAATTGCTGTGGACCGTTACAAAATGATCGATAAATAGTTGAGAAAATGAACTGAGAACCTTAAGCCTGTGACTCAATGCACTTGCTCACTACTCGTACGTCAGGGCGGCCATGCAGTCTCCGAACAGCTACCTCCAATTTCGCATGCCAATTTTCTCCACATGTGTACACTATATCAGACAAGGAAATCACCTTGCCTTTTCTGCCTTGTCCGAATAGCTCAAGATTAGAAGGCTAGTCGGGCCAGAGGTAGGTTCTGCACATCTCAAGTGTTGCATTCAGGGATGACTGCAAGACGTTTGGCACTGAATAGAAAATAGAATTCGTCCTTGAATCTTCTTCTGCAGAACAGAAAACAGGATCAGGCCCACGACTTTCTGGATTTAAGGCTTCCAGATTTCGTTTGAAATAACGTCCAACTTCATGTGCCAAAGATCAGGCCAAGGAAGATCAGTACGATACCAGCCTAAGGATAAATTGTTTCTTGAGCTAAAAAAATAGTGAATAACGAGACTTATTCTAGCCTTGATTTCAGTCCTATCATTAGAAATAGCCGGAGCATCGTGAAAAATTGCGCAGACTTACACGACGAAGGTTACAGGTCCGATTTTTGGTCTGGAGCCCTCAGCAACCACGAGGTAAGTGCACCATGCTGACTGACCTATCTAGGGTTGCTTACCCTACTGATACCATCTTGGCGGTTATGAAAACTTTTCAGCTCAGGGTGGAGTTGCATTGCAAGCCGGTGTTGTCATTCATGTAGCCGCTGAGGTGTTAGAAAAGCCCCTTCCCCAACAAGGTTGAGTGATTCTTGATTGATTGAATTTGCGTAACTGAGGCGCCTAACCTTCATTTTTTACGGCTCTTGATTCGATAACGTAAAACTAAATCCAATGTATGTCATTATTGACTGCGAAGCCGAAGAAGAGAAAGTACTTGCCTTCCTTAAGAGTGTTGCTGCCCTTTGTGAGAATTTGTCAGAAACATCGTCCGTCATGTAACCATGTTTCTTGTTTTGCTATTTTGTTGACAAAGAAAGTCAAGAATTATAACTATGACGTTCAAAATGAACATGTTGGTTTTAAATGTTTTCTTAATATGTTCTGAACTAAACTTGAAACAGCTATTCTTTCTATCTGTTTCTTTTCCCACTGCTTCACCATTATTTTACCATGACAAACGTTTCATACAGTGTATACAAATGACACATTCATGTGATAACTCGAATAGCTTCTTGTCTATAGGAGTATAAAGTGACTGATTTGTAAGGATAGCTTCTTCATGGAACAAGGTACTGCATTTTTGTCGCCACGCTGAAAGTCACTGCAATCGTAGTTCAATGTTTGGAATTTGTCAATTATATTACAAAAGGCTCCAGCTTCTGTCCCTATATCATCGCCTTAGGAAATCTCTGAAAAAGGCCTGTATCCGTTTCAACTTCAGCTGACTCTTGTCATTTGGTCCAAAAACGTGTTTCAAAATTAGGGTATTTTCCAGCCTTCAGCGACAGTTTCATTTCATTCCACTTCTCATCGCAGAAGCTATTTATCCAAAGTGTGGGGATTGCATCATTCGACCCTCCTCCTCTCCTTATAAATGAGTTAATTCTGGAAAGTTTTTGAAAAGGGAAATTGCCCATCCACTATCTATTAGTTCAAACTACATGTTTAAAACTACTAAAAATATGCATAACAGCGCACCCCAATTAAAGAAAAAAACAATCTCATCATTCTAAGCCCATCCACTGTCAAATCGATACCATCTCTGAAAAATTGAAAAGCTTCAAACTTAAACGTGTCACACTTCACACATCATTGTATTATTAAAGCAACACCATATGTCTGCGCCACGTCGAAGTCCTGTCTCCCCCATGGGGTGCTCACACAATGTGAGAGGCGTTGTCATAAATCCGATTTCGGCAGGAAGAAATCAAATTAAACTTGCCATCATTCCCGGGGGTCGTTGCGTTACAGCCTACGGCATGTGTCAGGCACACTGCTTCCGAAATATGGGGCTGCATACGTAAGAACTTCTCACACCCGTTAAGCAGGCAATAAAGATAAAAAAGTATGTGCAGACGAAAATATAGAAAATAATTTATTTCAATGGATGCGGACATTTCGAATTCATGGCACTGCGGTTCACTTGTGGAATGACAGATGCTTATTTGATGAACACTGACGTCATGATAGATATGTACATATATGTGTATGCATTGTGATAATTTCCAACTAAAGTGTACTGCCATCGACTGGGTCAGCGAGAGTCCTTGAACTCCTAGACTCCGCCGACTTATCTACTCAGGGTTTTTTTTTCTCGCAGTTTGCTTTTGACAACTGTTGGAACATAAAACTTGTACTCCCATGATCTCGGAGCCTGATGGCGATAAATTGGCCGTTGGTAAGCAGAAAATCCTCGAAAATGTTGTTTGGATTTTTATTACTGCACGTGCTTGCTGTGTCCAAGGGCGTTTTTCCTCTCATTCATCCGCCACGTTATTGGGCTATTGTGAAAGTTATTTTTTGTGGGAGTTTTGAGACTTCTTAAATTAAAGCTAAAGAAAGATGGAATTTTTATGGGATGAAAAGTAGTTAAAGTGACACTCTTTGGACCCTGAAAGCCAAACACTAATCCTTCATCGATACTTTTTTTCCTTTCATTCTAATTTGTTAGAAGAGAAAATGGTGTTTCAGCTACTGACTTAAGTCTCTCAAAATATGGTGGTGAAAGTCAATATCAGAGAAGTATCGTTTTAGCCCTAATAAGGGGCATTACAACAGCAAGCGTTTGGAGAATAGACGATAGCAGTTTAAAGGGTTTGGCTCTAAAGGAGCGAAAAGACCTTTTTGCTTTCCGAAAACGGTTCCTTGAACTCCTTTCTATTCAAGCATAGACGTCGTCTCAGAATGATTCCAGCCTTCTGGTGGATATCTGGTATCACGGAGGGTAGGGAACCCTGAAAGTACGTTTCAGCCTGATCGCGCAGATGGCTCCCTTGTGGAAGTATCGTAGAAGCTGTGGTTTAAGCCCGAATCGGGAGGAGACTTGAGAGTACTTAACTGTTCCGCTAACTTCCGGTTCTATGTCGAATTGCATTCAACTGGGTGGAATGACCCACAGAATAGCAGAGATGTTCGAAGGGCTTCGCTCCTTCGCTCCTGTCTCTTATGACAAAATCTCAGCTTACTGTGAAGTGTTTTTAGTACGCGAACCGTTGGACAGGCGTTGCATATCCAGCCTCTAGTGTCGATCTTTGTATTTGTTGCGCAATTCTTTGGAGAATTCTGTGACAGTGCATGACCCTGTCTTAAGAATCTCATGTTTCCACTGCACCACCCTCCTTCGAGTTTTCTGGCAATACTCAATAAGTGCTTCATTTTCTTTTTCTTTTACTGGCGCTACAGTCCGTGGTCGACCTGGGCCTCAACCAACATGCCTCTCCAACGGGCACGATCTCGCGCTAGCTGACTCCATTTAATTAATAATAATAATAATTGAGTGGCACTACAGCCCATAACGGACCAGGGCCTAGCTTCTACAACAACTACTCGTGTTGTGCATGCTATTGTTCTTCACAAGTAGAAGGGACCTACAGTTTTCTGCCGATTCCGAACGGCGAGATTTGAGAAGCTTTCCATAGACAATTAATACTCTTTGAGTGTTGTCAGCAACTCGAAAGAGGTGGTGCCGTGAAAAAATGCTAGGTGTCCCGTCCGGGAATCGAACCCAGACTTTCTGCGCCGCAGTCGATGCACTTACGACTGCGCCAAGGCGACCACCGTCCTCTATTGCTTTGTCCCAATAGCTCAGATTCGAAGAGTTTTTGGTCTGGAGCAGTGGTATTCATATGCTCTACATGGCCTAGCCATCTTAAGTGTTGTATTCGAAGATGCTTGACTAGGCGCATGTCGCTGTACATAGAGTTCGTCGTTGAATCTTCTTCTCCAGATGCCATCAACACAAACAGGACCAAAAATTGCACGCAGAACTTTTCCCTCAAAACGACCAAGGGCTTCCTCATTCGCGTTTAGTTGCGTCCAAGTTTATGCACCGTAAAGGAGGACTGGGATAGCTCTTGTACAGTCCTTTTTAGTTCTTCGAGAGAGGGTTCTGTTACTCTATTGCCTGTTGAGTCCAAGGGAGCAGCGAATGGCAAGAGTGATTCTGCTTTTGATTTCGGTATCGATGTTGTTCTTTACTTTTGGGTACACGAAGTCCATTGTTGTAGGAATGCCAAGATCAGACATGGCAATGTATAGCTCCCCAATGTGCACGTGGTCATATGCGGCCTTAGAATCGGCTGCTAATGAATACTTATTGTCAAGTCATATCTTCTCAATTTCACCGGAGACATGGAAAAATAGTTTCGCGTTACAGGAAAAATAACAGGCTTACCAATCTTGAGCTAATTCGACAGTTGTTACTTAAAAAATGTTTTACCATCTGTTGTAACATTTTTAAAGTTGGAGTTCAGCAAAACCTTTCACTACCATAAGTGAAAGGTTATCCAACGTTCTGACAAGATCACGAATTCCATCAAAAAACGAAATGCCTTACTAAACAACCTGATTTCTTACTTCTTTGTAACTATTTCCCAGCATAGCTATCCGTATTATGAAATTTCATTTTAAAGAATTGTTTGAAATTGAAATCAATTTTCACTTAAATTCCACTTAAATTTGTCCTTTATTACGGTAAAAGCACACATCCCAAATGGGCATTCAGCTCACGTCATTGTCGATTCCATTAAATTCAGTCCGTATGCAGGCACCTCGCACAAGTTGCGGGAATTGAAATTAACTCGGCGACAGTAGTCGCTTTCATGCGACATATCCTTTTTTTTTGCCTGTCAAACCATTACCTGGTCATCCAACAAATCAACCATCGGTAACAGTGGTGCGGGTGACCTGTCTGGAAACTAAGTGCACTTCAGTATATATGAATGTCGTGTGACTGAAGTGAATGGCGTTCGATATTGAAATTGAATATTTTGGCTGGCCCACTCAGTGTGTGTGCAGTTTTAATATCATTTCCATTTGCAGGAGAATGTCAATGGCGACTGAATGTGAATGTTGTTCTGCAGAGTTTGAGAGATGTGCCCATCAATTGTAACTTTTGCACGTTCTCACTTTGCAACTACTTCGAAAAAATTGTTCACTAAGTATTGAACTACTACCTCTCAACCACTAGGATTGGCAAGGCATCCCCTATACGTCCAAACGGTCTTTAAAAACGTCTAACGTTATGGGTATTGTTTTTCGAAGAGGAATTACATAGCGAAAATCTCCCAAAGACGCCTTGTAAGAGGTCTTTCTTCCGACGGTGGCGACCGTTGAAACTTCGTTTGACGAGTTTCAATGCGGGCGCGCTTTCTATGAGGTAAGCCCACGTGCCAAACAGAAAGCGAAATAGCTGTGACTCTAGGCACCTCAAAAGACCGCGTGGGTAAGACTCTGCATTAAATATTGGACATGAGATAACTATACAAACGACTTGTGCCGCGTTTGGTGACTCCGTTCAACAAGTAACTGAATTTGAAGCTGTGTACGCGCAAAACGAAGGAGTTTCTCATTTCATTCGTGACCGCTAGCCAAACATGGATCCACCGGGTCACGTCAGAGACTTTAGAGAAGTCGGAATAATGGACTTCAGCCGACGAATTTGCTCCAAAAAAGGAAAAAAACTGTCGAAAATGTAACCCTCAAAGTTTTTCGGGACTCTTAAGGTGGAATCTACATCGACTACGTAGACATAGCAGCCATCGATAATAAGGCATGACCGCGGTATCTATACGTGCGCGATGTTTTCAATAATCCGTATGGACCCAGTTCTCATCAACAGTCACAAACGGAGGAAAATTGATTTCCTTCTGTTGCATTCAGGCACCTTTTCAGACTTTCAAGATATCTTCGCTTTAATTCATTAGTCATCCGCTGTCTTTCCTTTCGTTCGTGGCATTCCCATTCTAAACAATGGAGAATGCTTTGATTGGTGACCGCAAGTACATTTACGTTTGGGTCGGATCTTCATCAAGCAATAACTCTATCTCATTCTTAGCTCTCAGAAGTTCTTCGATTTTCAAGGCAAAACTATTAATGTTAAGCTGTTCAAATCACTTCTGACATGCTTATGGTTACAACAAACTTCCACACAAATATCCCAGAAAAGGGGCAACTTAACTCGTTGCGGGTGCTAAAGTATTCCGGACCATTGAAGACAATGCCCAAAGAGAAGTATTCAGGGAAGCGGACAGGACAACCGAACAAAGGTGGCAAACAAATCTCAGGGAATAAGACGGGCCACAGTCCCCTTAGGTTGATACAACCTAAATATGCTTGAGGCCTGTATGAGGACAAATACCTTCTAATAGAACAGTGTACGTTTAGTTATTACCTAAGGGAACTAGAGTTGTCGAAACAGGAACTCTGTAGACTCTGTAGTGAATCACTTGAAGTCCCAAGACAAGTTCTCGGGTCTTATGAGGTACCAGCACAAGAGCACAAATATTTGGCAAATGCCAACAATCCGTTTTTTTGCTGTAACCAACCCTCATCCTCAGATTCGGAGATTTCCTCTACCTGGATGCCTGAGTATTACAGGAGTCTAAAGGTCCATAACTAACCAGGAAAGAGTATCACTCTCTGCGATGAGAATTCCTTAGAAGGGAACAAAACAGAACTGAAGTTCGCGGTGGCACAAAGCATTAGAATGTAAATAGTAATTTACTGAAGAACACATTTCACCGGCGACAGCATTCAAGAAAAAACAAAATGTTACGTATACGCCAGAGTGTTTTGGAAACTTTCAACTTTCAATCGAAACTGCACTGCAGGACGAATGTTTGCCTTTGTAAGATGTCAAAAGTTTTCTCTGCCAACCTTCTGGGAATCCCATTCCTAACACGATACGTATTCCAACTTCGAATGTCCATTCGCCTGAGTGACTCTCGACACTTTAAACATCTGCACATCAATGATTAATGCATAAGCAAGAAAGTAAACAGCTTACACAAGTGTCGTTTGCATTCAGCAGCCTGCAGCTACATGAACCCCTTCACCAAGTTTAGGGTGTGAAGGGACTTTACGTGAAGAGAAAGTTACTGTGGTCCTCTTCTGGGATTCGTGTAGTAGTGTGCCTTCTTCAGTCATTATTCACAGAGCATCGTTTTAGTGCAATATTTATTTTCTCCTTCGGTCTTCCCTTCAGCATACATTGTGTCTGAAGTGAAAAATATCTGGGGAGAGATGAATTTGGTTAAGAATTCAATTTTTACAATTTTGAAGTCTGTGGTCTCTTCAATTCATGAAGATAAAATAAAATGAAGTCCAGGAGGTGTTTCAAAAGTAAGTTGTTCTAGTTTTTAAAACACATGACGGTAGTCCATAGAGTTTGCACTCAGAACTATTTTCTTCAATCAAATGAGAACATTCTGAGACCATAACGATACAGAAAGAATTACTACTGATTTGTCGATTTTACCACTCCAAGATCCCATGGAAATGTGCGTCTTGTCCACCTGAATTATTGATTGAAACCGGACACGTGTACCGGATGACTCTATGAGCTCTATGAACACCAGGATTGTAGGCACAGCGCCTGGATATTTTACATTTTCTCCACTTTTCCTAGTTTTTTATGTCCAATCCCGGGCATCGAGTTCCTAATAAATTTCTGAGGGTATGTTTTATTAACTCACATTCAAAGACGTGCTCGTCTCTAATATTGCAGTAACATCGCATTGGGTTTGCCAGTTGGTAAGGGCTTCCCGTTTGCGTGCTTGAATATAAACTATGTTAACCCCTTGACCACCAACTGCCCCGTTTATGGTCCCGTCAATCTGTGGGAAATGGAAACCCAAATAAACTTTGTAAAACGGCAGCATGTCACGAAATTAAGAAACCAATTTGAAGATATATAAAGTGAGAGGGATAGACTTTTGAAAAATGAACGGAATGCATGATTTGATGGTTACCACTTCCAAATGCTTTTCAAAACTGCATCGCCAGAATACGAAAAATCATTGTGATTGATGTTTTATGGCTTGCACCTAAATTAAGTCCCATCACCTAAATCTAGATCGATTATAGTTGAAAACTCAGTCGCGCCATGAAGGTACATACGTGTCATCTCCTGCCATTTCGCTTAATTCAGGAGCCAGCATACAGCATTTCTGGGGGTGGGCATTGGCAGAGATTGTAACGAGTGTCCTACATTGACGAGATCCATTAACACCTTCTAGACGATGCGCTGCCATATGACATTTTGAGAAGATCGTGGAGAGGCACGATCTTTCAAAAGCGCGCTTAACTGCTTGCTTGCGAATACGCCGGCTACATTTACGTGACCGGACGAACACAGCGACCCGTCAATGAGGCGTTTGTTGGCATTAAAGAAGAAGCGTCTGAAATGAATCTGGTGGTTAATGAGGGCAAATCGAAGTACTTGCTGTCATCAAAGAAAGACGCACAACATCGACGTCTCGGAGAGAGTGTGACACTAGGCAGCAGAAACTTCGAGCTAGTCAAGGGCTTCGTGTACCCAAAAAGAAACAACAACATCGATACCAAAATTAAATGCAGAATCACTCTTGCCAATCGCTTCTCCCTTGGACTCAAGAGGCAATTGAGTAATAGAGCACTCTATTAAAGGACCAAACTGGCATTGTCCAACCTCATGATAAGCTCAGTCCTCCTTTACGGCCAAAAGCTTGGAAGCTACTAAACGAATGAGGAAGCCATGGCATCTGGAGGAGAAGATTTAACGACTAACGCTATGAGCTGTACAGCGACATGCGCCTAATCAAGCGTCTTCGGATAGAACACCTAAGGTGGCAAGGCCATGTAGAGCGTATGGACATCACTGCTCCGGCCTGAAAAGTTTTCGGATCACAGCTCCTGGGACAATACAACAGAAGACGACCTACGCTGAGATGGAGCACACAAGTGGAGAAGGACCTCAATCAACTTGGATTGCGCAATTGGAGGCAGCTGAAGACGCATGTTGGTTGAGGCCCAGCTTTGCTGCGGACTGTAATGCCAGTACAAGAAGAAGAAGAAGAACACGGTCTATAACCACGAGACGATATCACATGTGGCGAAGTAGGCTCTCCAATTTTCTGCTGATGTCCACCTCACTTTGCTGATCTGCGATAAATGGTTTGACTTCTGGAATTGGCTGTTTCGACCTGGTTTTAGCGACCTCTTTTGGAAGTGTTTCAGATGCCTCATTGCTGGTGATGTTATGTACCCTAGCGCCAAGAGTAGAATGTTCGTACAAGGTGAGCACTTGGGACACATGGTGGGTAGTTGTGACATATTTTTAAATTACAGTGTTGGCCATCTGAATTTCAATGAAATTGTCAATACCAGTCGGAGACATTTCGTTGACGAAGCCTCCGCATGAAGAAGGCTGATGGAGTTGGGCAGATTTGAAGATTCGGAAAAAATGCTCGATGCTGTCACTCCACCCCAGTTACAGAATAACATTTAAAATGAAATCGCTTTAACCTTTTTTTTTTATAATTGGCGCGCGCTGAAGGGATAACTTAGTACCCTTAAGTGACCGTAATTAAGTCACCGCACGGGCTGAAAGTGTAGAGGAAGAAATGGAAACGAGGTTACCGGTGCATATTAGTTTTAAAAGGCTTTGGATTGTAATGAGAGGGGAGAGTTAGGTTGGGAAGAGCATTCCATATTAGTGTGGTGCGTCTGAAACACAAGTCTATAAACAATGCAACTTGCTAGCTCATTAGAGCCTTTTTGGTATAATAGCGGTAAAATAGTGATATAGACGCAACATTTCATCTTTATCACTATTCTATCGAGTCGATTGACTTCGCAGCATTAGTATTAATAATAATAATTGAGTGGCACTACAGCCCATAACGGACCAGGGGCTAGCTTAAACAACTACTCGTGTTGTGCATGCTACTGTTCTCTCAAGAACAGAAGAGACACACAGTTTTTTGCCGACTCCGAACGGCCAGATTTGAGAAGCTTTTCATAGACAATTGATATTCTTTGAGTGTTGTCAGCAACTCGGAAGAGGTGGTGCCGTGAAGGAATGCGAGGTGCTTCGTCCGGGAATCGAACCCAGACTTTTTGCGTGGCGGTTGACGCACTTACCACTACGCCACGGCGACAACCATTAGTATTACCAATAAGTATTATCGCTTGCTGGTCTTTTCTATCTAGTAGGTGCGGGGAGGTCTTAGGAGCTCCAGACCAGATAGGAGCGTTATACTCACGTTTTGGGCGGATGTAAGCCTTATATACTACTGCCAGATCAACAGGGATGAAATATTTCTTGCATCGCTTTTAGAAACCTGGACATTTCGCTGCATTTTTGGCGATCTCGAACATGTGATCGTTTTCACTGGGTGTTCAGTTGATACACATACAAAGGCTGGAAAGTCGTTCGGTTTCAGCAATGATAGAGCCATTCTTTCATAATAACTGGTTATATTGGGATCACTTGAGTAAGAGTAGACAGCGCTAAGTGTTGGAAGCATTAAATTCCATTCCAATTTTTCTTAACCCAATCAATTATGCTATCAAGGTCACAATTTAATGAGCTTAACATACGCTGCCGTTCCAAGTTTATGACCGAAGACGAGGGTCGAGAGCCACGGAACGAATATGATTTATTAAAATCTTTGACACTTAGGCATCAGCTACTAAGGGGCGCTTATGACACCTTTAACAGCCCACAATTGGTCGTATAAAACCATCAGAAAAAGGTTATGGAAGACTTTAAGTCTTCTGGAGTGGAATGGGAAGGGGGTTGGAATAGAGCTCATTGCCCCGGTATGGCCAGGATGATTTGACTTATTGAGAGTGACTGTCCACCATATCGAAAGATAATTCTCACATTTGCTGTGTACATCCATCGAATTCTTTTGGGACTTAAACCTCATCAGCTGTACATATAGCTTTTTTAACACTTTCATTGACATCATGGAATGTTTCTTAGTTACTTATCTGGGACAAGGGGCTTAGGTTAATGGTACGTTTACTATCGGTGATTGTAGGGCATTTTATCGCCTTTCGTCAAAGTTGCGGAATGATCCTACTCTTTAAAAACAAGTTCAAAACAGCCTAAAAAAGCGTTCAGTCCCGACCCACAATTTCTGGTCTCACCCACAATTACCTTTAAGACCCTTTTTTGATGCTCTCTGATAGACTGTGGGATAACGCCTCTAGCTATAATTACGTCAGCAGTATAGGCTATTACTTCCACACGAGACTCCTAACTTATTCTAGTCCCTAATTGACATCTAGTACTCGCAGCAGTGCTGAAACGACACTCTTAGAATAATAATAATTGAGTGGCACTACAGCCCATAACGGACCAGGGCCTAGCTTCTACAACAACTACTCGTGTTGTGCATGCTATTGTTCTTCACGAGTAGAAGGGACCTACAGTTTTTTGCCGATTCCGAACGGCGAGGTTTGAGAAGCTTTCCATAGACAAGTAATACTCTTTGAGTGTTGTCAGCAACTCGAAAGAGGTAGTGCCGTGAAAAAAATGTTAGGTGTCCCGTCCGGGAATCGAACCCAGACTTTCTGCGCCGCAGTCGATGCACTTACCACTGCGCCACGGCGACCAGACTCTAAACATGCTTAATTCTAGAAGCCAGTTATTTATAATTAAAAAATTAAAATTTCATTCTTCAAGCGGGCGCTTCTGAATTTTCATTTCCCCTCAAAGGAGCTTAGCAAGTTGGCGGAAAAATTCTTGTAATCATGGCCGCAAATTGCTTCCCTTTCACATGGCACAGGCGTGCTTCATAAATCTTTCCCGACAGGCCATCTCAATTAAGTCGGAAGATAATCATCACAATGACTACAATCACGCCACACACAGACATTGTGAGTGGACTCACTCAATTAATCCCGGATAGGCACGACTCAAAGTAATCAATCACCGGGATAAATGTCAATTAAGTAGGAATGTTGACACCTCTGTTGGTGAGTCGATGCTTACAGCGTCTGGCACATTGGTTGAATGTGAGAAAAGATACCCTAAGAGGCTTACATCTCATGACTTTTTGATGTGTTCACTATTTCTTCGAGATGAATTCAAACTCTCGGATGAAATAAGAAACAAATGAAGTGGACAAATGTAATTTGGAGAGAATTAAGAAGTGTGAATTTGTAGAGCTACAGTTTGAGGACCTCATACGGTTTCAGCTAATGCCTTGGAATTCTTCTCCTTGACTGATTTAAACTCGAAGGCTTCTGCTGGAATGCAGCAGATAACGGATCATATCGGTCTCTTCATTTCTGGCCCGATCTTTTCCTACTGCTGTTTGGCAGACTTTCATCAGTTGAAATCCCACATCAATTCTAGACATGCCTAGGAACATTCATGAAGTATTTCTTAGGCAAAAAAGTGAGAGTGTTAGAAATTTTGGGTCGAATAAGGCGAGAATTTTTCTTCATGCTTCCTAAATAGCACCGCACGCTCCTTTGTAATGTCCACACAATGAGAGTTAGACTTTGCAGAAAAATTCAGACAATTTTGGTTGCCCTTGGGAACGTCACTGACGCAAAATTTTGCCCAACATCTTTGGGCAGATGAAATATTTAAGAAATTTTGGTCGCGTGCGAAATCAAATCTTCCTGAAGGTTTGTTGTAGCTTTACCTAGCTTCACGAAGAAGGTGTTCCTTTCCTCCTATGGCATGGACTTGGCAGTTCGAGAAGAGGTGAGGAATTATTACATCCTGCAGCTCCAACAATATGCTGCTTAAGAGTTCTCTCTCTCTGATAGGCAAGTTGGAAGAGGGGTAGATCTGTTATCGGTAATCGCTGGAGAAAGTTGAACTGTCCCTAAATATTGGAGACACTGAGTCGTCCACAAAATTCTATTAAAACATTATTTCAATATAGTCTGTATCCTGATAGGCAAAAAAACAATCGGAAGAACGAGATTGAGGGACTTAAGTCTTTTCTCCGCCACAGAATGAATATGACCCGTCGTTTCAGTTTTTTTTCCGTCAGGGATTACGTAATTCCCGTCCTTTAGTATAACGCAGTAGACCCTCTGAGCTTACATAGATGATTTTGAATGAATGTCATGTCATAGGAAGACGGATAGAATAGCAAAAACTTAAAATCCAACTCCAGGTGTGATCGCTAGGCCAAGTGGATCTAAATTGGATGATTTTTGCAAATCAGTTCCTACGTCCAAGAGATATGAACAGTGTGACCGACAGAGATACTGACGGATACACGGACGCACCAATCTATAAACTATGTCCTTGCTTACTGTAAAGAGAGAACTATGTCCCTACTTGAAAAGAGATGTCAAGGGAAGGATAGAACAAAATTTAACATCTAGTAAAATTGGGTGGAATCTTTGCCTCGTTTGGGCTGTCAACAAGAAAGGAGACCACTTTGACTGCGCCAAATTTCGAGGGACGGCCTTTTTAAAATTGCGTACAAGATACTCTCTACCGTAGAGCGCCTGAAGCCGTTCGTCAGCAAGCTTATAGGTTTGGTTTGGTTTGGTTTCAGGCCAGGGAAGTCCACCATCGAACAAATCTTCACACTACGGCAGATCCTGGAAAAGACCCAAGAAATGCAAATTGACACTTACCGCCTATTGTTCGATTTCAAGGCCGCATATAACAGTGTGCATACAGACGAGCTATACAGTGCCATGTCTAGTTTTGGCATTCCTACCAAACTCGTCAGATTGTGTAGGATGACGATGGAGAACTCTAGCTGTTCCGTCAAGGCCGGGAACGAACTCACCGACACCTTCAATGTCAAAAAAATGTTTTAGACAAGGCGACGCACTGTCATGTGACATCATCCTTGAGAAGATCGTGCGTAACTCACAGGTCAACACCATGTTCCAAAAGTCAGTTCACGATATTCCAAAAGGCAGTTAAATTGCTAGCTTTCGCGGACGACATTCACGTGATGACACGGCGAGCCGTCAATGAGGCGTTTGCTGACATTGAAGCAGAATTGGCTAAAGGGGGTCTGCTGGTTACTGAGGTTAAAACGAAGTACATGCTTTCATCAAGAAAGGACGCACAATATCGACGTCTCGGACAGAGCGTCACACTAGGCAACAGAAACTTCGAGGTAGTCAAGGACTTCGTCTACCTCGGCTCCGCAGTAAACAGAGTTAATAACACCAGTACTGAAATCAAACGCAGAATCACTCTTGCCAATCGCTGTTTCTTTGGGCCCAAGAGGCAATTGAGTAATTAAGCCCTCTCTTGAAGAATTAAGCTTGCTTTATATAACACATTGATCATCCCAGTGCTACTCTATGATACGGAAACCTGGACGCTACTAAAAACGGATGGGGAAGCCCTTAGTCTTTTCGATAGAAAAGTTTTGCGTTCGATTTTTGGTCCTGTTTGCGTTGATGGCATCTGGAGGAGAAGATTCAACAATGAAGTTTATAGGCTGTACGGTAGCATGCGCCTGGTCAAGCGTTTTCGGATACAACACCCAAGATGGCTAAGTCATATAGAGCGATGTACACCACTGCTCCGAACAGAGGACGGCGCACACAACTGGAGAAGGACCTCAACCAACTTGCAATGCGCAACTGTTTGCAGCTGGCGAAAGATCTTGCTGGCTGGTGAGGCTTATTGGTTGAGGCCCTGGTCCACCCGGACTGAACAACCACAAGAAGAAAAAGAAGAAAACTAAGTTTAAATTACTTCTTTTCAATAGGCCATTTCGAATGTCAAAATCCGTATATGTCTGTCTATGTAGTATAGGGCTCATTTAATGTGTCCATCGAGTTTCCTCTCTCCGTCATGTTAATTGCGTTCGCATTCAAATATCGCCTCTGACTTGAAACTAGCAAAACGATTTATCATCAAACACAAGAGAGAACCAGACAATAGTCCCAACCAAACAATTTTGTGTCCATGAATACGTGGATACACCCTTTACCCCTCGGCTGAGCTGCGTTGCCCGCCGGTATTTCATTCCATGGGATTTGCTTTTGCAATTCCCCCGGTTGCGCCCGTGTCAGGAAATGCCAAGCAAATGAAACCATAAAAAATGTTGACTTTCGATAAATGTAAATTCTTCCGTGGCATGCCCTTGAATTTCCGCCGCCAGCTTCAGTCGGGGTGAAAAAGTGAATCGAATTGCCTTTGTAAACGCCTTCACCAGTTGTTTTATGTCATGTGCCGAGCAGGTTGTGTTGTTCCAACAGAGGAGACGCGAAAATAAAACCAACTGAGCGTTCTGCTGCGACCCTTGTCAGCATGGAAATCGATGTTGTGTCTTCTTTATGCTTGTGAGGGAGACGGGGTGCTTGGAGGCTTGGGTGCTTTAAAGAAGGGAAATATCTTTAAGGACTGGAATTGGGTAATTTTGTGAGACTGTGTGTTGAGGAATTTTCTGATGATTAAGGTATTTTATGGCGGCAATGATAATGCGTGATGATTACGAAGACTTTTCTTCATTGTAGCTGGTGTCGTGAAATGAGTAACTTTACATCGATCGAGCTTTCCCAGATTTGAATGTGAGGCATCGCTTTAAGAGAATTTTGTTAAGTTTTGCGACACGACCGTCGTGAAGCAGTGGAAAACTACATTGACTTACAAGCTGGAGGCTCAGATTCAACTCCTGGTCTGCACACCTGGTATTTTGATTTTTGTGGGGCCAATTCAAGACTTAGTTCCATCTACGAAAAACAAGATATGAACTCAACTTGCGTATCCAAATCTAAGGATGGATGAGGATGGTTAAAGAGGAATTGAGTAGACGGCTGTGAAGTCTCGACTTTGAGTAACAGAAATCAAACGAACCAATGTCCCTAGTAAACCAAGATTACGTGGAAGAAGTTAATATGTACGGTGCGGTTTTATACCGAAAAGGGGTGCAAAGAGTTGACCAGGACTTTGTATATCCAAAAATGGCTCTGTTGGTCCTCCTTTGCATCGATCACTTAATTGGAACTTTTACTCAAAGAAACTCCAATTAATTACAATAATTCTGCAATTGTTGTCACCCTTCCTTTGCATATAGCTCTGTGAGTGTTAAGAAATTGGAGTCTAAAAGACAAGACTGACTGAGAAACCCTTTTAAAGGAAGTATTTTCATTCGATGACTCACATTTGCCCAGTTTATTCATTAGAAAATTGCTTACATATTTTTGTTGACAAAATTTGCATTATAAAAGGTGCTTCATCGTAAGGTTTGATTAATAACGCAAAATAAAACACATAAGTTGGAATGTGTCGTCTTTTCGGGGTGCTCAACAACCCTAATACGGCAATTTTGTTTAATAACGTATTTTTTGTTTATTATGGTATATTCACGATACCCCGGTTTTGAGTTAACTTCTTACGGAAGCCCTTCACTGAAAACATGATTCAAATTCAAGTCGCCTGACTTGGGTTCTTGTAGCAGTTAAATCTAATAGGCTTTTAAACCGAGCTCGTTACCTCATGTTCCCCAAGTCAAGCTGCAGATCATGACAATGAATAGATTGGTCACGGTCTTAACCTACACTCTCAACTACAGTCTAACTGGTCCACTATTACCCACTAATGTATGTACTCTAGGATTTGAATTTGCGAAAGACATAGTTGCTTCAGTAGGTCGATTTTAGCCAATGTAAGTCCTCGATAAGCATGAAAAACATTTTTTACTTTTACAGTGGTACTACAGCCAATATGGTACCAGGGCCTAGCTTCTACAGCAACAACTCGTTTTGTGCTTTCTAATGTTCTCTCACGAGTATAAGGGACCTACAGTTTCTTGCCGACTCCCAACAACGAGATTTTGAAAAGCTTTTCATAGACAGTTAATACCCTTCGAGTGTTGTCAGCAACTCGAAAGAGGTGGTGCCGTAAAAAAATGTGAGGTGTCCTGTCCAGGAATCGAACCTAGACTTTTTGCATGGCAGTCGAGCACTTACCACTACGCCACGGAGACTACAAATTGTTTTCAAAATTTTCAAAATGCAGCTTCTTACGAGCGTGGGATGTGGCATTGATTGTTTTACTTTGTTTTTTTTTTTTGTACTCAATGAGCAAGATTCCCTTTGAGTCCCAAAAAACTGTGGCCGTGAGTTTTGAACTTCTTAAGGGGTCTGTTCCTTTTTTATGCCACTGCAAGGACTCTTCGATCCGTAACACCGTCAGCGTCCGCACTACACATCTCCAAAAGCTCTCTACAGCATGCGATTCTCACTTTTTCCTGAGGCGCTGTGAGCATTTGTGGCACCCACCTTGCACTGACCTTTAAAAGGTTAAAATGGTCATGAAGAATGGTGTGAATGGTACCAATTGAAAGCTTGGTAATCTCTGCCATCATTTTCACCTTTATTCGGGCATCCTCAAGAACAAGTTTTTCGACTTCTTTGATGCTTTCTTCCGTACAAGCAGTAGCCGGGGAGCCGGAGCTGGGGTCGTCTTCAATGCTTTCTCTGCCTCTCTTGAACTCACTTGACCACTTCTGCACAGTTGATAATGAAGCTGTGGAACCTTGTTAAACAGCCACCATCTCTTTATGAATAGTTTTTCCATTATTTCCTTGCTTAGTGAGAAATGTCATTACAGCGCGATGCTAAATTTTCACCAACATCGTCTCAGTTGTCATTATGATTCTGTTTGACTACAAATAAAACGCGAATAATCAAATTTATATGAAATTTTACACGAATGCACTAAAAAAATAGTATTACTTGATAAATAAGCCGATTTATATATACAACCACAGCTTTGCCCCGATACCGAGAATATATAGAACGTCCCTCGTAATATGGAGACACTGCTATGGGGTGAGCTATTCATTCATTCATTCATATATTTATTCAGTCTTTATCTTAGGTCTAATTAACAATATATTTAATAACAACAATTATAAAAATAAGATGATAAAACCATTCTGTAACTCATAAAGTTAGTATCGACTGATCTCTTAACATAGGAATAAAAACAAATGAGTGTAGGGTAAAAGAGGAAGAAATTACAAAATCAGAAGTGAGGTCAACAAATATGGAAAGCAAATCTTTGATTTTCAATTTTATTTCCTTTTTTATTTTTAATACACACATCGAAATACAGGCTCTATATTTGTATAATTGATATTAAATAGTCAATTCTTTACTTTATTTAAAAAGGCATGAATATTAGTCGTTTGTCTTATAGAAATTGGAATTCTGTTGAAACATCTAGGAGCCGTAATGGTGAAAAAACGAGAAAATTTAGTTTTATGTGCGATTGGAGCTGATACTAGCGATTGATTGTTTACACGCAGGTTGTGATAGTTTGATGTCTTATTAACAGTATTACCACTGCGTTTATAAAATTCTTTAAGAACTTTGAAGATATACAGATGTCTTAAAGGAAGGATGTGAAGCATTTTAACGATTTTACCGCAAATAATTCTAACCATACATTTCTGGGACTTGAACAACGGATCAAAAGCGTTGTCAAAAGCACCTCCCCAACTTGTGATCCCATATTGAAGCTTAGAATTTGCAAGTGCATAGTAAATCATGGTGAGAACTTGCTTGGAGCAATAGGGTCTTAAGTGATACATTTTTCGCATTACTTGCAGCATATGCGATTTCGCCGCTTTGATATGTGCTTTCCAATTCAAATTGGAATCGATTAGAACACCTAGATATTTATATTCACTAACAGATTCAATCTTGAAGCATCCTTTTGAACATGGAGGGTTATCATTGAAGTTTTCGAGACCACAGCAATGAACCGGTATAGAAATACGTTGGCAGTCGTGTGAATGAAATGGCAGATTAAAATCGCACCTATTAAAACTTATCATATGTAAGACCATTAATTTTCTTTTTTCACTAACAACCAACTTGTACAAGGCGTACCACTGTTGTAGCTTATGAAGATCTTCATTAATAGTATACAATGCAAGAAAACAAATTCAATTCTCGGTAAACAAAAGCTATATCGTCTGCAAATGCAGTGAGTTGACCATTGAAGCATTGGGAGGACAGAGAATTTATGAAAATTAAAAACAGTAGATGACCCAGGACAGAACCTTGAGGGACGCCATTTTAAAGCACAAGAGAATTGCTCAGCATAAAGTTTATTTTGACTACTTGTTCTCTCCCATTGACATTAGAACGAAGCTCATCTAAAACCACTCCTCGAAATCCATCATGATGACTTGGCAACTGTAACTCAACAAGAATAAAAAAGCGGTTTATTAGGAGTTACTCAAAAGTCAGTCAAAAAAAGTCAATTTATATTCAAACCTCACGATGAATTTCCCCTTTATAAGGGCCTGTGTAGTCATTAAATTTCTTTGAAATTTTTGACTATAGTCCGCATCAGTTTGGCAACATGTTTTCTGTCTCATTAGTCTGGTGTCATTATTTGCGAGTTTCATAAAGTACTCACAAATTACATCGCTAGAAGACAATCTTATGATGAGACTCATATCTTGTCAGAAACTCAAAACTACTCTTAACTTAGTTAACAACATACAATCACACACCAAGAAAATGTTTATCCCACCGCCTGCGGGTACAACTTACTTACGGAGTAACCCTTAGAAATGGAAACACATTTCCAACGCATGTTATGGCACATGTAAACCTCGGGGAATAACATCCGAGGTACAGCGGAGTAATTATAAAAGATGCTGACCCCCCAGCAGCAACAATGCAAAGGAATACGTTCTCATTCTCCTACACAAATATTTAGTTGTAAGATTTTCTCGACATATGCATCAATAAGGCTCCTTCAAAGCTAAGTGAATTAAAAGAACAAATTTGCTTCCAATACTTACACTTTCCTTGAGATTTTCGGAAACCAAAAAAAAAAAAAAACACAAATAAAAAGACCGTCTCCATTAGGAAATGTCTGTGGAAACAACCGGAAGCGGAAAAGAATAAACTCATCAATTATTTTCAACACGAAGTACGACCACCAATTGACATCAAGTGCACCCTTGACAAATTGTTGTTTACCGACGGGACTCCATTCGGTTCGATGTCAAGCGAGACCCGTGTGCAAACAAGTGATTCTAATTAGGAAACGAAATTCAGTACCTCGTCCGCTGATTGTTTGCCTTTCTGGACGAAACAATGCCAAGCTGGCCGCCTAACAGCCATCGCGTGGGGAACAAAAGTTATCTCCTGCACTCATCGACCGCTTCTAATTAAAGTCTGTGAATGTGGAATGCGAGAACTTTAATTCCGGTAAACAGCATTGGGACTGTGTCTGTTTAGTTTTCCTGTAACTTTTTTTCTGTCTCTGCAGTGCAGTTGGAAAGGGTAGCGATGGATTCAGTGGTTCATTGCTGTTTCTGCAGGCACACATTCTGTGAATATGTAGACGAAGGAAATGATTGATTGTCTTGTGGAACGACTTCCTTTGTGTGCAGGTTTGTTTTGAGTTCAATGAAAAAGTTCCAATTTAAGCATTGCGGTGGAAATGTTTGATCTGATCTTAAGTTCATAGTTTAATTCTGTCAAATTTCTTTTGGAGATTTATTCATTCTTGTGCAAACTTAGGCTAGGTTAATTTGAACAGTGGATAGGAGTCAGTTAACGTCCACAGATAAATTACCTCATTTTCTTGTTCGAGGTTAGAAATGCAGGGCAGATCAAAAACACTTTGGATGTGGTTAAGGCTAAAGCAGATTCGAGGAAATTCTAAGACGGAGGAATGACAAGCAATCAGTAATGCAAGCTAACAGATGAGGCAGTAATATTCAGTTAAGGATGTATTAACTGTCGTTATTCCTTTCTTGGTTTCAAACTGAAAGCGCTGCATTTTGATACCTACTAAGCTCAGCTGTTAATGGAGGTTTCAAAGTTTAAGTCGAATGATCGCCATAAATGATAGTGGATCACATAATACTCAAACGAAGCGTTAAAAGTATCAAAACCTATTTACAAAAGTAATGCTTTAAATGTAACCACTTTTTAGTGGTAGTTCTTGTCACAATTCATCAACTACGCAAGTTATCGACACAATTGTGAAAAAATTTGAAGAGAGTAAACTGGTTACTGACCTGGGCATTGTGCCCAGGTCAGGTTTGCTGATGATCTGAACTAATCGATTCCCTGACACTTTCAGCAATTGATCCTGCTTTACACCACACTATGAAGTTCAGTCAACGTACTTAGTAAATTTGATGTCTACCATAGATACGGATTTTGGATGTTGGAATACAAAGACTGACTTTGAGAACAACACTGTTTTCAGTGGTGAGGCGTATATGGGGCTCAAATATACCACAACGAATTGAAGAGGTAACATTGCATATAGACAAAGTGACTGTTTGTTGTGCTCTATGGTCGAAAGGTGTCATTGTTGGTTCGTATTTCTTCGAAGGAGCCACTGGACGGACGGTTACAGTCAATTCAAGAAGTATATTGTAGAATGGTGACCGAATTATTGCTAGATCACAACTTGGCCGACATGTAGTTCCAACAAGACGGGACAACAAGCCACGTAACATGACGAATTGCGTCTTTATTATGTAAGAAGTTTCTTGGTGGTGTAATTTCACATTTTGCCTACTTCATTGGAATACCAAGAGGATTCCTGTGGTGCTACACAAACAATTAATTTGGGCGAATAGTCTCCGAACCCTAGATGCATTAAAAGCTATAAGCTTCAGTTATCCGAGATATGACTCACAAATGGTTTAGAAATTACACCAAGCAAATTGGGATGAAATGCTATCTCACTTCAAGCCTAAAATAACTTAAAACCCTAAAACGTCACAAAATTATCCACTAATGAGTTACTGGACAGTCCGGCACCGACTGACTTAAAAACAATCAATCCTCCCACTAGCTCATCCAACAGATTCATTGAACAGGCATCTGTGCAATCACAGTGAATCGTTAGTACAATCTTAAACAGAATCAAATCTTTTATGACAAACAGCAGAAAAAGTACGTGCGCTTCAAAAGGTATTTTCACGCGACATTTCATGCAATAGCTGAATGATGATTTCTATTGTATGTTACATACCACACGGGTAAAGTCAAAGGGCGCAGAAATATATTCTTTAAGTTCTTCTTCTGCTTAGTTCCTGAATTCCCTTGCAGAACCAAGGGCCCCTACTACTTCTAAAAGGCATCGTGTGCGGTTTCTCACAATAAGCATCAACTCTCTCAAACTCTTCCCCAGCTGCCGGGAATCGTCCTCTGTTTTGCGTCCTCTACCATCCTGCAACCGGGATCTACTGTTTCACATGTTTTGGTAAGGAATTTTAATTTTGTCGAAGGGTTTGATCAATCCACTGCCACTTGTGCCATTGGATAATGGTTCCTATGGGTTCCGTGTCTGTTCACTGATGAAGCTGTTTGTTTTAGATAAATTAGCTCAGCTGCACTTGACTCGGAGAGTGGCCGCCATGGCGTAGAGGGTACGTGCGTCATCTCAAAGGCGAAAGCCCAAGGTTCTTTATCTGGACTAAAGATTTTCTTACGAATTGGTTGTTGTACCAAAACATCTCCAATCTCACAAGTCGGTCAAATCCCTATTGCCAGAGATGGCAGATTTCAATTCAGTCCTGTATGATAGCCAAAAACATCGAATAGAGGACCCTAGTCGAACTAATGTCTGGAACCACAAGTCCTCCTCATGAACCACCAAAGACAAAATCCAAGATCGGCTTAAGGTATGCTACTCCAACAAAAAGTGCAAACCCAACAAAACTTGGAGAAGAAAGGTACTCCTCAACTCTGGGTCCCCCCTGCCACTGGTAAAGCGTTTCTTTATGTTGACAGTCTTGTAAAGCGCCACCTTTCGAATTACAAAAATGTATGCTCACATTAGTCCGTCTACGACACACGACAGTACTCTATGCGGATGAAAACAGTTTTGATTACAAAGTGCCTGCAGCATACATCACACTTTCCAATCTTGTCAATGACGTGCTTACTTGAAAAATTACTTCAATAAAATGTCTTGCTTGAACGAAGCACGCGCCCACAAGTAGCTGAAATCAAAACAAAACTGCCAAGCAGAAGCAATTCCCCATGAAATGGACACCACCCCCCCCCCCCCCGAAGCAGATGTTCCGCATTCGGGAGAATCTCAGACAATAACATGCCGGCCAGATGTGAGTCCCTTTCACATATATCGCGTGGACAGACGCTTGTAATTCTTCTCACTTCACCCGCACTCGCATCTCACGATCTTTTCAATCACTTCCTTGCTCTTATTTATCATTCATCTCTCATAAACATCCTTCTCCGTCCCCTTTTCTTGGAAACCTTCAAGGAGCGAGTCCTTTATTTGCTTTTCTTATGTTGTTGGCCCTTCTCTTCTGTCTATTTCGCTGAGGGATGCTTCGGATAATGTGCTCCTTATTTTCATGTGATAGATTTCTGTGTATGTTTCTTCCATTCAAACTTGCCGTCATCCCTATCATGCTCCTGATGGCATCCATTTGTGTGACGACGTCTGAATGGGTGACATGATGTGGCAGGCGAGCTGCTACTTTTGCCAAGTGGAGCACACCCAGAGGACAAAGATTCGTAAATGTAATTTACTTCGCAAGGTCCTACAGGCAAAATAGTTTTTTCTTTGAATTGCGCCTGATGAATGCCTGGTAGTCTCTGCAATAATACTCGTACAAGCTCAATGAGTGTAAATGTGTTTCTGTCTCCATTCGCCTTTCTTATGAAGTTATTTAAGAATTCGAATCTTGTTATCAATACCCATGTCTGCTCAGGACTGTAGGGAAAAAACGCGAAAGGAGAGGAAGAGATCTTCGATGAGAAGGCACATTTGTTAAAATTGAAGTAAGGTGTCCGCAGCTAACCAACTAGTTTTAAGGAAAGGTCACTTTCATCAATCAAACTATGCCGATACAGAATTGTTGTCTTTGGCCAATAAATGTTTTAGGATTGTGTTTTATAGAAGTCGTTTGTACCTACCTATAGCTTATGAAATTGTGCTGATAGAAAGCACATTCATTTCGACTTTTAAAATGATTGCCAAAATCGTGAAAGAATGGAACTGTGCTCACAAGAAAACGTCGTTGATCGAACTTAACATTTGCCCTGTTAGTGACCAAGTCAAGTTGACGTACAGCCTCCTTGCCGAGAACCCTGCATAGCAATCGAAACAACCGTCGTTGCCGCACTGCACTACACCCTATGGCTTAAATGATGGGATTAGCCTATGAATTGTTGTTTGTTCTTGAGGCTAACTTTATCACCAATTGAAAAGAGGTGAAAAGAGGCAGCCTGAGACAGCCTGCATATTATACGGATCTTCTATTGACGACCCTTGTAGGACGTAGAATTTAAGATCCCTTAACAGACCATATGGAGCTTTGGACATCTACAAAGCAGACATTACTAAAATCTAAAAAGTGCGATGGAACGGAGCTTGCAAAAAAAGCAAAAACTGCGACCTCTACAGCAATTGATGCAGACAGGCCCGAATTTTATCCGGATGTGGACTTGTTGTACGAGGTAGAATTGGGCAAAAAGCTCTAAGCCAACGCCATCGTCTTCGATGTTCATTTTTGGAACATCAGCCTGATTTGCGTCCATGCCCCGACAAAGGAGAATGATGACAATAGAATGGATGACTTATGTGATCCCCAAGAGAAAAGATATGATCAATATTCAAAGCTTAGATTTCAAGATCAATCTAGGAGTTGGTTAAAAAAAGTAATTTTTGCCACAAACATCGGAGAACAGAGCCTTGACAAAAAAAAAACACATCTATAGAGTTGAGCACATCCATTAAGATACCTGGCAGTGTTTTGATTAACCGTCAACCACATATTGACATAAGCTTCAGACACTTTTCAAGCATCGACTCGATATGAACCTTTCGAAATGCCAACATCGACTCGAATCATTTCTTTGTTGTAGTCAAGGTAGGAAACCGGTTTTAAAGAAGGCAACGTGTGTACGGCGGCATGCGCCTGGTCAAGCGTTATCGCACACAACACCAAAGATGGCTACGTTAAATAGTTCGAATGGGCTTAACTGCTCCAGCCCAAAGAGTCTTCGAATCCGATCCATTGGAACTACTCAGTAGAGGATGGCCTAGGTTGAGGTGGTACACGCAACAATGGAAACGTTGGTAAAAAGTCAATGTAGAAGCTGTCACTGATTCATTTTACCATACAGAAGAAACATATACTTTGCGAGTGTAATCATTTGCATGCAGCCAAACAGGAGTCCTACAATATCCGCACCCATTGCACAGAAATTTTAATCTTTCCCAACATCTCATACAGGCTATGATGCACCCACTTTTTTAAGATGACAACTGTCTACACTTTGTTTCGCACCTTCGCTCGGCCACTCAGTCTTTCTAATACGTGCCCTAAAATTTTTGGTACGTTTTCGGACATCTCATCAAAAACAGACGTGCGACCACATTGATACCCAGTAAACAAATTTTTGATGGTCATCATCCAAGGATTCATGCTCTGGCTTTGCTGTGGGATTTTACCCCAAAACGTAAAAATGGAATCAAGGATTGATAATGCTATTTCCTCATATTTCCTAAGTCCGTGGACTCTCGCTTTCAAAAGCGGTCAAAATAAAACTATGACTCCGATGCGACATGCGGTCGGCATGTAGTAAAGGGTGATTTTTTAGCTATTATCTTTTCGGCAAGACTGGTTTAAACAGCTGACGCACGTTTCGTGTTTTGTTTCACTGTCAAACATCTTCAGTTTGGTCCATAATTTAACCACGAACGGACTTATAAACGAATAGCGCTTGCAAATTATTAAATTTTATTATCAAAATGCGTGCCCTGTTAAGAAAGTTCATCGCGCGCATCCTTGTGGTTAGCGACGGAGCTCATTTTTAGCTCAATGGGTACGAAAATAAGCAGAATTGTCGATTTTGGAGTGAATATCAGCCAGAAGCATTGCAAGAGCTGCCAATGCATCCAGAAAAAGTCACAGTTTGGTGCGGTTTATGGGCTGGTGGCATCATTGGACCGTACTTCTTCAAATATGATGCGAATCGTAACGTAACTGTGTATGGTGAGCGCTACCGTGAGATGATATTCAACTTTTTTTTGGCCCAAAATGCATGAGCTTGACTTGCATGACATGTGGTTTCAACAAGACGGTGCCACATGCCACACAGCACGCGCAAAAATCGACTTGTTGAGAGGCGAGTTCGGTGAAAATTTTATTTCAAGTTCGGAACCGGTCAATTGGCCGCCTAAATCGTGCGACTTAACGCCTTTAGAATATTTTTTGTGGGGCTATGTTAAAGCTCATGTCTGTACAGACAAGCCCGCTTCAAGTGACGCATTGGAAGACAACATTGCAGCATTTATTCGTGAGATACCGGCCGAAATGTTGGAAAGAGTATGCCAAAATTGGACTAAGCGGATGGACCATTTGAGGCGCAGTCATGGTCAACATTTGCATGAAGTAATCTACAATCTGGACCGTACTATCGATTCAAATAAATATTTCGTGCATTTTTCTAATTTTAAGTGTTTGTTTTCTTTTTTTAAACTTTCGTATATTTTTTTAAAAATCACCCTTTAATATACAACGACATGCAATGGCATCACACTCTTGCGATAATGGCGCCATCGGGCAGTGAGGCTTATCTTTTATCAGGTCGCCTTCATAGAGATGGAAGGAAAAGAATACGGTGAAGAATTTGACAGGGCCGGACATGAAGAAAGAAATTTCAAATTAATTTGAAGGCAAAAAACACCAACAGAGGCATGGACCGTATGGAAAGCTGCGGAGGAAGCTCTAAGTTGCTTGAAGAAGATGAAATCTCCCTTTGGGGTCTTTTACATGTCTGCTTTTTTGGTGTCTGAAGCATAATTTGCAGCGATGAACTCTATACAATGCGCGGCGGCATATGTAGCTTCATCAGAAAAACTGCAGCTGCGACAACTCCAAATGTTGGCTTTGACTGTTCTTTTCAGTAATCGAATATAAGTATTTGTGTCCTGGTATACATAAAAAAGTCCTATTTTAGTATTTTCTGCATTAAATGTTAAAACTTCTAGTTCTTTATGGTATTTGGAATGCCACTTAGGGAGAGGCACAGTCACAAGCAAATACAATCAACTGTCAACCATAGTAACCATATTGACATAAAGCTCAGACACTTTTCCAGCATCGATGTATGAACCTTTCGAAATGCCAAAATCGACTCGAATCACTTCTTTGTTGTAGTTAAGGCAGGAAACCGATTTTAAAGAAAGCCGCGCAGTCGAGACGATGACGAACCTGACAGTGTGTACGGCGGCATGCGCCTGGCCTGGCTACGTTAAAGCCAACTGCTCCGTCCCAAAAAGTCTTCGAAACCATTGGCACACCGTAACAGAGAACGGCCTAGGATGAAATTTAGCACACAAGTAGAGAAGAACCCCAATCAACTTGGAGTGCGCAACTGCAGGGAGCTGGCGAAAGATCGTGCTGGCTGGAGAGGCATGTTTGTTGAGGCCCAGGTCCACCCCGGACTGTAGCGCCATAAGAACAGAGACAGGCCAACATGGTTGCAATCGCAATAGATCGCTAGAACATCACGAACAGAGTACCAACTCTCGGAAAGTTGGACTTCGCCACCACTTATGTACAAAAGAAAAACAAAAAGTAAACAGAGAAGCTGCTGAGGCACATGCACCCAAAGAGGTGCCCTACAACATCCGCACGCAATGCACAAAAAGTTTATTCTTGCCCAATATCTCATTGATGCACGCACTCTTTTAAGATAACAACTGCCTGTGCTTTGCTCCGCACCTTCACTCAGTTGGTCCGCAGTCTGCCAATAAGGCAACATTTTTGGTATGTTTTCGGACATCTAGACGTGGCTCATCGAAAACCGTCAAAAGCGACACTCAATAAACAAGTTTTTGATTGTCATCCAAGGTAAGAGTCCTCGTACAAGGCACCCAAGCACTATCTGGCTTTGCCATCGGACTTCACCTTAAAAAAGCAAAAATGGAATCAAGGTCTTATATTATTTCCTAAGTCCGTGGACTTGAAATCGCTTTCAAGATTTCAAATTTGTTTTCCCGCTGACACAGGCTTTGGTAAATTTTATGCGGTTTGAACTTGATCTGGTTGTGTGTTTTGATTTCAATAGGAACACCTAGTAAGCAACACCCCTCTGTATGCCTTTTTTCATTCTTCCTTTGCCATTTCCCTCCTTAACAAATTTTAAAGTTGGCACATAATTCCGCTTAAATTTGAGGCTGTTCCTAAGATCCTTGTACAATCACTAGTAATACTTCACAACACGCATCAAGTTTCGTGCAACAATTCTAACATAAGGAAGCGTGCTTGCAACAAGACAAGTTGAAAATTTACGAAATTTCGGAAACATATGGTGCAGCGTACCCTCTGGAAATTCAACTCATAAAATTACACCCAAGTGGGAGTTCATTAAAATTAATTAAACTTCATTCAATCCTCCGCTGGTTAGTTGAGAGGCACTCATAAGCACTGTTTTGCAGTTTTCCAGCATGAACGTAATTACTTCCCTTAGTACAGTTTCATAATTGGATAAAGTTTGCCCACAGACACACGACCCAAAGTTGCACTATTGCCTAATCTTTCCCCATCATTTGAGCTGCAAATTATTTCATTTTCACATTTTGCAAATGTCCCATCAAAGTTGAAATTAAATGTGTGCAGTCTTCTCAAGTTTAACCGACACTCTTTAGGATTTTGAAAGTGCTACCACAGGATCAAGTAGATTCAAATTGCACAAATTACCTTTAAAGCACCTACAGAGCTGAACAATGTCTTTATAAAGAGGCCAAAGAGACACAATCTACTGTGTCTACAGGAATCAATGAGACTCACAAGCATAGTGAAATCGATTAAATAAGGATTTTCTACAGTGACGTCAAATGTGGAGAGAATTTTCTAGGAGATTGTGAAGGCATTATATGCACACTTCCTCCACCGCTGGGTCGCACAGTGGCCCTGTTATATGGAGGAGTAGGAAATAAATTGCCAAGGCTTAAACACGTAATCGCGGGATCTGACAGCACCAACGTTTCATAAATAAAGTCACAATTTGTTTCCAGACGCGACATTTTTTGTTAAATTTGGACTTTTGTATATGATTTGTGCTTATTTTGCGAGAAGAGTGAACTCTATCATAAGGGGACGGTGACGATAATAAGAAATTTGTGTGGCTATGAGATGTTTCCGCTTATGAAGTAAGGCCCTGGTCCCTTCTGGTGTCCGTAAGCTGTGGGATCACAGTAGCTCTTTAAGTCAGACCGTATAACCTGCATATATCAATCTTAGCAAATGAGAATCGCATAACCAACTTCAAATGTTCAAACACCGCGGCGGTGGATAAGCGTGGCGGCTCACAACGCCAAAGGTTGCAGGTTCGATTCCCGGACTCAATACCTGGCATTTTTTTGCAGCACCACGTCTTCCGAATTGCTAACAACACTCAAAGAGTATCAATTGTCTATGAAAAGCTTCTCAAATCTCGCCGTTCATAGTCGGCAAAAAACTGTAGATCCCTTCTACTCGTGAGAGAACACTAGCATGCACAACACGAGTAGTTGTTGTAGAAGCTAGGCCCTGGTCCCTTGTGGGCTGTAGTGCCACTCAATTATTAACGTACACTCCTACCTCTACACACGGTCAAAAAAAACCCAAATCGGATGACGAAAGCCATCTCCCAGAATTTTACAACTTGCCCTTTGTTAGTAGAGACGCATTAGGTTGTGATGCGTTTCTCTTATCAGACCAACTTCATATCCAAGTAGGTAGATAATGAATTGTCTTTTCCGTTTAACAATACAGCATGTGGTGGGTATGGGTCAGAACGAACACCGTTGGTCTTCCTTTCGGACAGCCTGGTTCAATAATTTTTTTTCGTTGTTGGCCAAAGACCATACAACACAAGGGAACCTTGCAAATCTAAAATTGCAGTTAAGAAGAACTTAATGAGGACTTTATGGAGAAGAAATGGAATGCCAAAGTGTAGTTCCTCAATTTCGTAAGGATTTCTAAAACAAAGGCATGCTCAGATCCAGAAACTTATTAACAGAAACCTTCAACAGATGGCTCAACAGCTGCATTTACCTAGGTGTGCGATGTCAAATTCTACCATTTCTTCTGGTTAATACGATTCGTAGGAGAAGCTTTTAAGTCTTCCAATCAGTATACAATCTCCGGCAATGTTACGCCGCAGGTTTTTGCAACCTCACTTCTCGGCTCTGTGCCAGACTGTCCAGTATTTCCTGTTGTGAAAACTAAGTGATATCTAAGCTAAATTCCATTCCGTTTCGTCATGTTCAATATTTAATAGTCAAACACCGATTTCTACTACATCAGTGAAAGAATGCTCGTTGTTGCTCAACTCCAACGCCAAAAAACTGAACTTACATTTTTGCAGTTTCCGAGTGACGATTCATGGTACCACTAAACGCTGAATGGTCTTTTTTAACAATTGTTTTTACTTTTATTGAATTTAAGTGATCGCCATGGTAGTGGCTAAATGAATCGAAACGCAAACGCAGGTTCAAATCCAGAATCCTGTACTGCGCATCTTGTATTTTTTCATGACACCAACACTTTTGAGTTGCGAACACTTAAAGAGAATTAATTGTCAATGAAAAGCTACTCACATTGGACCGTTCTATGTCGTCAAAAAAGTAGGCTCCTTTCGCATTCGAAGTGAGGACTGCTTGGGCAATTGCTGGCTGTAGTGTCAAATACTTAATTCTAGCTTACAAAAATTGTGATCGAATATATAATAATTGAAACCAATCTTGAATCCCAGAAACAATAAATTCCAAAGCGCCTACCTTTAGGAAGTATGCTTCCTTAAATTTGTAAATAAAACAAATCTGCAGCTGTTGTAGCTAACTGTACAGCATCAGGGCTCATTTAATGTAAACACAATTTTTTATGTTCTCGTGCATAAAAAAATTCAAAATTCAGTACAATATGGCCGAAAAAAATAATTTTAATGTTCTAGACACTCTTTCCCACATTGTGGACCACTGTAGTCCCTTCTTTAACTAAGAGTAGATGTCGTTCCAGATTTGCGCAGAAACTGCAGTGCCTTCCATGCAGCACCCTTCAAAGTACCAAACCATGAACCAAAGGGCTGTGCGTTGACGAGGCATTTATTGTTTTAATTACTGTGAGCAAAGATTTCGTTCTAGGGATGAGAATGTCCTGTAATTTTGAATGTGATTATGCTTTATGGGCTCTGAAGGTATTATGCCCTTCATTGTATGCAAGCAGATGTATTAACACATGCACTTTCATGAGGTTTTCTTGGGTATACCGCAACGAAATGGTGCGTCGTGTCGCATGTGGTTTAGTTAATTAAATAATTAAGGGAAGGGTTATGGTTGCATGTTCATATGGAGGTGTTAATTCTTATGAAGAATTTGAAAAATTATGAGGTTTGGAGGGATATGTAGGTGAAAGTGCGTTGTGTGGAGTTATTATGATTCATAATTAAATTATAAGTACGTCGCAAATTCCAATACAAGCTACGTGAAGGGAGTCGGAGAAATATATTGGCTGTTCCCTCCAGAATGTTTTATTTAAAGGTTAAAAAGGAAAATAAAAAATTTTAACGAAACGCGGCAGCGCCATATTTTTGAGTTTATAATTTCTGAAAGAACATAAAAGACTAAGATTTCTGAAAACACATGAATTGGGTATATAAGAGAAGACTGGAAGTAAAAGGTCAATGAGATGCATTTTTAAAGGACAGAGTACAGGGATCCAAGCATTGTTGGTCGCACAGACCGGGCTGGGTAGATTGTTAAGTCTTCTATTGAAATTTGATCAAAACTTTAATCTCATCCAAATAATCCATCGCGGGATAGCAACATTTTTATTCTTTGGGTCGGAGGAGGACAACCGAGGTTAGTCTCCCAATTAACGTTTCACCATTTTCGAGACGAAGAAGCCATTAAAACGCTTAAGCGATACTAACAGCATCATTGTTTTTTGTTTTTAATTTTCAAAAATTTTTCTGCAAAATTTTTCGAGTAAGAATCAACAATTTACTATACGACCCTGTTCATCAGAACCAATCGTTGCAAAAATGACAAGCACAATGTGTGACTTAAAAGAGTGACACGAGCTGAATTCAACCATCATCAGCGACGTCGCTTGGTTAACTGATTCGGTGCTAGTGTCTCTTCATATGGCAAAACTTTGGCACTACAAAACCCCATCAACCTTTGGGATGCCAAGCAACCTGACCAAGCGTCTCCTTGTCTCACAGTTTTTTGACATTGAAGGTTCCGATAAGTTCTTTTTTTTTAACCAAACTTGTACTGGCTAATTTCTATAAGAATCGTACTCTCTGCATAACCTCCCATCGCTGGCTTGCTGGTCAGTATATCTTATCGCAACTCAACTGTGAGCATTTTTTTTTTGTTTAAGGGCATCGACCGCGGCGCAGAAAGTCTGGGTTCGATTCCCGGATGGGACACCTCCCATTTTTTCACGGCACCACCTCTTTCGAGTTGCTGACAACATTTGAAGAGTATTAATTGTCTATGAAAAGCTTCTCAATTCTCGCCGTTCGTAGTCGGAAAAAAACTATAGGTCCCTTCTACTCGTGAGAAAGCAGTAGCACGCACAACACGAGTAGTTGTTGTAGAAGCTAGTCCCTAGTCCCTTGTGGGCTGTAGTGTCACTCAATTATTATTATTATTATGCCATTCAAAACGAAAAGTTAAAAATAAGTGATACAATACTATTTTTAAAAGAAACAAATTGATGATTTTATAGAACTATGTACAGAGTCGACCAAATATTGCACAAGTTTCTTTTTCAATATTCAAATGAACAAACTTAAGTGTTTTCCAAGTATTATGGCTTTCTTAGTAAGTAGTGGCTGCCTCGTCTGGTCTGCGACCACCAACCCCCAAAAGACCTTGTTATGGCCTTAAGTAACACACTTGAATCGTTTTCAGATTGTTGGCTTAACATCGGTCCTTAGCGGCTTTCCGCCCGAAGGGGTAAATTGCCAAAGAGGCTGATAACAAAATTTAGGACCATTGCTTTGTAACGCTCACCGTTAATTGAAAGCTTCATTTTCTAAGTATCCTTACTAAATTGTCACACTCTGTGGAGGTATTGACTTTTACGACAGCAACGTGGTTCTTTTCCGAGCCCCAGATGCTGGGATTTTGTTGTTACGTACGTAGGCCATCCAAAATAAAGCGTGACTCCAATTCAATCAGCAGTTGAAATCGAAGAGGATAGTCGACCGCTTTCAATTGCTGAGTCAATTGCGAAGTCCGAGGTTTTTGCACAGATTTTCGACGAGTTAATGTTCATGAATGTCACTCTCTTAACCAGTGATCAGTGGGCGCTCATTTCGGCGGTCAGTTTAGTCCGCTACAAGTCTCATAAACTTTTGAAGGAAATTGTGTGCAGTATTCACCTTAAAAGCTTTATTTTTTGGCATTTCTTTAACGCACTGTTCGGGCACTCACTTCAAGGGCTGTATGAGTCACTCCGTTCTGAAAAAGTAGAAGATTGACTTGGTCGCAATATTTCGAGAGGGAAACAGTTGTCAGTGCAAATTATACTATGATTTAAAAACTAAAACTCTAGATGGCCCACCTCGTACAAGATCCAATTTGTATCCCTAGTATACTGACTTAGAAGCCTTCAGTTTTTCACTGATTGCGGAGAAGCTTTGCTCTAACCTTTCTCAAAGCAGTGATAGATAATTCTTTGGAAATAAGAATATGTCAGAACGAATAGCCGATATCGTTATGAATGCTGTTTAAGTCTCTATAACACTAAGCAACGTACATATTGCATCTTGTGAGGTAAAAAAATTATATTGTCCATTTAAGGAAGCTGTCACTAAGTCTTTTGCTGTAATTGAAACGGAAGCAGCTTAAATGTAGGTAAACGAGGCATATATGATGTTATCAAAACAGATGAGGACAATCTTGGTAATTTTGAGTAGAAAGTTGTACGTGCGCTTTTTGGTCCTATTAGCGTTGATGGCATCAAACGAAGAAGGACACAATTGGCGAAATCTTCAGGTAACACGGCGGCTGCGTCTAGTCGAGGGTCCACGAATGCCGGCCCTAAAATTCATCGAATTCGAGCTATTGGGACAATGCAACAGAGAACGATCTCGTCTGAATATGCGCACTTAAGTGAAGAAGAAACTCAGCAAACCTTGGAATTCGCAACTTGAAGCAGCTGGCGAGAGAGTGCTTTCTGGGGAGACATGTTGGTTGAGAGTCAGATCCACCCAGGACTGTAAGAAAAAGAAGAAGGTAAACACAAAAAAATTGTATAGTTTCAAAAAAAGTTTAAATGAGAGGAAAAGTCTAAGAGAGAGGAAAAAACATAAGAAAAATCACCAAAGCCTCCCATTACAGACAAATTCGTCCTTTTAAGAGGACAATTCAGTTCAGAGTTCATTGTGCTTACATTTGTTTTATGAAAACGCGCATCTACGTCTGTCTAAGACGCTAACGTGCAGATCAGGAGATTTGTTCACTCGATTCATAATATTTCACACAGGATGCCACTTGAAAGGATGTGATTAAGTAAGCCTGGTGGTGAAGAGACTTGCACTAAAGTTTCGGAAAGGACAGCAGACACATCGAGGTCTTAAAAGGCTCACTCACCTCTCTTCGTAAGAAATTAAAGTTAAACATCGAATCCAGACTTAGTCTACGATCACTGTGAAAGATCATATCCATGGAAGCCGACGTTATACAACACTGCAATCATCCAATGCCTTATGTAAATCGTTCAAACTAATGTGCCACGTAGAGTGTTTGAGAAAACGTCAGGTCTTAACAAAAGAAGTCCTTTTGGTTTGGACTGTAACTCCACTCAGATTATCAAGCCTTCCTTATGGTATTTGGGAGAAAAGATTTAACTTTAAGTAGATGTAAAACTTGAGCTTATTTAAGCATCTATAGGCACTAAGCAATGTAAGAAACAGAAACACAGAAATGCTCTACAGGCCACTAGGGACCAGGGCCAAGCTTCAAAAGCAACTACTCGTGTTGTGCATGCTACTGTGAAAAAATGCTAGGTGTCCCGTCCGGGAATCGAACCCAGACTTTCCATGTCGACAACCGCCAAATTTTAGCCTTGCGGTAATAGCCACATCACGTAAATGCCACTGGCATAAGCCAGCAGCCTAGAGGAATTTTTTAAGATCGCGCCTCAGGTTTAGATTTTTAATTTCGCCACGATCTTGATTTTGAAAAAAAAAAAACACATGATATCACTCTGTCTTGCCTAAAGCCTATTTTAGCAATTGAAGATCTCGGTGCGTTCATTGAAGGGCAGCGAGAGCTCTCTAACGCTATCCAACAAATCTGAGAAGTTTTGTCTCGAATGCCATCTCGCTCTATGCATGCTGTCATACACGGTCTAAGAATTGACAAATGGGTGGTGTGTGTCGATTTCTAGTTTTTGTGTCTTCTCCAGGATCTGCTGCAGTCAAAAAGTTTTGAAGACTTCCCTGACCTTAAACCCCCCTGATAGATATCCAACAGATTACTCATGAATCGCTTTAGGTCTTCACGCAAAACGTAACGTGTTTAAAAAAAAAAATGCCGCATACTTGTGTTAAAGTAGTTATTCGCTCAATGTGCACCACGCATTCCAGAAGATGTTCCAGTTCATCCAACCAGGCCAAAATTAAATGAATTTAATAAAGTAAAGCACACCGAAGAACGGAGAAAACTATTCGCACGGAGGTGATTAATATCTTACGAGTACACAAACTACCCAACTGGCAGTTTGTACGTCGCCTGCTTCCCCTACATTTAATGGAATACCTGTAAGCACATTAAATTACCCAAGCTTGTTGGTATTCACTTCCACCGTGCGGAGCATTTTTGTGAACCTTCTGCTACATCATCTTGTTTAGCAAAAGACTTCTGAACTGGTTGCCTGAAAACGCTGATGGTGTAGAAACGGTTTTCAGGTAATAGAAAAGCGAAAAACCATTCAAACAGCTTGTGGGATACAATAAAATGAGGTGCAGGTTGGTAGGTGTGTAAAGTTGGCTCAAATGCTCTTAGATCAGGGCAGGTTCATTGTACGAAATTCCACCAACTCCTCACTCAATTTAACTTCGTAACCGAAAGAGCCGTGCATCAACTACAGGTTGCGTATACGCCTGAGTGAGTTTGTGGGGAAACTTTTTGCATTCAGCCCAAAGCAATTAAATTCCCTGAAAAAAAATGGCCGCAACAATAGTGCAGATTGAACAGCTTGTTCAACTAAATTTTGCCCACCGTGCGGGGGGGGGGGGGATGGTTGCAGCTTCAGAGACCATTGAAACCAATTAAAGTTGAAAATAGTTCAACTTATCATCTCTGATCAAAGTAAGGCAGCGAGAGGGATTTCTAGAGCGTGTCTTTGATCACAAGACTCAAGTGTTTAGGGAAGGTTTATGTGGGATGAAGTAGGGACAGCAAGTGACGAAATTTGAAGTACTTATAAACCTTAGCTGCTCTCGAAATCATGCCCTTGAGAGAGGAATTACTACTTTTGGGCTTGAATTTGAAAATTCATTTTTCAATGGGACTGGTGCTTTCTGTAACTCAGTTTCTTCTTGCTATACTTGACCATAACATCACCCTCACAGCGCCAGATTACCCATTTAACTAGATTTATTCAACTCTACACAGTATAAGGGTCTTCAAAGGAAATTTTAAGACGGTTCGCGTTTTATTCTGACTCGACATCTTGATGAATTTTTCCACTGAATCTGATTGTTCCACACGCACCATTTTTTCCAATAAAAGCTGTCACATGTGGTGACCTCCATATGATCCTTTTTATCGCATAAAAGAATGGAAATGGAAATTTCATCATCATCCCATCCAATCGAAATCAGTTTAACCCGATTGATATGTCAATCACTCAATACCTCGTTCACATTTCATTTCACCCTCTCACACGTATCCCCCCGCCCTTCCATTCGCATTGTTTATCTGTAAGTCGTTGGTTTTGTTTTCCCTTGGTGAAAGTCAAAACACCCTTGTAAATCCAAATCAATACAATCTTATAGTCCTGAGCATTTAACCACCCCAGTCGTCGGGTCGAGCGGAAACGAATGAACCCTCGGCTGGAACCCGGTGACCGACTGACTTTAGGTGCTGATGGCATTCTCGGGTCGCATTCCTTCTCGATTGTCATCTGACATTTCAATTTGTTTTGAAAATGTTGTTTGGGTCCTTCTTGAAATCCTCTTTGTGGTTTGCAATAAATTCCCGACGACTGGGATAAGATAGAACGATGCCCCTGGGATACATCTGTTTGAGTGTGTGTCGGCAGCATGCACGTTAACGTCCTTATAAAATGTGTTCTCGAGATTGATTGATGCTCTAGTGTGGGCATCTCTGTGGTCGTTCAGCTTTTAACGCTTTATTGCTCAATGAAAAGTAACCTTGGGGCACGATGTGTTATCCGTTTGACCGTGATGAGTGCTTACTTGTGGCAGATTGTCGTGCTGTTGGAGAATTGAATCTGTCAAATTCTTGGTCAGCTCTTGGTAATTTGAGGTTTAATTAGCAAATTGATTAGGAACTTCATCAACAAAATTCATTGTGGCTTGACCATTTCATTGGGCCGTAACTAATAATACTCCGCAGCCAGTAAAGGCTTTCCAGCACTGGTTACACTTGTGCGCATCAAGGTCCTTTTTATAAATCGATAACGTGGTTCACTAACTTGTCTAAACGGGTGGGACCTATACATTTTTGGGGTACAGCTGTGTTTAAAGTGGTAAGTGCGTCGCCGCCACGCAGAAAGTCTAGGTTCGATTCGCTGACGGGACACCTCGCATTTTTTCACGGCAACACCTCTTTCGATCTGCTGACAACAAAAAGTATAAATTGTCTATTAAAAGATTCTCAAATCTGGCCGTTCGGAGTCGGCAAAAATCTATAGGTCCCTTCTACTCGTGAAGAACAGTAGCACTCACAACACGTGTAGTTGTTGAAGAATCTAGGTTCTGGTCCCTTGTGGGCCGTAGTCCCACTCACTTAAGTTAATTATTATTAAAAAGGAAACGACTAAAATTGGTCTGTACGACCCATGTATGTAAAGGGTGATTTTTTAAAAGCTATAGGAAAGTTTTTCAAAATAAACGCATAAAATTCAGAAAAATGCATGAAATCTTTATTTAAATCGATAGTTTCAAAATTATTTCGTGCAAATGTTGACCTTGACTGCGCCTCAAATGGTCCATCCGCTTAGTCCACTTTTGGCTTTCTTACTCTTTCCAACATTTCGACCGGTATCTCACGAATAAATGCTTCAATGGTGTCTTTCAATACGTCAATTAAAGCCGGCTTGTCTTTATAGACATGAGCTTAAACATAGCCCCACAACAAATAGTCTAAAGGCGTTAAATCGCACGATCTAGGCGGCCAGTTGACCGGTCCCGAACGTGAAGTCCATTGTTGCGCGTGCTGTGTGGCATGTGGCACCGTCTTGTTGAAACCACATGTCATGCAAGTCAAGCTCTTGCATTTTGGGAAAAAAAAAAAGTTAGATATCATCTCATCATTCACAGTTACGTTCCGATTCGCATCATCTTTGAAGAAGTCCGGTCCAATAATGCCACCAGCCTATAAAACGCACCAAACTGTGACTTCTTCTGGATGCATTGGTAGCTCTTGCAATGCTTCTGGCTGATATTCACTCCAAAATAGACAATTCTGCTTATTGACGTACCCATTGGGCCAAAAATTAGTTTCGTCGCTGGTCACAATTTTTGGGCAAAAAAGAGGATCTTCGGCCAAGAGCCCATTTACCAAAAATTTGTTGTATTTTGAAAGGCATCACACCTAAATCCTTTCGCAAATGCCCAACAACGCGGCTTAATGCCCAACAATGTAAATTTGGTGCGGAAATTGGTCACAACAGCCCGAATAGCCGCTTCAGTGGGTCGATTAAACTGACCATAAAATGGAAGAAGCGCGCGATGAACTTTCTTAACAGAGCACGCATTTTGATTATAATATTTAATAATTTGCAAGTGTTGTTCGTTTGTAAGACGATTCGTGGTTAAATAATAGACAAAGCTGAAGATGCTTGACAGTGAAACCAAACACGAAATGTGCGTCAGTTGTTTAAACCAGTGTTGCCAAAAAGATAATAGCTAAAAAATCACCCTTTCGAAAGCACGTGCTCTCATCACGAAAAAACGCACAGCATTGGCGTTTAGGGCAGAGCGTTACGAGCAGCATCAATTTCGCAACAACAACAGAAGTGCGAAGTCGAGTGTAGAATCAGCCTTGGCAACCGCCGTTTCTTTGCGCTCAAGAGGCACTTGAAAAATAGAGACCTCGCTTGAATGACCAATCAAGCTGGCTAACAGCTACATCATCTCAGTGGATGGAAAGGCGAGTTGGTTGCGGCCTAGGTCCACTCCGGTTTGTGCCATTAAAAGAAGTAGAAAAAATTAATAATAATAACAATTGAGTGGCACTACAGCAACCCGAAAGAAGTGACGCCGTGAAAAAATGTAAAATGTCCCGTCCGGGAATAGAACCTAGACTTTCTGCATGGTGATCGACGCACATACCATAACGCCACGGGGACCACCGAAAATAGCACAACTACTGTTTAAAGCCTAGACAGAAACGTAAGTTTGTTCTGGCTGAAGAATAGGGAAGGTTAACTGCTATAGAAAAAAAAAAAACATATTTAGGAACCTTCCTTAATTTCCATCAAATTCCCAAATATCCCGAGACCCTCATGTCCACACAATTTCAGTGGCGATATGAGCTAATGGCTGTTTTCCCTAAGGGGCTGTATTGGCACTACATCTTTGCGTAAACAGAAAAAATCTGTTTGTACTCATAGCGAAACACATATGTATATTGTTATAATCTATGAACCCATGTATGGCTAAGCTGACATTGTCATTATTATGTTCGCTCTTCACATCACTGACACTCATCGTCTCAAATTCAACTCAGTTCAATGGAGGCTCTGACTCTTGATTCAAGTTCAATGCTCCCTTCACATCAACGTCATACATGAAATTAGATTCATCTCCGTCGGGATAAATAGAAAGTTAACCAGAACCCATTCTATTTGCGAAGCTCGTACCCTTGCGCATCTCATTAATTTTTCATTGCAAAAGAGAATGTTCCCATGAATAGCAACGACTGTGAAGAGGTGCCGAAACCCATTCGGAAATGGGCGAAACTTAGACACAGGCGAACCATTTAGGGGAACAAGCGCTCCTGCCATACGAAAATTGGTTCTCTTCGTTGATATTCATTTTAGGGAACTGTAAATAGAACGAGATGTTGCAAGAGGCTCGGCGCGTCATATACTTGCAATATGCTGTACTAATAGGGGTTGGAAACCACATGTAATGTGATCTTGGGCTTAGATTGAAATTTCACTGTCCTTCTCTCTTGCAGCCTTTTATTTAAACGTTATCAGCCTACGACGGGTTTTGGGATGGAAACTTTGGGAAACTAAAATGATGTCGGTTTGTACTTGTAGAAAAATGTGGCATACTGTCAGCCAGTTAGCCGCTTCAAAGCAATTCCTGTCCAATATATTGGCTTCGATCTACTGTTGTTTGGTATAGGTAGTCGTCCATATCTATCGAATTTTCTTGTGAAGCCCAGGTTTGATTGTCAGATGTTCAGTGTGTTGTGCAGTGTTAAATCCATAATATCAATCAAAAACGTTTGTAACTTTTGAGTGTTTTCTAATGCACGATGTGAAAAGGCTTTCTTTGAAAAATAATATCGAAAGCTCAGTGTAGTGATATTTTCGTGAATTTAACTGTTTTCCTCAACTGGAGGGACTTGACTTTAACCCATCCAAGCAATATTCATGATGATCTGCTTTAAATGGGATGAATAATTATATTGTACCTGGGGAAGCTTCCCACAGTGAGTCGCAACGTATGTTCATTTTTCATCGAAACCCTGCACCATAAAATTCCGGCGAATATTTTTGCGTGGAGTAATTGCGTTACTAGAGGGCAGACGTACGTTATAAATACAATACATTAACGAACTTTCGCAAGCGCAATTTTCCTGTGATCATAATGAGCAGGGGACTTCATAAAAAAACCGAGCCTCGAGTGCAGGTAAACGTAAAAATAAAATATGACTTTTAAATATGGGCGTCCTTTCTTTTATGCCATGTGTCAAATTACCATGCTCAAGAGTTGGCATCCGGTGATTCATCAGAAACGAAGAATTCAGTGGTAAACTTTTTCCCTTGAGAAAAGCATGCACTGTTCTTCACTGCTTTATGGCAGATAGTTTATGATGGTGTGATGCAGTTTTTGAGGGGGATACTGGCTTTTATAGTATGTCCTTAAACATTCTTTTATGTGCACAATTTTGACTACTCTTGGGAGTACTGTACGAATGAATAAAAATTTGTATTATTTGAGACAAATACCTCTTATGGAGCATTGAATGTTCATATGACAATGGCATACTAAGAAATTGAGATAAATTGAGTTTAAAGATGTCAATGCTGATGGGACAAGACAACAAAATTAGCAGTACCACAGCCCATAAGGGCCTTGTTCCCTTCCATAGCAAGATCTCATTTTGTGCGTGGTATTGTACTCACTCTCCTGAGCAGGATACACATACCTACAAATTTATTGCATATTTCGAATGGCGAGATTTGAGTGATGCTTTTACTGATATTGGAAAAAGCTGCAGGATAAACCTAAAACCTGCGATGTGTGAGTTTAAGCTATTACTCATCAACCCACTTTGGCTAAGGTAGACATATTTTTAGGGAAACTTTGATATCAAAAGTACTCTCAACAGAACATCCTTACTGTCGCAGCAAAACACAAGACGCCACAAAATTGGTTTGAATAGCCCATACACAAGAGTATACATAAAACGGGGAAGCTGAAGAAAATAAAGAAGAAAGACGAAGCACTATTACATTGAACAACTTTTAACATGTGTAAAAGAAGGCACTAGTACCGCGACTCTTAAGGTACTTTGTATCACCTTCTTTTGGTCTAAAACTGAAAAATTTACCACATCCGAAGATGAGATTTTTCGGATGCCTTTACCTCTTTTGCATGAATTACTAAGAATTTTCAACCTTTCCGGGCAAGATAAAGGCAATCTATCATTTAATATTCCTTGGGGGAGACAAATGTAGGCCGTTATAGGCAAAAAAATTAATAACAAGAACTTGGGTTTTCTTTGACAGATTGTTTCAGAATGAGAGTCCCGTGTGGAGATTCACCTACACTTTTATATTACAAACTTAATGAAATACTCAATACGGGAAAATCAGATGATCGATTGGCTAAGAGTGCAAATAGATATTGCAGCTAACAATACATATTATTAGGCTAGAACTAGAGTATGTTAAGCAAAAACGCTAATACTTGAATTTTAAACAATATTTTAGTTGCTTACTACACAAACAGAATCCTTTTTTTATGCTGCGGAAGGCCTTAAGTCTCAAAATACTGAAAATGCAAAATTCCGAAAAGATTAAAATCCAAAAATACTCATAATCCTTAGATGTATGAAATTCCGACCTTAATCTCCAATTCAATTCTGAACAATTCTGAAAAACAAATAATGTAATAGAATTTTACAGATCCACAACAAATTTTACAATGATCGAAAGCAGGGAGATATCGTCAGGGTTCTGGCATTTCGGAATTTTCTTATTTAGGGTTTTCCTTTTATTGGGCACAAAAATGAGGCCGAACTTTACCGCGTTCATTGGTTACACTAGCGTTGCGAGTTAAGAAAACCAAATTTGAAAAAAATCAATAGAGTCAAATAGCACGATCTCTGTGGCCAGTTCGCATCATCTCCAAGTAATGAGTCGGATGTATCTGATCAAATCTAGTGCTTGGCCTGGCACACTCACTCTAGTGGACAACAGTCATCGTCGTCCGAATGTAGAATGTGGACTAAGAATAAGTCTTAATGGTATGCTAATGGCGCCCGTAAGGAATGCTACATCAATGCAGGTTAATGCACAAGACAGAAGAAATAAATTGCAGCCATTTTGACAGTCAACACTTTAACAACATGGCGTCTTTCAACTGTGAAAACTCGAATCAAGGCCATATGGCAAAGGCGACGCAATGGCCCCTGCACGAACGTGCTGTGTGAGTAACCGGCTTATAGTTCCTTTTATTTTTACATGATACTATTTAAATTTATAAAAAAGAATGCTTGGGATATAAGAAGGATTATTTGGATACGCGGTACACACGTGGTTGTGAAAGTAGAGAATTTCCAATACGTCGGTAGTATTGTCTCAGTCAATGGAGGGACAGAATATCGAATGATAAATCAATATTAGGTTTGTTGTCCACAATACGGAGAAGCATTGCGATTAGCCTAAACACCAAGCTAAGAGTGATTTGCTTCAATGTTGAGTCCGTTTTTTTATATTAGTGCAGCAAAAAAAATCGACTGCCACTGTCACAAGAAGAATGCGTTTTGGAACTGGAGCTTGCTTTGGACACCAGGCCATGTTGGAATTGCGGGCAATGAATATGCAGATGCTGCTTCAAATGCCGCTCTTAAGGCACCCATCTACTTCTACTACACCTTCTCTCAATGCGATCTAAAGAGATACTGCCAACAACAAATATTACGCGAGTGGAAAAATGATAAACATCACTATCAAATAATTATAAAAAATTTCCAATCGATATGAATAAATCGGATATTAAGATGTATATCCGGTTCCGTCTTGTACACACCGAATTTACTCACCAGTACCTGCTCAAAAGGAGTCTCCTCTGTAGTCGAATTTTCAAACATGGAGCAATATTTTAAAACGCCACTGTTGTGTAACGATTCATACAATTTTTTGTATGAAGTATCGTACCATCCGATCGAATGATTTTCCCGAAAAGTCTCCACTGAATAGAATGTAACTGATTGTGAAAATGAAAAGAGACATTAGTAAAAGTGACACCAGTAAGAAAGGACGTGTTTTCTTTATATAGAGTCTACGAGTTTTCCCTGCACCTCTAAACTGCCTCACCTGCCGCAGACCAGTAACCATCACCCATCTCTTTAGTCAATGCTTTTTATCATCGTAACCAACACTGCAACGTAGACCTACTACATCTCCTCAAAAAGCCAAGCCAATCCAATATTAACAACTTAAAAAGTATCGTAGGAAAACTTAGCATTACAATATAGACATAAGTATTTTTAAGGCCGTAAGTCATCGCCACTATTTGGCCCCTATAGTTCATATTGATTACAATTTTAATTGTACATCAATATTATAATAAATAAATAAATGAACTGGAGCCCACGAAGCATACTAAGGGTTTTGTGGCTGAACTGTATCTAGAACGAACAGATTTATCAAAGAATGTGCCAGGAATCCATAGGAACCATAATTCAACGACGCAAGTGGCAGTGGAATGCCATACATTTAAATGGTCGTGCCATTCAAAAACGCAAAAATTCCATAGATAAATATAATAATGAATGAAACCAAACAATGAAACCTGCTAATTCAGGACGGCATAAGAGCGGGTCACCTGAGAAGTACTTGGTGCAGAACAGTAGAGAAGAACTCCCAACAGCTGGGAATGTTGAAGGTGGAGAGAGCTGAAACTCACTGTGGGAATGCACACGATGGCGAGTAGGAGCACTTACAACCCTGGGTCCCGCATTGGAATTCCAAAACTTAGAAGAAGTACAAGAAGAAGTAGTACCATACTTTGCAATTCTTTATTTTCACCTTAGGGGAGTCTTAACGTGAATTTGACGGAACTACGTCAAATAGATGGACCATGTTAATGTTGGTAAGCAAGTTGCCGAATCTGAAAAACGAAGACTGTACCACTAAGCTCCCTATTTTCGGGCTAACGACAAAATCACTTCGTCCATTCAAGCAAATTCAAGGGTTCCAACTCAAAAACTTTTGCCTCAAATTGTATTGGTGTTAGCTGACGGTCATTACAACGTAAAACTCATGACGACTGAAATTTATTTTCGAACCGAATTCAATATTATAATTCCACTTGTTCACAACCAATCATGAGTAGCGGAGCAGAAGTACAAAACAGACCGGAGCACAAACAAGAATACGCGAACACGTTTATATGTGCGTTCGCAATCCCGACGACATCTTGAGCGTCGGAAGGATACGTTTCCACACGTGCATACATATGCGCGATCGCTTTAAAGGCAAATATGAAATCTTACCTAACGGCAGCGTCTGTGTCACTACCGACAGGCAACAGTGAGGTATTCTTCCCACTGCATCACCAGCACAAGAAAGGGTTGCGAGTGCACGCAGGATTCTCAGAGAGCCTTGTGAGGAATGAGCAACAAGAACCAGCGAACAACAAACACTATGGCGGGTGTATGCAGGGAAGCATTACTATCCGCCAGAAAATAAAACGTTATTTGATAGCATTCATGGCGCTCAGTCTAAATCAACCAAAGCGTCGGTTGCCAATGTGAAGGTATTTGTAGGAGCACTCGATTACCCAAGTGCGGTCAATGGGCGCTCTCACCAATAGGCGCTCCCTTGCCAATCATGTGCTGTCCCACTGGTAGCAACCTGCGCCAAGAACATCCAGAGTAACAACGAGGCTTTACGCTGGTTGCATATTATTGGACCTACAAGCCAACTGATTAAATTAGTGTGTTCAAAACTAATACAAACGACGCCTCTATGGACAGTCAGAGTCGTTGGATGAAACTGAAATTATCAATGATTTAGGAAACAACATGTGTACATAATTTCCATCAATATTTCAGATGATTTCCTTCCTTGAAGGAACGTTCAAAGGACCTGATGCATCTCCAGGTGTTCACCGCCTTTTTGGAATTTCTTTTATTTCATTATCTTCTTACATCACACCCCGTTTGACTATGATAATGAGGAGGACATACTTGATGAATCAATTTGGAGATCTTCTCACATCCCATTGGAGGATCCTCTATTCATACGTATATGTGCGGAAAATATTCGAAAACAAAAATTTATTGCAGCAGCTTCAAAAGTCATGGACCGAGGGAAAGCAAAAGTGTTTCGTAACTTTCCCAAGACTTTTGCACTTCCAAACGAATCTGCATTACGTAAGAACTTCAATCAGAAGAACCAGTTATTGTTGCAAAAGTTATCACCATTTTCGCCCGTGCCACACTGACGATGCCCCCAGCAGCATTCAAACTAGATTCACTCCTCAAGACTTTAAATGTGTGTTTGCTAGAGTGCTTATCGGCACTATCTCCAATGAATACATAAACAGAAGCGAAACTCAAAAGTGCTCAACAGTAGCCTTTGATACCCCATCCCGAATTTAAGCGAAATTTATGTATAGCTTAATATCGTGGCCATCCGCAGGGAAATGCTTCAGTCTCCTTCGCTAAACATTCTTAAAGAGCATCGCCTCGGTGCAGTGCTCACTCCACCATTCGGTTTTCTATTCGTTACGTATGCGAGAAGGTTGTGTCTGCAGTGGGATGCTGAATGCATTATTCAACGACTTCGGCGTAAACGCTTCGGGAGCATCTCGTTGCGGAAACAGGTCAAATGCAGAGACAGAATATTTCATTGACTGTCAAAACCAACCAAACGAGGAGGACCACACCAACGTCGTTATTTGTGCGGTGCGTCTTTGAAATAAATGTTGAATAGGTTATTTCCCGAGGCGTGCTTTGTGGGCGGGTCTTCTTTTTATGGTGAATCTGTTGATTTAAGCGATCCTTATGAATCTTTCTTTGGAATACTTGAATTCGTTGAATTGCAGTTCAGTGAATTCTGTCACGTGGATAATAGCTACAAGTCATTTATTGGGTGTTTTATGAATTTCAAAAAGTAATGTTGGAAATGTCAATCGTAACTGGCGGGGTTGAAAGACAATATCTTTTGCTTCATCATGTTTGAAGACATTTTAAAAATCGCGTTTTCTGGAAAATGTTCACTCTTATGAATTGGAGAAGATCCAGGACACTTTTAAAACGAAAACTTAATAAGGTTTTAGAGATGATGCTGTGAGTAGAAAAACTTTTAAAATGTTTAAGAACCTTTAATAACATTAATTTTAAATTCGAACAATTGATAAATAAATTCAATGAAATCATTAAAACAAAATTGAAATTGTCATCTGAGATGTCCACCCATTGTATTGACTTGGATCGCACTGTGCCTTCTGTGTAAATACCTGCTTTTCACAGTCACTCCTCCAGCTTAAGATTGAAGAAATCATACAAGACTCTTATGAAATAAATTATCAAAAAATTCTAGTTACTAAGAATTTAGTCACTTATGAGACTACTCCGAAAAAAGAAGTGACGCTAGGGAGCCAGAACCTAGCTACTTCAACAACCTTGCCCATTGTTATTTTTTAGGGGTGAGGTGGACTTTCCGTTTCTTCTATTCATTAAATTTTGTAAACAACTCGAGAGATGTGCAGTCTTAGAAAAAAAACTACAAAACGAAACTGCCGCATATGCTCACAAAACCCAGAAGTGATTGAAGAGCTGCCGTTGTAACTCTTTGGTATGTTCCATGGTTGGAGCATGTCATTAGTCCGTTTTTCACAGACATGTCAATAGGAGGACGATTTTTGTTGTGGCGCAGAAGAACGCTCAGTTGGTTTAATTTTCGCGTCTCCTCTGTTGGAACAACACAACCTGCTCGGCACATGACATAAAACAACTGATGAAGGCGTTTACAAAGGCAATTCGATTCACTTTTCACCCCGACCGAAGCTGGCGGCGGAAATTCAAGGGCATGCCACGGAAGAATTTACATTTATCGAAAGTTAACATTTTTTACGTTTTTATTTGCTTGGCATTTCCTGACACGGGAGCAACCGGGGGAATTTCAAAACCAAATCCCATGGAATGAAATACCGGCGGGCAACGCAGCTCAGCCGAGGGGTAAAGGGTGTATCCACGTATTCATGGACACAAAATTGTTTGGTTGGGACTATTGTCTGGTTCTCTCTTGTGTTTGATGATAAATCATGTTGCTTGTTTCAAGTCAGAGGCGAAATTTGAAAGCGAACGCAATTAACAAGACAGAGAGAGGAAACTCGCTGGACACATTAAATGAGCCCTCTACAACGTAGACAGACATATACGGATTTTGATATTCGAAATGGCCTTATGAAAAGAAGTATTTAAGATCTAGTTTTCCTCTTCATCTTCTTAAGGCGCTACAGTCTGGGGTGGACCTGGGCCTCAACCAACATGCGTCTCCCGCCAGCACGATCCCTCCCCAGCTGCCTGCAATTGCACGCACCAAGTTGGTTGAGGTCCTTCTCCACTTGTGTGCGTCATCTCTGCTTAGGCCGTCCTCTGTTGCGTTGTCCCACTGGCCTTGGACCGGATTAGTGATGTACATACGCTCTACATGGCCAAGCCATCCTAAGCGTTGCATCCGAAGATGCTTGACTAGGCGCATGTCGCTGTACAGCCCATACAGTTCGTGGTTGAATCTTCTCCTCCAGATGCCATCAACACAGACAGGACCAAAAATCGCACGCAGAACTCTTCTCTTAAAAAGACTAAGGGTTTAAGTCTCTGCGCCTTCAAGGAGGACTGGGAAAATCAATCAAGTCCTTCGAGAAAAGGCTTTTTTACTCAATTACCTCTTGAGCCCAAAGAAACAGCGATTGGCAAGGGTGATTCTGTGTTTGATTTCGGGTGTTATTGCCCCTGTTTACCGCGGAGCCGAGGTAGACGAAGTCCTTGACTACCTCAAAGTTTCTGCTGCCTAGTGTGACGCTCTGTCCGAGACGTCGATGTTGTGTGTCCTTCCTTGATGATAGCATGTACTTCGTTTTTCCCTCATTAACCACCAGACCCATTTTAGTCGCTTTTGCTTCAATACCAGCAAACGCCTCATTGATGGCGCGCTGTGTTCGTCGAATTACGTCAATGTCGTCGGCGTAAGCTAGAAATTGAGCTGACTTTTGGAAGATCGTGTCTCTGGTGTTGACTTGTGAGTTACACACGATCTTGTTAAGGATGATGTTAAAAAAGTCGCATGACAGTGCGTCGCCTTGTCTAAAACCTTTTTTGACATTGAAGGTCTCGGTGAGTTCGTTCCCGACCTTGACGGAGCAGCGAGAGTTCTAAAACGTCATTCTACACAATCTGAAGAGTTTGGGAGGAATGCCAAAACTAGACATGTCACTGTATAGCTCGTCTCTATGCACACCGTCATAAGCAGCCTTGAAATCGACGAAGAGGTGGTGAGTCTCGATGTGCACTTATTGGACCAGGATCTGCCGTAGTGTGAAGATTTGGTCGATGGTGGACTTCCCTGGCCTGAAACCACATTGATAAGGACCTATCAGGTTGTTGACAAACGGGTTCAGGCGTTCACCTAATATGGTAGAGAGGATCTTGCACGCGACGTTAAGAAGACTAATCCCTCGTAAAGTTGGCGTAGATGAAGGGATCTCTTTTATTGTGGACAGGACAGGACAGGTGACGCTGAGATTCCATTCATCGAGCAAGCTTTTCTTGGACCATATCTTACACATGAGCTGGTGCATGTGCACAACCAGGTCATCTCCAGCTGCTTTAAACAGTTCTGCGGACAGTCCATCCGCCCCAGCAGCTTTATTCGACTTCAGTCTCGATATTGCTATCTTCAACTCGTCTAAGTCGGGGGGACGGAATTCTTGCCTATCATCGTCCAATTTGACAGGAACTTTCTGCCTGACAGTGGGATTTGGGCCGTCATCGGCCTTTAAATGTCTGCAGAAATGATCTTTCCAGATTCTCATCAAATACGATATGGAGCAAGAATGACAAAGCAGTTTGCTAAGTCACGCATGATCTATCAAAAATAGCCAATTGCAAATTAAACCTCACTATGAATCAACCCATAGTCGTGTCTAGAACGGAAGAAATTCGTTGGAAATAATTAAAAAATGCTTTAAGTACCAACTGATCTAACTAAGTGACAAACAAGTTCACAATACGTTGGAGGCACTTAGCTGTCAATTTATACTCCATCGGAACAACGTGTCATAAGAAAAGACCATACTTTGAATAAAACTCAATACTAAGCTAAGTTTTTTAAAACACGTTTTCTTAGTTTTACAAAATAAATAATAGTTTTTATAAAAAAAATAACTAGCAATGACGCCGAAAGGCAAAAACAAAACAAATATATCAATAGTTTAGCTTAGAGCGCCCGCATAGAGCCAGTAAGTAGTTATAAGATTTCATTTCTGTCGTACCTAGGTTAAGCGTTTTATACCTAGTTTTAAAATACCATTAGATAAATAATAAAAAATGCCTTTAAACTAAACTAAAAACTCAATACTTTTTACTTATATTTTTTTCTAGAAAACAAGCTACACTACTACATGATATTAGCCATTCTTTATCTTCGAAGGTGACCGTGATTGCCACAGTGTAATCCGTAGAGCTCTCATAACTATTCACAAAACTGTGGACCTGCATATTGCCACCCATCCCTCCCATGAGAGAATTTTTAGTTAAAATTCTCAGAAAGCAATTCAAAAGATTTAGAAGCTCCGAGCAGCCTTTTATTAAACTCCCCTGCAGCAGCTGAGAAACTGGGGATTACGCTAAATGATTCGGTGTCCGAAAGAAATTTATACGCCAAGTAAATGCGAACGAATATTATTCTCCTCCCAACCCGGTCTTCCGGCCAATTAAAGTCAGTGTTTACCCAACGGAGCAGAACGCGGGGACGACTGCGAATAAACATGCATAAGTCATTGCAATTTGGAACTCTGGTATCACTGCTCCGCTCCGTGAATACATATGTACGTACAAGCGTCCTATTTTGCAGAGGTGTACGGCAATGGAAGGGTTCTGGATAGTCATGTAAGGTTGATGACCTGTGTATCCCTTCTGCAGCTGTGCTCACAGCGAAGCGTCTCGTTCCTATTTGCAAATTCTCTCCGTAAATTGCTAACAAGCGGTGAATACTTTAAGCTCAGTGGTTGGAGAACGTTCAGGGTTTTCGGTGAGTGAAGCAGTGAAACGAGTAGGAAGAGCAGATGGGTTTTTGCTTATGTACACTTCTCTGCTTTGTTACAAAGCCAAACTTTTTGGGTGAATTGATAAATGCGAGGTTCTTACTTCACGAGCGTTGAATATTGTTGAATATTGCAGAACACGAGTCGTGTCCCGTTAAAAACGAGAACAGAAATTCATATTTGAACTAAATTTAGTTGCTGATATATTCTTTTGTATTGGGAGGGATAGGAATATTTTAAAATCGGAAAAAATAATTGTGTGGATTGGAAATGGACGAGAGACTTAATTTGATACAAAATGTAAAAGAAATGCCTGAAATTAGAAAAAGTCTGGAAATATTACAAATGGACCCCTTAGCAACCATGTAGTCTAGGCAAACATTAAGATAAAGTACTCTTGCGGTCAATTCTGTAACTTAAATATATAAAGAGAACGAGTGCATCATACCCTCAGATTAAGGGTTATCTGTGAAACATAGACATCCCAGCTTGTTTCGCCACAGTTTGTGTATGCATGTCAGCATACCCGTCGGTTCATAATAATCTAAGTCCGTTTAAATCTTATCGACACTAGTTCAGCACTAGGGGAGGGGACTCTTCTACATAATCGTTCCCGCAACTGTCCCCATGGAGACTGTGCAATGTACCCAAACGTTGAGCCTAAAGCATTTTCAAAAACAGCATTTTAGTAACGCTGACGACAAGGATGAATCCTTTTAGAAAAGGGGATAAATTTTGTTTTTCTGTTACTTAGAGAGATAATCGAAGTCTATTAATTTTGCAGATATTTAAGAATATTTCATCAGAATCATCGAAGGCATATGAAAAGCGTACATAATGAGGTCCCATTATTTACGTCATTTCTGACCCTTCTCTGACAATTGCAAATAGATATAAAGACGCGTGACGGGAGACTTACACTTCCACAATCTAGCTTCGACTACTTCATTTCTGGACATCCTTCTGCAGACATTTTTAAGGGGATAAGGAAATTGCAAAACCTTTATCGCTTCCATTTGTGTTGCTCGAAGTAACCACGTCATTCCACGAAATGAATGAGTGAAAAAAATGTTTACTCCAGACCCTGCTATCAGGCCAGATTCTCCTATGTAAGGACTAGTGTTACAATCACGCCAATATAATCTTTATAGGCCAGTAGTTAAACAAACAGCCTTCAATTCCGTCGTTGGTACATACAGTTCTCTTCACTGTGAAGAAACATTTTAGAAAATCCACTTCTCTACAGGTGCCTCTGTCATATAATTTGTCGTTTTAATTGCGCATCACAACTTGAATCAAAACGAAGCCGATTAGACAGGAGGGCTGGAACAAGTACAAATCAATGACAGGCAGTTTTGCAATGTTTCCCAGTACAGTTCCTGAAGTCTTAGAGAAGAAATTCAGCCTAAAAGTGATTCACTTTTAAGCCTTTGCTTCAATAGTCTTCGTGCGAATGAAGGAAAATGTATACAAGTCTGTAGAAGATTGCTGTGATTAAAGTCACTTTGAAGTCCTCGAGTCTTGAACAGACATTCATCTTAGTCTTCTAAGTTTCAAGCATTCTTGCTATGGTCTTGAGAACTTCAATGTGTTCCTCAAAATTCGCCAAGGACTGAAAGACTAAATGAACACAATCTTCATTTAGAATTCGAAGTGTATAACTGTGGTGTGTTGAGATGAGTAGCAACGATGAATTAAGAAGTGGGGATAGTAGACCTTACAGACAGGAAACATTTCACGGTTGTGCACATTGAGAAGGGACAGGTGTTGGGTACAATCGTTGGGAATATTTCAGAAATTCTGCCGTGATTCGTTTGTAATTTCAATGAGTTTCATTTTTCATTACTTTAATTAGTTGAACAGACTGATCAAATTAAAGACATCAAAGAGAATAGTGAATTATGTGCTGAAATGTAAAAGCAAATTCATAAACTAAAAAAATAGACACTAGATGTCAACTGTCAAAGGACTTAGATCTTCCACATCTTTGCCACTAACAAATCCAACATACTCGTAAGGTACTCATCCATTCAACTGCAGAAAGAACAAGTTCAAAGCAAAATGGATTAGGCGATATGTCGTGTTTCCTTAAGCTAGGAGTGCTAAAAAATGTCTACTTTCTCCACTCGGTAAAAACGAAATGAGACCCCTGTAACTACACCAACTACCTGGGAATCAGTACAAAATCCTCTCTGCCGTTCGGTTTGAATGCCTGTAACCATTCACTAATAATCTGATAGGTCCTTATCAGTGTAATTTCAGGCTAGGGAACTATATCATAGACTAGATTTTTCCACTGCGGCAGATCCTGGCAGAAAACACAAGTCGACACCCACAATCACCCTATACTGTGCCAACAAGAATGCAAGATTTAAATTTTAAATAGAACACAGATATTTAAAAAAAATCGTGAATTCGTAAAGTAGACAGGATGAGGTTATGTGTGATATAACACATCGGCCAGATGGCTGCCGTGACTTTGCTGGCACATACGCGATCTTTTAATGAAATTTTCAATGACCGTTTTGCATAAATGCTGCGGTATTTCATTAATGCAGCGTCCACTTTCCGCTTTTAAGGCTTGAGTCGTCGTCGGCTTATTCGCATAAGCCATCGACTTCAAAAAACTCCAAAGAAAAGAGTCCAATGGTGTTAAATCGCCAATTCTGGTCTCCAAAACTCGAAATAACACGACCGGGAAATGAAACTGATGCAGAAATTGAATTGTTTCTCTGGCTGTATGAGATGTGGCGCCATCTTGTCGAAACCACATCCCCTCCACATTCATTTCTTTAATTCTAGGCACGAAAAAATTGGTTATCATTTCACGATACCGAACACCATTGACTGTTTGCGCTCGACCTGACTCATTTTCATAGAAAAAGGTCCAATGATTTCTCCAGCCCAAAATCCACACCACACAGTGACACGTTGAGGATGCATTTGCTTCTCGTGAATCACTCGAGGATTTTCCTCGCCCCAAATGCGACAATTCTGCCTATTGACGAAGCCATCAAGACGGAAATGGGCCCCGTCACTAAATATGATTTTATATGCAAAATCAGCATTTTCATATTGTCTCTCCAATATCCAATCCCTTGGCTGCATGGTCAGCTAGCTTCAATTCCTGAGTTATTAACCTCTTCGAATGGTGTAGGAAAACAATGGAGAACTCCTGCTACTTCCTCAAGATCGGTGACGAAATTCCCTAGATCTTCAATATCAAAATAGGTGACTCTTTCAACATTATTCCTGAAAAAAAAGTCGATGCCAGAGGCACGATCTTCCAAACTGTCTGTTCAGCTACTAGCTTATGCGGCAAGTGAGAACAGTAAAATCAGCACAGAACAGAACAACACAGAAATCAAGCATTCTTGCCAATTTGCCAACCACTCATTCTTTGGTCTTAATTGGGAATTGAGTAACAAAGTCCAATCTTGAAATGCTATTATACCTGTCATTGTATAATTCCTCTCCTACTTTATTACGCCGAAACTTGAATGCTATTAAAAGCGAATGAGTAAGCCCGATCTTTTCGATCGGAAAGTTCTAACATTTGTACAACTTTTTGTCATATTCGTCAGCAGTATGCGTCTTGGCGAGCATAGAATGCCTTGCGTTGCTAGATACTGTGAAAAGTTTAAATAACATTGCTTCGTCCTTGAAGTCGGAGCCATGGAGACAAAGCAACAGACGATGACCTCATCTAAGACCGTGCTTATAATAATATTAATAATAATGATTCAATGGCACTACAGCCCACAAGAGACCAGGGCCTAGCTTCTACAACAACTACTCGTGTTGTGCGTGCTACTGTTCTCTCTTGAGTAGCAGGGACCTACAGTTTTTTGCCGACTCCGAACGGCCAGATTTGAGAAGCTTTTTCATAGATAATTGATACTCTTTGAGTGTTGTCAGCAGCTCGAAATAGGTGCTGCAGTAAAAAAATGCTAGGTGCCCCGTCCGGGAATCGAACCTAGACCTGCGTGGATGTCGACGCACTTACTACTACGCCACGGCGACCACTACCCCGGGCTATAATGCCACTCAAAAAAAGAAGAAATTAAAGGAAAAACTATACTTTAGATTTAATCTTTGTTGACGTTACGTCACGTTTCCTCAGCGACTGCTGCTCCTGTTTCTCTAAGCTGTGAGCAGTAAGCCACACTCCACTTTTATTATCTTCATCTGCTGTGTTGCTCCTGATGCTTCTAGCCAACATCAAAGAACACGATCCCGTGGTGTCGCCACTTAACACTTTTCTTGTCTTGACACTTTCCTTTGTCCTCATTTATTCTACGACTGGCACTTGTTTTAGATGCGATATGAACTACGAGCTCAGCAGCATCAATTGGATTTTTGACTCCTTTACGTTAAAGACCGTGCTGTGGATTATTACAGCACAATCGAATCTTAAATGCTCACGCAATAGACTCACATATTGGGCATTGAAATCAGCGTATGTCTGGTCGCTGAAACTCATCCAGGGAAAGGTAAATGACGCTAGCTAGTTAACTCTTATGAGCTACAGGGGACCTCAATTTAAACAATTCTCTTCAAGCGGTGTATGGTACATAATCATCCAAGGCACGCACATCAGTGAGTACAGAAGAGTGCACTAATTAAAAGAGAACACTGCCTGTAACGCTGATTTTGCGTGCCCCGCTTAATGTGAAGTAAACCGAGACCAGTCGAGTTTTCATTTAAAACGTCTGCAGACACGTTCGCCCAGCACGGTTTCATATCGCCAACACACTTGAGCGTGTAACGAGTAACGTCACACGTCTGTTGCAAACTACCGTTCACAAAATGACCCTCTATGAATGAAAGACACCCTTGGACATGCCAATCACGCTACAGCAATAAAGAAGAAACATAACACTTTCCGAAGGATTATATTCTTACCAGCAGCGAATTCATTCCACCCCCCCCAAACCCCCCACCCACACTTCATCGCAATTCCCAAAATCGTAGGTGGATTTATTTTATGCCCGAGCGGTTGTTAAATTACTTCGCAGCAATGTAATAGACGTACACGGGGGGTGGGAAAATCTACGAAATCTAGGCAGGGAGAGGATGCTTTGGGGGCGAATATCACATCTGGACGTCTCCAGATCCTTTGGGAAATATGCTGCGAGGGGCATTACTTTCATATAGTGCATATCTGTTATGAGGCCATTTATTACGCAGGGATCAAGAACGAAGTGTGGATGTGCTCATTAACAATCGATATCACGGGTGTCACAGATCTCCGCCCACAAATGTAAGACATTTCGGTGTCTCGTAGTGATATGAACATACATGTGGGATTTTTTTTACTGCATGCCAGAACGTGGACAAGTATGGGGATATTTACTTGCTTTAAAAATGTCAAATGCTCTCTTGGTATTGAGTGTTACAAAAGCTTCATACATTTTTTAAACAGCCTCAAAGGCTTGACTTGAATTTTCCAAATTGTTGGCTTTTCGTGCGTAAATAACTTTTCACGAATAAATGTGATTATTCTAAAGTATTCAGAAATGAACTGATCATCTTGCAAATAATTTCCATGGCACCACTTCTTTTGAATTGTAGATAAAGCTTATAAAGAGCTTAAAAATAAGTTGGTCTTCGGAGTCGAGAGAAAACTGCAAGTCCCTTCCACTTGTGATAGAACAACGTGCACAACACGAGGGTTTGCTAAAGACGTTCGGCGAGCCACACAATTTAATTTTAGAACACTTCAGGGGGTTACGAGGTTACGAGCCGGCGGTTAAAGAGCATCCATAGAAAAGGCATAAGTTACTCTAATCTGTCAATAAATTGTTCTACGAAGTTTCTCTTAACGGTGAGTTACGGTTTTTTGAAAACAGCGAAATCTGTCAGTAGTCGTACTTTTACGCTTTTTCACATTTTTAATAGCATTTTGTTCACAATTCTTGGCATGGAAGCCACTGTCAATATTTGTATGTCAACAAAGTTGATAAAAAACTGCTGGAGTACTTGGCAAGGGCAGGTCACACTCGCGCATATATGGTTTCGTTTATATATATAATTTTTTTTAAAGTGGACTTTGCTTAAATTACCAGGCAACAACGTCAACAGGAATTACATTTTATATACATATTAAAATATATCAATTGATTGATGGTCTTAGGTTAAAATTCCATTTCTTTTTAAATCCGCTATGTTCATAAACATAACTTTTTCTATTAACTTTTTCGTAATGCTCTCAAACGACTTTTTAAAATTGCATTTCTGGATTCTATAAAGAAGTACGTCTAAACGTCGTATCTTTTTTGACAAAACAAATATTGAAGCCAAAGGGTCCAACATAAATTTTATTCAAGTTGCCTTTGTGTTTTTTTTTTCATGGGAATCAACTGAATGGGCGTTAGGGGAATTAGTATGTAGTCGTGTTTCTTAATGTCCATGAAATTCCACATCGAAGCCAAAAAAAAAAACTCACAATCATCATTGCACGAAGTTTTTCTGACAAGACTTTGATTCCTCAAAAACGGATTATATCATTTGACAATCTTTCTCCCTGTCTCTAGTTGTTAGCAGTTAGTTGTTAACCATGCTCCCAAAGTTAGTCGATAATCTACCGACATCTTTAGGATGTGTAGTGAGGAGGAAAGGAAACTGTAAGGCATCCGCTTCTTGTGATTACTAAATAGACAACGCTAGCACTTCCTCAATTTATAAAAATAGGAAAGTTTTTCAAAAAACACATAAAATTCAGAAAAATTCATGAAATCTTTATTTAAATCGATAGTACGATCCATATAATTTAATGTTTGAAGATTATTTCATGCAAATGTTGACCTTGACTGCGCCTCAAATGGTCCATCCGCTAAGTCCAATTTTGACATACTCTTTCCAACATTTCGGCCGGTATCTCACGTATAAATGTTTCAATGGTGATCCATTCCAATGCGTCAATTGAAGCCGGCTTGTCTGTATGGACATGAGCTTTAACATAGCCGCACAAAAAATAGTCTAAAGGCGTTAAATCACACGATGTAGGCGGCCAATTGACCGGTCCCGCAGGTGAAATAAAATGTTCACCGAACTCGCCTCTCAATAAATCCATTGTTGCGCGTGCTGTGTGGCATGTGGCACCGTCTCGTTGAAACCACATGTCATGCAAGTCAAGCTCTTGCAATTTGGGCAAAAAAAAAAAGTTGAATATCATCTCACGTTAGCGCTCACCATTCACAGTTACGTTGCTATTCGCATTATCTTTGAAGAAGTACGGTCCAATGATGCCACCAGCCCATAAACAGCACCAAACTCTGCCTTTTTCTGAATGCATTGGTAGCTCTTGCAATGCTTCTGGCTGATATTCACTCTAAAATCGACAATTCTGCTTATTTACTTTCCCATTGAGCCAAAAATTAGTTTCGTCGATGGTCACAATTTTTCGGCAAAAAAGAGGATCTTCGGCCAAGAGCCCATTCACCAAAAATTTGTTGTATTGTGAAAGGCATCCTAAATCCTTCAGCAAAATTTTCCACGTTGTTTAGTAACAGATGCTCAATTGCTGCGAACGGCGACGATTCGATAATTGATGGTCATCATTAGCATTGGCCGATACAGCTGCAATATTTTCTTCAGTTCGCACTCTACGTAAGCGTGTTGGTGGTTTAATATCCAACAATGTAAATTTTGTGCGAAATTTTGTCACAATAGCCCGGATAGCTGCTTCAGTGGGTCGCTTAAACTGACCATAAAATGAAAGACGCGCGCGATTAACTTTATATACAAAGCACGCATTTTGATAGTAAAATCCAATAATTTGCAAGCGTTGTTCGTTTGTAAGACGATTCATGGTAAAACTATAGACCAAACTGAAGATGCTTGACAGTAAAACACGAAACGTGCGTCAGTTGTTTAAAGCAGTGTTGTCAAAAAGAGAATAGCTAAAAAATCTCCCTTTACTTAGTAACAAGGTCCGCGCTTGTAATTACATTTTTCACGTGTGATAATAATTTACATGAACTTTATATGGTCCATGTGGAACTCAGCCGCGACCCCTATTTAATATCTGCCAATATAAACGGCAGACAAAACCAGAATCGGAAATTCAGAAAACCAATGCCTTTCTCACCCTGATTAGGTATAAATTAAGTAACATAGAAAGAGTTCTTATGGGACAGGCAACAATTCTAGGGCTAAAGTTAAAGACTATTGTTGAGTTGTATGAATGAAAAGGACTAAGAACTTCATAAGTTTCATAAGCTAAGAATCTACTCACATAACCCAAAATCGTGTTAAGAAAATTTGCTCATTTAATAAAAAAATGGGTTTCGTGAATTGCTGTTGAAAACCGGCTCTATGTCACAGTCTAAGTGAATACATCAGATATGATGAAAGCCAGCATTTGAGTGACGCATGAACCGACGCACCGAAATAGTGATTCTTCAATTTTGTAAACAAAGTGAAAAGAAACACTTTTGCAACAATTGTGGTAACGCTTGTGACTCGATGAAATGAACTTTTTGAAAAAAATGGTCTTGACCACGCCAAGAATTTTACGAAGCCATGAAATGGCGCGAACGTGGATTCCACCCTTCTCTTAAATCTAGTCTCTGATTGTTCTTTAAAAAAGTCTACTTTTCGTCTCAAAATCATATTTCTTATTTAACTTAAGTTGAGATGCACAGTTCCTTAAATTTTGATTGCGTGCACCTTCGAGACTTAAATGTAAATATGGACAGAAAATACACCACCAACCAGTTGTCCTTGAAGGAACGTAAAATTAATGCAAATGCAAAGTTCCCCATAAATTCGCCAAAGCCCATACGCTCACTTCTTCTTTGCATGCGATTTATTATTTACGAGTCTGTTACAAGGGACGTCACGAGATTAAACCACATCAGGGTTAATACTGTTCGTTCGACACTGGAAATATTTCTTCTAACCACCCAAGTTCCATACCCTGCCAAGAGGACACAAACGTGTTTCGTAAATCTTTCCTGACAGGCAATAAGACCTCAATGATCTATTCCGTTTGTCGCCACGTCGCTTCGCAATTAAGCCGAGGAGATAATCATCATAATGACTGCAATCAGGTCACACATCGAGGGTAGACTCGGTCAATTAATCCCACTTAGGCACGGCACGATGTAATCAATCAAAGGATGGAACGTCAACTTGGTGTGTTGAGCACCGCCGCCATGACTGTGATGGGAATATAAGAAAATTTCATAAGTGATTTGCTAATTGGATGTGAAACGAAACGAAGGGAGAAAGGACTTAGAAGGAATACAGTTTTTTCAGTTCTTAAGAAAAAAAAATTCCAAACTTTTCTTTGACATGTTGCACGACGTTTTTCTGGCTCGAATTTTATTTTTAACTGTGATTTATTTAGAGGTCTATGATCGCGGTGAAGATAAGTGGTACACATCGGGATAGGGAATCCAAGAGAGGTGATGTTTATGATTTAACTTGAGACAGGCTGCAACGTCAACTGATCACCACCTTGTATTGTGCACGCTTCATCCTACTGAGAAAGAAGAACTCCCCCTGTGATTGCTCCTCTTTTCAAAAAGGGGGACATAGAAGAGTGCTTTAATTACAGGGCTTCCTAGTCTTCCCGGTAAGTCCTACGCTACGGTGTTGGAGGCATGTTCTGAAGCTGAGACAAGGTTGGACGATGAACAGCGCGCCTTCGTCCCGGCAGAAGTACAACCGACCAGCTTTTCACTCGAAGAATGATACTTGACAAGGCCTGGGAGTAGCTCCAGTTGTTTTCTAAATTTGTGAACAGGCACACGACCCAATCTCTCGAGATAAACTGTGGAGTGCTCTACAGGAGTATGGGATTAATGTTCATCCGTTTGCCACTTCAAAATGCGCTGCAGTTTAATTGAAGTAGTTTCTTTTCTACATCGAACATGAGCAGATATATCACGTTTGAAGATAATGAGAGCTTTGTGATTGAATTTACTTAAAGTAAAAATAGTCACGCTCATTACTTCAATGTTTGTCGCACTTGTTCATTGCATTGCATTCCATCCTGTCCCAAGGATATTGTAGTGGAGAATGCTCATTATGGTTGTTGATAAGAATGGAGTAAGACTACCAACTGCAAAAGCAGTTCAGTACAGCTCTCTGAAAACATACTTTCGTTGACTGGACAATTCTAACTACTTTACTGACTCCTAATTGCGTCTACACTGACATAAATTTAATGAAAGACAATAGTCAGCGAATTAAAACTGATATCTTGTAATAAATTCCGACTGAGGTTTGGCTGCTGTAAAGCACAGTTTGCATTAACTTCTGATAAATTCTCCTTCCACTCTCTCAACCGACTGACTGTCTTCAATGCAATGTGCACCATTAAGCTCACCTCATAGATTTCACAAGACGATGAACTCCAGCCCATTTAAACGCAGCCACTGCTAAATATTTCCTTGAAAGTCGACTTCCCCGACCATCAGCTGTCCATGAAAATTGTGAATTTGCACATCTAAAGCATCATCCTACCAGTGTGGCTCCCCATTCTGTTCCCAGGTATTCAAATAAATTTCGAATTCCGCAGCTCAGACTCGTGCTGCATTGCGGTAGAGTTATCATCCTGTGTGGGTTGGCGTGACACCAGAGATATCCTTATTTATGTTTTAAAGGTTCTCCTCGATGTGATGGCAACCCGCATGCAGGAGGAATGTAAGTGAAGATTGCCAACTCAATGTCACATGAATAACACAAATAATGTGAAATGCCTCTGGGAGTGTGAAGTGGCAGAGAGAAACGATGAAGGTAAGCGGTCTTTAAATTTTTTACTGCCATTTCGTTAAATATATGTTCAATGCTAATTATTATCGGATGTGGGAAGCTCTGTCTGTGAAGATGTGTATCCTTTCATTTTAAAACTTTTTTTCTTTTTACATTTGAATTACTTGCAGAAATGAAAGGTGAACTAGGGTCTAGATTCACTGCCTTCCACTGATCCACTGATTTTGGGGATTCTCAGTTTATGTGCGAGTATTGTATATCACCCACGGCAAGTATGTCAAAACTCAAGAGGACTCCATTGTTCCACAATATGTCATAATATCAAGGCACGTTACGAATTGCTGACATCTTTTAAAGAATATTTATTGTCTATAGAGAACTTCTCAAATTTCGCCATTCAAATTTGGCATTAAACTGTATGTCTTCTCCACTTACGAGAATAGTAGCATACGCAACACGAGTAGTTGTTGAAAATCTTGGCCCCTTGTGGACAGTTGTGTCACCCAATTTTTTGGTTTTATGTCACGATACCGATGGGATAGCATCCATATATAATTACAAATTCCAGAATTTAATTGCCTGTTCAATTACTTCTAATTCGTAACTGAGTACAATAAGGCGTTTTCAGATCTTAGAGCCTTCAATTTAAAGCAATATTCGTACACATTTGTCACACCACAAGAATAACTTTTAAAGCGTTTGACATTTATTGAGCTCAGACTCAAAAAAAACATAAATACCTTGGGCAAATAATTAATTTTTGCCTGGACTTTCTAGTGGAATATACGCTGCAATATACGCTCCTCGAGTAACTTAAAGCTGGAGATCGTTTCAATTAATTTTGATCTGCATACTCGAGGAGCGTATGTATTCATTGTTTTGCTAGCGAGCTTGTCGCTTTAGGAGTAGCATAAAAAAGGCGTCGCTTTTATTACATTAAATTCAGATTCCTTTTTTTCGACCGAATCCGAAGCCGAAACCGATCACCTTTCGGCGAAGCTGAATATGATGGTATAAGAAAATACTAAGCAATATAAAAATCACTTTACTTTATTTTAAATTAATTAATATTTCATTTATTGGCTCATGAAAAAAAAATAGTCAGCAAAGTAACTCAATAGGTTTTGATGAAAAAAAAGTACGAGTAAGCATAAGAAGTATAAATAGGAAAAATGAGGTAATAATTAAAATTAAGCAGTTTGATATTGTACGCAAGAAATAAGAGTTTATCAAAATGTTATCCACGTAAGCCCTCCTTTCAGCATAAATCTTGTCAAGCAGCACTAAATAGTTGCTCGCTCGATACGCTAGTTGGAGAAGCTTATTGGAAACATATTGTCATGAGATTTTCGATTTCAGGATAAGGATTTGAAGAAGTTAAAGGAACAACAGGTTAAATTATTTTCTTATTGTCAGACAATTTTGAAGGTAGGTGAAGCGTTTATTGACAGACTCACACAAGCGGGTTTTTAAAATATTTCTCTCTTTGGAATCGGTTTCTTTTACTGCTAGTTTTATGTTTAGCATAGCTACCAATGGTATGATAAGTGACACAGACGCAGAATCAGCAGAAATATCAAGTGTAGCCGTCACCCGAATGCACTCTTTCATAGTCGGCACTTTAATTCCCCAACATTCTGAATATCTTACCAACTTCCAGATTTGAAATTTTACCTATTATCTCACTTGTATGTGTCATGCATTTATTGAATTGTGGATCTCACTCATTTTTAGGTGAATTTGTAAATTTGCTGATGTAGGCGTTTATTTAAAACTACTCAGTATTTTTTTTCGCTCAACTGTGTCCCACCAACTGTTGTCAATCTTTTCCTAAACATGCACACACATACCGCTCCTTAAATCTGATGGTGTGATCTACTCGAAACAGTGAATATCCAAACCTTCATCAGTATAAATACTTGTGCAGTACAACTTCACGCTCTCTTCAGTCTGTAAAATAAAGTCGGCATACACACAACAAGTGGTTGTTTTATTTTTTTTTCTTGTGTCCACCTATTCTTTCTACACTGATGTATATACATAAATTATTAATTTGTTGGTACTTCAACTGTCAATCAGTGAAAAAATGTGTTTGATCGGTTGCGTAGTTTTTGTTTGGCGTCTGTTAAAAAATGGAAACTCAAAAGGAACATTTTCGTCATATTTAGCTTTTTTATTGCCGGAAAAACGCATCTCAAGCTCACAACAAGTTATGTTATGCTGTGAATGGTGACGAAGCTTTAAAAGAACGGTGGTTTCAAAATTGGTTTGCTAAATTTCTTTCTGGTGAAAGAAAGAAAGATAAAAAAACACTCTGGTCGTTCAGTTGAAATTGATGACAACCAAATCAAAGTAATAACCGATTCGGATCGTCACACGTGGGATTGCAGAGAAGCTCCAATTGTCACATACATGCATTGAAAATCGCTCAAAACAACTTTGCTATGTACGAACACTCGATATGTGGGTTCGTCATGAACTGAAAGAAAAGCATTTGCCACAACGCATTATCATCTAAATAATAATAATAATTGAGTGGCACCACAGGACCAGGGCCTAGTTTTCACAACAATTGTTCGTGTTGTGCGAGTTATTGTTCTCTCACGAGTAGAAGGGACCTACGGTTTCTTGCCGACTCCGAACAGCTGTTTTGCTTACTAAAACAGTGCATTTTTTTGTTTTTGAATAAAATACGCACAAATTTGCTTATTTTTATGTTTCTGAACTAATGCAGTACACCAAAAGTTCTGTTGAAATCACTAACTTGAACTATTTTAAAATTGAATTCAGTGACTTCAACTATTTTAAAGTTCAATTCATGGACTTCGACTAAAAGACAGAATTCAAGTCAAATTACGTGAATTCAATTGACTTCTGTAAATGATATAAGTTAGATGATTGCTTAATATTGATTGCAAAAGAATGATGACTCACATTGTTTTAAGTCCCAGTCTTTTTAAATTTTGATTTCATTGACAAAATTATTGAAGTCAGTTTAATTTTCTAAGAATGCATTCCCAAATGAGTGCATTCTTTTACAACTCTGGTTGGGATGTTTTGCCACATCCACCATATAGCCCTAACCTTGCACTTTATTTCGATCTTTGCAAAACTCCTTGAATGGTAAAAATTTCAATAATGTTGATGATGTCAAATTCAGTTTTTTGCTGATAAGAAGTTCTATGCCGCCTCGAAGATGACAAATGGTCACTGCTCAAAGCTTAAGTTAAAATCCTCAATTACTTAGCTTTCAATCCTATATATCTAACTCCGAGAAGATCATGTAATTCTTGAAACAGTCTTTCAAACTGAGTTTTAGAATGGTTGGGACGAAGAAAATTTTTCACATATAATGGAAGACTGCGGGATGACAGTTTTAAAAAATACGAGGTTGGCATTACTTTTCAAACTCTACCAAGAAGTCATTGATGAGCTTAAAAAACACAATAATGGAGTTCTCTCCACTCCTTGATCCTCAAAAATGATTGCATCTCAATTCACTTCGAACAGTTCCGGCGTTACCAGAAAAAAAAATTGCAATTAAGTTCTTAAAATGAAAAGCCCGTGGCTACATCATTTCATTGAGTGAATGATCCATTCCAAAATGTTCCGCACGTTTCCGCAGTAACAACGATATAAAATTGTTTAGGGATTTTTTTTACAAGTGATTACAGTTGGTCAATTGGTACACGTGCAAACTTGAATTACGTCTCCGTTCAAAAAGAAAAGCAATTGCAATTTGCTCTCTCTCTCTGAGTTGGAATAGGTGCAATAAAACGAAGACATTGCAGGTGATTCTGGCACGAAATAATTTTCAAAGACCATTGCAACATTCCAAGGAACTTGAAATTCTTTATATGACCGCAAGAAAGCAGTCAATTGCCCTGTGAGCGCGAGCGCTTTCCTTGATTAGATTTTAATAGCATCATTGCATTTCTAGGAAATTTCAGGTTTGAAGTTGCTATCAGCTTTCAATGTTCCTTACGTTCTCATTCCTAAATTGAACTTTAAATGTTCCAGATTTCTTCAAGGATGCGAAAGCTTTTCTGCGTATCGACACTTGTGCTCATCCTTAACAAATCCCTTTAAAAAAATGAGGGCAAACAAACCAAGAGTCAGTTGGGCAGCTAAGAATTAAACAAACAACTAGCCTTCTCATTTCATGACTAATAGTCCACGTAGCACCCTTTCAAATCATATCCATGACCTTGCCAAAAGCTTTGAAAGTGGAAGGAAGAAGCAAGGAGGAAACCCCATCAACAGAGTTACCTTTACTCCCTTAATTGAACTACACAGCTACACAGGTATTACAATTCATTTGTTTTGGAATTAACCCCGCCCCCATTGCCGGCTCAAGAAACAGGCAATTCCAGACAAATAAAAATGTCAAAGACTGGCAGGGAAACTTTCGATAAATAAAATTCACCTCTTCGTTGGCACGTCCTTGAATGGTTCTGTGTCGGCCTCAGCCGGAGAGGAGTACGGGCGTAAGAGCAAATTGAATTGTCTTAGTAAATGCCTTTATCACTCGTATCGAGGTCATGTGCCATGCGGGGGACGAAAAGGAAATAAGAGAACAATTCCGATACAGAGCTCCTGGTGACCCTTTTCAGAAGATATTGTGTTATCTTGTTTTCTGGGGTTGGCTTGTCATTGAATTCAGAGGCAAAGGTAAATTTAAGGTAAATTTACGATACTTGGAAATAAAGAAGATATTTGTTGTGTTTATTTTGTTACTTAATGGCAATTATTTTCCGGAGTACACTTCCTTTGTTGCCCAGATCTGTGAATTGTTTGTGTTTGAGTTCAGGTATTAAGCGTTAAAAACTGATTTTAGCCACTTTTTTTATACTTTTCTTTATCAGAGGGAAATAGGCCCTCAATCAACATACATCTCCAGTAAGAACGGACTGGCGTCAGCTGCCCAACAGCTAGAACTAGAGCTAGAATGTAAAATAAAAAAGTCCTCTTTTGAGTTGAAAATAAAAGTGCTGTCGAGAAATGTTGTCTAATTGACTTAGTCACTTAATTAGGCCCACGAAACCGTGTGTCACCAGCTGGAAAAAAATTCAGAAATTTAATGTTTGCCCAAAATGAAAATGAGGCTCAAATGTATGATCAAAAGTCAATGAAAACTCACCTCAAGCTCCTCAGCGTTAAAAAAACACCCATTCGTTGTCTTCATCTCGTTAACTATAATTGGCGATATTGGATTTGATTATCTTTTTCTTCTTCTTCTTGTGGCGCTACAGTCCGGGATGGACCTGGGCCTCAAACACATGCCCCTCCAGCCAGCACGATCTTTCGCCAGCTGCCGGCAGTTGCACACTCCAAGTTGGTTGAGATCCTTCTCCACTTGTGTGCGCTTGTGTGCACAAAAAATTTTTCTCTCGAAAAGAATAAGAGGGCTTCCTAATCCTCTTTTAGTAACATCCACTCCATAAAGTAGGACTGGTATAATCAAGCTGTTAGACCTTCGAGAGAGGGCTTAATTACTCAATTTTCTCCTGAGCCCATAGAAACAGCTATTGGCAAGATTGGTTCTGCGTTTAATTTCGGTATTGGTGTTGTTGTCCCTGATTACCGCGGAGCCGAAGTAGACGAAGTCCTTGACTACCTCAAAGTTTGTGCTGCCTAGTGTGACGCTCTGTCCGAAACGCCGATGTTGTGTGTCCTTCCTTGATGACAGCATGTACTTCGTTTAGCCCTCATTAACCACCAGACCCATTTTAGCCGCTTCTGCTTCAATACCCGTAAACGCATCATTGACGGCTCGCTGTGTTCCTCCAATCACGTCGTCGGCGTAAGCTAGCAATTGAGCTGACTTTTGTAAGATCGTACCTCTGGTGCTGACCTGTGAGTTACGGACGATCTTCTCAAGGATGATGTTAAAAAAGTCACATGACAGTGCGTCGGCTTGTCTAAAACCTTTCTTGACATTGAAGGTCTCGGTGAGTTTGTTTCCGAACTTGACAGAGCAGCGAGAGTTCTCCATCGTCGTCCTACACAATCTGACGAGTTTCGTAGGAATGCTAAAACTAGACATGGCACTGTGTAGCTCGTCTCTATGCACACTGTCATATGTGGCCTTGAAATCTTTGATTATCTAGAATGAAGAAAGAATTGTATATTCGACCCTTCTTTTCTTTACCAGAAGACACCGGATAACACCCAGAGACACTTGAACCCACAAGGGACCAGGGCCTAGTTTCTTCAACAACTACTCGTTTTGTGGGTGCTATTTTTCTATCACAAGTTGAAGAGACCAACGGCTTTTTTTAATCAGTTCAGGAATAGTACTTGCACGTATCCACTCTTTTACGGCGACCATCAGATGATGCGATTGGATTTATAAATCACATGGCTTAAAATCACATCTAAAGCACTTTATAAGCTCTAGCATACACACACTGATGGAACACAGGATCATTTGGTGCAATGGCAGCCACCCGACCCAGGTGCTGAAGAAAAATGACTAATAGTGCCACTCTGGCCAGAGACTACATTATAGTGCCACGGGATGTCAAGAGCAGCTGAAAATTTATTTAAGCCTGATAATGCGATAGGGTCTGTAGTGAGAGTGTCGTGGTTGTTGTCTCTGAATACACAAAATTCCGGGAATAGCATATGTCAGTGTACCGTGCTCACTATTCTGATTTAAATTGCTCACTCTACTTACTCAGGCGATTATAGGGACAATCTTCTGGCTTAAAGTGGAGTTTCATGGCAACTTAAGGGTTAGCAAGCTTTAGCACACTACCAAGGTGGAGTAATCAAATCTTAGAGAGAACTCAGTTTGGTACTGCTGACCCTTTAGAAGGCAACGCTAAGGCCAAATGAGTCTCCCAAAATTGGATCTTCCAAAGGGACCAACTGAGACGTAGTCCTTACCAATATTTACATGACATCATCTTCGAAAACTAAATGTTCTTTCTCATATTGTAAAAATTTTGAGTTTTATTTTGAATTTTCACAACGGTCGTCGTAGTGGGTCGACCCGCATACGGAAGGTCTAGGTTCTATTCCACACGGAACACCTCCCATTTTTTTCACGGTACCACCTCTTGTGTTGCTGACAACACTCAAAGATTACTAATTTTCTATTAAAAGCTTCTCAAATCTGAATAAAAAAAAAACTAAAGGTTTCTTCTACACATGAGAGAACGTAGCACGCACAAGACGACTAGTTGTTGTAGAAGTTAGGCCCTTCGCTGGTGGATGGTAGTGCCGCTCAATTATTGTTATATATTGTTAGCAGTATTAAGAACAGACCAGGTCGTTTAAATCGATTTAAAAATGATCCCATTTCGTAACGTTTCAGTTGCGTTAATTTATGTGGAACCCAAGCGACGACCTTGATTGAGTAGCCTCTTTGTCTTAGGTAGTTCCAATTTGTCACACGATTGATGTTTAGTGCCCCCGCTGTCCTGACGTGACTCTGATCTTAAACTACATATGTAAATGGTTTGGTCTGTTTTCGAAGCGTTAGCATCGTCCAACATTGCAATGCAAGGCCACAGACATCTTTGATGACCTGAAATAGATTGACTAGGCGTGGGTGGAATGTTTTGATGCATCCACCGTAAAGCCCATATCTGGTTTCCCCATCTGGTTATCATTTGATCCAGTCTCTACGAAACTCTCTTGATGGACAAAATTTGGCCAACCGAAAGGCATCTGAAAATCACTTGACCAAGTTTTTGGGAAGGTCTACACCGATGGATATATGAAGACATCTGCCATTTTAAATAGTTCATGGATAATATGAGCAGTATGAACTTAACTGTGGTTGCCGTGGCGTAGTGGTAAGTGCGTCGACTGCAATGTAGGAAGTCTGGAATGAGACACCTCGCATTTTTTTTCACGGCACTACCCCTTTCGAGTTGGTGACAAAACTCAAAGAGTATCAGTTGTCTATGAAAAGCTTCTCAAATTTCGTCGTTCGGAGTCTCCAAGAAACTGTAGGTCCCTCCAACCGCAGGAGAACAGTAGCACCCACAACACGAGTAGGTGTTCTAAAAGCTAGACCCCTGGTAGCTTGTGAGCTGTTTTTATGAACTTAATTAAAAATGTCCCCAAAAGTCGAGCACACTTTCAAAAGTCGTATCAGGTATTAGCTTACGTGAGATTGACGTGATTGGGCTAATAGATGATCTTCTCCTCATGAAAGGAGGCACAACATCCACGTCTCGGACAGTACCTCACAATAGGCAGGGACAACTTTCAGGTAGTCGAGGACTGCATCGACCTTGGCTCCAAGGTATAAAAGGACAACAGTGACAGTACCGAAACCAAGCGTAGAATCACTCTTGCCAACCGCCGTTTCTTTGGGCTCAAGAGTCACTTGAGTATGAAGTATGGCTTTGTACAACTCCTTGATCAGATCTGCCCTGATCAAGGAGGACTTATTTTAAGCGGATAAGGAAGCCGTTTAGCTTTTCTAGTAGATAGGTCTACTTGCGATTTACAGTTCTCTTTGTGTTGGTGGCATCTCTAGGAGAAAACTCAACGACGGACTCTGTAGGCTGTATGGAGTTATGCGCCTTCTTAAGCTTCAACTCACACAACGGTTAAGATGGTTGGCCACCTTAATAATACAAGACCTAAGTCTTTATAGAGTGAACAGATAACACTGTTTCGGCCTGAGTCCTCAGTTTCGAGTCATTGGGACACCGCCACCGAGGATCAAGGTCTCGAAATCCCAATATACCAGAATCCAAAAATCCGTAAAACTTTCGTTAGGGAGCATTATGACAAATATTTTGGCGTTTTACGTTAAATGTAGTTATAACGATCCTCGCATTCGTAACGAGGATTCTAAGAAAAGCATAATGGGAGACAATCCTGGGGTAAGCAGTAACTAACGTCAAGAAAACCCACATCCAAGTCAGTCTTCTAACCTTTCTAAGGACACTTTGCTGATGTTGCAAACAGACTTCAACCAAATTTATGTAAGGATTCAGTTTCTTTGATAACGAAAAACAATTGAATTGACTCTCCCACCACAGCTAATAAGCTAAGCATTCTCTAAAGCACATAATCGCCTCTTTCTGTTCCGTAATACTTCCCCCAGTCAAGGGGTTGACAGCATGCCACCTTTGCTGACAGGAGACTTCGTATCCACTGACAAACGATACACCCACTCAAAGGACTCACACCCGAAACCCCTGTTACACGTGAAATATTATCCCCACACCAACCGTGAAACCGTGACATAGTGCTTACAACAGAGCCTTAAACGTAGCCACTACAACCTTTAACTGATTCAATTGTGCCATTATAAATTTTAAGCAACAATATTTAATAAAGTGATTAAAATTGCCTCGGTCGCGGCGGGGAGGTGTGTAATTTGCAATTCAAATTCGTTAATTCGCACGTCGACTGCGGCATCCAGGCAGGGTCATGGAGTTCTCCCGCCGTTGCCACCGGTGGGGTTCCGCGGTTAGGTAAGTCATACCAGGGTGTCATTCCGATTGCGAGAAACAAGGCAATTCATTTTAATACGGTTCGCTGAGGACTCACATTCCTGGTGAAGGCACTGCGGGTTCTACGCGGAAACAATTCAATTTCCCATTCCCTGTGCGGGGACGAAGTGCCATTGCGGTTCAGGAAACCAGAGGAAAACGGTTCACCCGGATAATACGTCCTGGCGTACGAATCCATTTGAAACGAATGCCAGGCTACAGCTCTGCACGACTGAAGGTGCGGACGAAACGTTCCGTATTTCAAAGGATAATAAAAGTCTTAAGTGAACTCAGTTTTAGGTGATTAACCCTAAGCGGCGGCAGAATGAGCCGAGGTTTTTTTTCGGGGGCGGGCTATTATAAATCGTCCGGTCCTTTTCACTTGACCCGGCCCTTGTACAGTGATAAAGGCTTCATATTTTAAAGGCGGGAAACGAAAAAGTGGTTCAGTTGCTGTGCTGAATGGGTTAGGGAGTGCAAATGAGTAGGAGATCTTGATTGGGGTGGGTTCTTATTGCGCAATAACTTACCGGCGGTGGCGGTGTGCATGGTGCACTTCCAAATGAGAGGTTTTAAATTAAATTTCACCTTTGTGGCTAAACTGAAGTTCGGTGGTATGGGGCCGGTAAGAATGGGACGTCTCTTAAGTTCTGGCTCAAGACCCTTATGTACTTATGTAAGAAGCTTTGATGGATGAATTTTGATGTATTTGCATATTCAGATGGTTTTGGTAACCAGATTCTTGTTTTTACCATGGCATGAGAAGTTTTTTTGAAGAAGTAAGGATCAACACTAAAAAGATGCTCAAAACTGATGAAATGTTTTCAAAAATTAAAACAAATTCTATTTACTCTTCATCTTCTTCGAATTGCGTGACAGTCTGATGTGAACCTGGGACTCAACCAACATTCCTCTCCAGCAAGCAAGATCTCTCACCAGCTGCCTTAACTTTCTCAAACCAATTTGATTTAGGTCCTTTTCCATTTGGTTTTGACATCTTAGACCAGCACGTTCCTTCGGTGCGTTGTCAAAATGTCTGGGATTCAAAGGTCCTTCAGACCAAAGCAGTGTTATCTGTCCTTTTTCCCAAGCCTAGCAATCATAAGCCTTGTATCCATAGAGGCTTGACTTTGCCCATTCCAAGCCCTGTGATCATTTCGTTGGAAGATCGTCTTATTTAAATTTTTCCAACAATTGTGAGGGAATTTAGAATACCACGCATTCTTAAATTACCTTGGAAGGGATTTAACAAGACCTTAAGCATAGCTTGGGTATTGCAACCGTCGAAGATACATCACCCCTTCCACATGATTCTTCACAATGTAGTTTGTTGGTCTTAGAATCGCATCGTTTTCGGTCTGGAAAATCGACCCAAAATTACCTTGGCCAGATGGCACATATGTGATCTCTTAATGAAATTTTAATGACCGTTTTGCATATATGTTGCGTTATTATATTAATGCAGCGTCCGATTTCCTCTTTTAAGGCTTTAGTCGTCATCGGAAAAAAGTCCAATGGTGTTAAATCGCACAATCTAGACGGCCAATTCTGGTCTCCAAAACGCGAAATAACACGACCGGGAAATGACTGATGCAGCAATTGAATTGTTTCTCTCGCTGTATGAGATGTGGCGCCGTCTTGTTGAAACCACATACCGTCCACATTCATTTCTTCAATTCTAGGCACGAAAAAATTGGTTACTTTTTCACGATACGGAACACTATTGACTGTTTGCGCTTGACCCGACTCATTTTCAAAAAAAAAGTTCCAATGATTCCTTCAGCCGAAAATCCACACCACACAGTGACACATTGAGGATGCATTTGCTTCTCGTGAATCACTCGAGGATTTTCCTCGCCCCAAATGCGACAACTCTGCCTATTGACGAAGCCATCAAGATTGAAATGGGTCTCATCGCTGAAGATAATTTTATCGGCAAAATCAGCATTTTCATGTTGTGTCTCCAATACCGAATTAACGAACTCCCTTCGTTGTGCATGGTCAGCTGGCTTCAGTTCCTGAGTCAATTGAACTTTGTTTGCATGAAGATGCAAATCTTTCGTCAAAATTCGCTGCAAAGTGGATTTGGAAACACCAATTTGCTGATCTCGGTGATGAATTGAGGTGGATGGAGTTTGAGCAACATCATCACGTACTGCTGCGATATTTCCGGTCGATAGACCTGGTCGGAGGCGCGTTGTTACATCAGTTACAAACCCAGTCTTAGCAAATTTTTCCATTAATTGCTTTACAGCGGACTCTTTGGGAGTATTATTGTAACCCCAAATTGATCGCAATTGGGGAACTGTAGCCGCAAAACTTTCACCATTTTGGTAAAACAATTTCACAATGAGAATGCGTTGTTCATTCGTGTAGCGCTCCATTTTTATTAACCTTATACCTTCTACTAACAAACAATAATAATTGTTCAAATGGCATTGTCATTGCCAATGGCGCCAAATTTAAATCTTGCGTTTTTGTTGGGACACCCTTTAGATTTTGAATTGTAGTCTCGTGGGACTTTCAGCCCTGATAACCATGTTTCCTCTGTCACAGAGGAAAGATTTGCAGACCAGTTTCGCGCACGTATAGCTCTCTAAGTAATTTCAGCAGGAAGGATATTAGACTAATTGGTTTGAAATTCTTACCGAGTTAGAATTCCAATGCCGGCCAATTTTTGGGTTTCTCTAACTGTGCACCGGTAGTAACTGCTTAAAACTTGTTTGCAAAGCTACATATATATGTTCTTGGTACCTGGGTATTCGACATCTGAATACGTAGCTACAAGCTGTACTTATCCAATACCGTTCACAAAAGAACTTTTATGAAAACTCAAAAACTTTCTGCCGACTTTAAATCATATCTACAGCAGAGTCCTTTTTCGAAAACTACAAGGCCTTTAACATTTCAGTCAACAACACACTTAAAAAGTGTTAAGAATAAAAAATGTGACACATTTGATAAACTCTTAGAGTCTTTACAGTTATTTCCCATTAATCCCAATGCACCTTTCCTCTTTAACCTTCGATGGCCCTCGATATTAGATTCGAAAAAAAAATCATATATTCCCCTGCCTGCATGTAGTCCATAAAAGAGAATACTATCTTCGGTCAATATGGAATCACGTAGCAGGGAGTTAATTGAGATCGAAAGCTGTTTGCCGATGGGGAGGTTCATTATCTTCCCTGTCCTGCCCTTTTCACTCCCATTGTGTGCTTAACTTTGTTCGTTCCACTGATTACCATTGTGCTTTGGGCGATTGTTGACACAGAGTTTTGCTGTTATTCGAATAAGGGCAAAAGCCAATCGATAACCTTCTTGCATTGAGTTGGATTCTTTTTTTAACTACACCTTGTCTGTGGATTTTCAAGGAAATAAGCTGAAGCTGGGTCCCTAAGGTGAACTTAATTTGAAATTTAAGAATCAAGAAATCGATGTTTCAATCAATCTTTCACGTTTTCCTTTAAATGAAACGAATCCTTAAATGCGGATAAATTGCAAGGGTCGACTCCAAGTTTAGGGGAAGTGGCTGAAACTCACATAAGTCACATAGGCCGCTAGTAAACAAAAACCTCTAGTAAACAGAAGCCTAAGAATAAGTGTTTAAGTTGTGATTGAGCCCGTGAGTAGAAGAAGTTCCCCATGCACATCTTCAGAAGACTCTGCCGAATTATGTTTATCTAATCAGTGCAAGAGCTTGGCAATCACAAGCTACATGTTGTATCGGTTCCCAACCTTTGACAATCTGTACTTCAGCCACCTCGGCTGTGTTGGTCAAGTTTATTCTAGAGACTGAGTATCCGACCAAATTGGGTAGCCTACAAAACAATGTTCCGTAATTTACAAGTGAGTCAATTTCCTCTGCTGTATGGCTATCAAAGTCAGTAGAATTGGGTTACATGATGAATGATTTTTTTCGAAGCTCTTAAGGAGCTCACGCGCTCAGTTAAGCGACTTTCTCGACTGCCTCGTTTCACATGGTAATTCTGAGTTTTGTAACCTTCAAACAGTGTTTGGAAGCATTTATGAGGTGGAAGATAGAGCATACGGTAGTAGCCACCAAGGCACCTTCTTGAACAAGTGCCTGATGTGTTAAATTATTTTTTATTTGCTCATGGTCCCCTACAGAAGTCACTGTGTGAAAAGTCGAAACATTTTGCATAGCTGCCAATGGCTTGGTGCCCCATTATCTCCTCCATATAGACTTTTAGCTGGGATGACAATGCGGCACCTTGCGTTTTTTAGGCAAACGTTCAGCAAAGACTGACTTATTTTCATATGGTACCGGGCAGAGGGTTCTCAAACTGGGCGCTGTCTAAATTTTCTGATCTCACCTTAACTTACTTAGAAGTAGTGTGCGTCCATAGCTCGCGCTCCTTATGCCAATGATGCCGCTACACTCTGCACTCATAAGCTCAAGTTTAGTTTCATGATGAAGATTGGTGCTTCAGTTATTGCTGCCACCTCCAACTGGAAGACAGTGCAGTCTTCGTTTAAGAGAGAACTTAGCGCTTGCCCCACCTTGTTGAGGTATTGAAAATCAGTCTTTTGCTTTCACTTCTTTTTCCAATGATCCCAGTGTGGTCCGGTGCTCAGCCGAGTGTTACGGTGTTCACAGAGGCTATCTGATGTCAGTTCCATCTGCATAGCTTGACCAGTTTTGACCAACAACCTTAATGGCTGACTATTAGAGTTCTGACGATTAGCTTGCAAATTTGTTCGTTATACGTTGAGTTGAAAAAAATAAGCTATTACCAGAGTGATCACGATCAACACTTTCGTCTGTCCCGTACTTTATAGAGAGACGAGATTGAGGTAACAAGTTTCTTCGCAGATGGTCAAATTGGCAAGTAGTGGTCGCAGTGGCGTAGTGGATAAGTGCGTCGACCCACACGCAGAAGGTCTAGAATCGATTCCCGGACAAGACACCTCTTTCGAGTTGTTGACAATACTCAAAGAGTATCAATTGTCTAGGAAAAGCATCTCAAATCTGGCCATTAGGAGTCGACAACAAAACAGTAGATCCCTTCTACTCGTGAGAGAACAGTAGAACCCACAACATGGGTAGTTATTGAAGAAGCTAGAACCTGGTCCCTTGTGAGCTGTAGTGCCACTCAATTATTATGAAATTGGCGATTAACATCCAATTTCTGTTTAACTGTTTTAGATTTTGGTTATTTAAGCATAAGACTTCTTCACATTTTTAAAATGTCGCATCACTTAGGGCTGGAAGTCGGTTTTAAGCAATATGCTTCTCCAGTTGACAAATTTAGTCGTCAATTGCGCATGTCGAGTTGATAGAGTTTCCTCTTCACTTGTTTGCACCGTCATAGACAAGATCGCCCTCTGTTGCACTGTTTCTATAACTCGAATTAAGAGACTCTTGAGTCTGGAGCCGTGCTCTCTACATCACCCAGCCAATTTGAGTGTTCTATCAGTTGACACTTACCGTCAAAAGCATATACAAACGTTGAATCCACTCTTTTAGACATCATCAACCAACCAATCAGTATCACTTACTGTACAACTCCATCCGCTCTCAAAGTTGTTCATGTGTCTCTTTATGACTCATATCAGAACAGGTATGATTTAAATGCTTCACAGAGGAAGTTTGTTAATTCAAGCGATATTTAAAGGAAACAGCGACTGGCACAAGTATTTCTGAACTTAATTTTGGTACGTATGCTGTTGTCCTTGCTAAGTGTGGAAATGCAACATTGACCACGTAAGAGTGATTGCTGACCATCGCTGATGACGGTAAACCTAATATTATCCTATACAGAGAGTTTATAAATTGAGCTTCTAAATCAAAATTACAAATTTATGACTGCATCCCACAAGCTGTGTACTGGTGGTCATCTACGAGTAATGGTTGTACAGCACTGTGCAAAATAATAGCACCATGTTCGACTTTCTCACGATAATGCGAACTTTTTCCCTATGGTCAGGCAGGTGCCTCATATTTACTGCACAACATCCTTATTCCATCAGTAATAAAACCCGTAAACAAGATAAGAAAAAATTCTGAACTTAGAATAGGTCAGTTATCCGGAATGACACAAAATTTCGGACTGTGCAAAATAATAACACCAAGTGCAAAAATTCATAAATATGAAGCAAAAGTCAATGTCATAGTGAAATTTTTTGTTTTTTTTTTTTTTTTTGTGCCATGTACTGGATTAAAGCCAGACATCGCTGAACAGGGATATTCTTCAAAGCAACCTGCACAACATCCCATAGCTGTTTGGTATTTTTGGGTTTCGCGACATAAACAGCTTTCATTACATCTGCCCAAGGGTTTTCAAGTGGATTCGGTACCGGAGACTGAGGCGGCCACTATACAACTTGAACTCCATTGCTTGGAAAAAATTCTTTGGCCAGTTTGCTCGTATGTTTGGGGTCATTGTTTTGCTGCAAAGCATGGATTTTCTCATTATGTTCATCATCGGTATTGTCCAAAAAATGAAACCAGTACCATAATAGGAAATTAATTTAATTTTTGCTCCGCCGTGCTTTACAGCCTTGATAGTACAGTCCGGTTCAAACTCTTGGTTTTTTTCGCCTGAGAACAAATGTCCCCCTCGCAGGAGTACCAAACAAAACTATTTTGGATTCATCTGTCCGTAATATATTACACCATTTGGTAGGTTTCCAGTTTAGGTGTTCCTTGCAAATTTAGTTCGTTTTAGTAGGTTAATTTTTGACAGTAGTACTACTTTTCTGGGACTTCTGGCAATTCCTTTACAGCCTTCTTCTTATTGTTGATGTCGCCACGGGTAATACCACCATCCATTTTACTTTGCTAACAACGCTGCACTTTAGAAATATTATCTTTTAGTAACTAAGATATGTGTAGATATACATAGTCTCAAGCCAAAAAATAATTCGAAACACTGGTATACACCTCGACAACGCTCCTCAGAATGATATGGTGCTATTATTTTGTACAATTTAAATTCGGTTGCAGTTTCAAGATGCACTTCTTGTTTATGGGTTTTATGACTGATGTATTCGTAGTAGAGATGTTGTGCAATAAATATGAGGCGCCTGTCTGACCATAGGAAAAATTTCGCAATTTTGCACAGTGCTGTATAAACTTGTAAATGAACCATGCATCGAGTACTATTTCCAGCTATGTCAGATTTTAATGATTTTTTTTCATTATTTCTAGTGACGTAAAACTATCCCAAAAGGACATAGCACTAAAAATCAATTTTTGGCTTATCTCGTTGGGTATTATTTTACGTCACTATTTTTACCTGCCATATTTTTGGTTCAGACGCATCGCATTCCAGGGGGAGAATTTCACCGAAAATACTTTGTTTCCACAAATTGCAAATTCCATTAAATTTGTTCATAATGAAAATAAAAGGAAAAGAGGAACTCCCGCGCCCTCATGTAAGCAAAAGCCTTCAGCTGGGCACGGGAATAAATCGGAACTAATGTGTCCACGTTACAAAATCCCACCGAAATCCATTGTTTGCTTTTAACGAACAAGCAAAAACTACAAAATGTAAATGGCGACATTAGGATTGTTTCTGCGTATTGCCACATTCGCACAAAACCCATTTACAATGCCAACGCAACAGCGTGAAGAGGTGATAAGGGGGAGGAGGAGGCGCTGCACTCTTAAAAGTGCAAGAGAAAAGGTAAATCAAAGTGAAGCTCGCTTGGAGCTAAAATTAAAAAACTTTATAGCGTGAAGTTCCACTAACTGAAAGCCAATAACAAACTTCACGCAGTTGCGTTATACCCCATTAGAGATTCCATTTATCAATGTCGCGTGAACTCGCTTCAGAGAATGGCTCCCCTTTAGAGGCGGCGAATTACTTTCGTATTCATCATTATTGACATATCCGCCTGTGTGTGGTGACAAACATGAAATCCATTTTAAAGCAATTATAATCACCTGCGTCTGTTGTGTGGCCAAAGGAGAGAAAATAAATTCTGTACCCAAAAACCAGCTTGGAGCGAAAACCTGAGATTTTAACGGATATCCGAATTTAATGAGCACCTCTGTTGTGCGAATGCCGAGGGGAAATGTCACGTAGACGTATTCACGTAGTTGAATAAAAGTTTGAAACCAAACCAAACTGGGATTAGACAGCAGGTGAAGCAAAGTCTCTAAATTTTTTGTTTCCTTTTCAAACACAGCAGTCCGGGGGCGAAAACTGAAAATATCCTTCTGACTGGTATAAGGTGCAGGAAAATGTAATGCATCAAATTTTCAATAGATGGCCTTGGTACTCTGTAACAGGTTTAATTTTTATTTAATTGATTTACAACTTATGTCATTACCGAGATAACAGTCTGTACTAGAAAAGCTCCCTTTGCACATTTGCATTGAATTAAGGTTCCTTTGGGCAGTTTTTCTTTAATAAAGGCCAAAATATGTTACATGTCAGGTGGCTGAAAATATGAATAGTGTTTATGATTCTAATCCTGTAATAACCAACCATGCGGAATTTTGATTTCGTTAATTCCGTTCTCGTAATTTTGAGGTTAAAAACGATCCACGCTCTGGCAGGGCAATTATCAAACAAAATCGATCCATTGATGAAGCGGAAGATAACTGGAGATGAAAAATGGATCACTAACGATAATATCAACAATGCGATAGGTCCTTATCAGTGTGGTTTCAAACCAGGATAGTCCAGAATAGGAGAAATTTTTATGCTGCGGCAGATATATGAGGGGAGTTCAATATATCAACAAAATCGGGAAAGTGAAGCTATGGTTGTATGTATAAATTGACTTATTATTTATTATATACTGAGACGATGATGTCGAAAACTGAGCATCGCGCTGTAATAAAATTTCTCACTAAGCAAGGAAAAACTCAAAAAACTATTCATGAAGAGATGGTGGCTGGTTACCAAGGTTCCGCATCTTCATTATCAACTGTGCAAAAGTGGTCAAGTGAGTTCAAGAGAGGCAGAGAGAGCATTGAAGACGACCCACGCTCCAGCGCCCAGCTACTGCTTGTACGGAAGAAAACATCAAAGAAGTTGAAAAACTTGTTCTTGAGGATGCCCGAATAAGGGTGAAAAAGATGGCAGAGATCAAGCTTTCAATTGGTATCATTTACACCATTCTTCATGAGCATCTTAACCTTTGAAAGGTCAGTGCAAGGTGGGTGCCATGAATGCTCCCAGCGCCTTAGAAAAAAGTAGGAGTCGCATGCTGTAGAGAGCTTTTGGAGATGTGAAGTGAGAACGTGGACGGTGCTATGGATCGAATTGTTACTGGGGACGAAACATGAATCCACCAATATGATCCTGAAAGCAAACAAGAGTCCATGCAGTGGCATAAAAAAGGAATAAGCAACCCGAAGGAGTTCAAGGTCACTCCGTCTGCCGGGAAGCTCATGGCCACAGTTTTTTGGGACTCAAAGGGAATCTTGCTCATGGAGTACAAAAAAAGCAGAAACCATCAACGCCACATCCTACGCTTCCACTTTGCATAATTTGCGGAAGGAAATTAAAAAAAAGACGGGGTAAAATCGCAGCAGGTGTGTTGCTGCTTCATGACTACTCTCTCCTATTCACACGGCGCGAGTTTTCAAGGCTGCTGCGCAAGATTCTGGTTTCGAAGAAATCCAACAGCCACCCTATAGCCCAGACCATGCCCCTAGTAATTATTTCTTGTTTCCGGATTTGAAAAAATGTCTTGTATGCATAGAGACGATCTGTACAAACTTGTTGGATTGTGTAGGATGATGACTAAGAGCTGAAACTGCTCCTCTAACGAAACATTCAATTTCAAGAAAGAACAAAACGAAGGTATTGCATGTGGCATTTTTAACATCATCCTTGAAAAGTGCGAAACTCACAAGTCAATACCGGAGGAACGATTTTACAAAAGTCCATTCGGCTGATGTCTTTCGCCGATAAAATTGACGAGGTGACACGAACACATCGGGCTTCTTATGAGACGATTACTGGCATTATAACAGCTATTGGTCTGCTGATAAACGAGGGAAAAACAAAGTGTATGCTGTCATCAAGGAAGAACACACAACATCGATGTCAAGGATAGAATGTCACAATGGGCTGCAAGAACTTAAATGCAGTCAAGGACTTTGTCTACTTGCGCTTCTAAGTTAATAAGGACAATAAGGACTCAAGAAGCAGTTGAAAAAAAGCCATCATCATCAAATACTACTTTGATCGATCCTGTTGCCTGTTATGCCAGAGAAATTTGGGCGTTATCGAAAGCAGATAAGGAAACCTTTTTGAGAAGTCTTTCAGAGAGTGAAGTTTTACTTATTATTTTTGGTCCTGCTTGTGTTGATGACATCAAGGGAAGAATATTTAACGGCTAACTCTATAGGCTGTACGACGGCATGCGCGTAGTCAAGCGTTAAGGGATATAACACCTGAGATTGTTATATCATGCAGAGCTGATTGATAACACAGATCCGGTCTCTAAGTCTTTTAATCTGAGCCATTGGAATAACGGAACAGCTGAAGACCGCGTCTAAGATGGCGCACAGAAGTGGACAATGATTTCAACCAACCTATGTCGTGAAATCGAAGGCAGCTGGTAAGAGACTGGAAAGGTATGTCGATTGAGGTCCAGGTCCGTCCCGCTTTGCAATGACCATAATAAAACACGATAATGTATCTAGCAATTATTGATGGCGCCACTTGCAAGCTGTGGCTGATCTTGGAAGCAAATACTTTTGTTAATTCATTAGAGAGGTGGGACATTTGTCAGCAATAATTATTTTGCATTAGCAAAGAATTGTTTCTTGCCTCTTCAAAAATGTCCAGATTGATATTAAATACACAGCATTTGTGGGAAGTTTCGATGTTCTCTTGTAATTGAAGACAAGTGCAGCTGAAGCCCATCATATTCTTTTATGGTGAACCTGCAACTGATGAATCATGCAGAGAGCAGTTTCAACGCTTCAAAAGTGGTGATGTTAGCGCCGAAAACAAAGAGCGTCTTGGTCAATTCAAACAGTTTAAAGATGAGGAATTGAAGGCTCTACTATCTAGATCAAGATCCATGTCGAACGTAAAGTAAGCTCGCAGAATCGCTGGGAGTGACTCAGTAAATAATTTCTGAATTTGATTAATTCAAAAGCAAGGAAATTGGGTTGAAACCGAGTGATGTCGAAAGGAACTACTTCTTAAAAGACATCAGAAGAAGCGATTTTTGCACTGCATTATGACTGGAGAAATGCAAGTGCTGGAGAACTTGTTCAATCAGCATCTACTTCGACACCAAAAAAAAAAAATATATCAACGGTTCAAAAGTTATGTTCTGCGTATGGTGGGACTAGACACGTGTGATAGCTATAAGCTGCTTAAACAAGATAAAAAAAATTAAAGGGAAACGTTATCCGATACAACTAATGCGTTTGTGCCGTGCATTGCGACCGAAAGGTATGACAATGTGGCAATAGCTCGACAATACGTGTCTGGAGCGGTCAAAAACTATGTGAAAACGCCGAAATGGGAGATCTTCCTCCACCCACCATTTCCTCCAGACCTTGCTCCTTCCAACTGTTGGCTTTTTCGACGGATGACAAACGATTTAAGGCGTAACCGGTTCACGTGGAAAAATAGCTAAATGATTGGATCAATGCTAGAAAGGTATCATTTTTTAGAGATGTTAAAAAAGTAATCGTTTCCGACGGATAATAATTTGAGTGATGAAGCACTTCTTAAGCTGTTTCAATAAATTTTTTTTAAACGAATGCTCCCAATAACTACCTACTCTTGGCATGTGTTACGCCCCTGAAAATGTGCATACATCCTTGTAGATTTTAGTTGTCACTTCAATCGATCGAAAATATCAATACCCTTTCCAATGCTTGTGGGTGCACTATCAAATCCATAAGTAACCAGAATTTTATTCTTAACTCAAACAAAAAACACGAGGTTGAATAAATCCTCCTCAAATGCTTGGCAGTCATATATACTCTTCAAATTTGCACAACCGCTCAAGGCATTAATAAATGTTTACTAATTCTTAAATTTACTTAGTGTTCTAGGGTTTGAATCTATGAATCTATGTAGCCCTTATAAGGTTTCGCCGTCGCCCTTTACCTAAGCAGCTCACCAGAGATAAGAATCCACACATAAAATTAAAGCACTCGTGCCCACATCCGCACATCCCCTTAAACCTCAATTTCCATCAACAATGCTTCAGCATAAATTTAAGGACTCGAAATGAAAGATTAAAGACTCCATCGTCTATCATCTGCGCTTAATTAAAAACAACACACACACAACCCACTGATGGGGTTATGTGAAATTTCACGGCCCAGCGACTGTGTAAAGTACGCTTCTGCTCAGGATCGCTATCTCATTACCTTTGCGCAAAATACGAGGAATTTTCTGGTTTAGTACTCAAACGGGAAGCGGAAAGGATTATCATCTTAAGAATTCACAATTCATGCTGAAGAACACATCTCCCCAAGGAGCACTTGGTAACGTTATTCGTTATTTACACATAATTAACGCGATGGCAAACGCAATAATTCGTCTGAAGTCGTTCAGTGTGCAGAGCTCCTCGCCCTGCGAATGAAAGTAGGTCGCACCAAATGTTGCTCGTACGTTCCACTTGATCACCCCCTCAGGACATACAGATCTAAGATTACCCTTGGCTTCAATAACAATTAAAAAGGATAAAAATCTCACTCAACTGATTGGGCGATAATACCGGCGGGAAGTATTTAACCGAAATCTTAATGAGCAGAAACGTTCACCCCTATCTTCGGGTGGAGGAAATTAATTGCTCTTGGTAGCAGAGCACTGTGGGGAGCAAACAAGGCAAGGAGAAAATAATGAATGCAAGACATGTAGCACATTGGCCTACCTCGCATATCCGTGCTTGCCAGAAAACAATAAAAAAAAACAAAACTGATGGGGGGTGGACTCATACTCACTGCTACAGGCGTGCTTCGGATGGATGGGTGCATATGCAGGGGCTACCTCCAAAGAGGATCAATTACGGTGAAGTTTATTAACATAACTGCCGGCTTCTTGGAATTAACGGAAATTAATCTGCAAAATGTGTGCATATTCTATGAATAGGAATATTTAAGGATCTTTGATGAGCTTTCTTTTTTTTTTAAAGATAAACCTTTCGGTGAACTTTTAAGAGGCATGTGTAATGTCAATGGTTGAAGGAGTAATTTATCACTGACTTGCTGTATGGGTGTGACTCGTACTATGGAATATTTCGAGACACCAGCATTCGAGAGAAATAAATATTACTATCATTCAGCTGAAGCAATACTGACACTGCAACGATCTCACGTCCTCAGATTCTTAAAAGAAACTCCTTTAGAGAAGTGGTGACAGGCCATCTTCTAGCAAATCAGTACAACAGCTGGGATACGTGGATGACTTCAATATTTGCGCCCGTTCCTAGCGAGACCTTGTAGAGGCATTCTTGGCTATTGAGAACAAGGCGAAATGAAAAAATGATAAATTGGTGTCAACAAAGAATCGATCCATCCGACATCACCTCAGTCAAAAGGCGACAAACTTTGAGGTAGTTAATGAGTTTATCTACCTCGGGACAAACGTAAACTCTACAAATGATTCCATGATGGATATTTGGAGCAGAATCATCATCGGAAACGGCTGTTATTTCGGTCTAACAGCTAGAGTCTAAATTCCTGGCTTGCAGAACCAGAATGATGTTCTATCCGTTCTCCTATACGGAGCCGAGTGCTGGGCGATAAGCAAAACAGATTCTTAGAACCTTCGAAAAAACAAATAAACGTCGAATATATGGCCATTCCTGTGACGAAGTTGAGTTGGGTGAATGGAGGAGAAGACACAACCGCGAACCTTACTTGCTGTACCGCGATGTAGATGAAGTCCGGAAGACTAAGAACTGATGACTACAATGGCTCGGCAACATCGAGCGATTGGACAACAACCCTCCAGATAAGAGGGTCTTCGAATCCCAGCTTCGAGAAGGTGAGGAAGACCGAACGTCTAGTATAGAGACAGCAAACGCCTCATTGACGGCTCGCTGCAACATTGATAACTAGCTGCTATTTGTTCTTTAACAAGAGCCGCTCAGCTGTTCAGACGAATGAAGCGTTTCTAATCCTGTTTCTGCTCTGTGTATAAATACGCTGACAGCGATAAGCACGGCGCTTGGTATGACAGAATAAAAAAGAAGTTGTTGTCTGTAGAGTCGTTTTTCTCTTTTATTGGTTTGTTTACTTTGTGTCTCTCACAAATTCTTCACACTACAGCAGATCCTGGGGAAAATCTTAGAGATGTACGCCGACACTCACCACCTATTTGTCTTTTTCAAGGCCGCATATCACAGCTAGCATGGAGAACAGCCTAACAACGTCATGTCTAGTTTTGATATTCATGCCAAACGATGTGAAGCATTCTACTGCTCTATCAAGGTCGGTCAGACCGTCTATTTGAAAAAAGGTGACGCGCTGTCAATTGACTTTTTCAACATAGTCAATGCAAAAGGCACGGTCTTCCAAAAATCCATATATTTGCTAGAATATGCGGGCAGCATGGATGTGGTTGGACGAACTCAGCTAGCCGGCAATGATAATATTTCAGTGGAGGCTTCCAAAATGGACTAAATGTTGAACGATGACAAAATGAAATTTATGATATCATCGAGAAAGGACGAACAACTTAGACAACTTGGGCCGAAAGTCACCATAGTCAGCGATAACTTTGAGGTTGTGTCTGCCTCAGTTCTGTGTGAACAATAGGAACAACATGAGTACCAAGGAGAATAACTCTTAAACATCGCTGTTTCCTTTGCTTCAATAGACAATTGAGTAGTAGCACCTTCTGTCGAATAACAAAGTTTACATAACACTAAGAACATGCCTGTCATGCTCTATGGCGCAAAAGTCTGGACTTTCTGCAGAAGCTAAACATGAAGAAGTCTTTAACAATAATAATAATTGAGCAACTACTCTTGTTGGGCGTGCTACTGTTCTCTCACGAGTGGAAGGGACGTACAGTTTTTTGCCGACTCCGAACGGCGAGATTCGGGAAGCTTTTCATAGCAATTAAGTGTTGTCAGCAACTCGAAGGAGGTGGTGGCCGTATAAAAATGCCAGGTGTCCCGTCTAGGAATCGAACCTGAACCTTCTGCGTGTGGTTCGACGCACTTACCCACTACACCACGGCGACCACATGAAGAAGTCTTTGCGATGGGAAAATTCAGCGTTCAAACTTTTGTTTTTTGTCCCTGCTTGCATTGATAGTTTCTGGAGAGGAGGATTCAACCACAAACTGTGCGGGCTGCTACATGAGCCCTGGATCAGGCATCTACGAACGCAAAGCCATTGATGGCTAGGCTATTAAGAGACAACACTGCTCTAGTCCGAACGGTCTTCAAATCCGAACCAGTGGCACGAATGCTACCCGCGCACACAAGGCCCACGCTGAGTAATCTATAGCTTCTGCACTTACAGCAGCAATAGTTTCCAAAAACCGTATATTACTTTGACGCACAGGTCATATGACATCAGATCCGATTCTTCTGTTTTCAAACTTCTTCACAATTTAACTGGTTGCTAGCGCAGTCGGTCACCTCGTAATGCAAAAAGTTTGAATTTCAATTTTGCAGTAACTTCTAATATTTTGAACTCTTCACGCAAATAAAAAGCATTCAGCTAATCACATCAGGGCTAAGTCACCGTGAAATGTAATGCGTTACCAACTTGAAACCTCGAAATTTATGACAGGCGTACTCAAAGTCAGAGCCATCTTACCGCCAGTACCTAACCTTTCCGATCACAAAATATGTACTTAAAAAAGGCTAAAACAATGAAGTCAGAACGTTATGTACGTTTCAAGAAATTGTTGAATACAAGATGTTCCACTTCGCAACGTCCTTGAAAATTATTTATTTTTGAAGATCTCTTACCGGTTCTGGCAAAGAGTGCTAAGTTGAAATAACAACAACTTGCTAAAAAGGACCATCGAATTCTTAAATATTTTCAGGTATGCTAGTATCACAACACTCCACCCACCTTCGCACCATTCCCCGAAAATATTCAAATATCCCAAAAATTAGGCGCATATTTCCCTTTTCATTGTCATTGCTACAGGCACCCTCTCACTTTATTACATCCCAGAATACACTTCAGCCGGTCTCTGATTTATTAGCATTCAATTTATGTAATTACATTTCTATCTGCAAAATGAAATAAAGACGCATTACTCTGAGTACGCCTTGAGCCACTCCATTTATTTCCATATTTTATGGATACTCTACATACTGCGGTCGTCGTTCCTTCATCATTCCGGGTGGCATACACTTAACGTACCCTTAGAGAATTTACAACGAACTTCGTAGCCGTTCGTTCGTTTTTCCGCCTTTTTTTGTTCGTTTCTCACCATCTCAGGACCCTTAGCGGGAAGTTTATGAGGATACTCAGGTGTATCCTTTTGCCATTGCTCGCGTCTGGGAGAACAGAGCAATTTATTACAAAAATATTGAATTTCGTTAATTCAAGAATTTATTAATACTTTGGTGGATATCTTAGGGAAACTGACTCCACCGAGCCCATGTAGTGGAGAAGGGATTGTAAATCACGGAATGCATGGGAATCCTTGTATACGTTTTTCCTATGAATCGGATGAAAAGCCGTCTCTAAGTTGAAGTTAAGTCTTATAGAAATGTGCATACAAATGAATGAATAAAACAACTTAGAGTCGACTTGAAGGTGATGTATCTCATGATTGACTTAGGATTAGATTCATTTTTTTGGAGCTGATTCTTGACAAGGGCTTTCAAGTAGACCTTTTTGTTGCTGTGATGGTTCATTCGGTCTTTGTCGATGGTGAAGACTGTGCAGATTCGTTGTATTTTCCTTAGAGATGTCGAAAGTTTCTCCGGGAAGTTTACTCAGAGGGAATTCATACGCTATGACAGCCCATGTAAGCTGCTGGTGTAGTAACAGATTCGTCTTCAAAGCCAGTTACGAATAGTTCTCAGGTCACACTAATGCGATTAAAATCGAAACTGTCCTTTAAAATGGTCATTTCAAAGTAAAAATGGAACTGAACAACCTGCCAGTAAAGTGCACTCTAAGATCCGTTGGATAGCACTGCTTTGACGCGCCGGCATTTTTCATCTGCTCGGGAGTCTTGTATCGTCAATCTCCGACTGATTTGTAAATGCAGGAAGGGAACTTACAAAATTATGTATTTCCTTTGTCTACCTTCCACCGTGAATATTTGGACTACAAACGAAAAGTAACTGCGCAGCGTATAATTTCCTAATATCCCACAGAGAGCAGTAAGGAGTATCCTGTGCTGGTTCGTCAAAGCAAGTCTGACTAAAAGCAACGTCATTTCAATGTTATTAATGCAGACAAGGCCATGCAATTGCCATGGAAGGTGCTTCTGAATAATGTGATTATTCTCTTGGGAGGATTCTATAAGTAAAATACTGCATGAATACAACTCAAGGGACTATCACGAGCAAACACTCATAGATGGCATTTGTTTTGCATTTATTCCTTAGATTCTATTGAGACTTAAGACATATCAAAAGATTGCTGTGACAAGACGAGCAGAAAGCAACACTTCTCTTCTCATTGAATATTCTTTCAGAGGAAGAGGGAAATCGGACAAGGACATTCGCTAGGAAATGCATCGTGAATAAAGCCCAGGAACAAAAAAATTGGCATTAAAGTTTGATATTAAACCTAATTTAATAAATCGGTAGTAAAATTATTTAAGTAAATTTAAAAAATATATACACTTAGTGACAAAAGCCAACGCAGATCGCCGTTTCTTTAGGCTCAAGGGGCAATTGCGTAATAAAGCCTCTCTCGAAGAACTAAGCTTGCTTTATACAACACCTTAAACATCCACAAATGTAAACTGGATGCCAAACTTACGAATGCTATTGGCAATAGTGTTTTCAGTAGTTTAATTATACTTACAACTTATGTTACTCGAATGATTCGAAAAACGATTCTTTCAGAATGGTGATTTATGGAAAACAGCTGTATAATTTGGAGACGTTGTTATGTGGTGTGAAACTTTCTATGATGACTTGCCAAAGGATACTGAACAAAAATGACGAGACAGTTCGATAGTAGTCACGCGTTATCTGTCAAGAAAAGCCTATTGAAAATCAAATCTCACAATGAATCATCTAATGTATGAAAATGTATATGCGATCTTAACTGCAGTATAAATTATTGAGGCTTGCAACGTTAATATGTGTGTTTCTATTTGAAACTTGTAAAACAAGTGCACATGGGCTGGGAGCATGGGCCTTTGCACACTATGCAACGTCCTTGATCGCTATCAACATGGCGAGCTGCCAAGGCTATCCTCGTCCGTGCACAGGTTAAGTTTATATTCAGCCTCCCCGTGGCGCTCCCTGGTGGCCATCACAGCATCCGTTGTGTGGTGAACCGATGTATGTAACGACTAGCCTTCAAGACTGTAGGTTGTGCGTGAAGCTAACTCCCTCACCACACAAAATAACCGAGTTCAGACACAATAACATGCCTCGGATATGGACGAATACAATGTTGACAACCATAGCAGACAAACAAACAAACAACGATTTTCAGTTCTGCACGTGGAATGTGAGGTCCCTTAACAGACCACGTGCAGCCGAACAACTTGCGGAGGCCCTTGACTGCTACAAAGCAGATATCACCGCCATCCAAGTAGTGCTTTGGGATGGGCCGGACAGAAAGAAGATGAAGAACTGCGACATCTACTACAACGACTGCTACAGGGAGAGGAGAAGGCAGCGCTTATTCGGATGCGGATTTGTCGTTCGAGGCAGACTTAGGCAAAAAGTCTTAAGCTACGATCCCATAAGCGAAAGTCTCATGATAATCCGCAGTAAGGCTAAATTCGGGAACATCAGCCTGATTTGCGCTCACGCCCCGACAGAAGAGAAGGATGACAACAGCAAGGATGAGTTCTATGATCTCCTAGAGAGAACATTCGATCGATGCCCCAGCTATAACACTAAGATTATTCTAGGAGATTTCAACGCAACGGACATCTTTGCTGACGTCATCGAGAAACACACCTCCGGAAACGGACTCAGGCTGTTGGACTCTCTGTGAGTAGTACGCAGTTCCCACATCTCCACATCCATAAATGAACCTGGAGATTCGGTCTACATGGCCTAGCCATTTCAAGCGTTTTATCCGGAGACGCTTGACTTTGCCCATGTCGCTGTACAACCGAAAGAGTTCGTCGTTGAATCTTCTTCTCCAGATGCCATCAACGCAAACAAGGCCAAAAATCGCACGAAAACTTTTTTCTCGAAAAGACTAAGGGCTTCCTCATCCGCTTATTTTTTGTCTACCAAGCTACACCACAGTAGAAGTCACCGCGGACCACTGACAGAAGTCAAACATTGTTTAATTAAAAAGTCTTTCGACGACTACAAAAACACATCAGCTGTTCTTGTATAAGCCATTCAGAACACATACATTTATTTATAGCGCCGCAGGGTCTAGTGTTAGCATCCATTATGAAAGGAAAATTCAGTAAAACAATCGGCCCCTCAGGGAAATACATTGCGCTCAGAAGAATCGCGCACACATCAACTAAAGAGGGTTGTGCGCTGCTGACACGCGTATTGTACATTGAAAAACTTTCGTTATGCCAGCGCTGATTCTGCTAAATACAGTTTCCCTGTGAATAATAATGAGCTCGGGGATTTGTCAGAGACACGTCTCGGCTGCCGGTTAATGTGTGGTTAAACGAAGCATTGCTTTCGGAGCAACTTTTGCTAGTTATTCCTCTTGGCGTATGACAAATTACTATTCGCGGGAGACGACGGATTGGGATGTGTGAGAGTTGAAATTCTGCCGTGGAATGATCCCTCCTGGGGAATATTCATTACTTCCTTTGCTTTATGAGTGATAGTTTATGACAGTGACATATATGATGTTAGCTTACGACTGTCTCCATGTCGAGTGGCTTGAACTTTATTTTAATGGGAATACCTCTGACGATTCCCAGGATGAAGCAATAATTTGATCCACAAGAATATCTAGAACTGAAAGTTGGAAATATATATTCGCAGGCATTTAAGGACTTGTTGCTTGATATCTTACGCTTTTCTTGGGGTAAGATCCATGACGACAAAATAGGGCATTTTGCGTTCTTACACACGAGCATGTGTACCCTGAATCATATTTTCTTCTCGTCTTCTTCTTTGTTTTCTCATAGTGACACTACTACAACCGGGGGACTTGGTAGTAATCAAAGATGTCTCTTAAAGAGACGCGGTCACTGGCCAGATGCCTTTCTCACAACAACCGGTTAGAAGCTTCTTGATCCACCTCAGACGAGGTCGTTCTCAGTTGACACTGCGACATATCAGAATACGGCTCCAGGCTTAGCGTCACTCGCAATAATTTTTTTTTGCAGATTTTAAACGGACTAATAAGAAGTTGAAACCATTATTTACATCCTCAGTGCAGCCCTTCCATGAAGTAGGGCCAGGTGATTATTCTTTAAGAGTATAGGCGAACGTAGCGATAGTTGTGTAAGACACCTCAGTCGTTATATTGCCAGCACATGTTGATTTTAGACTACTTATCATTTTCCGGAATGTGGCCTAAGTGTGGTCACCGGTTTGCAACAAGTCTTTGGAACCTAATAAAATCTAATCTAACCCATCACTCAATTATTCCCGGAACTGACACATGTACGAGTATACACAAAACAATCCATATTATTTTTAGGAAGTACAAACAAATGATACCTGCCAAATTTTTATGACAAGTGACACTAGTTTTTGCGATTTTTAAAACAATGAAAAAAATATAATTTCATGTGTTGATGAAACACTGCTCAGCAATGGCTTGCGAAGTGTTACAGGGACTCTGCTCCATCGGCGGACTTTAAACGTGGCCGTGCAGACACTAACGATGCTGAACGCTCTGGAAGGCCAATTAAGGTGGTTACACCTGAAAATGTCGAAAAAATCGTTTTGGAAAACCGCAAAGTAATATTGCATGAGAAAGCTGACTCCTTAAAGATATCAAACACTTTTTTTCATGAGCAGGTGTCCATAAGAAAGCTGTGTTCGAAATGCGTGCCGCGTTTACTCTCAATGGAGCAAAAGCAACACCGTATCGATGATTCTGAGAGCTGTTTGGAGCTGTCGGCTGGCAAGGGTATGGCATTCGTATTTTGAGAGGCGCATTGAATTTTATTCATCATTATGATGTAGAGAAAGGCAAAAGGAACAACAGCGAATACTACACGGCATTATTGATGCATTTGAAAGAAGAAATTGCATAAATAAATGGTACCATATGAAAAAGTTAGAAATTCTCTTCCACCAAGACAATGCATCGCGTCACAAGTCGTTGGCTACCATGAAAAAAACTGCTTCCGCACCCACCACCTGGCTACTACTACTTCTACGAGGGGCGTTCAATATATTCTCGATATCGATATGAAGGAAAATGCGAATTCAATTTAAATTGTTTTTATTTTTCAATATAATCTCTCCTAACATCAATGCATTTGTTAAATCTTGAGATAAGCTTTTTTAAACCCCCAAAAAAAATAAGTTTCCCATTTCCCATGCAAAATACCCATTTAAGTCGGCAAAAGTTCTTCATCATTCGAAAACTTTTTGCCACAAATTTTTTTTTTAAAACCAGAAACAGGAAATAGTCACTAGGAGCAAGGTCTGGACTATAGGGTAGGTGTTGGATTTCTTCGAAACCACAATCTCATGCAGCAGCCTTGAAAACTCGCGCCGTGTGAACAGGAGCGTTATCATAAAGAAGCAACATACTCGCCGCGAGTTAACCCTATCTTTTCTTTTTAATTTTCTCCCGCAAATTATGCAAAGTGGAAGCGTAGGATGTGGTGTTGATGGTTTCACCTTTTTTTTGTACTCAAAGAGAAAGATTCTTTTTGAGTCCCAAAAAACTGTGGCCATGAGATCCCCGGAAAACGGAGTGACTTTGAACTTCTTCGGAGGGTCTCTTCCTTGGACCCATGTTTCGTCCCCCCAGTAACAATTCGAACCATAACACCGTATACGTTCTCACTACACATCTCCAAAATCTCTCTACAGCATGCCATTCTCACTTTTTTTTAAGGCGGTGGGAGCATTCATGGCACCCACCTTGCACTGACCTTTCGAAGGTTAAGATGGTCATGAAGAATGGTGTGAATGAAAGGTTGCTGATCTATGTCATCATTTTCACCTTTATCCATCCTCAAAAACAAGTTTTTCGACTTCTTTGATGCTTTCTCCCGTACAAGCAGTAGCCGGGGCGCCGGAGCGGGGGTCGTCTTCAATGCTCTCTCTGCCTCACTTGAACCCACTTGACCACTTTTGCACAGTTTATAATGAAGGTGCGGAACCCTAGTAAACAGCCGCCATCTCTTCATGAAGTTTTTTGAGTTTTTCCTTGTTTAGTGAGAAATTTAATTACAGCGCGATGCTCAATTTTCACCATCATCGTCTCAGTGGCCATTATGATTCTGTTTAACTAGAGATAAAACGCGAACTAATAATCACATTTATATGAAATTTTACATGAATGCCTTAAAGTTATAGTATTACTTGATAAATAATTTATACATACAGTTACAGCTTCACCCCGATAGCGAGGATATATTGAACGCCCCTCGTATCTCTTTTTAGACCTCAAAAAGATGCACGCTCGAAAAATATATGGATCGAATGAGGAGATGATCGCCGCAACTGAAGCCTATTCTGAGACCAAAGAGAAATCGTTCTATAGAAAGCTATTGAAATATTAGAGCGGAGTTGGACTGATTGCATCACTCTTGAAGGAATGATGAATAAAAACGAATTTTGTTTAGAAAAAGTGTTTTTATTGGTAAGTCCCGGGACTTAATGAGATACGTATGTGTTAAGAGCTATAGAGGAAGTTTAACACAGTGTTCTTGAAGAAGAAGAGGACAGATTCAACTAATGTTCAAAATACCGGGGGTATATAACTTTGTGTAGACTCCAATGCGAAAAAGCCTCTGCACCTTAGAGACTCCGTTCAATGCTATACGGGGGTCAGTTAGATGCTCTTTGAATGGACTTAAGACGATGGTAGGTTCATAAAAGGAGTCATAGGAAGCACACCGTGTAGAGGGACTTGACTAATATTCAAAGAGCAGCATGATATAATAGGTTCCTTAAGGTTGACACCAACAACGGAGCTAGGAGAACCCTAGAAAAAAAAACATCATTTGAAATCATGCGATGACCGATTTGGTGGTTCCGCTAAAATTATATCGAGCGCCCTAAGGACCTAATTAAAAGTAAAATTGCTTGTGAATGGTAAGCAATACACTTCCTGGAACCTCTCCCCAAATGCAGCATCGGAAAAACCTAGTTAGATAACAAATTCCTAAGGCCTTGTACTCTCTCAAAATAGCAGCAATACACTTGTCTTGACAAACGAACAGATTAACGTTTTTCCATGATAGACACGTCGCATGCAGAATAGCTTAAAATGTTAGTCCAGTTTCAACTCCTTTAGATTTCTTTGATACATCACAACAAGAAAAAAACCATCAGATATTCCGTCTACATTGGCCTGGATCAGCAATAAAGTATTCATGAAACGTTTAGGTTAAAGGAAATGAAATGAACCCAGACGATGGTGTCTGCTTGGAAATCGTTCAGGCGAACGGCAGTGTTTAATTTTTCTTCGTACAAGAACTGAATTTTCAATGTATTCAGTTCTTGTACTGCATTCTTGACAATTGTAGATGTTTGGTTCGTCGGGAAGTAAAGTGGAAGGTAAACATTCGAAGTCGGCAATCAATTGAAAATGTCCTTTATCTGTGATCGATCATTAGCACATTTAAGGAAAGTAGTTGCTGAAAAATCTAGGCGTTGTAATGCCATGGACGGAAATGTCATGCACTAAGCCATTCCCTTGCTAAGACCACAAGCCAGTCTATAATTGACAAGACTTGGAGCACGTTGGAGATCCCTCCTGCCATGCAGTTCACCGAAAATTATGTTGAAGACTTACACATGTTACGCAAATTAGATTATTATCCATGTATCTGTCATTTGCTTTAAACAATCTTGTCTGGAAATGAACTAACAAGTCACAGTAAAAATATCCAATCAATCAAGCAAATCAAATCCATCCAGGACATTTAAATATACACACTTTCCCAGCACATACCCAGATTCCTTTCAAATGGAAACCATGTGGCTACTCACCATTATTTGATTGTTAGATTTGCATTCACTATGGACTTTGAATTTATCATACCCCCTCTGCCAAAAGGAGCCTTAAACACTTTTAGAGAAATTCAGTTTCTCCATTATAGCACAATTTTCAATTCCGAGAAGACTAATCTGCCGAAACTTATTGTACATTTAAATGCCAATTATATGCTTCTGAGTTAGCTACGCTGATGGCATTGTTCCTGCATGACGCAAAAAGACGTCGCACAGAAGGCGAAATGAGAAATCGGAGAAATCCAAATCCTTCTCGACTCAATTTCATTATACGTTTATCAGAAAAACAACTCCCCACCAGAGTTTCAATGCACTGGCTGAGTACTGGCTTGCACCTTACTTGCCATCTGGCATTTGAGAGATTCAATTATTTTCATACCGTAAGCTGAAGCAAATGACTTGTGCCGGGAGCAATGCTGGCTCTTGAAGTCTTTAGAATGAAAGTTTGGATTTAATTTCATTGCTACACTATTGAGAGCACAGTGAAGGGATAAAGGAAAAGAATGAAATAGGAGATTTGAGTGAAGAATCAAGACCTTGGGAACTATGTTTACCCTTTTCGAGTTATTCGTATTTCAGGATTACACACTACTGTTGACGCTTATACACCGGACAGTGGACCCAAACGATAGCATTTTATAAGGATGAGGTATTAAATGTTGATTAAAGACACTCGTTTGTCTATTCCTATACCAATTACTGAGTTTGTTAATGAAACACAGTGAAAAGTGCGCCATTTTGTTCAATAACTGTCTGCCATTTTGAAGCCAGTTCCATTATCCCTATTTCGTAGGTACCCTGACCCATAAAAACAAATTTTAACAAGCGATAACCACAAACCTCTCTCGAAGTGAATTTCTCACTAGGAAAATCGGTTGCCATAGACAGAACAGATAGTGAACGCCGCCTTATGATTTCATCAGAATATGACACAATAGGCTATCACTTGGTGCTAAGTCCGAATTGGTGGATGCATAGGAACCTCCCAACTGGTTTTGTTTACACTACATGATCGAAAAGATAATATCCTGACAATCCCTTAAAACACAGGACGAAACCTTCGCTGCAGTTAATCCTGGCTTAGGCATGGGCTTGAATACCATTTCCCTTGACTGATTGCCGTTCAATCACCGCCGTTTTCGCTTGATGTTGTCGTAAGTGATCATCACCAGTTATCATCTGCTATAAAATTGATCGATTTTGTTATGAATTAATACCCACTCACAGATAGGAATTCGGTTTATAGGATTTTTCTTTGCTAACTCACGTGGCATTCAAAAATCAATCCTTTTTCTGTCTGGCCTTATCCAAATACAGTTGAAGCCCTCTGAGTCGAAAAGCTCGAACACGTGTTTTCAACTCTTGGTCTATAAGTGCAAGGAATTGTCTATCGTCGATAACTGTCCAGCTCACCCAAAGGAGTAAAAAGTTTAATTAAAGCTTAAGTATTTCCCTCCGAATAAGACCTCAACAGTTCAGCCGCTGGGCATAGGTATAAGAAAAGAGCAAAAGCAAGATCGACGAAGGCAACGCGCTTTCATGCGACGTTTTCATTATCGTTCTTGAAAGAACTGTTCAAAACTCGAAAGCAGAACACCAGAGGAACAATCTTTCAGACGTCAGTCCAGCTGCCGGAAGAACGTGATGTCAATGGCGCTTTTGTGGGTACTGCAAAGGAGGCCGCGAAGATGGGCTTAGCGGTAAATGAGGGTAAAACCGAGCATATGCTGTCAACGAGAAAGGAAACCCAACACCGACGTCTCGGCCAGACTGATATAACTTTGAGATAGTCAAAAACTTGGCTACCTTGGCACGCTATCAATTCAGACAATGACACCAGCGGTGAAATCAATCGCTGCTTCTTTGGGCTAAGAAAACATTTGGTAAACAAAGCCCTCCCTCGAAGAACCAAGGTTACGCTTTAGAAGACGTTAATATTCCCAGTCCTGCTATATGGCGCGGATGCATGGACTTTGTCAAAAGCGGACTAAGCTGCTCTGTGGCCGTCTGCGTAGATGGTGAATGGAGAAGGAGGTATATTGACGAACTATACGGGCTGTTCAGCAAAATCGAACTAGCCAGAAGAGTGAAGATTCAACGATTGAGATGGCTAGGTCATGTAGAGCGGATGGAAATCAATGCTCCGGCCCGAAGAGTCTATGAATCCACCCTGAGGGACGGCGCAGTAGAGGAAGACCACGACTCAGGTAGTGCACGCAAGGGGAAGGGACCTCAACCAACTATGCATGCAAAACTGGAGACAGCTAGCTAAAAATCGAGCTGGATGGAAACGCTTGTTGATTGAAGCCCAGGGCCACCCCGGACTGTAGGGCCATCTTAAGTAAGTAAGTAAGTAAAAGCAGCATCTTAAAAGCTTGGGAAACCCAAAAAAGAGGAATGTACTATATTTTTGCTCGACTATGTAGGAGAAATTTCAAAGGCATGAATGGAGGATTTAACTCCGTTAACAATTGAGAATTATTGCCAAAAGGCTAGATTTAAAAGGCTGTTGATGCTTAAGTCGATGAGAGTGGAGATGATGAAGAAGAGGAACAGGCCGAAAACATTGAACTCCCGGGAAAGAATTGCATGGAAAACGTAATTGAAATATGGAGTCCAGATGAGATCCAACACTGCCTTTTTAAAATAGTAATAATTGAGTGGCACTACAGCCCACAGGGGACCAAGGCCTAACTTCTACAAAAACTACTCGTGTTGTGCCTACTACTGTTCTCTCACGAGTAAACAGCTTTTTGCAAACTCCACACGGCGAGATTTGAGAACCTCTTCATAGACACTTAGTTCTCTTTCAGTGCTGTCAGCAACTCGAAAGAGGTGGTGCCATGGAAAAATGCGAGATGTTCCATCCGGAAATCGAACCTAAACCTTCGGCGTGTGGGTGGACGAAATTACCCACTACGGACGCAAACCACCTCGACCAAGAGATTCCTTTTTAAAAGACTTCACTCTCCAATTTTAAAGACTCAATCCAAAATTACAAGCATTTTTGAGTAATTTTGTTGTGTACCTTGGAATGAAATAAAGACTTTTAAACAAAACACAGAATACATCTAGCTAGAATTTTTAAAAAATTTCCTCTTACTCGAGCTAATTTTGATATCCCATGAAAATTCGACTTTGAAAGCTTCAAATGTAGTTCCGAACGGTCTTCTGGGAACAGCTATCATATAATTTGGGATTTTAATTTTAATTTGAGTCTAAATTTAGTAATTAGTGTTATCATATAATTTTTATGTATTCAAACAAAAAAACAAACTTGGAACTACTCCGTTGGTATTAAAGTTACATCAACCATTTCTGGACCGCTCTTTCTATGTTTCAAACTTCCTTCAAAAGTCAAGGATATATTTCCAACCTGCCCATACAACGGCACATGACCGCCACGACTGACTTCGAGGTAGTCTAACCTGCAGGTCCAATTTTCGAGGGCTTTTTTCAAAATTTATGGCCACATACCGACAATAACGTGGTGAGTGTTATTTTCAAAATCATCAATGGTTTCGGATTTATCGGCGTAGACTAGCGAATGCCTCTAAGTGGTCATTCGATTCAAGCTTATTGGCGTAGACTTGCGACTTCACATTCTCACACAGAAAAAAGTCAAGCGGCGTTAAACTGCACGATTTGGGAGCCCGATTCACTGGACCAGAATGTGAATATATGTGGTTACCAAACGTTTCCTTCAATAAATCACTTGTGGCGTGAGCTGTGTGACATGTTGCGCCATCTTGTTGAAACCACAACAACTGAACTTCATGGTTGTTCAATTGATGTACGAAAGAGTCAGCTCTACGGTGCTTACGTTGACTGTAACGTTCTGGGCCTCGACATTTTCAAGGAAGTACGGATCAATTATTGCAATTTCCAACCTATTAAACATACCTAGCAGTCAGATTTTTGGATGTAACGGTGTCTTAGCATGCACTTTAGGATCATCAACTCGTCAAAAATGGGAGTCTTGTTTATTGACGTACCCATTCAACCGAAAGTTAATTTTATCGCTACACAGAATTCGCTTATGAAAATTGGGCTTAACGACTATTTTATATCGGGCCAAATTTGCACTATTTGAAAGTGTTCCTTAAGCGTCAAACTTTTCATATTAAGACGCTAAGCTAAACTTAAAATAAATCATCTGATAGCCGACAAAACAGTTGGAATAGTGTTGTCAACTTTCATTTCTATACAAACCGTTATACGAGTATACAAGTCAATACTTGCTTTTCACTGCTAACTTCTCCTTTTACGCTGACTGCTTAAAGATTGAACCATTTCGTCTATTGCCTAGTCGTGTGGTTTTTGATTGATAACCGCATATCAAAGGACTGAATGTTTTTAACTTCTGAATGTCGTAGCTAATAACTTTCATTTAAATCTCCCAAGACGTAACGACTGTTAAGATCATCGCGTCACCCCTTACAAGTCGAATGGTCATTCCCTCTAATACCTGAAAATATTACTGACTTTGTTTTAGTTTTTGTATAACGAACTACAAGGACTCTGATCCAACTTCTGTTTGTCTAGCAATCTGAAGTTAATCTCTTTTCCAAGAAATATCCGTGATGAATATTAAACGAACAGAGCTCCACAAATAATAATTGTGAAATAAAAGAGAACATTTCCATCGCAACGATACACTAAATCGGGTTCGAGTCTCTTTCGCTCCCGTTGCATTGAATCTCAGGAGTGGGGCGGCCAATCTTGATACTTTGTTAACTACGTGTCCCTTTAGTCTTTCAAACTTTCGATTGTTGCGTTTTGGGGAGGGGGGGGGACAAAGTTATAGTCGAAATTTGTATGCGGGGGCTTATTTCAATACTTGCGCAGCAAATTAAGAGCAACTAAGGCATCACGCACTGTCATTGCCGCCATTAAATCCTTCATAAATCTTTATTACTCAGCCTCGTAAAGTTGCCAAATTGAGTTCTTAAAGTCATTAAATTTTCCTCAAAGCTTAACGAGCAAAGGAAACTGGTGGTGCCGTCGAAGAAGGTACAATCAGTGTTTTCAGTGGTAAGGTCGGAAGGGCATACCGTTCATGCTCTCTTTTTTCTGCAACAGCTACAAAATTCAAGGACGTTTCAATTAAGAGGTAAGTTTCCTTTGTTGTATTTAAAATACTTTCACTTAAATTTTGGTGGGAGAAAATTTCAAAATGACAAAGAAAAGTGTACTGGACTTAAATTGAAAATAAGGATTTGAACTCCAAGTTTAAAAGCGTTTCATATCCTTATCTTTCATTAATTGGTTATTTAGGGGATTGAGTGATTGGTGGGCAGACGTGGCCCGACCGAGTTTTATTTATGTTCCTATGGTCCAATAGTGCAGCATAGAAGTAAAGGTAAGACTAAGCCAGACAAATAAGCGGAGAACTATAAAAACAAAGCCAATGGCCATATATGGTGCAGGACCTATCCTGATGAAAGTGGCAGCGGCAGTGAGGAGAAACATATTCCCTTGTTCCATTTCGCCGACACACCCTTTACATTTGCTGTATTTGATGATACACCGAAAAAAATTGTCACCAATCAGTAGTCCAACTAATATGATGTTTTCTTTGCCCTCGATGATGCTTTCGGTTGTGTGAGTGTTTATCCGATGCCACGTAACCTGTGCCTTACAGGTTTCTAGAGAGTGCTATCAATTATTATTCTTGGATCGTCAAGTCAGTCTTCCTCCGTAGATCACCCCCGACTCATAGCAGTTCCAGCGTTTGGTTTCTTCTTTCTCAAAAAGATCACAAGTCCACATGTCCCTGCGTCCGCTCAAGGATCTCAAGACATTGCCCTAATTGCCATCAGTAAGAACGGTCATATCAATTGACAGTATTTCTAAGATTCACGTAATTTCAGCTACTTTATTGATTGCCAGTCTTCTTCTTCTTCTTCCGTGTCTCGGGAGAAAAGCATGCACGTTAGACACCCAGGCCGCTCGATCCTCCGCCATTGACTCTTACTCACCAAAAAGTACTCCCAAGCTCAACCAGACAAATTAATAGGCTAGATCCAACCATTTTGCCCCGGTTTTGCCAAGCGCCTACCGGAAAGGGTCACATACAAGGCATGCCTTGAATGTCGTAATGAAGATGACATCCGTACAATGTGCTCAAATCATCAAAGCTAGCCCTTTTCGAAGAAATAGCCGCTCAAAGTTGAATTCCCTCCACACTATCACGTCTCTCATCCTATCCCGATGAATAACTCACTAGATTGTATTCACGATCTTCCGTCATTACCACGATGTCATGAACATACGAGTAGGTGAACGTTGGAGGGACCAGGGCCTTGTTTCTACAATAACTACTCGTATTGTGCGTGCTACTGTTCTTCACAAGTAGAAGGGACATACAGTTTCTCCCGATTCCGAATGGTGAGATTTGAGATGATTTTTATAGACAGTTGGTACTCTCTAAGTGATGTCAGCAACTCGAAAGAGTTGGTGCCGTGAGAAAATCCGCAGTGTTCCGTTCGGAAATCAAACGTAGACCTTCGGCTTGTCCGCCGACGCACTTATCCACTACGCCATGCCGACCACAGTTGGAATAAACAATGAATTAAAACCGATACCTTGGCTTTGACACCAAGCTCAGCCAAGCTGCCCGGCTGCTCTTCCAAGCTGCTTCAAAATATATCCACCTTCACAAACTCTCATTGAAAAAGACCACGAAAAACTCAAACTTTACCACTTTTTACAATGGGACTCCACAATCATGTAGAACATGGTTTTCAAAAATGACCACAACTTCGGACTTATTCACATTCACCTTCATTCTATCATCAGCACAAGCAGCCATAAACTTACCTAGTACGCGCTGGAGTTCCATCTGTGAGGACGTGAGAATAACTTAGTCATCCGCGAAATGGAGATGACAAACATTTCTTGCATCCACTGCTCTCTGACATCCAGTCAACATATATTATGAAAAGCAGAGGTGACAAGACGCATCCTTGGCGAAGCCCAACGCCCACAGTAAAAGGTATTGATTTAATACCATCTACCCGCCGCTACAGTTGTAAAGAAGGTGTAACGAGAAGGCACTCTCCAGGGGACCATCAGAACGGGCCACCTTAGCGTAGACCTTACTCTAAAGACATGAGCTGTAATTGGAGCACTCTCTCGTGTCCCTTGTCAAATGTCTAAGTAAATTATGCTCAAGGAACCAGGACCAAGCTCCTTTTGCATTTCCTTTCTATGCTATTGGTGTCTCACGAGTAGAGGAGATCTTCTGTTTACTGACGACTTCGAACAGTGAAATTTGAGAAGCATGTCAAAGAAAATTAGATCTTCTTGAGCATTGTCAGAATGTTGGAAAAGGTGGTGTCACGAAAAATGTCCCAGAACTACTGCATATAAGTCGACGCACTCACCCACTACGCCACGGAATACTCAACTTGAATTCTATGCCGTCAGCACTTCTTCCTTGCTGCACCATTGTAACGACTTAGACCAATCAAAAGAGAAAGACTTTCTAAAACAGAAGAAACAACTTCGCTACTGAGAGAGATGCAACGAATGCAGTGAGAAAAATACACCGGAAAGTATCTCTCGTGTCTCGTGTTCACTTCACTCCTTCGTTTGTTACTTAAGGTCGCGAAACATTATCTACAACTTAATGCCAACAACAAAAGCAAAGGTTTCTGTAAGCAAAAGTCAACTCTGATTCTAATATATGTGTGCATGTGTTTTCCTTAGACGTCATCCACCGTGTCGTTCTTTGCCACGAACGTCAGGCCATGAAGCTCCTCGAGTCTGTGTTCAAGTTTCCTCGAGGAAAATGAAACTCTGTTCCAAAGAATTGCTTCGTTTACGTCGCTTTCGGTTGTAATGAGATTTTAATTCGTTTTGTCCTTGCAAAAGGATTCCGCCGTTGTATTGTGTTCCACCAAGTGCCATTAATGATATGGTAATCGGGTTGGTTAAGGTCCTTAACAAGATGAACAATGGCAGCAAAAAATATCCCCAAGCTCCATTACTATTTTGTATTGTAGAACACAAATCAAATGCCGGCGCTTTTGGAAGCAAATTAATTTGTAGATTGCTGCTTTGTTGCGTAATGAGCTTGGAAATGAGAGGAAGGAATTAGAATTATAGTTGCGACCCTTGGATTGGCCGTGTACTGAGTAGGGGTGTATGTAAGTATAAACGACAACTTTGAGAACAAGAGAGTTGTTTATTGATTAAAAAGAGAAATTGATTTCTTGTGGGAACAGTTGTGTGCCACAATTGATACCCACTGAGAGCAGCTAAGTAGGCCCAGGTCCACCCGGACTGTAGCGCCACAAAAAGAAGAAGAAAAGCAGCTAAGTCAATTTACAAAAGTGAAGTTACATGCAAGACCTACAGAGGTTTTGTGGCGTATGTGGAACAATTTCTTAAAAAGATGATTCACGTAAATGAATTTTAAACCGTTCTCTTCCACTAAATAAGGACTTAATTTGCGTGGGGCGTAGGATCTTCTGAGCAAAACTGATTAAATTAATAATAAGCTTTCACAGAATTAAGTTGCACTATAGCCTACAAAGGACCACGGCCCACCTTCCTCAGCAACTGTGTGATATTGTTCTTTCACGAGTAGAAGGGACCTACAGTTTTTTGCCGACTTCGAATGACGAGATTTGAAAAGCTTTTCATAGACGATTGGTACTTCCTGAGTGTTGTCAGCAAATTGTTCCTTCCTTCGAACCAGGGACCTTGGCGTGTGAGTCGACATAATTTTCCTCTACTCCACGGAAACCACGGCATCTGTTAAAACTTTAGCCTTATAAAAGGTGACATTCTAAGCCTTCTTAGATTTCTACTCCGACTTCAGTTATTGTTGTTCAGTGCAGCAATCACACCTAGGACCATTGGCGTTGATGCACAGTTACTTACTTTCAGATTATCCCTTCTCAAAGTTTACCCCAACAACAGCTGTCTACAACAATGTACTGATCAGATCAACGACCCATGGAGGGTCGAAGACGGAAATATAGGGTGTTTTCGTAAACGTCAGAAATATGTGCTAGTGCAACCGCATATCTTTCCTCATGCGTTTATGAACACACAAACATTGCAGATTGTCTGCAGGCCTGCTTTAGTACAATCATCAATCACTGACTGTTCATAAACTTCAAAATGGCAACGAAACAAATTGTGCGGAATCTCATTTTTGAACTTCTAAACCAAAAAAAGAGTAATATACTAGTCGAAAGAAATTTTTCGCGAATAAAAAAAAGGATAAGAAATATTAGAAGATTTGTCGGCATGACAAAGAATCGGATAGAGAACTCTGAAACCATCAGAAGTACAAGCGATGAAGCAAAGCAAAAAAGAAATGAAATAGCCATGCTATTTTGTTCATAAATAACTTTATATTTTTATTAATTCCATTGTATGTTTAATAAATAACAGTCTTTAAAACAACTTAAACTTAACTTAAAGGCTTCATCAAATACTTCGAAAAATTCCCACGTTGTGGCTTCTCTTCCTGACTCCTTATTCCTTTTTTTATCCTTTTATACGTTGTTGTCAAATTATCAAACTTCTTCTTCACTTCCAGAAAATTCAACTCTAATTGTGGCTCTGCAATCTTCATTTTGCAGAGTACTTGTTTCCATAATTAAAGTTTTTTCTTTTTGCCGGCGTTAAATTCCATTTCCATGGCTATTCTATTTTGTATTAATAGCTTTATAAGGCTTTTTGTCCAAACGTTACCTTCGTTGTCCCTTAAAAAATAATCAAAGACATTAAAAATTTATAATAAATAAGAAATACACAATGTATACTTACATTTTTGCACTTTAAAACTGTCTACAAAAAACGCGCCTTTTCTGCAGTCAAAAAATAATTACTACACAATCTGCACGACTCCGATGACAGATTGACGTTTATGAACAATAGGTACTGCAGTGCGCCTAGGTTAGTCCGACTGAAAATCTGCATTAATGAACATGGATAACGCAGTCCTTTGTTAGTCTGACGTTTACGAAAACACCCATAGCTGCCTTCCATCGTTGATGGTCTTGGGCACGCTGCTTCTTGTCATCATGACCAAGCTATCCTGCGTCTGTAATGACTTGGTTGTTATACCAGAGATTCAATCTTCTCATTGTTTTCACACGAGGAGGATCGGTTCCGAAGACTTTCTTTGCGGGAGCAGTGGCATGGCACTTGTTGTGAGCGAGATAGTGCAGTCGACAGATTTTAAACTTCTGCTATACATTGCCATCTTGGTACAGCCAGTGTCTTTTCCCCCACTTACATCCCTCGCAGGAAGGACCATACATCCGACGCAAACTCTTCCTTTCGAAGGCAATAAGACTCAGTAGACTCTGCAGTTTAAATTGTTTCCAGCTTTCAGCTCCATATGGCAGGCTGGCATAATAAGGACATTTGACGTGAGATTTTTCGACAGACCAAGGTGGCAACGGTAACCAAAGGCGATTCTACGTCGGATGACATTCGTGGAGATCACGTTCGCCCAGAGGTAGATAAACCCCTTTACGACCTCGAAATTGTAGTTGTCGATGGTAATGTTTTGACCTTAGTGATGTGTGGCCGATGGTTCTTGCTCGACATCTTACACTTCATCTTTCCCCCATCAACAGTAAGCTCGTTTCGTCTACTCTTTCTGTGTCATCTCAACAAGAATCAATCTCAGCGACGGAATAAGAACTCTTTGAAGACGAGATGACACACTCAATACACCGGTATCGAGAATATGCATAAGAGTAAGAAGAATCATCGACTCCAAGCTGATGGCAAATAAGTCTTAAGTAACACATCGAATGAGAAGATGACATTCATACATCACCCCCCACACAACAAGTCTTAAGTCATAAGAAGAAGGCGCGTACCGAAATGTATGTCAAACTCCAATAGAAATCGAGACGTATCAGCATATAGACTTTCCTCCTATTTGGAATTCGGGAAATTTACGACTCATTTGTAAGTCACTTTGCCACCACTCAAGCGGTGGCAACTTTTGCAACCCTTTAAGGCAACTCAACTCGGCACGCAAATCAAAGCACAGTTTCCGTAAATCATGACACACGGAATTGCTTGTTCTACATTCCACTTTTATGAACTCACCCTCCTGCACATTCACCGCTGCAGCCATCACGTTTTATTCAAATAATACGGCAGACGAGAAATGCCAGCGCTGGCTGTGCCAGCAAGGATCCCTCACCCACCTGAAAACTTTATCATTATTTTATAGGTAATTGCAGTTCAACTTGTACGAAGTGAAATCCAAAACTTCTACTCGAGTTATGAAAACTGTTTCAGAGGAGCCATTCCCTGGACGGATTTCACGCCAGAGCCCAGTTTGGCGTGCAGTGGTGGTGTCGTGCCTCTCGAAATCGCTTGTTTTTGTACTCGGGTGCATATTTACTTTTGAATATTCTGCGGACTCGATACGCCAAGCGGTTGAGGGTTACACGCTATTCAACTGCAGGTAGAATGTTGACTTTTATGCAATTACGCAGGACGTCATATGCGGACTGAGTGTGTGTGGAAGAGGAGGACTTGACAGTAGAATACCAATTCCAGAGGAAGCGCCTTAATGACTTGCAAGCGATACGTGTCGTTACTTCGTTTATGATGCAAAGGCCAGTGGTAAAGTAAACGAATTCGTAATTGGTTGGAGGTAAACAAATGATTTGAATAATTGTCTGGGTGTGTCTGACTTAAATTGTTATCTTCAAGCCATTTTTGAGGTTTCACACTTTCATAGACCAAAATATTGGTTGCTTCGGGGTATCCATCCGGAGTATCCGTGCCACACAACTGTCATGTCAACCTACATTTGATGTGGAATAGCAGCAGATGCTTGTATGATATGGAGCCTACATAATTAGCTCTCCACACATCAGTGCCAAGTATCCGCAACCGGGTTCAAGCAGAGGCGTGACAGTGACAGAGTAAGTGCTCTGCAGTGCTGTCATCCTCTGCACATGCATGGCGGGGGGTTTCATATTTCCCAAAAGTCTTGTTGCTCACTACGAGTTTATAAATCATCTTTAGTCGTTTTTGTCAAGAGAATATTTTACAATCATTAAGAAAGACTGCACTTAGGTCCGCTACCTCATGAAGAGTCATACCAGCTTCGGTTTTGCTGTCAAGAGAAACATTTATTGCGTTACGTCGACGTCTTAATGACTTAAACCACTACTCCCTCAATCTTTCCGTTTATTTGGAATACCTCGGGGGAATAATGTAGAAGGTACCTACATTTTTTTCCGACTCCAAAGAGCGCGATTTAAGAACATAGAAAATGAAAACTCTTTGAATGCTGTCAACAACTCGAAAGAATTCAGTCCCGAAATCGAACCTGGGACCTTCAGTTTGTGGTCGATGCTGGTGTTGGGCGTTCATTGAACTTCTTGAGTAAAAAATTTCCTTTATTCTCGAGGTGGGAATATTCGAAGGAAACGTGCTCGCGTGATCTACAGCATTTGCGCAGCGACACAGGACTTGAAACCCGGCTTGGTTCGCTTTGTTTTCGATTAACTCAACTTTCAAGTCTTGAGATTGGCCGATTTTCCCTTTTTGTGGAGATTCGTTGATTATTTATATTGTGCCGCATATTTCGAAGTTCTTCTCGCAATGTGCTGTTAATCTGATTTTCAAGCGATTGTCGTAAAGTCTTTTGTCTTCCATTGCAAGTATATCGATGATGTATCGTATCGTGACATTCGATACGCACTGCTAGCTCTCACCCACTTGCCCTTTTTAATGTGCGACTTTAAATTCGCGACGTCAGACCATATCTGGTCTCTGTACGATTGTTCAAAGGCTACAACTTCTGAGAGCATTAATCGTTTGCCTTACCTCGAACCGCCGATATTTGACACGAGATAAGTTTTCGACGCCTTCTCGCAGGTGTAAGCGGCTTAGATGCTTAAAGTTAAGTTAAAAAGCATTCATCACTCGCAATTAGAGAGGCTAGGAACTGTAATCCCGTTTAGAATCGCAAGTAGAGGGGTTAGGAACTAGGATGTATTCCCGGGTTAGAACCCTAAGAGTACCTGAGTACGCACTTGGATAGTTTACGAGTACGCACTTGGATAGACAGAATATATCGAACTTTAAGAGTTAGTCTGTAGGACAAATACGCAATAATTGGAACGAATAGACTGAAGTTAAGCCAAAGAAAGAAGCTGAAGTACCCTTTACTGGGCCTTCTCATCACTACCTGCTCAACAACATAGGCACAAACTTACTGATTCACAACTTAGCTACCAATCAAAAAAAAGTCCTGAAAGATTAGCAAGCACTCAAGAGATTTCATGGAACGTAACTAAAATTCGAAAGGAGCAATAAAGGTAAATAAAGCTTATCTAAGAGTGGTATACGGTGCACTAATGGGATACGGAGCATTCAACCATCACCCCCATAAAGTGGGTCTGAAAACCACAGAAGTTTAAAGGCGCTGTGGTCAGGTGATTGAAGCCAAACCTCGCTTTGAAGTCCCACAATGGGATGTTCTTAAATTCATTAAAGCCGCTTTTAAACCCAATACTAAAAGGAAAAAGTTGCAATAACACATTAAAAGATCGCCTTTGAATGCAACTTCGGGACAACATCCACCACAACCATCCCAGCTGAACTAACAAAGAGCATATATTGAAATACGACTGTGCCGACCATTTTTTTAAACCACAATCAACAGCATCGTCGCAGGATGCAATCACATCACTTCCTGTCGGTAGATTCACACTTTTTCAACGCAGTTTGAACTCTGTGGAGCAGATACGGGTATAGACTATTTGAGTGCTTTCACACGTGGACGGTTTTATTTTCTGGTTTGGATCAAAGATGGATAAAAGAAAAAAAAACAATTCTGTTTCTGTTTTCTCTTCGCGCGCTTAAGCGAGTGCCTGCTGGTAAATTTCTCTGGTTGTGTAGTTTCGTATCCTAATTCTGAGGGGCGAGAATGGTAGTTGTCCTGCAAAATATGATGTGCATCCATCATAAAACGCTAGTTTGCATTACTTTTACCGTGCGATAAGATCAGAAGGTTAAGTAGATCATGCCCAAAAAAGGGAAAAAAATCTAGGGAAGGCAGAAAACGCGATTACACACAAGAACGGTAATTCCTGCACTGCACACAGCCCTTTTTCGTGGAAAGTTTCATTCTAGTAGTCTTACAAAACTGAAATGAGAGTGCAAAAATAGGAGGAAGGTAATTTTGAGCTAAAATATTTCCGGTTAGTGTGTGTTATCCGCACAACGCAAGTGTTGAGGATATTCAGCAGCAATTAAAAAAAGGAAGGCTTCTAACACCGGCACTCACCAATGAACAATCCACGTGGGAAGTTCTGGTCTAAAAATTGTGTCTAAATTAAAGCATAATAATCAACGTAAATGGTAGTCCAATCTTTAAGTTAATTGCGAATCACATCTTAACGCCAATTTTTTTTTGCCAACTTAATTTGACATTTCTTTGATTTAGTATTTGACAAATTATACCATGGGGAGACACACAAGTGAGCACCGCGTTAAGATTCCTGGAGTCTTGGGCTTCTTCTTCTTGTTTCGCTACAGTCCGGGGTGGACCTGGACTTCAAGTTAGTTGACGTCCTTCTCCACTTGTGTGCGCCATCTTAGCCTAGGCCGTCGTCTATTGTGTTGTCCCAACGGAAACCGGAACAGTGGGCCGGAACAGTGGTGTCCATACGCTCTACATGGCCTAGCCATCTTAAGCGTTGTACCCGTAGACGCTTGACTAGGTGCATGTCACTATATAGCCCATAAAGCAATGCAAACAAGACCAAAATTCGCACGCAGAAACTCTCTCTAGAAAAGACTAAGGGCTTCGTCATTCGCTTTTAGTAACGTCCAGGCTTCCGCGCCACAGAATAGAACTAGAATGATCAAGGTGTTATATAAAGCAAGCTTAGTCCCTCGAGTGAGGGCTTTATTACTCAATTGCCTCTTGGGCTCAAAAAAACAGCGATTGGAAAGAGCGATTCTTTGTTTGATTGCGGCACTGGTGTTGTCGTCGCTATTTACCGCGGAGCCGAGGTAGACGAAGTCTTTGACTTCCTCGAAGTTATTTCTGCCTAGTGTGACGCTCTGTCCGAGGCGCCGATGTTGTGCGTCCTTCCTTGATGACAGCATGTACTTCGTTTTGCCCTCATTTACCACCAGACCCATTTTAGCCACTTCCACTTCAATACCAGCAAACGCTTCATTGACGGCTCGCTGTGTTCGTCCAATCACGTCAATGTCATCGGAGTAAGCTAGCAATTGAACTGACTTTTGGAAGATCGTGCCTCTGGTGTTGACTTGTGAGTCACGCACGATTTTCTCAAGGATGATGTTAAAGAAGTCACATGACAGTACGGCGCCTTGTCTAAGACCTTTTTTGACATTGAAGGTCTCGGTGAGTTCGTTCCCGACCTTGGCTAACCTGACCCAACCTTGAGTAGCGAGAGTTCTAAATCGTCATCCTACACAATCTGACGAGTTTGGTAAGAATGCCAAGACTAGACATGGCACTATATAGCTTGTCTCTGCACACTGTCGTATGCGGCCTTGAAATCGACGAATAGGTGGTGAGTGTCGATTTGCACTTCTTGGGTCTTTTCCAGGACCTGCCGTAGTGTGAAGATTTGGTCGATGGTGGACTTCCCTGGCCTGAAACCACACTGATAAGGACCTATGAGATTGTTGACAAACGGTTTCAGGTGTTCACACAGTACGACAGAAAGGATCTTGTATGCGATGTTAAGGAGACTTATCCCTCGATAGTGGGCGCAGTCGAAGGGGTCTGCTTTCTTGTGGACCGGACAGACGACGCTGAGATGCCACTCATCGGGTATGCTTTCCTCCGACCATATCTTACAGATGAGCTGGTGCATGCGCCCAACCAGGTCAACTCCAGATGCTTTAAACAGTTCTGCGGACAGTCCTTTTGCTCCAGCAACATTGTTCGACTTCAGTCTCGATATTGCTATCATTATCACATTAAAACAATTTTTGCTAATCAAGGTGATGACGATTTCGAGCTTCATGGAACAATGAGAAAGTACATCTTTATTTTGCACAATCTGATGAGTTTGGCAGGAATTTGAAAGCTGAATTTAAGACTGCAAGGCTCGTCTTTATCCACAACTGTCATGCCTTGTTCCTTTAAATCAGCTAGTGGACAATGGATATAGATTTTCATCTGTCACAGTGTAAAGAACTTATCTCCCTTCCGATTCCTAAAACCAGAATGATAAGAATCTATTCATTATTAAGGGGACTGTCTCAGACGAGGACAGAGAAGAAGAAAAAGACGACAGAGAGTTCAGGAACACTGTATCCTCCACATTTGGTCCAATTTAAGGGCTCTTCTCACGATAAGCCTACATCCCCTATCATGCCCCCTCGTGAATGTCCTGAGCTAAATGAAGACTGAAACTTAAAACCAAATCCTTTATGTGCACCGTGCCTAAGTGGCTTATTAAATTTTCTCCAATTAGCCGAAGAGATCATAGTTCATACAACACTTCCCATAAACTTAAACTCCCTCGCCATTTCACAAAGCCAAACAAATTTGAATCTCCAATTTCGAATTACACCCAGGACGGTCCTCTAAAGAGTCCTTCTGCTCATAAAATCAAATCACCCCCAACGTGGTTCACCACCCGTACAGTGCCGGGTAACGATATCGGTTATTTTCGCCCGGATAGCAGCAGTAAAGTCTCGTTTTAATTAGATTATAAATAAGAGTTCAAAGAATAAACGAATGGAGCCGTTAAATCAACGTTCACTTCATTAGAAAGCGAACAAAAGGCGCAAACCATTACCCCTGTATCAAGCCGGTGTCGGTGGTGTTGTAACTTTAATTATGGGGTCTATAGTTCGACGATAATGGTGTCATTTACCTGCCAGTAATCGAGGCACTATCCGTAACTCATTATCAAATGTGATCCCTGGACTTTAATTTAATTTATTTCATTACGCTGTCATTCTTTATGTCCAGATGGGGACTCGGAGCCTCGCATAGGGAATCAACGATTTGGAATGCTTTTTAATGGGGTTTGATGACGGTTATTTTGAAATCATCCATCCCCTGTTGCACATTGTCCAACTTAAGGCTTCTGCAGTCCATGTTCGTGATGGATTTTTTATGTTCCCACAACCTACCTTTTCCAAGCAACTAAAAGCCACATCATTCCATTCTCGTGCTCCTGAACCCAATATGGAACCCGTGATCATGAATGAACTCCTCCCCATGTGACATTTGCAAAGCAGACTACTCGTATAATTTGTCAATGTCATTCAAAGCAGTCCAGGATCGAGACTTTCATGACTTTTCTATTATTTTCGAATTTATCACCGGTGACATAAAGTACACATCTGCCAATACGGACAGGGGTACATATGAAATCCATTTTAAACCGATTATGTGAAGTGGTTGAGGGAGCAAAAAAGATACAATTTCGGATGTGCTATTCGGCAGACATAGATTTATCATCGAAAATGGAATTGTGACGGGAATTTCCATTTACCGAGAAATGATTGAGGAGGACGCGAGAAAGTTTCATACGCTGAAATACTACTTTCCCATTAGGATGTGAAAAGATGCGAAAAGTGAAATAAAGTTAACACGTCCCGTGAGAGAGTTTTCTAATTTATATTTTCTTGCATCTTTTTTGTCTCTTCTTTGGGAACCGCTACAGTCAGAGGTGGACTCAGACAACATGCCTCTCTAGCTGGTAGCATCTTACGTCAAGTTTGATTTTTTTCACTAAAACTTGGATGCCCCCTGTTGCATTTTCACACTGTCGCCGATTCCACAAATCTCTCTATGACCTTTTTCCAAAGTCACTTGACTTAGCGCATGTTGTCGTAAAACCTCTACAACTCGTCGGTGAGTATTCTTCTTCAGATCCCATCAACGCCAACAGGACCAAAAAGTTAAGAAAAATTTAAAGGAACAGGAGCTTCTTCATCCGCTTGCAACATCGTTCCGCTGTAGGACTGGGATAATCATACCTACTGTCTGACCTTAACGAGAGTAAACTATATCTTCTCAACTGCCTCCTGACACGAGTATGATTCTGGCCTTGATTTCAGGGTTACTGTTGATTTTCTGCTTGAGGTGGACAAAGTTCGAATCTCAAAGTGTGTACTTTTATTTTATGCCGCAATGGCGTTCACCTCAATACCCTCAATTTCTTAGGTTTGATTTTAATTTTTTTTTTTTTTGGAATAGCATTTTCCATACCTTAACCGGCTTCTGCTCTCTTGAGTCGCTTACTACACTAAGGAGAGTATTAACTCCCCAGAGCAAATCTTTTCAATCGCCTCTCGGAGTCGGCATTAAACTGTAGATCCCATCCGATGTATTGAAAAAGATATCACGAACAATAGGGTTCGTTAGATTAATTTAGGTCATGGTGTCAATAATGGACTTTAACGCCACCCTATACCAGCAAACCGCTGATTGATGGCTCGCCACGCTTCTTCAATCATGAATCAACGCCGATGTCGTCCACATAAGCCAGAAGCTGACTTTTGGAATATTAGGTGTTGACTTAAAAGTTTCGTACAATTTTTTTAAGAAAGTCACTTGATCGGATGTTTTCTAACCTTTTTTCGGTTCATCAAGAAAAATGTCAATGAGGAGTCGAAGGGGTCTGCTTTGATATGCTGATTGAATCGCATTAAAGACAATGATATGAAAACCTTTTGAAGATGCTGATTTGAAGGCATTGTTGGATTAGGATCCATGGCGAACACAAGTATTAGAATATACCCACCAAGCTTCTTTCAAAAATGTACATGCTTTGAGAATGATTGAAGAAGATTGATTCATGCTGTCATCCAATATTGGCTAAGCTGGTTCATTTTTGAGGGCCGGTTTCTGGTTCCTTCTGCCTCATACAGTAGTCCTTCCTTCTGTAGAAGTTATTTCAGGAAACGTCTACTTAACTTGTCGAGTTTTTGCAATACCAAGTTTATATCCAATCTTTTGAGCTTTTATGGTCAATGAGTCAGGAGTCTTAGTCAAAGTATACCTCAATACTCGTGCTCCTAATAATAATTGATTGGCACTACAGCCCACAAGGGATCAGGGCCTAGCTTCTACAACAACTGTTCGTTTTGTGCGTGCTACTGTTCGCTCTTCAATAGAAGGGACCAACAGTTTTGTGTCGACTCCGAACGGCGAGATTTGAGAAGTGTTTCATAGACAATTAGTGCTCTTTGACTGTTGCAAGCAATTCAAAACAGGTGGTCCAGGAATCGAACATAGATCTTCTGCATGACGGTCGACGCACTTACCACTACGTCTCGGAAACCACCTCGTGCTCCTAGAGTAAGAGCAAAATTATGGAAGCATCCAGCACAGGATTGATATGCTCAGTCATCTTTTGTAAAGATACGCGGCAGCCAATAAACATTTTGAAGTCTAAGACTCAATCCAAGGCCAAAAGTGCCTGGATATGAATAAGAACAAAGTTTTTCTTCCTGATGCTTCACATCATCATTGGAATCCCCAGAGTTATTCCTTCATTCAATATCTTCTTTTTTTGCACCCATCTGTTCAGATACAGATGGATTCTACCAAGAGATTAAAATAGACGCTCTAGAAATATAGAGTATCTGAAAGACATAACCTACTGTAAAGAGAGATCTAAGGCTGTGATGACATTTAGTGCATCTGCGGAAATTTGTTCCCCTCGCCAGTTGTTCACTTTTTTAAAACTCTTGTATTAAGAAGCTGTGTCAAATGCAGGCAACCATACAGTCACGTAAATATGGTGGAATAGCGCGTTCTACAGCCGTGTACATCCAAGACATCATATGTGGGTCGGGTCAACATATTAACCCGACAGCCCTCTCGCCTATGTAAGGTGCAACCCATTAAGGGATGTTAGCCTCTTACAGCGTGAGTAAGAGAAAGTTGTCTTTGTTCGAAAGATTTATTGTTGGCCGTTAATAATAGGAGGGTCTGTATGAGGAATTTTTCATTTTCTGATAAGGAGGACTGGATCAATCCTCCTAACATTGTTACTCAGTCTTTCTTGCTTGTCTTGTTAGACGCGAGAGCGTTTCCATAAAATCTGTAAGCATTATGTAAAGTTTTTATAAATCTTACCACAAATTTAATCAGACTGTTAAGAGCAAAGGGAAATCAACTATTGTACGGCAAACACTTTTTAATGGGAATGGGTGTATTCAAAGCACGACGAAAGTGATAAAGAATATTAAATATCTTTGTTCGTATCCCTGTTACACTGCTGGTATGTTTCTAAGCAATGTCAAACAAAAAACATAGCAAACTACAATGAATGAAACAATTTTCAGAGTTTAGTTGTTTATTCATCAACTTATAAAACTTTATTCTGATCAAGGACATTTTTCACACAGTCGACTTCATTGATTTCTAGACGCGTTGGCTTCCGCGGCGTTTCTCTTCAATTCAGGTTTCCTTGCGACTGAAGTAGACTTCCGGTTCTGTGTATTGCTATGTTTCTTTTGCCTTCAATGAGCTCGTATTGTATCCGGAACACCTTAAATTAAAAAAAATATATATACCTTAGTTCTTACTTAGACATTAAGTTTAAGATTATTAACAGCTACCAGACCATATTAAGTTCTTAATTCTGAGAAATAGCTCTCAACTCACAATTGAAAGTTGCACAAAACTCTACTTGCACAAGGTGATGCAGTTTTAAATTTATATCTTAAATAATTTACAATGATTTGCTATCTATTTCGGATACCTACTGTTCCGTGATTGATTTAGAAGTATCATCGGGTTAGCTCTCATCAATTTTGCACTGTCACGTTCCTTCATTGTCGGTGCGGAATAGTCCCAAATTTTGATGGGATCCCTTTGTCATATTTCAGCTTCAGTTATCTGTAATTATAATTAAATATTTTATATCAATTGAAAGTCAACAAAATATGAAGGCCTGCAAGGCCAATCGTTTTTGGATACTGTGTAATATTTCGCATGAATTGTTTTTCTAGATTAGGATTACCTAAAGAAGAAGGACTTTAAGCTACAGTACTACAGTACAGTACAGTACTATTGCACATGTCTTTATCCCCAGTCTCGTACCTGGATAGTATTTTACAGCATTACCGATGATTTCAAAATCGATATTTGTGTTTTAAACCTTTGGTCCTCATTAAAACGTTTTCTATCCGAATGCCTTTCGATTAGAATCTGAAAAATTTGAAATCCTAATGCTTGTTTGCATTTTCCTGGCCTGGAAGATCTTGGACAGTGTCATTAGTATGTATAAGAATGTAATTCTTTATTAATTTCATTTTCAATGACTCAGTCATGCCCATCTTTATCAACTTGAAGAAGAGCTCATCTCATAACACGGTATCGGAGAATTCTTCTGAGTTTGTGTTGCGCTTAATGTTTAACACATTAACACACATTTGACGCAACATGCGCAGTAACATGTACCATCCTGAGTCTAAATTGGCTGTCCGATATTTCTTCCCTATCTTCAGTATTTTTGAAAAACTAACTTATAAGAGGATGGATGTTTATCAATGTATTCGGTAATGTGTATTACCCAGGGCATTGTTGAACAGAATTGTGTTTGTCCCCATCCCCTCATCGGAGAGATGACCATATTCGCTATCCCGTCGATGTTTTGCAAATAATTGAATTGGAAGAGAACATTACACACAAACATTGTCCATAGCGGTCAGCACATTCATTCCTTAACAGACACTTTTAGTTTGTAACTCCTGGTTGCACTGAAACATGTGTCACTTTATGTTGCACGTCGTATCTTGGGAATGTCTTCGTAGGACCCAGGTAATGAACACGCGATATTTTGGTTTTTATATTTTACTCTGCGTTGACAGTATCGGCATCCTTGGATAACCTTAGCCACCTTCACTGTCCAGTGACAATATTAAAGGTGATGTGTGTGATTTCGGTATCAAATCGAATACGTAGCATTCGATGGAATGGAAGAGTTTCGATTCAAGGCACGTCACTTTGTTTCGCACTGCTGTCAGACACATTTTGTGTTCATGTTCTTCATCTGGGTTTTACCCCTTTCTTATGTTTTTATGCCTGATGAGAACAAGATTTTGATGGCTTAAGAGGAAATATTTCTTTCCATTCCATTGATGAGTGAGAGATTCTGCATGAAAGGTTTAGTTGTATTTGGGCATTAACTTTTCGTAATATTTGCATTTGTATAAAATGAACGATTAGGCACACAACCCGTAACTAAGAATAATCTGTTTTACAGTCCTCGTTCAGTGGAAAAAACTCTGCGTCCACAGGAACAAGTTTCAACATCCTTAGACACCATTCGGTTGGGCCTCTTCAGAAACAGGGAACCACAGTTTTAGCCTTACTAAGAAATGTGAGGGGGATTATTAAGATTAAGGGAAATGCGTGAAAACTATAAAATATGTTTCGATTCAGTGAATTATTTGATAGTGTAACTTTCAACGCATTTGACCGATACGCAACATCTATCATACCGTGGTGGGGGTGTTTTAGGTAGCTAAGTATAGGATGTCTGTGACTGAGATGGCATATACAAGTGGAGGAAAACCTGGACTGAGTGGAAATGTACAGTTGTAAACAGTAGGCGAGTAATCATACTGGTTGAAAGATTTGCTAATGTCTCTTCAGGCCAATACAGGCCATAAGCACCTTATAATTTATTATTTCAATTTCATATTATAATAGGAATAAAAATACAAAAATACTTTCTTCTTTTCAACTTTTATTTTCACTGGCCACGTCTTATTTATCCGACTGTTCACAAACGAATGAATGTTCTCTCCTGTTCCTATCCGGTAGTTCCTTTTCATTTTCGCGGTTGTTATTTTTCTGAAATATGAACAGTTGAATTTCAGAGTCTACTACAATATTGAGAATTAAGTTGTGCCAACATAAACTTCAAAATTTCCAAAAGTTCAGTTTTGCATGTCACTGAAGGTACGAACATCGGCAGCAACTGTGAGAGTCGGAGTCAAACAAAAATGCAAATATGATATTTTGTGCCTCCCAAGCCTCAGTTTGACAACAAACTAAATTTCTAAAAAAATTAAATATTGCGTAACAAAATGTGCATTGGAATTTAAAAAGGAATCCTGAATACGGAACTTACAGCAAGGAGGGCAGTGCTGTACAGCCATCGGCAATGAATGGTGACTTCGATGGATCTTAAAACGACCTGACAGAAGAAATAATTTCGTGAAGTACAGTGAGGACCTAGGGCATTCAAACCAGTACGTAAAGTCAATTGGAAATGAATATAAATTAAGCTTCTTCAATGTAAGAAGTGTTGTGCTCTTGGTTAAATGTCTTTCATTAAATATCTAATGACAGACGTCATGTTGATTGTGAGTCACATCTTTAGGTCAAGTATTTTGCACAACTAAATTTGGTCCCTATGTTCCAATGTTTAACAAATTCAAGCATGGAGAGATTCACAATTAAGCAGCGCGTTTAGATTGTTAACGCCTGTTATGATTTTTTTTTTATAGTTGGCGCGCGCTAAAGGGGTTACGACTACCCTTAAGTGACCTGATTTAAGTCACAGCACGGGCCGAGGGTATAGAGGAAGAGAGGTAGAGGAGGTACCGGTGCACATTGGTTTGAAATGTCTGTGGATTGTAATGAGAGGGGAATATTGAGCTGGGAAGAGCGTTCCATATTCGTGTGGTGCGGCTAAAGAACGAGTCTCTATACTTAACTGTACGTACGCAGGTGGGCTTAAGGGTGAACTGATGAGCATTCCTAGCGAGGCGTGTATTACGGGTGAATTCTTGAAGGGGAGGAATGCAGCTGGCTAATTCGTTTGAGCATTTCTTATTGAAATAGCGATAAAACAGTGACAGAGACGCAACATTACGTCAGTGTTCTAGCGAGTCAATCGACTTCGCAATATTGTTATCTCCTATAAGTTTTATCGCTCGCTTTTGGATTCTATCCAGTAGGTGTAGGGAGGTATTGGGAGCACCAGATCAGATAGGAGCGTTATACTCGAGCTTAGGACGGATGTAGGCCTTGTAAATTGTAGCCAGATCAGAGGGGGTAAAGTATTTTTTGCATCGTTTTAGGAAACCTAGACATTTCGTGATCGTACTAACTAAGTGGGCGTTCGAATCGAAACCTTTTTTTCATCAGCACAATCGACTAAATATGCCCAAAATCGAATGATATGCTTAACAAAAATTTCGCAAAGTTTGCGTTTCTGGAAAGGCCCATTGTTCGCCCAGTTCTGCGTTCTGTGAAAAACCTTACGATTCTCATAGCCCGAAATTGATTGAGGATGTGAATCTGGACGATATGTGCTTGCAACAGGATAATGCCACTTGCCACACGGTTAACGAAGAAAATTTTTTTAATCCACTGTACATGCTATGCGAATGTGCAAATTGTTGCTGCATGAAGTAAGCATACCAAGGCCGAATGGTTATTTGTCACACTTTCAGAAAATAACCCATACCCAAGTATCTAATTATCAAAAACAAACAAAACATACAAACATATGTGTATTTGAATTCCACCACTAAACTGTCAACGTTCAACATACATCCACCTAAAATTGGTTCTAACTGAAAATCTATAAATTTTTGGCCAATTGAGTGAAAAACCATTGTGGTCAACAGTAAATATTTGTTTTCAGTGTTGACATCCGTAGAATTAGTTCGCGAATCAATTTCACATCCACACAACACTACATGGACACATTGCCGCTCGGTAGACAATGCCCTCTGAAAAGCTTACTTTCAAATTGAATTTAAATTTAGTAAACATCTAAAGCAAATATACTCGTAGTTTGGAGCATACCGAAACCTTAGACCACATCCGACCGAAAGTGAACTTAATTTTCCATGAAGTGTCAGTGATAACACCACACATGCTTCTACGCAACCCCCCATGTGAGTTAACAACTGGTTATGAAATTTTTCTAACAGGAAACAGTTCACGTTCTCAGTATCAACACAGTGTAAACAAACTCCCCGACTCGTAAGCCCGCTAGAGAAGTATGTGGAGCTACAGTATGGGAGTGAGGGCCGACAGCGAGTGCGTGTGCAAGTCATGCAAACGCAATTAATTGGATTAGTTCACTAAATACATAACATAAACGATTCCACTAGATTACGCAACGTAAATATATTATGTGTGTCCTGGCAGTGAAGTAGGTGGTGAGTTTACAATTAAATGTTAGCAAACTATTTGTCCACATCAACCGTAGGCATGTGTAGTCCACATAGGAAGTTCAGAAAATTTCGTAACTTCAACGCTTCCTGTTTCCTATTTCATTTTTTATCCTCATCCTCATCCTCATCCTCATCCTCATCCTCATCCTCATCCTCATCCTCATCCTCATCCTCATCCTCATCCTCATCCTCATCCTCATCCTCATCCTCATCCTCATCCTCATCCTCATCCTCATCCTCATCCTCATCCTCATCCTCATCCTCATCCTCATCCTCATCCTCATCCTCATCCTCATCCTCATCCTCATCCTCATCCTCATCCTCATCCTCATCCTCATCCTCATCCTCATCCTCATCCTCATCCTCATCCTCATCCTCATCCTCATCCTCATCCTCATCCTCATCCTCATCCTCATCCTCATCCTCATCCTCATCCTCATCGTCATCGTCATTCGCATCAAATCTAACAAACCACAAATTTTTGATGAAGCTATCAGCGACCTCTCTGAGATTTATGTAGGCGTGTCACTGACACCTGTATACAATCGCTTTACTCATAACTTGAAGTTGATTCTTCAAATTTACGCCCCTTGGTAATAAAAAACCACGTGCCTCTGTCGCCATTCAGTTGAATCGATTTCCACATTTATGACCCATCACCGTACCGCACAAGTTCATGAACACATTTCTCCTTAAAGAGGACCTCCAGTTGTAGTTTTATTATTCTGCAGTAAAATGATTTGTCCGCATGACGTTTATCTGCCGTTGACTTCGTTTTGTCATTCAACGGAGTATCACTTCTCATGAAAAACGTTGTTGAGCCACAAATTGTTTTCTCCTCCCACATCGACATGCATAAAAGGATATGTCATCATTATACACTTGACCTCAAAAACGCATACTTATCGTAGACGCAGAAGGAGCATTTCCACGTTCTTACTTCCCTGATGTTTTATTTCGAGTTCTCTCTCTTCTTTTAGAGGACTAAAAGCATCTTGACAATATTCTTTCGCTTCAGCCCCCACCCGCCCGCACGTCATGACGTCCTTTCAGTAAAACAAAAGGACACAGCACAAACGTGACCACAAGATATCAACAAAATTGTGATGAATGAAGAAGCAGCGCTGTTATGACGGAGACGTGAGACTTGGAAATGTAAGTGTGTTCCCAGGTGTTCATCCCCTGGCAGGATGCCTTTTTTATTCATTTCTTTTTTCATTCGTCTTCTGAGGGAGTTTTGAGTTCAAGTTTTAGGGCAGGCCTTAGATGGGATTAACGAATGAACCTTCGGGTTAATATCTGAAGTTAAGGTAACAGGTGGGCAGGCAGTTTAGGGGTGGAGACATTCAAGCGATTGAGTGTGACACAAAAATTGGGAAACAATAGATTTCTCGTTGCATTGATGAAGGCCTCTGGAGGTGGCAATGGGCTGTTAAAGTTGTTTGCCGCAAATGAAAGAGTAATCAACATTTGACTGCAGTTTGAAATTAAAAGGCAATTGATTAATCTGTATCCCCTTGACATCCGCATCATGGGTTGTACATTCAAGGCCATCTCCCGGCTTATATGGAAGGGTCTTTGGTTCAACTCTCACTGGAGCTTCGATGAATTCACGCTACGCAGCTCCTATGTCACAAGTCTCACGGACATGCCGTCTGATGCGGGGTCACCAACGATCCAGCTGCGTTGCTTACACAAAGTCGACTTTTCCTGTGTCCACGTATGGCTCTGGCCAGAAACTGAACCGGGAAGTAAATGTAATCGGATCTCACAGACGGCCCCAAGATGATGGAGGGATCTGGCGCTGGGGCTTTCTTGGAAGACGACAACTTTAAGCTTCACACCTCTTTAGGTAATTTCGCAACGGTCTTCCAGGCGAAAACTTTTGCGATCCTAAGGGCCGCCAACTATATTGTGAAGAACAGGTGCAAGAGGCGAAGTATCTACGTCTGCAGCGACAGCCAAGCTGTGCTTAAGGCCTTTCTCAACCCTTTAACGACTTCAAAGATAGTCCAGGAATGCAAGTCCGCCCTTAATTTGGTCGTCAGACTGAATTCACTAAGACTTCTGGGGCCCGAACCCGCCTCTGCTCGTATCAGGTGGCGGGTGTTTGGCGCTGAAAAAACGATTTATCATAGGAGTGCGAACTATCTACCACAGATAGTACAATGGACCAGTTTTTGAGTCTGAGCGCTCTAGTGCAGTATATCCCAATCTCCAACCTCTGTCTTCTATGTCGGTTACATCCTCCATATCGCCTGAATTGAAAAGAAAGCGATAATTATCAAATTTTTGAGGCAGATGCACATGACACAGCTTTCATAATCCTTGTACAAAAATATAGCCCGCCAGAGTTGGAAAAGCCCGAGGGACATTTTTCGCATCGATACAGTTGTTGGATACAAATTAAATTATAATTTTTTTACATCAGAAATAATAGCCGCAATTGGGCAAAGGCCATAAAACATGAATAAGGAAGAATCTTAAAGGTCTGAGAACAGAGTTTTGAAGAGCCTAATGAGAGCATTACAATAAGGCCAGAATCACCAGAAAAAAAAAAAGAATTGTCCATTTTAGTGGGTGAATTGGTATCGTACACCTTCATTTCATTTTCAACCCCTACACGAAGTCCCACTCACGTACAGTTGCAATAAACCCCATATTGTACAACAGTAGTAGTAATTTCGAGATGGAGTGTCACGTTAATGTGGCCATATATTAAATGTATGCAGGCATGATGCGGCGAAAAGTTGTATTCACTAGAATATGAAGGGTTTTTCATTTTTCATTTTCAAAAGTAATCCTTTTTAAAACTGTCGCAGTGATAAATTTTTGATGAAAGTTTTAAATCTTTTATGACGTGGACCTTGTCATTAGATGTGAAAAACAATATTATTTAAATGGCCGCCACACAGTGCTTCGAAGCGTCTTTTGAGGTAATTTTTGACCAGTTTTTTGTACATTTTCGGTGATATCTCGGTTATAACTTGAGTAACGTTGATTTGAAATGCGTCTAAAGGTTTCTCGCGTAAACACAAACTTTTGTAGAGACTCACAGGAAAAAAATCTTACAGCTTCAGTACATGATCGAAATATAATGTCGCAAAAACGCGAATTTCCACGACCAAGACACTTCATACAGAATGATCGCATTGTATGGCTTGTTGTGCCGTCTTGTTGGAACCAAATGTCCTCAGAGCTATAATCTTAAATATTATTGTTATAAGGATTAATATTTTTTTTATAATCGAGTGGCCCACAAGGGACCAGGGTATAGTTTCTTCCGTAACTACTCGTGTTCTGCATGTTATTGTTCTCTCATGAGTAGATAGGACCTACAGGTTTTCGACGACTCCAAACGGCGAGTTTTAAGAAGACAGAAAGTATGCTTTGCGTGTTGTCACCAACCCGAAACATGTGATGCGGTAAACGAATTCGATGTGTTCAATCGGGGATTCGAACTTGGAACTTTAGGCGTGTGAGTCGATGCACTTTCCCACTACGACGCGGCGACCACAAAAGTCATGAATAACTGGTCAAAACAAAAATCATCCTACTATAAGCGTGTTTTTGGAAATCGGGCCAATGGTACTATACAACCATAGAACATGCCAAGCAATTACCTTGCCTATGTGCAACGGCCGCTTTTCAATCACTTCTGGGTTTTCGGAACACTTATGGCAGTTTTTTGTTTATCTTGTGGAGGTTTTCATTTTGTACTCCTTAAGGCAGCACATCTCCCGAGTTGCGGACAAAGTTTAACGAGAAGATACTTATCAAACCTCACCATTCATGAGACAGTCGGTCCAACTCCCCAAAAAAAAAACTTTACAAACGACGCCTTGCCGACGATCTGACGTAAAATCACTTGTGGCCACCGATGCTACTGGACTGGACTGTCGGAAAATTTAATCCTCTTGAATCGACTAAAACGAAAATCATAACCTGAAGCTTGTCCTTACTTCACTTTTGGAGCCGTATGACAAAAACGACAGATTTGGTTGTTTTTTAAGAAACTTGTTGTTTGCTTCAACTGTACAGTCCTGCTAGTGAGGAAGGTGAATGGAGGAAAAGATAAAATAACGGACTGTACTAGTTACACCCAGATGTGAATCTATCGACTACTCTGGCCCTATTAAATCAAACGAATGTACAACAATTCGCTAAGCGAATCTTCGACTCCAAGACCTAGTCATTTCAGATGCAAGACGGCTCTGGTTTGATGAAGGTGCTTGAGATCATTAACGATAGAAAACTGTCTACCTCTGATACAGATTATCCGTAGGTTGCTAGTTTCGTGGTTTATTAAGTGAGTTTTTCCACTACGTCAATAAAGTTAACAATTCGTAAGTAAGTCAAAGCAAAATGTGTACATTATCTTAAGCTGTCTTATAGTCTTCTCGGTAACAATATATTTTCACACCTTTTAACTAAAATTTAAAAAGTCTGTCCTCAGTTCTTAAACCGTACAGTACCATAATATCTAATAAATTTCAGTCAATCACCTAACCTTATAAAACACTTTCTTAAATCCTTTGCCAACGCGTCTATTAGCTTGAAGGTTGTATCACATGAAATGTCCAACTTTATGTGATACAAAGTTTCTTGTGAAAGAAAACTGTCGACTCACCACGTGATTCATTTTCGAAGCGGAAAACTTCCGAAGGGAACTTTCAAAACCAAAGTTATGATGCTTCATTTTCAAAATCATCATGACTTCTTTTCATTGGAAATGGCGCAACATATTTAATTTTTAGTTTATAAAGAAGCATGCTTTGAACTTTAACTGCCAACAACATTTTTGATAGCTCCAAAATGTTACATACAGTGAATTCCCAAAATCCTCACATACCAAACAAAAATAGCACTTTGACTGCTTTTGTATGAAAAAAAGGAAAATTTTACGTTATGCTACAGGAGTTCATTTGAGAAATTCATATATTTGACCAAAAACCAATTTTACTGATTTCTGCTTTCGACATTTTTTGTAGCACTATCAACAAAGATTTTGGGTGACAACTTCGGAATCGGATTAGAAATTTGAGTTTGATAAACTAAGTAATCTATTGATAAATGTTTTCTATGTTCTTTATAGGTCAGCGAACTGCATTTCAGGATCGATATGCAGAAATGGAAGGCAAGCACAGAAGGAACCGAATGAGAAACTATAGCACTGTGGCCCTAATAAACAAACACGCATTCTTTCATTGATTCCAAGGTGTAGAAGTTTTCATTACAAATATAATTTGACAAAGAAAAGTCTTAAGATACTGCATCGGTGCCCAAGATGCCTTCAGCACTCCTGCATATGAAACAAACTTAAATGAGACTGTCACCGTAACATCCATTGAAATGTAACCAAATATTTTGTTTGGAGCTTTCACACCATATTTCCGAAGTGTCTTTCAAATTTTAACAAAAAGGAGAGTTTCAAATTATTTCTTCGGTTGAGTATTGAAACTTTGTCAAATGTCATTATTTCCTCAGCACCAGATCCTTATCCAAATAACGAAGGGCCTTTTTAATAAAACTCTCAAATACAGAGTGAAACTTACACTTTGGCATATTTAGTTTCAATCGAATCTTTTGTTAGACACACGCGTTAGGAGTCTTCAAACGTCAACTGAACACCGCACATTTGTCAACAGGACTGATAAAATACATAAGGAAGAATGTCTTAGAACAAGTATAAGGTATGAATGTAGGTCAGTTGGTATCGCTGTACTTTCAGCAAAACACTCGATATGCATTCGACACACAATTCCTTTCCCGATTTTATCGAAAACCCAAATATTTATCATTCCTTTCGAATGTTTTCTTTTCGCGTTCGAGTACAACATCTGCGAAAGCATGCGAGCGAAATGAGTCGTGGCTGTACACGGTGTAAACAAAAATAAAAGACGAAGTTTTGACAGTCGTCTATCGCGATGGTCGCGCAACAAAACCAATAATGTATCGGAAACTAACGTTGCCGGTAAACTGAAGAAGAAAAGTCGAAGGTCCTTTTCGAGGCTGAGGCAAAAGTGCCGTTTGGAGAGTAAAGCTTTAAAATTTACCATGGTGCGTGGACTTTATGTGTTCACTGAAGTGGCTACTCTCTGCTTAGAGTTGTTGTACGAGTCAACTAGAGAACCTTGACGAGAGAACTCCTCTCTCTCTCTCTAACTCTCTCCTTTAAACCAAAAAGAAGAGTATTCCTAAGAGAGAAATGCAACATTAAGGAACACGAAAGAGAATAAAATGTTAGTAGGAGGAAAACCAAGAAGCTTATACGCTCAAGGTGAAAACTCGGAAGTTGCAGTGACAGATGATGGGAAAGCTTTCAACATACAAAATGCATTCTAAAACTTATTGCACATACATTTTCAATACTCCATGCTTCTTTATGTACTCTTTTCGTTTTGGAATGTTTAAAAAATTTTCCAAATTTGTTTAGATGTGTGACAGTATACCAGGATTTTGAGGCAGGTACAGGACTTCCATAAGGGTGCATCTTAAATACAAGCCTGTACTTTTTCATCAGACAAATGATACCTCCATCCGCTGGTGCGTATTTTCAATAAATCTGAGACCTAATTGAGGTTCTATGTCATTAATGTACCGAATTATCTCATTCTTTCGCTCTTGAATTGTTCTTGACTTATTAAAAGAAGTCCAACGGTGTTAAATGACATGATCATGGGGGGAAATCAACATCGCCCTGACGTGACATTATGCGGCCATTAAATTTCTCCCGAAAAAGAGTCATTGTTTCGCTGACTGTGTTTGGCAAATGGCACCATCCTGTTGCAAGCACAAACCTTCCGGGTTTATATCCTTAATTTCTGACAACAAGAAGTCCGGTACCATCTCGCTTTAAATTTAATTTTATTAAATTCAATGTAATTCTTATTTGCTAGACAAATTTTCTTAAAACTAGCTTTATAATTCAATTTCTTACATCTAACTTACTGACCCCGTGCGGGTGCTCAATGTTAACTTAATCAAAACAAGAGTTGCTTAACTGCCTTTCGGCCTCTGTGTTATTTTATGTCATCTCGCAATCGAGAACACGCTATTCTCGTTACCTACTTGGCGGACCTCATTTTTAAAGAAGTACGGCCCGCTGATGCCGTTGGCCTATAAAACGCAACAAACAGTCACTCTTAGGGAATGCATCGGTTTTTCAACGATCCCTCGTGGATCCTCGTGGATGCCAAACATGGCAGTTCTGCTTGTTTACGAATCCACTGAGGTGAAAGTGTGTTTCGTCCCTCAAGATGATTTTTGTAAGGTCACCATTCGCTTATGCTTGTTCAACTAACGATTCGGCGTATTGACGACGCTTGAAATGATCAGTATGCTTCAGATTTTGAGAACCTTGCAAGCTTGTAAATTCTAATCTTTATCACAATCAGTGATGCTCTTGAGATGTTCAATTATTTGGGGACGACGAGTCGAGTTAAACGGCTCCTCTGCCATACTTTTCTGAATAACAGGAATGTTTTCCACAGAACGAACGAGGCGAGCATGCACAAGATATTTTCACATTTCCTCCAGAACCGGTTCGCCTAAATTTACTGACAACTTTACCGATAGTGGACACATTTTGTCGATTGTGTTGACTGAAAAAATCAAGTGCTCCTAACGCCCATTTTCGTAAAAGACTTCAACAATCTGATCACGTTGCTCACTTGTGTACCTCTCCATTGTTGAATTTGCAAACACTGACACAAAATAAGTCAAGGCAACGCGCTGTCATGCGACTTCTTTAACATCATTCTTGAGGAGATCGTGCGTAACTCACACGTCAACATCAGAGGCACGATCTTCCACAAGTCCGTTCAATTGCTAGCTTATGCAGATGACATTGACGTGATTCCCCGAAGTCAGCGAGCCGTCAATGAGGCGTTCGCTAGCATCGAAGCGGAAGCGGCTAAAGTGAGACTGGTGGTAAACGAGGGCAAAACTAAGTATATGCTGTCATCGAAGAAGAACGCAGAACATCGACGTCTCGGACAGAGCGTCACTATGGGCAGCAGACATTTCGAGGTAGTCAAGGACTTCGTCTATCTCGGCTCCGCGGTGAATAGGGACAACAACATCAGTAACGAAATTAAGCGCAGAATCACTCTTGCCAATCGCAGTTTCTTTGGGCTTAAGAAGCGATTGAGTAATAAAGCCCTCTCCCGAACGACCAAAGTGACTTTGTACAACACCTTGATCATCCCAGTCCTGCTTTACGGTGCAGAAACCTGGACGCTACTAAAAGCGGTTGTTAGAGAGAAAAGTTCTGCGTGCGATTTTTTGGTTCTGTTTGCGTTGATGGCATCTGGAGGAGAAGATTCAACCACGAACTGTATGGGCTGTACGGCGGCATTAGCCTAGTCAAGCGTCTACGGATACAACGCTTAAGGTGGCTAGGCCATGTAGAGCGGATGGACAACACTGCTCCGGCCCGAAGAGTCTTCGAATCCGAACCACAGGAACAACGCAACAGAGGACGTCCTAGACTGAGATGGCGCACACAAGTGGAAAAGGACCTTAACCAACTCGGAGTGCGCAACTGGAAGCAGCTGGCAAGAGATCGTACTAGCTGGAGAGGCATGTTGGTTGGCCCAGGTCCACCCCGGACTGTAGCGCCATCCGAAGAAGAAGAAGAAGACACAAAATAATGACTAATTAAGTTTGCCAAAATCTCGACGTTAAGGTGTGACTCACAATTAACATCATGCATTATGATAATGCGATGCAGCAGTATGAAGGGAGTTCGGTGGATGCAGACGAATTTCCAAACTGTAATATATTTTGTCCCATTATGTACATGTAAGACATGGGGTCTAGGTACTGGAACGAGATCTCATTTAATCAACCATTTGAAACCGTTTCTCAAATATTCTCATTTCTCCTGTTTGTGATAGTTGTCGACTTATTAACGTGGGGCAACGCGAAATCCTTGTCAATTTCGGAATGTATCCTGAAAAGAGCTCCCCTTGAATGTCTGTTGCAGTCATCATTTCTAAGAACCAGCTAATAATATTTTTGTTCCCGATGTTACAACTTTTTCTTAAAAAAGACGATGTACGATTTGAAGCTCAACTTTTTTTTTTCCTAAATTCTCAGGGTCTTTTTCCACTTTTGTGCGCATCTACAATTGGAGTTGTCACCTGTTGCATTGCCCCAGAAATTGATATTGTATAACTTGCATGACCTAGTAGGCTTCAGTTACGAAATTTACTCTCTCTTTAATTTCTCTTAACCGCATAAAACATATTTTTGTGTATTTGTGGTATTTCTGTGTACTTTAAGATGCATCTAAAATTCTCATATCCATGCATCAGTTGAATGATACGAATACCACACTGTCCAGAAGCTACACAGGTTGCCCACGACAACAACCAACTATTGCCAGTTAAAGTTTTCCTCACGTGTTTGTCGTTTTTTATGTCAAAAGTTTCCATTCCATTTGATTAGCGTCGCTTGCCATTGTCTGCAGTTCCTGCTATAGTTTCGTCCGCCGCCGACGTCGTCGTCACAAACCCATTTTTTGTCCTTTCACATTGTTTTCCTGCACCAACGATGTATCATTCTTAAATTAGATCACGCTTCTTTCCAACAATGAGAAGTGAAACTTACTTTTATACCGCTGTCGGTTGGAGTCGTAAACAAGTTTTCTTCTGAGTGAGGGTGTCAGGTTCTATATGTCCTGTAGCTCATAAATAATTTAACGTTGATCCATCCTGCCACACGCAGGTGCCGGAACAGGTTGCCTTAACGTATATACCGTTGTCAACGAGACCTTTATGTGATTTGCGAATCACCATCCTTTATGTCCACCATACAGTCGATGCCAGCTTAATTTTGATAGATCCATTTGAACATAATTTTGAATGGCTCCCAAAAAGGGGGTATGTTTATCGAATAATTCCAAGATGTTGAGAAATTTGGGTGTACTTCGTTTGAATGCATCCAACAGAAGGGCGTGAAGAACTCCACACCAGCAGAGACCAATAAGGGAAAGAAACTGTCAACTCGCTTTCCTTCCACATTCTGATTCCATTTGAAAGCGTTTTTTACCAATTCCCCATTGTCTTCTTATTCATATAAGGAAACTGATAAGAAGTATCCTTTTCGTAGCTCCGAAATTCGCAAGAGAGTAATGATTGGGTGGCACTATGGCACACAAGGGACCAGGGCCAAGCTTCTTCATCAATTAAATATGTTGTACGTGGTATTGTTCTCTCGCGATTAGAAGGGATCTCTGTTTCTTACCAACAAACAACGTCTTTTTACTGACAAGAAACGTCGAAATCTTTAAAGCATTTAGAGACGATTAGTATTGTTTGAGTGTTGCCAATAACTCGAAAGAGTTGGATCCGTGAAAAATTCAAGATGTGTAGTGCAGGAAAAGAACCTTCGGCTTTAAGGTCGGCGCACTTACCCACTTCCCCAAGGAGACCACATAAACGTATGTAACATAAAAAATGATATACTTTCCAATGATTATTTAATCGGCGCGCCTTCAAGATCTTAAAGAGATTCTAGAAGTAATCAATAAACCAATGGACATTATTGAGCTAGCTTTGTCTTTAGTTATCACTAGCTCGTTGGATCCGGGTTAAAGAAATTTAATTTTAAAGAAACGATACTTGTTGCAAGTAGAATTGAAACAAATCAAAGATCAACAAACGAATGATCCAAAAAAAAAATAAATCAAGGTTTTTTTTGACATGTCAAAAACTGCTTCAATGGCACAAAAGAAAGGGACACAGATTCAGACCTTTTGATTAAAATTAGTTTTCACTTTAGCAAAACATTTGTAACCCTCAACCCGGTGTGGTATAAGAGCTGCTATGAACAAACAAATGATCATATTTCGAGCAAAAAAACAGCAGATTGATCTTGTAACGCTGCAACGCGTGACTACATACTTCGTAACCAATCAAAATCAACTTTAAAATTTTCTTATTTCAATTCGGATAACAGGATCGGGCCGGACCTAGTACATCCTTTATCCCAAAAACTCGCATTTAAAAGCATTTTGTGCTGCAGTATCGTTATTTACTGCAAGACGTAGACACCTTAAGCCTTATACCTGTAGAGGTTAAAATTTGTGCATACCCCCGTACAGTCTGGTGTTTTACAAAACTACTCTCTTTTTCTTCAGACCAAAGAAACAACGAAAGAAAAATTCTTCGCTGTATTTCGATACCGATGTTATTGTCCCTATTTACTGCGGAACCGAGGTTTAGGGAGTTATTGCTGCACTGGGGGTACGAGATATTGACATTGAACGCACTTCCGAGATGACAGCATATAAATACTATGTTTTACCCTCGCTAGACCCATATTTAACGCTTTCAATACCATCAAAAGACTCTCGCGGGCTTTTGGAAAATCATTTTTCTGATGTTGACAAGTATGTTTCTCACGATCACATCATAGCGCATCGCCCAGTTTAAGACCTTTTCTCACATTGAAGGTTTCAATGAGTTCCATTAAGACCTTGACGACGCAGCGAGAGTTTTCTATCGTCATCCTATACAAAACAAACACAAGATTGATAGGAATTCCAAGCCATGGCTGTGTGCACATACCTCGACTCTATGCATACTGCCATATGCGGACAAATACAGTTTTTTATAAAATTGTTTGACGCTTGGTCGAAGTAACATAGAGCCAGGTTGGTCAGTTTTTACTCAAAAAGGGCTTTACATCAGCCGAGGAGATGAGGAACGTTTTCTTCATCTTACGGTTGATGCGTTCAGAATGCATGTTTTGGAGATACCTCAATAAGAGTGGCAAAAGTGCTTCGACAATTGGTTCAAACGCATGTAAAAATAAAGCAATGAAGCTATTTTCGATAATTAATATTTGTTTTTGTTCTCTAATTCCCTCGTATGATCCCCGAAGCTGCAACAGTTGTAGCTGTGGGTAGATCCAGTCGGGTAGAATGTGCACCAATGGCACACTGCCCAGTAGGGACACTACTGAGTGTGTTATTGCCGATCTGCTTAGTTTGATCCAGCGTAGTGAGCCCCAAGCTAAAATTTGGGCCAGATCAGATTGGTAATATCTACGATTCGTGTTGTTAATTGCATCGAGTTGAAGAAGGTGTTTAGTTGAGGTAAAAATCCACTATGACTAAGCAGCTAGCGGTAATGCAGAGTGCTTCAGCTTTACGAATCCTCAATATGTCAGAATATCCCGACACTCACATAATGTGAACATTGTAGCGCTAAACCATCGGACTAAGAGGCATAGTCCTCAAACCGTCTCAGGAACTGGCTTTCGAAAGAAATGTTGATAGTGTTCCTTAACCAGGGAAATGTGCCTTCGTTTCGACGTGAAATACTCTACAATTCAATTAAAGACTGATCGAAAAATGCAAGTTTCTAGAGTACATGCGCATCCTCACTCACTCGTTCGTCTTCATCCAGAAGAATAATTAATTTTAATCATTTGTTCGTAAACGCCGTGGCGTAGCGGGTAAGTACGGCAACTGATGCGCCAAAATTACTAGCTTCGGTTCCTGAACTGTTTATCTCAAATTTTTTTACGGCGCCAACTCTTTGGACTTGCAGGCCACAAGCAAAGAGTACTTACTGTCTGAAGAAACCTTCCAAAAACTCGCTGTTTGCTGTCGACAGTAAGCCCTACGCTTGGGAGAACGCACAACACAAGTACAAAGTGCCTGAAGAAGCAAGATCTCTGCTTCCTTCTGAGCTCAATTTATTTATTTAAATCGTTTCTTTAAACTCTGTGTACTAAACGCCTGAAGGGCTAGGCGGAAATTCACCATTCATTGCAATTATTTTTACGTTGTGATGTGATATTCTTAGAAATTTAGAATTTTCCAGCCAAATAGGTTGTGCAACCTGTCTGGGCAAGTTCCGCATCGACGCGAATCCTTTCTTTCGCTATAATCATATTTTTTTCTTATACTTGCGCTGCACTTGTCTGTGACATTTTTAAAAAATCTCCTGTAAAGGCGCCCTAAAAAGCTTTGTCAATTATTCATTTCAATTTTACGTTGGATACCTGTCGGTGACAGCTCCTCTTTAATTTCGCAGTGCCCCCCTTTATTTCTCTTTCGTCTACTACCATTTTATAGAAAAGCGTCAGTAAATCACACTTTCAATTCATTCAGCTCTGTGTGCGACAACAAAGTGTGACGTGGTTTGATTACTACGGCACCTTCATTTTGCCGAGAATTAAATATAAATTTAACTCTTTGAAAAAACTTTTCAGTTTTGGGGTCTTTAAATTCTGAATCCTCTGGATAATTTCCGAATGAGTTCATACAGTCCACTGCTTTTTCTTTGTATCTCAGTTTCACTCGCTTTTATTCGTATTTCAAAATTGAAGGAAATGTACAATTCTAAGCACCTCATTGCTTAAGGACAGCTTGTGATAAGGGCAAGATTATGTGATTCATTGAACTTAAGTACTGGATTCTCTCCCCTTTTCTGCCACCACTTAGCATAGCAACATTCCAAATAAGGATGTTTTACACGGGCGGACACCCTGTACAGTTTCTTGAGAGACGGTGTCCTAGTGGTTTAAACCCGGTATTCTGTAAAGGTAACAGAAAAGAACTAGAACATAATTCACCGAACTTATACTAACGTTGAACAACCCCGAAACACCTATAGTTCGGCATTAATCGTATATATAAGGGCCATGTAGTAAATTGCCTCTACCCTTGTGTCCAGTTGTCTGTTGTAAATCAGTATTTTCGTTAGGGCGAAAGTATCACAAGTTTTGACCAGAACGGTGTCCTCACATTTGTTTAACTTGTGCACTCCTTTCCGCGAGCAGTTGCTTGCGCCGACCAACCACCAAGAACTTTCGTCAATCCCTTTCCTATTCGTTGAATGAAGACATTTCAAAATAGAAAAAACCTAGAGTTATATACCAACACCAAACGTGAACAGTTAATAGTTTCCGAGAGAACTCGAAGGTGTTGGTGTAAAGTAGTCCATGCACCTGCACAACATTTCACGCTTAATAAATCCTTAAAGTAAAGAATGCCAAGTTTTTTGACGATGCCAGTGAATTGGGAAGTTCGTGTTCGTAAAACTCATCGGACCTAAGGAAATGCTGCTGCTGCTTTATTCAACTGAAAAATTTGAGCTCACCTAACAGCCACATCTGAATTTTTTTCGAATTTCAAACAATAGTCCTCGTTTTCAAAAAATTCGCATGAAATCCAAGAACAATTGAATTCATTTGAAGGCTTTTTGCGTAAACTGTTGAAAACGATTTCAATTCTTCGAATAGAGGAAATATCGACTGAATATCGTTTTTCAAAATTTCTTTTTGTTCTTCTCATCTAACATCTCACCTTGTCTGGGAAACAAAATGCTTTTCAGTGAATATGTAAATTTTTGCGGTACATAGTCAACTAGCTAGAGAGAACTCCGCATTTAATTGCAGTTGCGATGGTTTAAAAAGGATATCCTATCAGGTACGCCACGAGGATGACAAGAACTGAAATAAATTTTCAGAATATTTAAGATACTTAAAATCAATATTCTACACCGTTAACATTAATTTGTTTGCGATAAATTTCGGATTTTACTCAGTTTTATGCGAACAAAAATTAATTGGTTGCACGGCTTAGTTCTCTCGGCATGGTGGTTCTTGCCAACCTGGCACTCAATACTGATACACAAAATGAACAACGGACTGGCAACTAAAGATAGAATAGAAAGAAATAAGAAGACAAGATAAGTAGGTGGAGATAGTGTATTCAAAGCGTACATATATCTTAACTACAAAAAGAAGCATAATGAAATAATGGTTTGTTTAGCGGCTACCATTTGCCAGCCTATTTAAACAGGACGGTTGGAGCTTAACTTTCTACGGTGTTGATGACTGACAGCCTTCGAATGGCTGTTTGGGCAGTGGGTCAGGGTATGCCATTCGAGGGCTTCTATCTTCCGATGTCAAGAGACTATTCAAGCCTTTCTTTCGGTAAGCCCTTTCTTGTCACCTACTCTGCTTACCGTCTAACGTTTTGGGCATTTTCGCATATTGTGGATAATTCAATGCGAAACCTTTCCTTTACTTACCTTTTGCGAGTTCGTTTTTTGAGGAAAATAGTATTTTTTTATTTATTTTCAGTTCCACGGGCAAGGGTGAGTAAGAGTTCGCATTGTATTCAACCCCTGGACAATTTGATTTTTTTAAAAATGTCCACTTACGTGTCCTCAGGCAATCGTTGGTCCACATTTTAAGGAAATGTCTATCGGTACAGTACGATTGTATGGAGTGCGGGAATGTTCTAAAAATCGTCTTTTTGATGATTTATTGAAGAGTTCCGATCAATAGATCTTTTCGTGGTGCTGCGATGGATTCTCCAATAAGGACGAGTGTGACGCGACACATTGGTGCGGTTGTTTTGTCTTTAATTGCTTAGTATACTATGTATTAAAATGCATTCAGAACAGTTATGTGATAAAAATAAATCCGCTTTTTTCTTTTTTGTCAACAAAAATTATTTAACACTAACTGATCTAATAATAATAATAATTGAGTGGCACTACAGCCCATAACGGAGCAGGGCCTAGCATTTACAAGCTCTCTCACGAGTAGAAGGGACCTACAGTTTTTTGTCGACTCCGAACGGCCAGATATAAGAAGCTTTTCATAGACAATTGATACTCTTTGAGTGTTGTCAGCAACTCGAAAGAGGTGGTGCCATGAAAAAATGCAAGGTGCCCCGTCCGGGAATCGAACACAGACTTTCTGCGCGGCGGTCGAATTACCACTACGCCACGGCGACCACACTAACTGATCTGACGTCCACAAAGTTGGGGAACCTTCTTACCTATAATTTTTAAGACGGACTATTCTCTCGGCCAAATCTTTAGACTTCAACTAAAGTTTAAAACTTTATGCTTGGAGGGCCTGATCGAAGGGGCTGCCCGCAAAGTTGTGTCCTGTCTTCTCTCCTGTAGGTAGACTATTTTCTTTGTGCCTTGAATAGATCCAATACAAACGCAAAGGCTTATGCGGTTGATATGACCGCACCAGTCACCGGACCATGTCTTACGGCTCTATACGCAAGTAGGCAGACGACTCTAGGCATGATCGTTGGCTGGTGTACCAGGAATAGGCTTTCAGTAAATAATAAAATCTTAAAACCGAGGTTGTTCTCCTCGCGAGGAGGAGGATTCTGACTGATCTGACTCCACTAGTACTAAGAGGTGTCATCATTCCCCTTTTCGCCAAAGTTAAGTACCCGGCTGTTCTCCTAGACAAAGTGTTTTTTTGGAAAAAAATGCAAATGTGCTGTCAGTTTTCTTACAGTGAAAAGGAGTTCTTAGTAAAACCTGTGGCTTATCAAAACTACATATCTGTGTGATCTATACGACACTGATAGGATTTCTTCTTTCCTATGCATCAGTCTTTCGGTTGTAACGTGAATGCCGCTTTCACCAAGTTTGAAAAAACCAGTCTGTTTTGGCTACACGAGGGCTTTTGCTCGCATACCTGGTTCTGCTCTTGATGCATTGCTTTATCTTCTTCCCCCTGATATCCCCATTGGGTGATGCACAATGTGCAACAATCAACTCGCACTGAAGCTTTCAACTCGCGGACAGCATCTCCTATGACACTAGTCTAACGGACATATAATGTGACACCAACAATCCAGCTTCGTCGTCCAGACAAAGTCGATTTTCGGTGTCCAGGACTGGCTCTGGTCAGAGACTGATCCGGAAACGGAATATACTCGGATTTTCACGGACAACTTCAAAAGGATAGAGGGATCTGAAGCTGGAGCCTTCGTGGAACACTTCAACATTAGACCTTATACCTCTTTGCGTAATTTCACGTTACTCTTCCAGGAGGAAACTTTTGCGATCCTAATGGCCACGAATTATATTCTGAAAAATAGATAGAAGGAGCGAAGTATCTGCATCTGTGGCGACAGTCAAACTGTGCTTAAGGCCTTACTCAACCTTCTAATCACTTCCAAGATAGTACAGGAATGCAAGTCATCCCCCAATTTAGCCGACAGACTTACATTTTTGTATTATTCCTTGCATCAATGCACGTCTTGCATATCTAACCTGATTTATGTACATATGCACATACCTCCAGAAATTCTGAGTCAGTAAATGTTTGCAAAAAGCTATCAAATAGATAAATGAGAGGTGAAGAGAGGTTCCTTCACCACATCAATTTGTTTAGTTTAATTTTCTGAATAGCACAGTCTCCTTCTCCTTAGGGTCTGTTTCTCCTTAGGGTCTGTTTCTCAGCTAACATGCGTCTCCAACAAGCCCCTAGACTAGGCGCCTGTAGCTGAGTACATAATCAGATGTGATGTCTTTTTCTATAGTTTCGTCCCTCGGGGTTGGACTTGAAGTGCCGCAGCATTAATGCCCATTCTACATGACCTACCAAGGTACATAAATCAACATATTCAAGTTCATTTAGCTAGGTCGTGGTACGGCTCTTGAAATTCGCTGTTTAGCCTTCTCAATCAGACTCGTTCTTCGCCAACAAGATCAATAATATGTCTCTTGAAGTGATATTTCTTCTAACACAGTCCACACCCAACGAAATTGTGAATTTAAGGGTCTGCTATTTTTCACGAGTCTCTGACGCTAACTTCTTTCAGATGAAATGCATTTACCTTCGTAATTGATCGTTATTTGAGAAGACTGCTATAACAAACCAACTCTCCATGTTTGCATGAATTTAGCAAGAGATACAATTGTTTCACTTTTGACCTGCACGAACAATATTGAAAACAGAAGATTAATCAAAAAAAAAACTTCCACCAGCCCCCGCCAAAGAAATATGCAGATGAGACGCTATACCAATTAGGGAGTTCCACGTCATGAAACATGATGAGCGATACAAACACAGTCACCAATTGATAACTCGACTTTATTGGATTTAAATACAATACACAATGAGTCACCCTTCCTATCGTCTACATATATGAGTTACAAGTAATATCAGTTTCCTTACCATCGGACATACATACATACTTTAAAATGAGTTCTTAATTCTTAAGATATAATATCAAGTCTTCCAAATTGAGTCCACGTATCGTGATGTGCGTCACACTTTTAGAGAACGCTCTTAATGTAATCTATGACATCTTTCCGCGCGAGGATGGACATATGGTCCGCACCTTTTGCCTCGAATAAGGTGACATTTGCCTTCTGAAAGCCTCTCCAATGTATGCAGGCCTTCAGTGATCTTGCATTGACGGTGCCGTCTCCGTCGCCTTTAATCAACGTGGGAGTATCATCGACTATGTTGTTCGTCTTGTAGACCAGCTTCTCCACCGTATCAACACCCGACCCGTACATGCAATGGAGCTCAACATCTGGTGGTTGGAAGTTGAGTGAGTATTTGATGTTGTCCTTCCGCATTTCCCAGCCGGTCCTATAGTCGATATCATCGAAGAATTGGTCCAACTGTGCCATTGTGTAGACTCTAGATGACGTTTGTACAAGAACTTCGTTGCTCTTCCAAAACAGTGGCGAAGGTAAGAGGAAAGCCGTTGAAGGTGTGGAGATTTGCTGCTCGCGCATTGTTTTACCCTTCAACGCAAATGAGTCCAAGTCATCGCCGATTGCGAAGACCTTGACTGCCTTCACACTGCCAGCCCAGGCCCCAGCGAGACTAATCATTCTGGCAACATACTTCGATTTCCAGCTGCCGGTTTGTTGCTGCAGGAAGGCTAAGGTCATGGGACTACCCATGCTGTGGGTTATGAAAGTAATTGGCGTCTGATGATTCATCTCATACGCGTCTTCAACCAGCTTCTTCAAATTTACAAACCAGTCCTTGTTCTCATTGGGTCCTCTGCGAAAATCGTACGGTGCACCAAAGATAGACTTCTTCCGTTCATATCCGATGCTGACCAGCTCGTTGCCAATGTCTTTGAAGTATGCCCCAGCCTTTGCGCGTGTCGGATCTATCCATTCCACCACCTCTGGATCTCCCCAGCCCGGAATGCGTATCTCCACACCGTCTGTGTTGAACGTCGTCCGGGTAACGTTGTCATAGTGCAGCTTCACATTGTCTATCCAGCAACCAATGACAAGCGGCATTAACAGCTCCAAATTCAACCAAATATTAAACCATTCTGCATGTTTCTGGCAATAGACGTGCACACTCGTTGTCTTGTTCAGTTGCGCATCAATTTGGCTTCCGCCATCGCCTGGCACGAAAACCACCGGCGACAAACGCTTCCGTGGGCCGACACTCCAAGAGAACGCACCAACAGCACAGATTAAAACAATAAAAACATTGAATTTGTTGCTCATTGTTGAAACTCGTTAAAGTGATACTCGACCGTGACACTGCCTCAGTGATACGAAGAATGATGGCTAACTGGCATAACTAAGTACGTATATCGAAAAAAATCGTTTTTGTCGAACTGACTTGCTGATTATTGCAAAAAGAAAAACAGATTAATAAAACAAAATACGGACGTATCGAGCCTCTAACCAGTGAAGGACGGTCTTTGTTTGTTGCGAAATGTGACAGCTGATAAAAGCATACGTCAAACTATTTATTTTAGGGTAACTGCTTACTGTTTGGCCAGAGTATGAGTAATTTAAAGCAATTAAGGGATTTATTTTTGATGATTGATGTTTTGAATTTTATCGCTAGAAAATGAATAAGGAGAAGGTGCGTAATTATGTTTTTATGATTTTTAGTCATTTCAAAACAATTCGACATTGATGTGAGTTGATTAGTCAGAAGGTGCAAAATTAAGACGCGCAGCGTGAACATTCATGCGTTTCAGGACAAATTTCGTGTTGGCTCTGATAAGAAGAACTTAAAAACAATAGACACGATTAGTTGAAATGAAGATAAGTGCTGGGGAGTTGGTCATTAACATAGAGAACCTCTGACGATCGGGTGAAGGAATGATAAAAGACGTATCTCGATAAGAAACCAAAATTTGTTTTGTTTTGTTGGATATTTCTTATTATGATGGTGAAAGAAATTCATTTTGTACTAATTGGCGGAAAAATAAATTATTCTCGTAAAATATTCAACACAGTTGCTGTGGCGTAGTTTGCAATTGCTTCAAACATGATGTTTAAAGTTTTGATAACTAAAGTCACTCATTTTCTATTTTTCATTCTTATTTCTCACAATACCGTCTTTCTCAAGTTCCTGACAACATTCTTTGAGCACTTAACGTCTTAGAGAGTCTTCTTCCACTCGTCGGCCTAGGTAGAAACCAATCCCTTAATGGTTTCCGGTTCTATGTCAGTATTAAACTGCAGGTGCCCTCTATTCAACATCACCACATTCCTTGTACAATGTAGTGCAACCTAATTTCGTTAGCTTCTCATTTAAAAAAAAAAAAAACAAAATAAAAACCCAAAACACTGAGGTTTTTATGAGTCGTTTCAAATAGCATCCTCTTCACATAGTTTCCCCAAAAACATCAGTGAATAGCTGTCTTGATGGTGCTACTTAGTTATTATATAGCATTTGGAAAGTTATCGCAAGACCGTTTTGTTTCGTCTTGCAGAATGATTTTCCAAAGCCCATCCCCGCGAGCGCGGCAATGTGAATTGGGTCTGACTGACTGGTATTTTTGTCGTATGCAGGGACCAGTAGATGTTCTGCGCTCGTACGCGGACAAATCTACGCCAATTTATTCTTCTTCGAAATTCGTTTTTGCTGTAACTGACTGTTAATAGGTCGAACCTGTTCAGTAATTGCCGAAGTTCGTGTCCACTTCCGGAATATAGGGTGACCGTTACAAGGCCGCCGAAATACAGAGAGAGAGGAAGACAACCAGAGATAAGTTGGCATTCCTTTATCTTTGTCTCTGATACACAAAAAATCATAAAGGAACGAAGAATCTTCAAGAATTGCTCGAAAAGATACAACCTGCTGTATATACATCCCTTGTTTCACTTATGTACGAGGGGCGTTCAATATATTCTCGGTAAAGGGGTGAAGCTGTGGTTGTACGGGATATATAAATTGACGTATTTGTCGAGTAATACTATGATTTTAGTGCATTCATGTAAAATTTCATATAAATGTGATTATTAATTCGCGTTTTATATCTAGTTCAACAGATTCATAATGGTGACAATTGAGCATCGCGCTGTAATTAAATTTCTCACTAAGCAAGGAAAAACTCAAAAAAACAATTCATGAAGGGATGGTGGCTGTTTACCAGGGTTCCGCACCTTCATTATCAACTGTGCAAAAGTGGTCAAGTGAGTTCAAGAGAGGCAGAGAGAGCATTGAAGACGACCCCCGCCCTGGCGTCCGACTACTGTTTGTATGGGAGAAAGCATCAAAGAAGTCGAAAGACTTGTTCTTGAGGATGCCCGAATAAAGGTGAAAATGTTGGCAGAGATTGGTACCATTCACACCATTCTTCATGACCATCTTAATCTTTCAAAGGTCAGTACAAGGTGGGTGTCACGAAAGCTCACAGCGCCTCAGAAAAAAGTGAGAATCGCATGCTGTAAAGAGCTTTTGGAGATGTGTAGTGAGAACGCGGACGGTGCTATGGATCGAATTGTTACTGGGGACAAAACATGGGTCCACCATTATGACCCTGAAAGCAAACAAGAGTTCATGCAGTGGCATAAAAAAGGAACAGACCCCTAAAGAAGTTCAAAGTCACTCCGCTTGCCGGGAAGCTCATGCCCACAGTTTTTTGGGACTCAAAGGGAATCTTGCTCATTGAGTACAAAAAATAGGTGAAAACATCAACGCCACATCCTACGCTTACACTTTGCATAATTAAAAAGAAAAGACGGGGTTAACTCGCAGCGAGTATGTTGCTTCACACGGCGCGAGTTTCCAAGGCTGCTGCGTGAGATTGTGGTTTCGAAGAAGGCCAACAGCCACCCTATAGTCCAGACCTTGCCTCTAGTGATCAATTCCTGTTTCCTGTTTGAAAAAATGTCTTCGTGAAAATAGATGTTCGGATGATGAAGAACTCTTGCCGACTTAAATAGGTAGGTTTTGTAGAGAAAGAGGAAATTTTTTTTTTTTTGAGGGTTTAAAAAAGCTTATCTCAAGATTTAACAAATACATTGATGTTAAGGGAGATTATATTGAAAAATAAAAACAATTTAAATTAAATGCGCATTTTCCTTCATATCGATACCGAGAATACATAATTGAACGCCCATCGTGTTTAACTTCCGGACAGCGTTTTGGCAAACTTTTTACTAAGCAGCCTCTAACCTTTGTCAAAGTTCTTATAAATTCTATGGATTGTAGTGCAGCCAAATAAGAACAAGAATTTGTCGTTTCGAAATCCAAGTACAGAGAAAGTAGTTCAAAGATGTGAAATCACACGATCTTCATTCTTCATTGTTTCACGCGTGGCTGTAGCACCGTCTTGTTAAAACCAGAGCCCACCAAGTCCATGTGCTTGAATTTCGACATGCACATAGTCCGTTAACAAGGCCAAGTTTCTGAGAACGATGGTACTGAAATTCGTCATGGCTTTCGCTTACATTCCCAGCCATTGCTGCTATCGTCTTTTCACTACGTGTTGAAAGTTGTCTAACCTGGGGTATCATCAATTAATTCAAACTGAGACTCAAATGTGCGATTGGTATTGGCAACAGTGGTTTCAGTAATTCGATTATCTTCTTCTTCTTCTTCTCCTTGTGGCGCTACAGTCCGGGGTGAACCTGGGCCTCAATCAACATGTCTCTTCAGCCAGCACGGGCTTTCGCCAGCTGCTGCCAGTTGCGCACTCCAAGTTGGTTGAGGTCCTTCTCTACTTGTGTGCGCCACTTTAGCCTGGGCCGTCCTCTGTTGCGTTATCCCAATGGCTCAGATTCGAGACTCTTCGGGCCGGAGCAGTGGTGTCCATACGCTCTACATGGCATAGCCATCTTACGCTTGACTAGGCGCATGTCGCTGTACAGCCTATAGAGTTCGTGGTTAATTTTCCTGCTCCAGATGCCATCAACGCAAACAGGACCAAAAATTGCACGCAAAACTTTTCTCTCGAAAAGACTAAGGGCTTCCTCATCCGCTTTTAGTAACGTACAGGTTTCCGCGCCATAAAGTAGGACTGGGATGATCAAGGTGTTATATAAAGCAAGCTTAGTCCTTCGAGAGAGGACCAAGGAAACAACGATTGGCAAGAGTGATTCTGCGTTTGATTTCGGTACTGGTGTATTGCCCCTATTTACCGCGGAGCCGAGGTAGACGAAGTCCTTGACTACCTCATAGTTTTTGCTGCCTAGTGTGACGCTCTGTCCGAGACGCCGATGTTGTACGTCCTTCTTTGATGACTGTATGTACTTCATTTAGCCCTCATTAACCACCAGACCTATTTTTCCCGCTTCCTCTTCAATGCCAGCAAACGCCTCATTGACGGCTCGCTGTGTTCGTCCAATCAAGTCAATGTCGTCGGCGTAAGCTAGCAATTGAACTGAGTTTTGGAAGATCGTGCCGACGCGCACCGTTATTTCCCGAATCACACGAAAAACATTTGTCACATAAATATGATTTTCGTAAATTAGCTGAATAATTTAAGGACGGTGTTGTGGTGTGAATCTTTCAATGATGACTTACCAAGCAATACTGAAGAAAATTGACAATAGGAGTCATGCGAGATCTATCAAAGGAAGTCCACTAAAATTCAAACCTTTAGATACATAAGCAAACCAAGCCTATGAATACCAGCAAACTTTAAAACGTTTGTGATCCAGCCATTAGAGTCAAAAGATCTCATCGCGCCGTTGCAGTGGGTACTACGACCAATCGTGTGGCCTCCAACACACTGCATCCTGCGATATTGTTTAAGAAATACATTCTATTTTGTTTTTTTTTAAAGATGTTATATTCAATCACAGCACAGAATACAAATAATATTGTGTTTTGTTTGCTTATCGATTATTTCTTTCCAAACTTGCTTTTGTTGACTTGTCAGTTTTTTTCCAACCACGTCTAAATATGTGTACGCATGTATAGTTAAATATAATATAACGGTTTTTCTTTTTTCACATAATCTTTGTATATAAGTATATGTATGTATATATTTGTATCAGCAGAATAGTTACAGAAATCATAGAGGACACTCAATTTTGACAAGCTACGTCATCAAGTAAAACCTAGGATAAGAGCTACACACGTCGTTCTACTTACGTCTAATTTCATATAGTTCGCACCTAAGTCAATACAAACAATGATAAATACACACTAAGTCAGAAAGCAGTGATTTGATTTTCTGATTTCTTTCTTCTTCGTATTTAAGGAACAACAGTATGACTGGATTGTGTAAAAAGGAATACAACTTAAACTGAATGTGTGTACAGCGCACAAAAAATAAATAAAATTAGGTTAAAATTAAATCGATGTAAATAGCTCATAAATAATCTCAGAAGAACGAAGAAAACTAAATTGATAAAAGTTGCAGACCACCAAACGTCCGGTTGACGTAGTTCCTCTCATCAGCCTCTCTTGCGTCTCTGCAAAACAAAGTCAAATTGTAAAAAGAAGGGGACTATCACACTTTTGGTGGACAATTTGTAGTTCTGCAGGTACAGGGGAGATTGACTTTCTTCTCTAGTATGTGTAGTTGCTATTCGGGAATACAGCTCGAGCCGGTAGGTAATACGGGTCATGTTGATTCCTGTAGCGACGAGCCAGAAAAACAGCTAAGACCTGAAAAGGATTGCACATTAAAGAATTTCCTTGAGGAAAATTACTAAACAAGCTACATATTGGAACTGAAAAGAGATAAATGCGAAATGCGATCAAATATTGAAAAAATGTAACAAATCGAAAAAAATAACATTAAGAACAGTCTCCGTCTGACATTCAAAGTGACAACATCGTCTTGCCCTCCAGTGCGCGTTTTTTCATCGAAAGTTATTCCCGTTACCCATTCGCAGTTTCTTATATATACCCCTCTCTTTCCAACCCCCTTTCTTTTAATACACTTTAATATACATATATAACTGCAAAGAAGCAGCTAAGTGAATTCTCAATATGTCCCTCCGGGGCCATGAGCCTCCGGAAAATCGGTTCGCTAGCCTCGATTTAGAGTCGCTAGCAGAACCTAACGCTAGAAAAAAAAAGAAAATAAGTAAAATAAACAGCAGCTTCATTAAAGAGACATTCAACCCATTACCAACCACATCAAGTTCATCTGATCCCAAATTCATTACAGTTACCGCAAGCGATGAAAAAAAACCGCTTTCTACGTACAGTGTTTTTCTTCTAAAAAAAGGAATTGACAGCATCAGCACAGCATATGAATCCATCTCGCAACTCAGAGACGGAAGCCTATTAATTTTATGCAAGAACCAACGAGTTGCAGACATCTTTAAGTCTCAAAAAATGCTCTCCAACATCTGCCCCATCAACATAACACTCCATGATACACTCAACTCATCGAAAGGAACAGTCTACGCTCCTTGCCTAATTCAGGTACCAGAGGAGGAAATTGTCAGAGAAATGAAATCCCAGGGTGTAAGCGAAGTTTTCAAATTCACATCTAAACACAAAGATGGCACTGTATATACTACGGGGGTCATTCTTATGACCTTTGACCGTTTCCGCCCCCCAACTACGGTAAACATTGGCTGGTACAATGTACAAGTCCGAGAATACTTCCCGACGCCCATGCGGTGCAGAAATTGCCAACTCTTAGGCCACACGGCAAAAAGATGCAAAAATCCCTCTCGCTGTGACAACTGCAATCTACCCCCACACCATCCAGTTTCTTGCCTAACTACTACTTGCGCCAACTGCAAAGAAAATCACCCTGCATCATCTAAGGATTGCAAAGCTTTTATTCAACAAAAAGAAATTTTAAAAATCAAAACCATTAAAAAATGCTCACTAGCAGAGGCCAAACAAATCTATAATGCTCAAAATCCTAACAACTCCCTCCCCACAACTTTTGCGGCAGTTGCTAAAACCGCTCTCGCAGCGCAACCAGCGCTGACAACATCATCCCCCACTCAATCCGAACGTTCAGCACCTCCACAACCAATCAACCAACAGGAAATTTCAACCAAACAAACTACCACCCAACAAAACACTATACCACCTAACACAGAATTACAAGGCAAGCAGAATATATCAACTTCTCCTCACGATCAATCAACCCCAATCGTAACGATTGCAACAGGCTCTCAACAGATACAGCCTGAACGAATCGGCAATAGACCCGTATCGCCAATCTCATACATAACTCAAGATCTCATCAAAAACAACGAATACTTCACCCCCAACACTTCCACTCAACACACTCCCATACAAAAATCACAAAACAAGAACAAAAACTCCCAAAAAAAGATAAAGATCACTCACAACATCAAATCAACCCCTGGACTCACACCTTCGGAACAAGATGAATCATCTTAACTCCCCAACAAATTCCACCGCCAACGACCTCGCTGTCCCCAAACCATCCGGTTTGTGCTCTCCAGTGGGCAAACACCATCCACAGGCTGGATGGCGGGGTCTCACCAATATCAACACAATATCACCCACCAAAAACCAAACACCACACATCATCCACGCTATGAAGATAATTCAATGGAACATGAAAGGCTATTTAAATAATTACAATGAATTATTAATTCTTATAAAATCCCTCTCTCCCAAAATTGTAGCCCTCCAAGAAACACACTTAACCTCTCCTAACAACATTCCTATCCCTGTCAACTACGTACTTATTGCCCAAAACCAATCCCTCAATCCTTATGGTGGAGTTGCCTTCCTCATCCACTCCTCTATACAATTTGTTCAGATCAACCTTATCAACGACTTCGAAGCCCTTGGCATATCAATTACTTCCAAATTCAAATTTTCTATTATAAATGCTTATATCCCTCCCACATATGACTTCAGCTTTCAAAATCTTAAAAATGTTTTGGATTCCCAACTTTCTCCAACTTTAGTAGTCGGAGACTTTAATGGCTGGAACTCCAGCTGGGGTTCCCCCAAAAACAATTCTCGCGGCACCATTATATCCAACTACATTACAAAATCTGACTACCAACTGTTAAATGACGGATCCCCTACCCACTTCAGCACCCATTCCACCCTTACCCACGTTGATCTTTCCTTCTGTACCCCTAATCTATCATTTGAGACCAACTGGTCTACTTTTGATGATCTCTGTGGCAGTGATCATTTCCCCATTATAATATCCATGTTTAACTCAATTTCCTCCTCTCCCAAAATCAAACCTAGATTCAAAATAGATCAAGCCCAATGGAGTCCCTTTCAAGAACTTCTAAATACATATAACATCAACCTGCCTATTAGCAGCAACATCAATAAAGAAGCAGCTAACATCCATAAAATTATTCTTCAAAGTGCCAATAGAGCTATTCCGCAAACTACAACTTCGACCAGTAAGCCCAGAGTTCCCTGGTGGAACAAAGAATTAGAGCAGCTAAAAAAAGAAAAAAACAAACTTTGGAATTCCCTCAAACGCAATATTTCGAACGAGACCGTTATTAAATACAAAAAAGCCAATGCCCAGTACAAAAGAAAAATTAAAATTTCCAAAACAGAATCCATACATAATCTCACTTCGGATATCAATCCACATACTTCTACTTCTAAAATCTGGTCTACTATCAGAAGATTCTGTGGCCTTAAATCTTTCTCTCCCATTCATTGTATTGCTCTTTCTAATACTTCCGATTCAAATCTCACTAATCCCCAAACCATAGCTAATAAATTTGCCGAATTTTGGTCTAAAGAATCCCATGACTCAAACTTTTCCCATCTATTTAACCAACATAAATTTATCACATCCCCATCTTTTACCTACCACCCTTCCAACAATGCAAAATTAATCGATGGCATCATCAGTCCCCTAGAACTCGATATAGCACTAAGCAAATTGAAAGGCAAAACCCCAGCTAATGATCGAATTTCTTATCCGATGATCAAAAATCTATCCATTCCCATGAAAACCAGACTTCTCAAATTCTACAATTCAATCCTGCAAAACCATATCCCACAAATCTACAAAAATAGCACCGTCATACCTATCCTCAAACCAAATTCCGATAAATCTGTTTTGCAATCCTACCGACCCATCTCTCTCAACCCTTGCTGTGCCAAAGTTCTCGACAAGATCATCGCAAATAGACTCTGGTGGTTTGTCACACGCAACAAACTGCTTAGCAGTCAACAAATAGGCTTCAAAAAAGGCAAATCAGTATCCGATTCCCTTCTCTACCTTGACAACCACATTATCAGCTCTCTCTCTAAGAAAAGCCACCTTTCCCTCATATCCCTCGACTTCACAAAAGCTTTTGACAGAATCGGAATTCATTCAATAATTGACCAGCTAAAAACTTGGAAAGTCGGCCCAAACATTATCAGGTACATATTCAACTTTTTGTGCAGTAGAAAAATCTCAGTCCGAGTTGGATCAACGTTATCATCCCCTTTACCCCTTTCTAACGGCATCCCCCAGGGATCCCCACTATCTGTCCCACTTTTCATTATAGCATTCAACAAACTCTCCCACACCCTGTCCCTTCACAAAGAAATACAATTCTCCGCTTACGTCGATGACTTCACCATCATTAAAAAACTAAACAAAAAATCGATTTCAACTGAAATTAATCTTAACCCAATTTTTATAGACATTTTATCCTGGTGCGATTATTCTGGAGCAAAATTATCCTTAACTAAGAGTAAACACTTACATATCTGCAGAAAACACCATTGCTCTTGTAAAATTTTGTCTAACATAATCAATTTAGAAATTGTTGATAAAATAAAAATTCTTGGCATCGTTTTCCAAAAAAATTACAGATGGAACGCTCATATAGACTACATCCTTCCCAATCTCAGTAAAAAACTTAACGTTATTAAATCCCTCTCTTTCAAAAAATTCAACTGCAACCCACTCTCCCTAACCTCAATAATACAGTCTACAATAGTCAGCAAAATTGAATACGGTCTTTTCCTTTACGGATACTCTCCGAAGTCCCAACTTAACAAAATTAAAACTATTTATAATGCAGCAATTAGAAAAGCACTCAACGCATACCGAACAACCCCAATTAACCACCTCTTACTCGAAGCAAATATGCTACCCATCGAAAATCTGAGACAACAATCATCATTAAAACTGTACAAATGCACACTCTTTTCCAATGACTCTCCTCTCGGTGGTCTCATAAAAAAGAAACGAAAAACTAATAAAATAATATCCAGTTTAGAACGTTCCACAGATCTATGCAATGAATTTGATATCCCTAATCTACCAATCCCCTCCTATCCTTCAAACTCTCCTCCCTGGTGCTTTCACTCTTCTTCCATTATCTCTTCCTTAAGATCATTTAAAAAAACCGATACCCCCCCTGAAATTTTCAGATCTAACTTCATCGAGCTAAAATATAAATTACACAACTACCATTTCATTTATACAGACGGGTCTAAGACAGACAATAACGTAGGCTTCAGTGTCACCACCGAAAATAAGACCATTTACTCCTTTTTGCTACCTTCATATTCATCTATCTTTTCAGCCGAAATAATAGCCATTCTTCACGCACTGCAATATACAAATAATTTTAACAAAAAATTTGCCATCTGCACAGATTCTCTATCCTCCATTGACGCAATTCTCAACTACAATAATAACTCCTACTACCCTTCCTTAATCCGTAATCTCCTGTACCTTCAATCCCCGAACACAAAACTAATTTGGATCCCAGGGCATGTCCAAATTAAAGGAAATGAATTCGCCGACAAGGTTGCAAAAGAAGTTCTTAAAGCTCCATCTCTTTTCTCCACCAATTTCAACAACATCGACATTAACTATTTTATAAAAACAAAATCGGCTTCCCCCAATACCATAAGGGAAAAAGCCTCCCAATGGTACAAATCTGTTGACAAAAACAAGCTATCCATCAAAGACTATTCCAAACATGTAGTACCTTCCAAACTTTCGCGTTCAGATATATCCAAAATTATCAGACTCAGACTCGGTCATACCCGACTTACTCACGACCACTACATTAACAAAAACAAATCTTCTACCTGCACATTCTGTAATCTATCACAAATCAGTATCCAACATATTTTCCTAGAATGTTCACAACTCCACAACCAAAGATCCCTCTCTCCAATCAATATTACCGATCTCCTTTCCAACCCCAATCCTACTAATATTTCAATCATAATAGATTATTTAAAAAAAGCCCAACTATACAAACTTATTTAATGTCAATATTTCAATCTATATTGCCTAAGGCCTTATGTTGCTCCGGCATTCCTATAACTACATTACAATTTTACATTGTATTGTATGTGCTTTATAAATAAATAAATAAATAAACATTAAGAAGCTGAAAAACATCGTCGTGACAAACCGGCAGAATTTGTTTATTTACAAACTAGAATCACGGCCTTTTATAGAACCAGGAGCCCCGAATGAAAGTAACATAACTTAACACAGCGATCACAAGTCAACATCAGAGGCACGATCGTCCAAAAGTCCGTTCAGCTGCTAGCTTGCGCTGACATTGACGTGATTGGGCGAAACAGCGAGACGTTAATGAAGCGTTTGTTGGCATTGAAACGTAGGCGGATGAAATGAGTTTGGCGATAAATGAGGGCAAGACGAGGTATATGCTGCCATCGAAGAAAAACTCACAACATGGACGTTCCAACAGAGCGCACCACTAGGCAGCAAAACCTTCGAGGAAGTCAAGGACTTCGTCTACTTCGGCTCCGCGGTAAACAGGGACAAGAACATCAGCACCAAAATCAAGCGCAAAATCACTCTTGCCAATCGCTGTTACTTTGGGCTCAAGAGGCAATTGAGTAATAAGACCCTCTCTCGAAGGACTAAACTTGCTTAATATAACATCTTGATCATCCCAGTCCTCTTTCACGGAGCGGAAATTTGGACGTTACTAAAAGCGGATGAGGAAGCCCTTAGACTTTTCGAGAGAAAAGTTTTGCGTGCGATTTTTGGTCCTGTTTGCGTTGATGGCATTTGGAGAAGAAGATTTAACGACGAACTCTATCGGCTGTACAGCGACATGCGCCTAGTTAAGCGTCTTCGGATACAATGCTTAATATGGCTAGGCCATGTAGAGCGTATGGACACCACTGCTCCGGCCCGAAACGTCTTTGAATCTCAGCCATTGGGACAACGTAACTGAGAACGGCCTAGGCTAAGGTGGCGCACACAAGTGGAGCAGGACCTCAACCAACTTGGAGTGCGCAACTGGCGGCAGCTGGCGAAAGATCGTGCTGGCTGGAGAGGCATGTTGGTTGAGGCCCAGGTCTACCCCGGACCATAGCGCCACAAGAAGATGGACAAAAGGACTCGTCAATTTAAGCAAATATTAGGTACCTCTGATAACATTTAAGATGACTGAGCAATTACTTCTGCACGGGTTGCCAATATAAGGACGAGAAACGGACTTGTCTTCATTACGTAGAAACCTGACCAACTCAAGGAACCGTCAGTAGATTTTCATAGACGCCAACTGGTCGTGTAAGGCCTCTATCAGGCTTGTTTGGCACGACCACCAGGAAACTATTCTCTTTGAAAATTATGTCTCTTTCATTCCATTATGTCTCTTTTTCATTCATACTGTCCGTCATCTTTATGCTGGAGACTTCCAGCTGGGTCTTCTTCACTGAGCCTAGGTTGCTCTTGTGAGTCCAATGAGATACGGTGAACCGTGAAGTGTCCAGAAGACGTCATCGTCCACCAGCGTCATGGAGACTGGCTCCTTTAGGCGCGTTCGGAGCGAATAGTTGCGCAGATCGTCGAACATCGAGAATTCGATGCGTCCGCCGTTTGAATCGACCCAGTAGAGGGTCCGTGTGTCATGATCAGGAAGGATTTGGATCTCACCACTGCACTGGATGCTTTCGAAGACGTGCGCATGGTCACCGGCCCCACTGAGGGAAATGTGGTCAATGTGCGAGTTCCTGAATGACTGCAGGGCAATGAACATCTTCCCGTCCTCCGGCAGAAGTCCGATTCCGATGGGCGCGTCAGGCCCGAAGAATGTGTGAACAATGGCCCGCTGGCTAGATCTAGGTGAGAACGCCTCACGGTTTGCCGCTCAAAGTCAGTCCAGTAGATGTTCTGTGCCCGGTTGTCACTCTGAACCCTACTCTTTCAAGACTGTAGGATTGAATTTTCTTAGGGCAAGAGTGCTTTTCATTCTTCTGTTCTCATCGCTCGGTTAACATCCAGCGGCTCAGGACTTTATGACGAGCACAGACTGCATGTTATGCTTCGAATGCTGTTCTAATCTCTACGAACGAAAATGCAAATACAGCACCATCAAAGAACAATACCTGTGATCGCTTTTTCAGGCACTTTTTGAGCACCCGTAGACAAAAGTCGCTTTGACTGCGTTCGAATCAGCAACGGTGCAGCCTACAGCGAACGAGAACGAGAACGAGATCAAGGAAAAACAAAAAGGGATGGAAATGGTCAATGCAGGAAACTTTAAATTGATTTTCTACGAATCTGGAAGAGATTCAGTGGCATGTGGCGTCTGAAGATTACACTCGTGGATTAAGTCCGATTTTCTTATTTTGTATTGCGAGCCATCTCGCCTAACTATACGATTCCTTTCGCCAAAAACAGTCCTACTAAAGATTTCCAAGAATTTCAGCAATTATAGATCCATTTTCATTTCCAATTTAAACAGTTGCCTTTTGTAATAAATCTGAGTACTGAACTAATAATGGGGCCACCGGGGCGTAGTGGGTAGGTGCGTCGAATCACATGCCAAGATCTCAGATTCGATTTTTGTAGTTTTTGCAGTTAATCACGGGACCATCACTTTCGTCAATGAAAGGCTCGTTATAAATGGCCATTCGGGGTCTGCAATTAAAGGTAGTTCCCCTCTTCTCGTGAGAGAACAATAGCACGCACAACGCAAGTATTTGGTGCGTGTTCCTGTTCGAATCAAAACACCATCCAATTTATTTATTTTCTAATTTTAAATGGATAAAGGGTTGTGTCTTGTTGCTAAGACAAATTCCCTTCCCTTTGCTTTTAGTGATTATGCAGTTTTATTATAAATTAATTTGTGAAAAGTGGAATTGCCAAAAAAGCCTAGCGCAATCTGCAACACTATCAGGCCGCCTGATTGAATGCGTTAAAACCATTTTTTGTCATTCGTTCGACTTGAGTTAACTGTCTGGGATTATGCTGAGGAATTGCGATTGAGGGAACTGTAATTGGATTCGAACATCGTTAAGAGAAGTCTTGAGTTTTTTTTTTTCAAATGGCATGTGAAACAACTACACAGTTCTGTTCGTTAAACACGAAGTTCACCTTGCCTTCATTGGCCCAAAAAAGAAGAAAAAAATAGATATGCCGATGAATTATATTAATCTTGATCGCATTCACACCCATTGGTGTTCAAATAAAACTACAAAAGGAACAAAAACTTAACCAAAGAGACGCCTCTTCAAGCAAGGAAGAAAAAAAAACAACTGCAAAGAAAATAAAAAGTAACGACAAAAGAGAAGGGAAACAAAAGCACACAACAAAAACAACAAATAATTTTTAGTATGACACACAGACATCTCACCTAGTTAGTAGACGTTCTCTAGATACTTGTTTTGAAAAATCATCAAAATCCGTAATAAGGAATAGCGTATTTTCTCTTAAAATATATCTTCATAGTTAAAGGTAAGTATAGTTCACAAGCACAATACAATTAATTCAATGATCTTCTAAATAATACTCTCGGTTAAATATGAATGCAGACTGTGCCACCGTTTGTCGCGGTGACTTTCGAAATGACATACACACGCACAAACACACTGCAATGCTTAATGCCTCCCGCCTCTGTTCCGTCTTATTGTTGTTCGTTTGAAGGGATTTTTGTTTTTAGAATAGTGTTAACCTAGATATCTGTTAAGAACTGAGGGTGAGGAGTCAGGATGCGGGGTGGGGTTGGACTGTTGTTTAGTTTTTTTTTTTTAAAGGAAAGCACTTGGCAAACCACGGGGATCCTTCTGATTTCTATAGCGAACTGTTAGCCAAACACCGACAAACTGTTAAGTAAATATTCGCTTTAGTATTAGTATTCAAAGGGAATGCAAAACCAAATCTTTATGTGTGCGGTGCATTGGGAGGATAGCTTACCTCTGTGAAACTGAAAAAGATTCCCACGCCACCGCATAGCTTGAACGCATAATCGATTTTATCCTCGAGCATTGGCAGACATGGTGGACACTGACAGTTCCGGTCATACGATCCAGTGCAGCATTGCTTGTTTATGATGTCGCACGAGGTGTTGTCTGTTGCGGTTGTTGTTGAGTTGAAGCCACAGCAGTAGAAGGTGTCTTGTACTTCTTTTCGGATTGAATCCGGCACAGTGTTCCATCCTTGTTCGGCGAACTCTTGTTGCTGTGCGGAGTTCACTGCAAGACACGAGCTAGCGATGGAGAATTGAATGAGGAACAGCAGGAAAAGGATGATCATGTACTGTGCGTTGGGTAAGGTTAAGGAAAATATTCATTCATTGAAAAGGTGCTAAATGCTGAACGCTGTGATTCTGGTTCCTACAGTCGAATATCTGTTCTACGAAGGAGTCTTCTTCAGACATGCAGTGTTGACAAAAGTTGTCGCTGTTGCCAAGACATATAATTCGAAGCATTTAGGGAATTTTTGTGCGTTGTCTTCTTTTGTTTGTAATAGAGAACGGGCGATAGGTAACCTATTGACATACAACTTTCAACACCACTACAAGTTTGAAGATGTCGAAAGCATTTTTCTCTATCTCTGTAAAGAAATAATAACAACGACAACGAGACACGAGATTTAAGGAGCAACTGAATTATGCAGCCATCCTTGGACAGAGCAAATTAACACTTAACCATGCCCAAGACCTATTCTTTGGCGCACGGATACAGCTGAGTAGCTTACTAGAGTTTTCGTGATAAAAGTTCAATCATCAGTCCTGTCATCAATCATCAACCACTAAATGTATGGGTGATATGGATATAATCTTTGCTTTTAAGATTGAGGAATCTTCACAGAAATCTTCGAATACGGGCCAACACTTCCTACATTGTCACAACACACGGAAATTGAAAAAACTTCGTTTAAAGTGATGTGTGCATCAAAATTCAGATGGCGAAAGACAATGTCATCTGTAGAGACTCGTTGAGGGCCAAGTTCATTTCAGTCTGTATCATTAACCAAAGAACTTGGAAGATGAAAGAAATGTAGAACATTCTATAGAGCACTGACAAAGGCAAAAGCGCTAACATATAGAAATACAAACGAGAGATAAGTTGTTTGACTTTATGACTCAGATTCAAGACGAGAACAAGAAAGTTTGCTTAAAGATCAAGGTTGATCAACACGCTCAACGTAGTCAACAACCTCTTCACCTCTCACTTTCAACACAAAATCATAATTTTCTTGCACGAGTGTAAATCGCACGCGGACATTCCAAACATTTCTTCAAATGTATACAATTGAAATGATTTTAATCTATTTCCACCCTCAGATAATAGAAATAGAAGCACTCTCAGTAAATCACATTTGACGCAATTCAAAATAACATATGACAGTGCGCTGATAAGAGATAAGAAAGCAAGCAAAAATTGTTTACTCTCTGACCTCATGACGTAAAAATCGTGTTTTTTTTCGCTCATATCATATTCAATTGAAAAGGATACGAAGAATAACATAACTTGATGATGTTTCACAGCTCCCGCCAATCCGAGCATGGATATCATTATAAGGATAATCCCGCATGCTAATATCCCGCCGACAATTGGGAGATTTGTAACGATGGAAGCAGCCCGTCCATATACACCGACTCCAATCAGCAGGAACCCAACAAGCTGCAAACGAAATGAAATTAGCATAAATTTGCATTCACTCTGTACATTTGCGAGGGAATCGTTCTCTAACTCGAGACCAAAAAAGGGGGAAAAAAAGAAAAATCAATAAGATACAGAAAGGGAACCGAGACTCACCACATAAAGGATATTCAGTGCGATTAGAGCGTTTTTAGAGCACGTAAATCCTCCGCACATTGTTGGACAATCAAATTTACAGAATACTGTTCTAGGCCACTCTCACAAAAGAAATTGTTTAAACGAGTTTCACTTTGATTGAAAACGTCGATGGGAAACAAAACTTGTGCACAAAAAAAAGTTCACTTCCTTTGCTAGCAAAACTGTGCAATGGGTCTTGTTCTTTATTTCACTACACTCTCTTGATGCACTGACAACTCTCACTTTTGTTTGACAAAAATGTAGAAAAGGAAAAACCTTGAGAACAAGTGTCTGATTCGAGACAGTGCGAGTGAAAGAGAGCAACATAGTGGCGTAACATATTTTGTAGACTAACTTTAAGTGGAATTCCCCGGTAGATGGAGCGGTGAGCGATAGAGAGGTTGTTCCATTTGCGCTTCCTGTATTTTTAGATTAAACAGTTGGGATTTGCAAGAGATTTCGTGGTTTTTCGAAGAAATTTTGAAAGAAATTTTAAGTAGGTTAGTCATAACTGCTTAGATCCATCTTATCACATCTCACCTTCTTTGCCACAAGGGAGTACTTTCCCAACTTCCATGTCTTTAAGCTTCATATGGTCAAAATTCACACACTTCTTTGAATGCGTTTTTTCTTCATTTTCTTGTGGCGGTACAGTCCCCAGTGGACCTGGGCTTCAACCAACATGCCTCTCCAGCCAGCACGATCTTTCGCCAGCTGCCGTCAGTTACGCTCTTCAAGTTGGTTGAGGTCCTTCTTCACTTGTGTGCGTCATCTCAGCCTAGGCCGTCTTCTGTTGCGTTGTCCCAATGGCTCAGATTCGAAGACTTTTCGGGCCGGAGCAGTGGTGTCCATACGCTATACATGGCCTAGCCATCTTAAGCGTTGTATCCGAAGACGATTGACTAGGCGCATGTCGCTGTACAGCGATCCAAATGCCATCAACGCAAGCAGGACCAAAAATTGCACGCAAAACTTTTCTTTCGAGACTTAGGGCTTCCTCATCCGAATTAAGTAACGTCCAAATTTCCGCTTCGTGAAGGAGGACTGGAACTCTTGAGCCCAAAGAAACAGCGATTGGCAAGAGTGATTCTGTGTTTAATTTCGGTGCTGGTGTTGTTGTCCCTATTTACCGCGAAGCCGAGGTAGACGAAGTCCTTGACTACCTCGAAGTTTCTGCTGCCTAGTGTGATGCTCTGTCCGAGATCCTGAAACCACACTGATAAGGACCTATCAGGTTGTTGACGACCGGTTTCAGGCATTCACACAATACGGTAGAGAGGATCTTGTACGCGATGTTAAGGAGACTAATCCCTCCATAGTTGGCGCAGTCGAAGGGGTCTCCTTTCTTGTGGAACGGGCAGACGACGCTGCGATTTCACTCATCGAGAATGCTTTCCTCTGACCATATCTTACAGATGAGCTGGAGCATGTGCCCAACCAGGTTCTGCGGAAAGTCCATCCGCTCCAGCAGCTTTGTTCGACTTCAATCTCGATATTGCTATCTTGACCTCGTCTAAGTCGGGGGGACGGAATTCTTGCCTATTATCGTCCGAATTGATTGGAACATTTTGCCTAACAGCTCGATTTGGACCGTCATCGCCGTCTGCAGAAATGATATTTCCAGATTCTCAGCATCGATTGCGACTCTACTTCTAGGTACATATCCACCGGAGGCAGTTGGCTGGAGACCGTTCTAGCTGTAGATTCGTGTTGGTTTCAGCCCATATTCACACTCTCTGTAATGACGCTTGAAGAAGAAACAGAAGAACTAAATTACAGCAAAAAAAAAAAACTGTTGTTTGAAAACACTAGAGCCGACTGTCCAAAAATTGATGTCTGCTGCTTACTTGAACCGAACAATAGCATAGTTGATGCAAAGGAATGTTTGCATAGGCTCTGGCTCTTATTCGTTTCTGAAGTTTTCTGAAGTTTTCCGTATCAAAGCACAACATACTTTTTACGGCTATAACATACATCAGGCTCATATGCTTCGTTTGGTTAGTAACTGTTTCGATTTATGTTATTTAAAGTCAAGACTTCGTACCCTTCTTAACAATTCATCATCTACCTTCCTTTTCACACTTATATTTAGTCATGTAGGTTAGGTTTATATTATACTTTTTTCTGAAGCTTCAATTAAACTTATTAAATGAGGTGGACTGCCCCCCGCAAAATCAAAATAAGATCGTCTTCCATTCCGCCTTAGTAGAGATAATGCTCTCAACGTATTGGAAACTTTCTCCACCAGCTCCACAAGACCAGAAATATACCTATGAGAGAAGCACTGGGTTACGAGGCTGATCATCTTTATTTTTACCAAAATAATTTTCAACGCCACGATTTTTACTTCCCTTGATTGTCTATGAAAAAGCTTCTCAAATCTCGCCGTTCGGAGTCGGCAAAAAACTGTAGGTCCCTTCTATTCGTGAGAGAACAGTAGCAAACACAACACGAGTGGTTATTATAGAAGCTAGGCCCAGGTCCCTTGTATACTGTAGTGCCACTCAGTCAGTCATCCCTTAAATTTGGTATGAGTTTATCCAAGATATCCCTCTTTCGTAAATAAGGCCAAAGAAGGCTGGGTAGTAGAGAAATGCTTTGCCCAACCTTTTGCATATACTCCACCCACACATACAGTGGGGCACAGGATTTCCAATTCCTCCAATTTCAGTTAAACTCGCTAAAGTGCAAATTTCTGATAAATGAATCTTGTGTTGCTTCCAAATATACCAACCGAGAAGGTGTGGGTAAGTGCGTCTACTCACCGGGACAGGTTGAGGGTCTCAGGTTCGACGTCGGGATTAAACATCTCGCATTTTATCACTTTAGCTAACTTTTGAGTTGCTTACTGAAAAAATCTAAACACCGTATGTTAGGTAGTTTAACATGGCAGGTAGTCCTTCCTCTTGTATTGTTTTTCAGTTTTACTAGTATTTTCACTGTTTTTTATTCTATGGATGATGAGTTTCTTGAGTTCTGATAAATTTTGGAAAATCGGATCCTGAATCAAATAAATAAATTGTGTCGTACTGCAGCCCAAAAGGTGACTTAGGCCCGACTTCTTCTGCAAGTATTTGTGGTGTGAGTAAATTGCCGACTTTAAGCACCGTTTAATTTAGGAAGCACTTTTTGACGGTTTTCGTAGAAATAAATACTGTAGGTCCCATGATAATATACGAGGTGTTCAATTTAGGAATCGTGTTACTTTTAGCATGTAGGTTGACGCAATTTCCCATTACGCAACACAGTGTTTGGCCTTGACGGAGTTCCTTGGTTTGATTCCTTGGTTCGACTGAACCTTGGCTTTAATTTAATATTTTTGACAACCCTCAAAGAGTGCCTACTTAGTATCAATGAAAACGTTCTTCAATTTTGTCGTTTAAAGTCGGCCATCAAACTGCAGATCATCCGAGTTGCTGCTTGGCTGCCAGTTCTTTGTAGATTGTGGCGCCATCCAATTTCAATTTTCTATTTTTATTATATAATTTTATTATATTTTTTTCTGAAACTTCGCACCTGTCTTTTTATGAGTTTTTTAAGTACTATACAGACAAGGATGAGATAAATTTTTAGACTCGTGTCAGGTTTCAATTTCAAGAACCGTACGAGTGGAAAATTCGCTTCTGTTTGTTTTATCACCATGACTTTTTGGTAATACTCCTTTATATGGTATTAAATAAATCCATTTTGGCGTTATATTATTTTTAAAAACCAAAAGCCCAAGCGGCTTCATTAAAAAAAAACCATAAGTATCATTGCATTCACAGCTAATTGAGTACTTCTGGGTGCATTTACATGTAAAAAAACTGCTGCAGTATAAAAAAATCTAGACACAATGTAGCCATAGGCTGGGATAAATATATCTTCTTAATATTCAACGAATTCGTTTCAAAAGTTATTACCCTCGGGAACAAGAGCAGCCGGTAGGAAGTGCTTTGACAAATCTACAATTTTTTTGACAAATGTGTAATTATCAGCAAGTGGCAAAAGAACAATAATACAAGACACGTGTCGTATAAAATTTAATAGCTCGTCGTGGCTAGATAATTGCACAATTAAGCTGTTCTTTTATTAGGTCCAAATAGAGCACTTAACCTTGATAAAAATGTAAGAAAGAGAATTAAAACAAAAAATGAACTAAAACACATCATCAATTACTTAAGTACATAACGTACACTATTTATTATGAATTATAATACAATTCGGTTTAAAATAAATCTCTTAACACAAAGTATCGTCTTTCAAATAACAACAAAATATAGAGTTTCTTTCTTATTCATTCTTGAAACGTAAACAAAAAGATACAAAACATATGCGTGGGGATACAAAGCACATACAAACAGAGCTGCTAACAGCCGTTCTAGCTTACAACTTCCCTCATGCACATCTCTGTCCAAGTGCACCTTTAATTTACAAGATAACGTGTCGATTATAATTTTCATTCCTTGACGTAACAAAAGCAAAAGAAGTTCGAGGTAATAGAAGTATGCGTACACTTTTTTTTGCCGCCAGTTGGCTGGGTATTGCAGCTTTTTTTTGTGTCATAATTTACAACTTCTAACATTGGCGGGCATACTTGTATTTCCGGATTGCATGTATGCGGGCATCGCGGCCAGACGCACTCAACTGGGTGTCCGGTGCGCCGTAATGGCGCCATAAATGGCGTCCCTGCTTCAGAGCGTGTTCCTTTAACTTAATTACGATCTGATCTGGTGATCTTATCATTGCGATAAATCACAAAAAAATACTAACTGTAGCCTCAGCTCTTCGTCCCACAGTCGTGCGTTGGAAATTGTTCGAGACGTCTGCTCGACACACACGCGAGAGGCATCACGGCACATGATGACGCCGTTGTCGCGGAAATGATTGTCACAGCTTTAGAACATTAAAATTACTAAACAAAATGGATTCCTTACACTTAAATAGTAGCAATAGCACAATAAATACCATGGTCTCTGTGTTGAAATAGTTACAGCTAAACATAAATCTTTGTTTTTCGCAATTTGATTCTAATACTAGGAATGCAGTAGTTAACACAAACCGTTAGCGGGGTGCGTTTCCGTGTTACACTGTCTGCTGCTTCTTCTGTTGCGTGTACTTGCGCTCCTTGAGCAGTTCGTCGAGCTGCTCCTCTTGGTAGTAGACGGCAAAGTCGGCTGGCGTGAGGCTCTCGAAGATCGCGCAAATACTCGGCTTGAGATTGTAAAAGAACAGCAGCTGCCCGCGGCTTGCGAAATCATTGAACAGCGACTCGATCACAGTTGCCGCTGTAAAGTCGGCTCCGTAGACGTGCGAGGCATCAATGACGACCGGAACGTTCTGGCGCATAGAGTGCTTCGTGACGAGATTACGGACGTAGTCGACAGATGGGAAGATGAGACAACGATCGGGAGTGATCATGAGGTATTCTACGCCGCAGGGAGTTGTTAAATTTTCTGTTGTCAGTTTCGGTCGAGCGGCATGATAGAGGATGAAGACGACGTTTAGACCAATTCCGACAAGGATGCCGATTTCCAGCGGAAGAGCAAGACAGGCTAGGAATGTGCACAGTCCAGGTACAAGATCACTTTCTGAAATGAGAGAAAAATGAAAGGGTTAACAAGTGTTTCTTGTTGTTAGGCGATAATACAAAATGTGTTAAATGACTTCAATTTAGCAGCAACTTATTTTTTAATTGATTTCCCTTAAACGGACTCTTCCTTTAGAGGGACACAAAATAGTGTCCCTCTCCACTGGAGGGTAATTTTATTTTAACACAGCATGAAGAGTCGTGCGTGCAATGGTAGATCTAGTGTCGCCAAGAGCATAAACACAGAAAAATGTTTACAAGTGCACCAAATGTGGCTGTGTGTGATAGCGATTTTAAAAATGTCTAGAATGGACGGGGTCCCAAATAGTCTTCAAGGACCAGGGCCAGATTCTTCAGTGCCCACTAGTGCCTCCACTACTATATCCTCTCACGAAAAAAGGAAACCTTAAGTGGAATTTCTATCCGTATTACGACCTCTGACCAACATGTTGCAGTACTTTCTATGTGCCGAAAAAACTCGAAAAAGGCCTGGGCATGAAAATGTGAGACAGATGAAAAACTGGTCCAGGGTTTGGACTAAATTCTTCTGCGAATTCAAGAACCGATTGAACAACATGTTGTTGTTGTCCTAATTGAATTTTCTTGTAGTATAACATCGATTCCAAATGGTCTTAAAAAACCAAATGAACACAATCCGAAAATCTCGAAAATCAAAAGTTCTGAAAAACCAAAATTGCGAAATGCTTAAATACCTCACTGTGCTGTTGTGTATTTTGTGTTTAAAGCTTAAGATACAAAGATTGTAAATACCCTTAAAACTTTCCGATTTCCCAAGTGTGCACCTTCTTCTTATTACTGATCTGGTATACAGTCTCTTTTAAACCTTGACTTCTTCAAACACGCCCCTTCAGCCGACACAATAGTTACGTAGAACTCGCTGGGGGCCAGATCCGGAGAATAGGGTGTGTGTGGAAGCAATTCAAATCCTAATTCATGAAAATTTGGCCATGGTAGCCAACGGCTTGTGACACGGTGCATTGTCTTGGTGGATGAGAATTTTTTTCTTCTTCATATGGGACCGTTTTTTTTCTGCAATTTCTTTTTTTAAATGCATTAGTAATGCCATGTTGTATCCGCTGTTGATCCTTTTGCCTTCCCCAAGATAGTCGATGAATAAAACTCCGTGCGCATCCAAAAATACGGATGTCATACCTTGCCAGTCAATCTTTTTGCTTTTGGACGTTTCGGGCGTGGTTCACCGTCTTCTGTCCACTCCGCTGACTGCCGATATGAGTCTGGAGTGTAGTAGTGAATTCATGTTTCATCCATTGTGACGTACCGATGCAAAAATCCTGTTTATTCTGTTGAAACAGCTCTCAGAATCATCGATACGGTGTTGATTTTGATCCATTGTGAGCAAATGCGGCACTCATTTCGAAAACAGCTTTCTCATGGACAAATGTTCATGCAAAATAGTGTACGCACTACCTTCTGATCTCTAAGGTGCCAGCTATCTCACGCAATTTCACTTTGCGGTTTTCCGAAACGATTTTGTGTACTTTTATGATGTTTTCAGGTGTAACCACCCCAATTGGTCAGAGCATTCCGCATCGTTGGTGTCTGAACGGCCACGTTTAAATTCAGCATACCACGAACAAATAGCTGTTATTGATGGAGCAGAGTCCATGTTATAATTTTCAAGCCATTGCTAAGCACGAAATTTTCGAAAAGCAGTGTTTAAGCAAAACACGAAATTCTGTTTTTCCATTGTTTTAAAAATCGCAAAAGTAGCCTCACTTGAAGCACTGTAATTCGTAAACTAATAATCAGATTGTCATAAAAATTTTACAGGTATCATGAATGTTTGTACTTTCTAAAAATAATATAATTTTTATGTTAGTGGCGCCTCCTATATGTCAGTCTGTCTTATTGTGTATGGCCTAAAATTTATCTAAGTTTTCATCAAAGGTTACGCACACAACAGCACTGGTCACAATATTGTATATATTGTATACAGGGATTGGCGAGAGTGATTCTACGAAAAGTTAAAGCTTGGTTCTCTGTCTAAAGTAACCAGTAGATATGTTCAAAAAGCATATACATATATATAAGATAATAGCACTCATCTAAATTCTATCACCAGGAACTTGAAGAGTTAAAATTCCTGGAAACCCTTATCTGAACGCTTACAATATGCTGAAGAAGAAGATACTTCCCCGACATCTGTCGCCAACGAGTTGTATCACTGCTACTTAAGCCATGACACAAACTAGTATCGAGGCTGAACTTACTCCTAACGTAAAGGAAGCCTTCGAAAGCCGAAGACCACGGTAAAAATAAAAACATTCAGAAACATATGTAAGACAGTTGTCCATCCAATAGTCCCCTTTTACTTAAGCCGACATTAACATTCGTCTATTGTTGTCCGTTTTAAATACCTCCAAATTTAAACATTTTTGACCGAATTATTTGTCTTCTTAACAGACACAGCGTTAGTCTCAATTGGCGCGCACAAATTGTAAATTTTAACGTTTTTTTTTTAAACCACCCTTCTGAATACACTCATACACCTATCCCACATTTCTGGCGGAGTTAAGCGAGATAAAGTTTTTGACCATCTCCTGTTGTCTATTATCTTCATTTCTGAGGCGTATTTCCTCCATATCCACACTCCAGTTTGTTTTGCTCTCGTTTACCGCCAGACCCATTTGAGCCTCTTCCGTTTCAACTGCAAATGCTTGAAGTCTGATTGGGTTCTTCTAGTCACTCTAATGTCACCCACGTGGCTTGAAGTTGAAACGGGCATTTGGAGTTGAAATGATATTTGGATGATCGTGCCTCATTCCTGAGAAATTGTAAGAGTCTCACGCTGTCTCCTCAGGAATAAAGTTAAAAATGTCACATGACAGCGCGACTCTTTGTGAGTTCAGTTCCAAATTTAACGATCGAGATTGTTAGGAATACCAAAATAAGACATGGAACTGCACGCTATCATATCCGTCCTTAAATCGACAAAAAGTAAGTGTGTGTCAATTTGCTCTTCTAACAAAGTGTGAAAAGCTGGTGTATTGTGAACATCCGTGGCATGAAACCACTCATCAGATTATTCATACACTCTTCACACAAAACAGCAAAGAGGACCTTGTACACGATGTAAAGGAGACTGATTCCTCCGTAGTTCGGCAGTCTTAAGGTTCTCCTTTCTTATTGACTGGACAATCGACATTGCGATTCCACTCATCGGGCATGCTTTCATTCCACATTATCTGCATGCGTTCAACCAGATAATCTTCAGCTGCTGTAAAGGGTTCTGCGGAGAGCGAGTCAGCTCTAGCAGTTTCGTTCGACTTCTTTCTGTATATTGCCACATTGATCTGGTTAACGTCCAAGGACGGAAATCACGTCCATCGTTGTCCAAATCGATTAAAAAATTCTGCTTGACAGCGGTATTTGGGTTCTCATCGCCAGATATTTCCTTCCAAATGCTCAGCGTTAACGGTGACTCTACTTTGAGTTCTTCAGGATGCCCACCTTTATCTCAGCTATTCCACTTTCTCAGCCTCGCGCATTTCATTCTCTCTATATTTGTGTTCTTTTTGTGGAGCATATTAAAAATTAATAGCAGTCAGGAGCAGCTTTCATCTTTCATTGTAGCGTTGCCTTGCTTAGCCGCATGAGTCTGTATGCGGCCTTTTTTTAGCGTGGTTTTCTTCTAGGTCGTGTCGTTAAACCTAACACACCAGTGACAGCTTCTTTAATAGCTAGATAAGTACTTTAAGTGCGTTGTCAAAGTTTGAGAGATTCTTAGGTAGACTTTATCCCTAAAGTTCCCACCGGTAACGATTGTAGCTCTCCGGTGACAAACCATGTTACCCTGTTCTCACTCCGCGTTTCGAGCCCTGGCAATTATCAGAATCAATATTGGCACTGCGGTAGGTTCGGACATAGAAAATGCTGACGGACACGGACGGAAGTCGACCGCTAAATGATGAAACTGGTCAACAGTTGATTGATCCGAAGACTATTAGGCCCCTTTATGGATTTATTCCAACAGCACCTACTTCAAGTTTAAAGTCACTTTAGGAGCGTTCAAACACTGCTCACAATTTGTATGTTTGCTGTAGAGAATCTTGAGCCTCTGTTTTTGGGACTCGGTATTGGCAAATTTTCAGAATTTTCATTTCAACCCAAACTTCCTGTATGCCTATGTTCTGTAGAGAAAGAATATGACTCTGTCACAACTTGATCTATTTGCAATAAGTTCGGAAAGTATATCGTCGGTTGCAATAAACAGTTTTCACACATAAAAATTGTCAATTTCAAAATAACGCCCCAACGGAACTGGAGCCGTTCCCATTTCCACAAAATTACACCTATTCCGGGCCACCCACGCAGCACATCAAGTGCCTTCGTATTCATCATCAGGGAAATTTCCACACACCAGCAGATAAACATCAATTCATCGACCGTTACGCTAAGTACCCAAAATGAGTTACAGTGCACTGGCTGGGCAACAGTCGTAAATATGCTATTTACACTGCTTGCTAAATACCTCATTGTTGGACCACACCTGCAAATTGATTACACATTCAGTTTGTGAGCTACTGAATTGCTCATACGTGCGCAAAATGATTTTTTTTTTCAAAAAACTGCCGACAAAACGAAAAAAAACAACGACACTCTGGTTTCGTCCAAACCCTGGCGGTTAGTCATCGATTTCTGCGTAAAGTCATCGATAAAATTGAAGGCATCACACTCACTTTTAGATCTCCACATCGGCTTGACGACTTTCACCTCGACCATGAAGACGACGGCGGCAATAATAATCGCCGCCAGAGTGGCCTTGGGAATGAACGAGAAGTACGGCGTGAAGAACATCAGCGCCAGGATGACCAGAGCTCCGCAGTATATGTTGCCCATGGGTGTTCGAACGCCGCTTGCGTGATTTACGGCTCCTCTGCTTAGGGCGCCAGTGCCGGGGAAACCCTGGACGAACGAGTTGACTATGTTGGCAGCGCCGATCGCGATGAGTTCCTGCGAAGCGTCCACCGGCTTTCCATTTGCTGCGGGCGAGGAAAACGTAAGTCTTCAGGTCGTCACTGGAACTGGGAAAAACTCACCGAATGCCTTGCAGATGGCAATGTTCTCCATCAATGAGATCAGGGGAACCACGATCAATCCCGAGCCCATGCTGCTAACGAGATCGCCGAAGGACTCTGTCTTCATGCCGTCCGTGGTGTTGGTGGTGATCGAGAATGGCGGCAATTGAAAAGTGGGTAAACCGGGCGGGATGTAGCCAATGACCTTGAAGGGTGTACCATGCTCGGGAGTGCTGAACAAGTAGCCCATCGTTCCGCACACTATCACAAGGATCGCATTGCGGGAGGTTCCGACGATCCAGAAAATCTTGTTGATGTACTTTTGGGACTTCGTCCAGGTTGTCTCATCTTTAGAACCAATCTTGAACGAGGCCAATAGCTGTGGGAAAGGAATACATTCACAATCAGGACGAACGCTTATCAGCAACGTGACTTACCCTCATCGCCAACAGGATCACGATGCATATAAGTCCCAGGATGGTGTCTGAAGCGCAAATATCTTTAATATTCTCAAAGATGTGCGTCCAAATCTGAACGAATGTCGATCCCGAGGCCCTTATGCCAAAGACGTCCTTAATTTGACTTGTTACAATGATCAGGGAAACCGCGGACGTAAAACCAGACGACACGGGTCCTGAAACGAAGTCTATTAGGAAGCCCAAGCCGAAGAGGCCCATCAGCAGCTCGACAATCCCACAGAGGAGACACAGCAGCACCGACTTCTCCCATGATCCCTGCGCCGTTTGAAATGTCAGCAGAGCCGCAATCGCTGTTGGTCCGACCGGAACGTCCTTACAACTACCAAGGAAGATGTATATAAAGCAGCCCAAAAATGAGCCATATAATCCATACTGTGGATGGAAAAAGAAACTGCATGAGACAACAAGCGCCATCGAGTGGGGGGTCTTTCATCTTACAGCTGCTGGAAGTCCAGCAATGCCCGAGTAGGCCAGAGCTTGTGGTATCACAGTTAAGCCGACAGTTATGCCCGCGAGAAGATCACCGATCGCGTCATCGCCGGAATACTTTGGCAACCATCTCGTTATGGGCAGACGTTTGTTTAGCATCTTCTTGGTGAAGGCTCGTCTCGTGCGGTCCCATACCCAGGTCTTTGCGCAGGCAAGGGGCTTTGAAGGCGGGATGATTTTCTCACCATCTTCTGTCACTGTAAAGTAGAAAGAAAGAAAACAAGTCAATGTCTGGAATTGAAGTCATCGGGAAATATAGGAAAAGGAGATGGTGTTGGTGATTCAAGTTTTGGATGAAAAAGAAGTTATATAGCCTTGGTCCTCAGGGGCTTTGAGATTTAACCAGCATACCTCTCCAGCTAGCACGATCTTTTGTCAGCTGCCACCAAGTTTGAACCGTAAATTGGTTGAGGTCTTTCTCCACTTTGTGCGTTATCAGAGACGAGGTAGACCTCAACCCCGTCTCAATAGTTCGAATTGAAAGACTGTGAGTTGCTGGAGCCATGGAGTGGAGTGATGTCCATCCCCTCTACATAACCTAGCCATCTTAAGCGTTGGATCCGAAGAAGCTTAACTAGGTGCATGCCGCTGTACAGCCTACAGAGTTCCTCCTTCAAGTGACATCAACGTATCAACGCAACCTCCAAGTGACAGAACCAAAGTTCGCACGTGGAACTTTCCTCTCGAAAAGATCCTCATTCGCTTAAAATAAAGTCAAAATTTCTGTGCCATAACGAAGGACGAAAAGTCCAGATTGGGTGGTAATTCTTGATGAAAACATTTAATTTGTTTTTTTTTTCGTTTACCGCCAGACCCATCTTCGACGTCAGCAAACGTCTTATTGACAATTTAGCTGTGATCGTCCAATCAAGTCAATGTCATGTGGTTGACGGTTAGATCGTCAAATCAAGTCAATGTCATCTGGGAAAGGAAATAGACTTTTGGAAGATCATCCCTCTGGTATGGGCTTGTGAGTTTTGCACGATCTTCTCAAGGATGATGTTAAAAAAGTCACAGGGCAGGGTGTAGCCTTGTCCTTTTTTACATTGGAGTGAGTTTGTTACCGACCTTGATTGAGCAGCGGAAGGTCTTTGTCTTCATCTTACACAATCAAACGAGTTTCGTAGAAATGCAAAAATTAGACATGGCACTGTATATTCGAAATTCGTCCCTAAGCACTCTATCACATGCGGCCCTAACATCGATATAAGTGGTGGGTGTAGATTTGTACTTCTTGGATCTTTTCCAGAATCTGCCGCTGTGTGAATATCAAGTCTATGGGAGACTTCTTTGGCGTGGAACTACACTGATAAGGGCCGATCACCTTGCTCAAGCGTTCTCCTAAAGTGGCAGAGAAGATATTGTGCCGAATTTTAAGGAACTTCTCGATACTTGGCGCAGTTGTTAGAGTATCCTTTCTTTTGGACCGGCCAGATGACACTGAGAATCCACTTATCAGACATGCTTGCCTTCGACCTTGGGTGGCGTGGGCACTAATGAGAACATTATCCTATCAGTGTACAGGACGCATATAGCCCACTAGTGGCGTCCCCTGGTTAGCGATCAAAACTGTCGTTGTATTATGAGCAATTCTTTGCAGCGATATACCCTGTCTGAAGGCCATAATAAAGGGCCTGCCAGTTGCAAAATGTTAACCTCCCCACCCCACGTAAAAACACAAAGTTATAAAACAGCATGATGCCTTGTATACGGTGAGGTTATGAAGATAGGTTAAAAATTATGTGGATATTCGGTTTCGCTATCATTATTGACAATAAACAATTGGACGTACTCGCTAAGCTGTAGCAACAGTGGTGTAGACAGTAAGTTCTCGGGTTCATCCCAGGTTCCATTTTTCGAGTGAACATCTATTGTTCCATTGTTTTATTGCATTAATTGTCGCCATTTGTTGTTGACAGCACACTTTAGGTCTCCTCTGCTTGTGGCAGAATAATAGAACGCACAACATGAAAAGGTCTGTCTTGGACTTGTAGACAGAAGAGCGAACCAATCTATGTACATATCGTTAAGTATCCCGAAGGTCCTTGTTTAAACATTAAGCAAACGATATGTTTTCATGCTTTGAATGACAACAAATAGAAATACGAGTACTTTTTGAAAAATTTACAAAAAAATCCATCCCTCTGTTGTCCAAACGAGAAAAAAACACATTCTCACAAGAATTTGCTGCCTGAATACAGAAATACGTGCTTTTGGGAGCGATTTTTATTTTATTTCACACGAGATAACGAATTTGAAGCACACAAATTACTACACGTCTCGTATACTAGAAATATAGTGCTTGTCACCGTAAACAATCCCACCGATGAATCTTTCTAGATAGAACAGCATTAGTAGCGACCGAACGAAGAAATTCAGATAAAACCGAATGTGAAATCTGAGAACGTTGCAGCAAAAGTTTTGCTGAATGAGATGAATGAATAAATTTAAAGAAAAAAAAAACATGCGTGAGGTGTGCGTTTTATTGTGGTTAAATGGCCTTCAAAAGTGCGTCATTCGGTCTAGACAAGCGGCTGGCGGATTGGCTTGAAAGGAACATTTACAGTTTTCTTCCAAAAACTGATAAAATCTTTAACGAGCTTTTAATTCGTTTTATCTTGAACATTCTGCTGTGAATTTAAATTTTATTTGAAGCAGGAGATGTCATGAGAAGTAGAATTCGAAAATTTGTTAACAGTTGCGATTGAAAAAATGAATCAATTTTCAGAAAAGGACTATTATAAAGTGAGAAATAGTTACAAATCGAATGTGGTGGAGAGATTTGAAGGGCAAGGATCCCGAGAATGATTCTTATCTTCCCATAGTGTTCGACTAGATTCCAAGGTGCGTTTATTTGCAGAATTGGTAAAATTAATAGGGATTAGCTTCTTCAGAAGCATGCGTTTGTTTTTTAAAAAGTGGAGAGAACCTACGATTTAGTAACGATTCCAAATAGCGGGATTAAAGATTATTCCCATAGTATCTGTTATTCGAGTTTTGTCAGTACTAGAAAGAGGTAGTGCCGTAACAAAGTGCAAGATGAAAAGTGCTTTCATAAATGTCAGACGAACAAAGGATCGCCTTTTCTTGGAGAAAGATTTTGATTGGAACTTGGAGAAAGAGCTGTACAAGGGCTTCTTGTACAAAGATTTAAACAAGAAATTTAAAAGGACTGAGACACGAAATTGGACACGACGTGCACACACACTTGAGCAAGGACCCTGACTTTGACAGGCAAGGACTAATGAGATTGGAAGGAGAATTTTACGAATAATTGGAACGGAACTTGTACTAAAGCTTCGGCAAAGATTTAGAAAAAGGATTAAATTGCGATTTGAAAAACATAAGATACACAAGAGTTTTTTAAGAGGTCATGTAGCCTATCAGGCATATTAAGTATACACACAGAGAGGCGTATTAAGTATACACATAGAGATGTTGATGATGATGATTGGGTGGCACTTATGCCCACAAGGGACCAGGGCCTAGCTTCTACAACAACTACTCGTGTGCTTCCTACTGTTCTCTTACGAGTAGAAGGGACCTACGACTCCGAACGGCATAATTTGAGGAACTTTTCATAGACAGTTGATACTTTTTGAGTGTTGGCAGCAACTCGAAAGAGGGGGTGTAGTGAAAAAATGTGATGTGTCCCGTCCGGGAATCGAACCTAGATTTTCTGCGTACGGATCGATGCACTTACCACAACGCCACAGCAACCACATACAGATAGAGATAAGCACAAAAATAATCGCCGTAGGTCACATGACCTCCGGCATAAACTTTCTTCATACTTTTCTTATGTTTCATCACACTTCGTTGTCATAGTTCTTCCAGAATGCAGGTTTCTTTCTCCCGCATTGGAACTCAAACTCAGTTTTTTCTTGATTTAGTCACTTTATGGCAAAGGATTCAGAAGATAGTAGTCAAAGTCGATTTCAATTTCTTCACAAGTTCGAAAAATTTTTCACTTCATATCTCACACTAGTGTTTTTCCTTCTCCCAACTTTGCATATTTTTTTTCAACGATACCAATTCCATTTCCATTTTTGCCTCAGTGACTTTGTTCTTAAATACAGAACACTTAGCGCAGGTTATGCTTCAATTGGCAAAGGGTCATTCATTTTATGATTTCAAGTTGGTAGCGCTAGCATCTTAACTTAACAAACTTAAGCACAAAAAATAGGAGAAATTATGACTGAATTGCGTGAATAGTTTCCTGGTGCATTCAAGAACAACATTACTCAAATTATGGCCAAGATGTCGTCAACTTGCTGAGAATTTTCCCGAGGTGGCCCTTTGAATGGTATTTTTCTTCACCCTTAATGACAGACTTTAGATAGCCTTACAATTTGCATTAAATGCGTATCGCTGTGCGTGTTTTATACCGCTCAACGAAACCGAAACCTAAATTCCCCTATACATTATCATTTCAGCTACCGGTATGATCAACAGGAGAGAAAAAAAATGAGCAATTTCGCTTCACTGCATAGTCATTTGAGCTTGAAGAGCATTTCAAAATATTTTATCATTATCGCCTAGAGTTTAACGATTGAAAATCAATTCATATTTAATGCCAGGAATTTATGTATTTGTATAAATACATAAATGTACGCTCGTGTAATACCGATAACAGTTGATACTGTCACCACAAAATGACTGAAGGGGCTAATTAAGTTTTTATACTTATTACGCATAAAAGTCAGGGGTACTTCCTACAGCAAGTCGAATTGGAACATTAGAAAATTTCGTAAGAAGCTTTTAAATTAAAAGTGCAAGGTTGAAAAATTCGAATTTTCAAATAATTTTTTTCTACAAATAGGAAACTGCTGGTTTATGTAGATGACATCGACATCGTCGCTCGTTCCCAGTAGTTCACTTTGAAAGCAGTTCCGAAAAGAATAGGCAAATCGAACTGGTATTGAAGTTAACGAGGACATCTGAAAATCGATCTGTCGAACACCGCCTGGAGCAAAATGTGACATTTGTCAGCTTTAGCATCGAATGCTATCAAAGCTGATTCCAAGTAAATGCCTATCGTTCCACTTTTACTTTATGGAGCCCTATGCTAGACGATAAACAAAATAGTAAAACCGATTCTCGGAAGGTGAGTGGAGCAGAAGACATAACCTCGACATCTATCAGTTGTACTAAGAAATGAATGTAATCACAAGGGAAACATCTCGTCAACTCCACTGGAATGATCCATCTAAGAGAGTCTTCGAATCTCAACCTGCTGGTTCAAGAAGGAGAAGATGAAAGAAGTATCAAGTTTACGACATTGTGAATGCAAGGCATATTGGTCTTACGACTGTCCTAGTTCGGAATCAGACCGTCCATTGGTAGCTAGCCGGATTAAAAAACAATACCAGGGACTGTCGGAAAGTATAAGTATAAATTACTTTTTAATGAAAGTAGAAATAGACACAGCGTTGCACCAATGCTATGCGTTGAGTAAATGGCTTCATTCACATTAAAATTTGTCGCTTGCTTTTTGCCTCATATTTGCTATTGGACCCCATGCTCTAAGATTCGTGGATCTAGGCAAGGACTTGTAAAAGTTTGCTATTGGACCCCATGCTCTAAGATTCGTGGATCTAGGCAAGGACTTGTATAAGTTTGCTATTGGACCCCGTGTTCTATATAGTGATTATAACGGATTGCGATGAAATACAAAAATACACAAACTCCCGAAATGGCAAAAGTTCAGAAATGCCCGAAATCCTGAGGTAAGGTAAGGGTAGCCTGGAAAATACCCAAGAAGTGCAAATCGACACTCACCACCTATTCGGCGATTTCAAGGTCGCATTGAACAGTGTGCATAGAAAGGAGCTATTCAGTGCCATGTCTAGTATTGGCATTCCTACCAAACTTGTCAGATTGTGTAGGATGACGATGGAGAACTCTCGCTGCTCGGCAACGCACTGTCATGTGACTTCTTAAATATCATCTTTGAGAAGATCGTGCGAAACTCGCAAGTTAACACCAGAGGCACGATCTTCCAAAAGTCAGTTCAATTGCTGGCTAACGGCGATGAAATTGACGTGATTGGACGAACACAGCGATCCGTCAATGAGGCGTTGGCTGGCATTTAAGCAGAAGCGGCTAAAATGGGTCTGGAGGTTAATGAGGGCAAAACGAAGTACATGCTGTCATCAAAGAAGGACGCACAACATCGACGTCTCGGACAGAGCGTCACACTAGGCAGCAGAAACTTCGAGGTAGTCAAGGACTTCATCTTACACGGCTCCACGGTAAATAGAGACAAAAAACCAGCACCGAAATCAAACGCAGAATCACTCTTGCCAATCGCTGTGTCTTTGTGCTCAAGAGGCAATTGAGTAATAAGGCCCTCTCTCGAAGGACTAAGCTTGCTTTATATAACACCGTGATCATCCCAGTCTTACTTTATGGCGCCGAAACCTGGACATTGCTAAAAGCGGATGAGGAAGCCTTTAGTCTTTTCCAGAGAAAAGTTTTGCGTGCAATTTTTGGTCCTGTTTGCGTTGATGGCATTTTGAGGAGAAAATCTAACGACGAACTCTATGGGCTGTACAGCGACATGCGCCTAGTCAAGCGCCTCCGGATACAACACTAGGCCATGTAGAGCGCCTGGACACCACTGCTCCGGCCCGAAAAGTCTTCGAATCTGAGCCATTGGGACAACGCAACAGAGGACGGCCTAGGCTAAGGTGGCGCACACAAGTGGAGAAGGAGCTCAACCAACTTAGAGTGCGCAACTGGCGACAGCTGGCGAAAGATCGTCCTGGCTGGAGAGGCATGTTGGTTGAGGCCCAGGTCCACCCCGGACTTTAGCGCCACAAGAAGAAAAAGAAGGTAGGGGAGCGGGAGGAACCTCCACCATATTAAGAATTCAAAGAACTGTCAGGATTGGTAGTTTTGGGATTTCGGACTATTTAAGACTTTGTACATATCGGAATTTTTGTCATTTAAGGATATTTAGCATTTATTTGTTTAATTTCGTGAGTTTAGGGATTTTTGAATTTCGGTATTCTGATTGTTTTCCTAATTAACATTCTTCTGCACCAAATTACTGTGCTTTTATTTTTCTATATCTCTTTTAAATTGCGATTATAAATTGTTGAAGTGTTTTCTCTTAACAACAATATGCGATGAAACCCGAAATTGCCATAAATAAAAATTTTCCACTAACTTTGGGGCATCATTTGTCAGTGTTTTCGGTAACTAGTAATTTGCAAATAATGGCAATCTCATTAGGAATTTGACTAAAGTAAATTAGAAATCCGTTTCAGTTGTCAAATGATCAAATGAACAAGAGCTATTTCATGATAAATGGAAAATTATGGTAGACACGATTTATGATCCATCATTTTTCTGTTAATCCAACTGAGACGTTAAACGTACAAATACCACAAAAAATGGATTTAAGTTCAAAAAATTCCATCCCACAATGACTGGCACTTAGTCAGAGTGAAGTTCAAATGTGAACTGAACCCTAATATTCGGAACTCATTTGAGTCATTCGCCAAATTTAGACTTTCTGTTCAAGGCCTTGTTGTGGCTGATTTGCTAATTGTATGTTTCCATTAATCCGTTTTAAATTCATGAAAGAAGTGTGAAGTTTGTGTTCTTAAATGATTCAACTTTCGCAGTCTAACATAAGTTTACAAGGAAGTATCACTTAGGATTTTATTTTTAGACGTCAACAAGCCACACGCCTGCGTCATTTCAATTAGCACGCCCCTTATTGAATGAATTCAACCGTTTAAATGACAAAGGAGATATTGACACCTTCGTTCAAAGCTTCTAGTTACCGGCCATTAGCAGGCTTTTCATATTCGCACTCTGTGTGTCTGTACACAAGACTGCCCTTCCTCACTCATCTCATTGCCCGCGTGAATCGTCTTATTTGAAATGCAAGCCGTGTCAAGGAAAATTCCCGCTCAATCAGACTGCCTGTAATTTCACATGGCAATCGTGTTTCAAATTGCCGAATGATTCGATCTCGCAGCGATAAGCTGTTCGGAACGCTTACGTTTTCCATGATCATTGTCAAGGTCTTTTGGAGAAACAATTTTCCCGGCACACTAGTGAGGTTCTGCCTCGTTGGCGTTCGGTGAGATAAAAGTCCGATTCTCGTAAGTTATTGGCTTACACGGCAGCCGCTGAAAACGATTTCGACACGCCTCAATGGCTCTGCGTTTTTTTCATTCGCTCTGTATTTCTGTTGCATTTGCATAGCGGTGTTATTAGGGTGATTTTGCGATTGTCTTGTTTTCCGGCAGCGAATACGATTGCAGGGGTTGGGAATTTCGTAAACTACAAATAGGGGCTATTACATGACTAACGGAACGAGGGATTAGGGGATGTACAATACTGGTTGTATGGATGATAAGATGGAGAGAAGAACTCACATATGAATTCATTTGATCCTTGGGACCCACCATTTTGGTCTGCATTCGTTGTAATACTATATGATGAGCATTTAAATCCGTCGTTGAAGTACACATGGTCGGAGGCTGGATTCGTCTTCATTGTGAATGAGTCCTGGGGTGCGGTTCTTTTGCAGGACTCCACTGCGGGAGCAGCAGAAAATGAAATTTGTTTGTATTCAATCAATTATGAGAGTTTCTGAAAAGATACAAATTAAACAGATAATTTAGATTTATTATTTTGACTGCTTTAAACTTATATAAAACTTAATTGGATTATTATGATTATCTTGGTCAATGTCTCGTAGCCTAAGCTGCATTCTAAGAATTAAACTTATCACAAAAACATAATAAACTTTTTTGGTTGTGTCTACCTTCCAATAATGATTGACATTCATTCTATATGTGGAGAATGGAGAGAATGAACGTATGTGAACATCTTAGATAAATATTTTTCTTCAAGTATCGAACAATGTCGGTGTACTACAAATGCACCAACTTACACATTTTCAGAATATCAGAATTTATAATAAAAACTTCCTTTGAAAGCATGTGGATTGTATTGGTAAAAAGACCTCATTCTTATGATAGTGTGTGAGGAGGGAGAGGAAAGAAATTGAATTCTAAAGTGGATAAATCTTTGGACTACCGGACATAAACTCGACAAAGGCTTAGTCTGCACAGTCTGCACATAAGTCGAGGCCTTGAACAATGAGTTAAACTACAATTAAAAAAAATTAATTAAATTGCTTGAAGAGTGATTTTATCGGATAAGAACTTAAACAAAAACTTCAATCAGTATTTGTAAAAGAAACTAGACAGGGACTTCGAATAATCCTTAGATCAGGACTTTGATAACAACTTGGACAAATGTGGGATTTGGTTTAATGTGATCATCTTAACCGGCTTTTATGACTGGGACGATTATCCCGTGAGTTGTAAGTAGAGTAAGACTAGACGCCTCAGTTACCCAAGTTCTAACCAGGATCATGTTTGAGGAACAATAACTTCACCTTGGCGATAAGCGAGACTTGTCTAGCACTTCTGCCATTCCATGGAGCACACCGCCCGGTTAAAACAACGCGACACTGAGCGGGGAAAGTATCCATAACCGCCTTGTTTGAATAAGTGCGTTGAAAGTGAAGTAATAGAAATAAAAATGCATTAAAATATAATATCAATATATGAATCAGTGCGTTAAAAAATCTGTCACGTCAAAATTAGCGCGGTACACTAACCTCGGCTCTGCCGCGATTTTGGGTGCTAAACGACATCCATCATGACACTCCCACAAGCAGGCCTACCATACGGCATGCTGGAATAGGTTCAAAGTGCCTCCTGATCTCCCTTGACAGACTGGCTCTGATCAGACTGCCCCTACCTGTCAGGTTCAACACCTTTGTCTGGTAGGCGCCATCACACCAAATGGTCTTTGTGTTGACACTAATTTTAGTGTGAGGGATGTGATTTTGAATCATGTGATTCATATATTCAGTCAAATTCTTCTTGAAGAAGACAAGAAGTCTAGTAAGGACATGAACAAGGATTTGGGAAGGTTCTAGATAGCAACTTGAACAAGGACTCAGCCAAAGTCATGCACAAAAGCCTAGACATAGACTTAGTGAAACTTAAGCAGCGATTTAGGCAAAGACATAGACATGAATTGTAATTTGTGATCCATTTTGAGGTTAGATTTTCAATAGATTTTTTGTTACAGATAACGAATGACTCCTATCAAACTGCTTTTTCTTTAGTGGGGTTTGGCAAGTCATCATGGAGAGACTCACTTGACAACAGCTTTTTAAAATCGTTTGGCCTCAATATGACAATCAGGGTTCTTTGAGAATTTTGTATGCCATTTGAGGGACTTTAAAACCATTGTTTCCAATACGATTCTCGAAATTTGAGTCGCAGTTAACTTCATCAGAATATACTCGATCGGTTGACCAGATCCAGCATGTAAGGAAGACCAAGGCCACATCCAGTACAAAATGATTATAGCAGCTGTAGCTGAGAGTATACGCAAAGACCAAAATGAGGCAACTCAGAATGTTACGGAAATCGTCATCGGGCCTAGCTAATGAACTTTGTGCTTCCTGGAATTCATGCGTATAGTTTCGGTGAGCTCGGGTTTCAACGAAAATGTATTACGAATCATACAAGGACTTGGAATGTAACTTGGGTTACGTAAAAGTTTCCCAGGAGGCCTGTGACTAATTGGTTGGTCACAGTCTTTATACACTTACACACAAGCCTACTTCCTGGAAAAATAAAACATTCCCATCACATTTTTGAGTTAGGATTTGTAGAGCTCTCACAGTTCTATCAGAATTCTGTCACTACCAAGAGCGACCACACAGACAAACAGGTTTGTTGTTTACCCGCTTGTTTTCAGACTTGCTCATAAAACAATTTTTCACTTACATTTTTTTAAAAGAAGAACATTCGGTTGCTACAAAATAAATAGCTCTTCTTTAATGATAGCAATTTAAGGGGCACAAATTAACAACACAAAAGATCCTCTCCCGAAATTTGTGATTTGTTTTTCAGTATTCTCAAGATGAGTTGCCGATTACACTACACTGAAATTTTGATTAACCACATCATATCCTTAGCTTTCCTGTCCAGTTGACAAAACCTTCTTATCTACTCTACACAACTTCTTAAACTCACTTCACACTTAACCTGCATCAACAATCCACTTTCAAAAAATATTTAAGCAAACCTTGCCCAAAACGTATCGAATTCAGTCGACCTGACAACTCTGTTTTGGATGTTATCACACTCGCTGGTGGAATTGTACTGCGTTGGACTGTGAGTGGTTTTGTTTCTTCTCATGTCCCACCACTTGGTATGTGTTTCTTGCATTTCGGGTACTTTTCAACAGACTCTGTGCAAGGTCTCGCCTGACCTTCATTATTTCCTTACACATTGTCACTTCATAAATAATGTTTAATTAACTACAAATTAAGTGCACACTTCTTTCTCAAGTTGCCCGCAACTTTGCAGCAAAACAAATGATTGTCATATCGTGGCAATGAACATTCAGATTCTGAGACGGATTAATCTGTGCCACGAGTTCGGAGAATTATTGCGGTTAGTCGAAAGCGAGCGCTGTTCAAACGAAAATTAATTCGAAACCAATAAAATGATATCTAGCGGTGATTTTTATTTTTCGTAAACTCTTGTTCGAGATGCACAATAATCATGCTAATAGCATTCGATTCATGTAATTCCCAGCGCGTTTGATCCGACGCCGCTCAATATTCACGAGCACTGTTCTCGCCCAGCCCCCTGAACGTCGTGGAAAATTCCATTCGGTAGGTGCCTGCATTTGGTTTTCTCTCATTAAGTGCAGCCCATCCCTTCTATCAGTCGCATGTACTTCATTAAAGACAGGTTATCGCATCAAACATGAATGTAGGCCAGTGGAAATTTTTAAATTTTCTTATGGGAATTTCGTTTTTGAAGAACTAATTACTCGGAGAATGCGTTTTATGACTTCGGAGATGCGACCATTGATTAGGGCGCATTTATTGACTTGAAAAGTGTCTTTGCTTAAGAATTCAGGCAGACAATGGAGTATTCAGTTTCCTGAGTGGGTTTCACTTTGAAAAGAACAATCCATGTACCCGCACTTTGTGTTGAAGAATTGACTTAAAAAGGGAGGAAGTGACATAAGTTAGATGACACTTGACAGGTAGCAAATTGTTGTGAAGCAGGTATCGTGTAGCGTAGGTTTAAAATGTTATCCTCGTAAATATTCCCTGACATGTAGAAAAATGACACAATTTCTAGAACAAATGTTAAAGTGCATGATGCGATGTTCGGGGACTCACCAAATTTGTGTTAGAATGGTGAGTGTAAGGCGAATAGTGGCAAACGGACTATGATTGAGTGCATGATGTGTGCTGTATGGTGTTATGTAAACAAATTCCAAAATCAAAATTCCCAAGGATAGAATCCTAATACCAAGAGGCTTAGAAACAGTTACGTTGGTAAGAGTGGAGTACGAGGTCTCCCTGCAACTTAACTGTTTGTCACAGATAGGATTAGGAGTGGATGCAAGGTTAGTTGTATTAAATATTTTTTACCATGTTTTCGAAGCATAGGAAGTTTCTGTGTTTCCCCAAAGCATTAGTTCGAATAAAATGGTTTCTTCAGAAAACTGCTCATGTTCTATGTGTCATTTTTATATCACAATAAAAGCGGGCCTACAGTTTTTTACCGACTTCGAAAGGCGAATTTCAGAAGCGCTTCATAGACAATGAATACTCTTTGAGTGTTATCAGCAAGATTAAAGTAAAAGTAAAAGAATGTTGACTGTCGGAAACGAACCTGAGACATTCAGCAGGTGACTTGACGCTTGTAAGTGTTGTTTAGCCCAAAACAGTGCATTTTTGAACTAAAGCTTTGCCCAAATGAAGCACCAATCATGACTGCTGTACGCAAGTTTCTGAAAAAAGTTTGTCAGACTGGTAAGCTAGTGGGCAACATGGTCCCCTTTATTGTGCGGTTCGCACAGATAAGAATATGACTTTTGTGGCGGAGAGTGTCAGAGTTTACGAACCCCCTCCCCCAGTTCAACAATTTACACACTAGCGTGAAAAAAATTCTACCTACACAAAGATCTTAAATTATTCGCTTGAGATTTCTATTCTAAAATGGCGCACACAAATAGTGAAGGTTCCCAACCAATTTGGGGTGTGAATTTGAATGCAGCGGACAAGAGACCGTGCTAGTTGAAGAGGCATGTTGGTTGAGGCCCAGGTCCAACCCGGACTGTAATACCAATTAAAAACAGAAGAGTCAAATATAGCTTCTGAGTCTTAGCCTTAGAGTAGCTTGGATTGGACGCCGATTTTTGGCGAATCATATTTTCTGACAAGGGGCATTTTTTATCTTTGTGGCAATAAATAAATTTGCTACATATGGGGATTGGAAAGCCCGCAATAAAGCAATGCATCCACAGAGAGTGGCATTTTTTGCTGATTGTAGAATGGTGGTGGATTGCCCATTTATCTTCAAATATGAAGCTGTGAAGCACCGTTTTGGTCAACTGAGGGTGTTTGCTTCATGCGGAATGGCAATCAATCGATGTAACATAAGATTCCTATATCGTGTTATCAGCCGTCTTGACAGTGTCATTTAGCTGCCTAGGAACTGCACGGAACCATTCGATCTCTTTATTTTGTGGTGAACCGTGAAAGACAGATGTTATACCAACTATATAAAAAGAATTTAAGTACTTAAGACCAATATCAATCAAGGAACACATGAGCTACAGCCCGAAACCATCAACAAGGACTTTCGGGGTCAAGGATGACAAAATGCAACTGTCGAGCCAGCCCCGTAAACGACTTTTTATTCCATAATTGATGGGAAAACATTTTCTTTATAATTTTTTTCATTAAATTGCAGTGTAAAAACTAAACTTGTTTCTGTCCGCCCTGCAGATTCCATACTACGATGTTGTACGGAAGGTGCACGGACCAAGCATTGCATGAGGTTTAAGTGAGACTTAAGAAGGACTCGCTTTTCAAGTAAATCTTATGACCTTGCATCACATTCTCTTGTGTAAGCGAAAAATAGACCTAAGATCTTTTAGCACTTTTAGCACAAACGAGGAACAATCGCTTTTGTTCAGGAGCTGATTCTGGCTCTCCGATAATCTTATCACTCCCCACAAATGTTTTTTGGTCTTAAATATGTCTGAAATCATTTCAAATTGTATTGCTGATTAAAGAACAATATGAGAAATACATTCCAGATGTTCCGTGTTGCAGTCTTCAAACAAGTGTATTTATTTTAATTATAAAGTTACTGTCATTTTATGATATTGTCGTTGTCTTTTAAAGCACGGCTTGTTTTCAGGCACCGGTTTCAAAAAAATTCTCGCTTTTATGATTGGAATGCGTTATCAGTAATCTTTGATATACAATTTCCGCTTGACAAATACCAGTGAGTTTTTCAAACCCGGACTGAGAGTGATGCGAATTCTTAGATTCATACCTGCTTCAGCAACAAATTTTACATTCCTCGGAATCACTTTATCTCCTGACCGGTTTGTTGGATTTGCTCACAGAAAGGCTTAGAATCCAAAAGCGTAAATCAACCAGTAAGTTCTCCATCAGACAAGTGTCATAAAGAGTGCAATTAAAGTCGAATAAGAATTTAAATCTTGAACATGCATGTCAATTGAGACCAGTTCTCTCTGGATCGACGAAGGTTCAAACTAGCTTAGCCCGTGTTTGAAATTAATTCCAATCCTTACTTGTAATTAAAGCTTACATTAATAGATGTTTGGGGCGAGCTACAGTAAGGAATTATTGTGTGCTTAAATTACATGCAGCACGATACAAATCAACACCTCCCCCAACGAAGCTACTGCATGTTCGGTCTTTGGAAACGAAAGTCAGTTACCGTAAACATGTTCATGTAAGTGATTCTACAAATTGCTACCATAATGCATTTATTAAAGATGAAAGAAAAAAAAAACACAATCGATGCAATGCCTGATCGCGGCTGAGAGTGACAGTTGTTCGAAAAGATGAGGGGAATTGACGTTTGTCGGTGCAGGAATTTATTTCTTGTCATAATTAGACAGCTGCTGTCAAAACATTGCACACTCACTTTGTTCTTTCTCCGACTGAGATGAAGAATTGACTACAACCGGACGTTAACGTACAAGATCCTGGTTGAGATGTTATGTCATTTACTCGCGTGGGAATTCCCCGTGCTGTCTGTCTATCTAACGCGCTACAGCACGTCTCTCATGACTGAGAAACACATTCCATATTATTTACTGGTGATATAATTTAAATTCAGACTTGTTATTCAACACTTACATTGCCACAGAATGAACGATCAGAATGACGTTTCCCACCACCACATATCGTTGCTGAAGCATTCAATAATCGACAAATTTCTTCAAAAAAACGAAAAAAATGCCAGAAATATTCACGATTAAGCGAATGAGCTTCACTCGAAGGAACAAGTCTGTTGAGTTGGCGGCGATATCAATCAATTTGCGTCAACAACTTTACATACCGCACGGCCTACATTCCATTGGACTGATTGAGAGAGATAACTCGAAACCAACTGAACTCATACTGTGCCCCTTCAAAGGCGACGATGACCTGGTGGCGATGTGCCGAAATCTGTCGCCAAACTGTCGTTTGAAAGTGAATTCAAATCTGAAGCCAATCCATACCCACCTCGCAAAAATGCGTATCTACTCCCCGCTCCATTCACGTAATCACTGACACAAGCTTGTCACTCTGACACATCAACACATCATTGACAGTTAAATGTCACTGTTATTCAACCGAAGCGCCAATGGTCAAAGCTACGTCCACCGCATCGATCAATCGTGCCCGCAGACAATTTCGTGCAAAAGATCACTTTCGAAGCGGCGAAAACGTTAAGCCTTGAATATTTTCCGGTACTAACGAAATGCAATGCCATCACATTAGCTGCAACAAATGAAAGCAACTTGTGCTGTCAATGTGACAGGAGACCATAAATAGTAATTCCAGATGGATGGCGTGTGGCGCACAGCGTCGTCTGCCATTTGGTCAATTAAAATTGAAAATATCACGCGTAGCTTCCGGTTTTGCTTGGCATTTTTGTGTGTGCGTTTTCTTGAATGTATTTTTACTTTCGGTTTTTTTTTTCTCCCCAAATTTCGCGAACGCATGTCGACGGCGCGGCGGCGAGTCCATTGAATGATTGTCCCCACCGCACGTTGGTTTTCCTTAAATTGAATTAAATCATACATCGTCTGACTCAGAGGTAGCCATGGTCTTTTTGGGAAGAGGGTTAGTCGGTTGTGATTTTTTTTTTTCAATTCTCGTGTGCAGCCAGCGGCTAGTGGCTTTGTTCGGCGTTAATTGTTTGACATTTCGTTGCGAAATCGCTCGGCCGTTGGAGTGGATTCGTGTGATGAATAGTTTCAAGTTCAGAAGCTTAGGCACTGAACTCATTTTGAAGTGGTTATAAATTGTTCGGCTTGACATTAAGCTTGTCAAGTAAAATTATTTTTGGAAGTTTTTATTTCTGCGATAGCTATTCATTTACTCGAGATCAAAAGTGTACATAATGTATTAATAGAGTGTCGAGATGGAATGAAAGAGACAATTTATTGACAGTTACTCAAAGAGATCAACTTAAAGATCGGGTATTGTTTTATCTCGAAGGGAAACTTTGTAGACAAGGATTGAGGAATGCATTGGGATTATTTTATTAAAACTAACTTAACTTTATCTTAATGTTCAGAACAAAAACATTTCCAAGGAAAGACGTACTGTCGGTTGAAGGTTCCTACTACCAGTCTAGATTAGTCTTAGGGTAGCAGAAATATGACCAAAAATGTCAATCTCCACCCGGTTAGAAGAAATTTACAAAACTAGAGATGGGAAGATATAAAATATCTTGGAAATTTAATTTAATACGCGGATGATTTCGGAAACATAAGAACAACAAAAGTGACATTCGACATTGAGAAAGCAAAAAGCGACATCAGTCAAAGATGGAAGAGAAGAGGGATTGCCAAAAATCAGTTATTGATAATATTGTCATTATTCCAGCTTGTCATATGTATAAAGTGCATTCGATATGTCATAGAATTATATTTTCTGCAAAGGTCTATAACTGCAGCATCTTCTCCTTACTGCCGAGCCTAGGCATACCAAATGCTATAGTTTTCATGACTCTGTTGCAGAAATTTGACTGAATTTGAGCGATGATAGGGGCTACCTAATAATAATAATTGAGTGGCACTACAGCCCACATGGGACCAGGACCTAGCTTCTACAACAACCTAATACCGTAAAAAATGCGAGATGAACGCTCAGTCCAGGAATTGAACCTCTGTAGGACCTCTTTCACTACCCGCACAAATATTCACACTAACAAAAAGGAATGTTTTTTAAAACGCAAACTATTGACGCAGAACTCGTCGCTCTGTGGGCTCCTGGCGGCAGTACGTGGTACTATAAAAGCGATTTATAGTAATTTGGCCAAAAATACGGAACATATGGAAGTCAAGTCTTCAAATATTACATCAAATGCCTCGTTTGGAACCCGATTTCTAAATCTCATGTCTGCTTCTAATGTAAAACTAAGGAACACGTTCACGTTCTCATTCAATTCGCAGCTGTCAATTGTCAACAATATAATATTAAGTATCGGAAAAGCAAAGCATGCCATAATGTTCCACAAACAACAAATTTGTGATTGCCTTTTTCGGTAATGTAATTTTTAGGAATCAGATAGAATCCCGAAATCAAAAACCAGCTAAACCGAAAATCCCGAATAGACCCAAATTTGAAAATTTTTAAAAGATCCCCGACCCAGCGATGTGCCAACTACTTTCATCCGTCCGAAGAAAACATGCGTCCATTGAAGGCTTTCAAAGTGGCACCCCGGGGCGGCGATAAACCTCTTATAAGACTTAAGTTTCTGTTCGGTGAGTGACTTCTTCCAGTTTAGAAAGAAAATTAATGACGTACTTCGTAACCCAATCCGAACAAAATTAAACGGCAAATGGGGCTGTTTTTTTTTCATGTGTTTTGTAGAAGAACATAATACAGCGCTGTAACAGTTTTGTCCTTCATGAAGTAGTCGATGTAGAATGTGCATCCAATAAAACCGTGGCCATCAGCTTTCAGGACAACTGTGACCGCGTAAATTCCACTGTTACGACTGTTTCATATTCTCCGATGGGCACCAATGAATCATAAAATGACGCCGAAACTCCTTCGGATTGCTCTTAGAAAGTGCCAAAAACTGCTCTGAAGAGGTCTGACGATTGCACTTTTTGTCCGGGGTAAACAAACGCGGCACCCACTCTCATGCCCAATAGTTTGTACTGGTTCAAGCGGGCTACTGTCGTACCTTCGATCGTTGGTCTGCCAATACGAGGTGGTGAATTTTCTTCACATTGTCCTCAGTAGTATGTAGATAGGTAAGTGGAGGTGGCACGTTGCATACTTGGGCCATATTAGGCCAATTTTGATTCCACACGGGTCGCTGATCCCCTTTTTTAATACTTTTGTCGTCTTAAAAGGACAACGTACGACCACGTCCACATCCCTTTAGCTTTGAAGGAAGTCTGTCTTCGTGTGCTCCAATGGCATAGTGACCGGTGATAACATCTGCTTCTTCTTCTTCTTCTGGCGCTACAGTCCGGGGTGGACCTGGGCCTCAACCAACATGGCTCTCCAGTCAGCACGATCTTTCGCCAGCTGCCGCCAGTTGCGCACTCCAAGTTGGTTGAGGTCCCTCTCCACTTGTGTGCGCCACCTTAGCCTGGGCAGTCCTCTGTTGCGTGGTCCTAATGGCTCAGATTCGAAGACTTATCCTATCACAAACTGTAGCATGTATTTCCAAACTTTAATTTGAATAGTTACTTTTCGGCTGACTAAGTACATGCTCCCCAGGGTCAGCAATAATTCCGCGGTTTTTTTGTTTTCTCTAGACAGAACAAAGTGCAGAAAACTGGTCGGCGTACAAATAGGACACTTCACCTTCGCTAAGCACCTAAGTCTACTTAAGCTTAGTGAAGACTCCTTTTGCGAAGCCTGTGGAGAAGGTGAAGACACTTCAGAACACTTTCTCTGTCAATGTCCCGCCCTTGCTCGTATCAGGTGGCGGCTGTAAAAAAAAAACTTAACCTCCTTATAACAGAAGCTCCTGCTGGTCTTCCTTCGGTAAACCAGAAAACTACAGCGAACGAAGGTTAATGCCAGGCAGTACAATGGACCAGTTTTTGAGCCTGAGCGCCCCAATGCAGAGTTTCAAAAAAAAAATTTTTCGGATATGAAACTATATTTTAGTTTTGAATTATTTGCTCATAAATTTCAAAACAACAGCCATTACCACAAACAGACACTTCCCTATACATATCTTAGGAACTGACACATCACAGTCACCACCATCCACCAGATATTTTGAATAAAAGGAAAAGGAAATAAATTACTCAGCTTACTACGAGACGACATGCCTCCCGACCCAGGTAGCACAAAATAATGTCATTGCACCAGTCGCATCAATACATCAAAGTTTGTGCATTCTTGCCAGCCTGTTAGTCTGGTTCTTCGTGTATTTAGGCATCTGCTTCAGTAAGTCATTCGCATATCTTTAGTATCAGCCGCCACACGGCGACCTCCAATTTCGGGCTAAAAATATGTATGTCGAAGTGCGACAGATGTAATTACAACTATTTAGCACCATGAAGCACGCATTTATTGCTCTTTCATGCCCTCTTAGCCATGAGTTTGCATGTAAACGCTCATAAACGCGCTAAGTGCCCACCGCAATTGAAGGTTATGTGGTCAGTGGTCGTGAGGGACATTAACCAGTCTTAAGGAGGATGCATTTGCACTGCAATGTGCTTGTTGAGTGATTGTCAAGTACCGGCTAACAGATGTCCTTCAAACCCAACCTTCTCGTATGCAAATATACACAACAGACATTTTCAATCTTGGCGCTCCAAAACACTTGAACTTTTCGCAGCAGATGTCATAAAATAAGCGTCTTCTTTCTGATACAACGACAACCCCTTCACAACTTAATTACTAAGGGCAGCTAACAAAACGATTTTCAATTAAGTAGCAACACTTTTAATTAAGTATTCATAGCGCCGAAGCACGCGTCGCCACACCGCGCTGTCGGGCAGTCATTCGCCGCCATCGTATCGATTGAGCACAAACTGTCATAACTAACTGTCAAATCATTAGTTGTGTGTTCGCATTAATGAGTAAACGGTGTGAATACAGTGGAGAAAAAACGGGAAGAGAAAAAAAACAAACAAACCCGACTACTTGTCGACCAACCGACGGCGGACGGTGCCAGCACAAAGTTCTCGTGACGCTCCCGCAGCGCCGATACCGCTCACGACCGCATTCGAACGTGAACTTGAAATCTCGAATTTCGAATCCCGATCTAGTTTAAACGACATTTGTCGCGAATATCTCGTGACTTGATACATGGTTGGAGTGGAGCGGGCTACGCATGTGCTATCAAAGGTGAATGGTTTAGTTGAAGGATTTTCCTCCAATCGCTGGCTAATTGCCTTTTGTATTTTTGTCATCTAAGCGCGCTGATTTACTGCGTTTAACTGTTGTGCGCATTGTGAGTTGTAGAAAGTACGCGCAGTGTATGGTAATCGATACACTTAACATTTGCAAACAAAACATGTTCGCGGGCCGCCGGTAAGGTGCACGCGTTTAAACCCAGTTCTCAGAGGATTTGTCTTGAAAAAGTAGGTAGTACTTGATCTGATAGCGGAGAGCACTCACGATCACGATCTCGATAGATCGGCGAGTTAAGAGATGACATTTCTCAGGGTGCAGCAGAGCTGATTAGAATTGCAGAATGTTCTGACAGAATATCCGTGTAACGAGATGAATTGCGAGTGTTGCGGTCATCTGGGGGATTACGCCGATGATTATGATTAAGTTGCATCGGCACGGACTCAGCTGGTGTTGATTGATTGATGGGCTCAACGAAAGTCGATGCTGACGTTTGGCGACATACGTGGGTTTTCCTGTTATTGGTGTTACGGAGTGAGTTTCGGCAGATATGTATGTCAAGTAAGCAGAATTAAGAGTATGTTAGGAACCAGATGCATGTCTTATATCAAAAGATATGACACAAAATAAACATGTTATAGGCAATCCATAGTTTGAGGAATCACAAAAATCTGGAGCATTTCTATGTATGTTTTGAGTGTCTCAAAACTGAACAGAATTCTTTAAAGAAAAATCTTTATTCATTGTATGTGTGGTCTGAAATAAATCTTTTACGAACCATTCCTGACTTTGATGCGTAATCGAAATCTAGATCTATTCCATCTCTCGTCCGCGCGAGTTACACTTAAACATAAAAAAGGTTTCGTTTTCTTTTTTCTACAAGCATTCCAAGTTTGAAAGCAAGTTAGTTTCCACGCACTGCCTGTGCGATCAGCTGTCTGTCTTATACTAGAGCTAACGGTTTATTCTAACTAAGAGAAAAATGTCAAAAAGCGAAAACAAAAGTATTAAAATGAGTAGCCATTTATCTGACAAGGTATTTTATCAAAAATGAAAAAAGAAGAACATGCATTGCTCCATAGCGTGGTACTTCATACGTGCCACAGGGATCATGCCAAATTGACTCTGATTCTGATTTGACATTCCGGATGCGCGTCATATTGAGAAGCTATTGTGGATATTCAAGCGATGTTAAAACGGATGGTCCAACCATAATGTACGATGTTAATTGGGAGTCAGTTCTTCACATTTCTTTGCTTCCGTTTTTGATAAATCCTGTGCCATAATTTCAAATCAAATTCAGCTGCGTTCACACATCAACATTCAAAAATTCAACTGCGCAAAATTGTCAAAATCTGCGCAGTTGTCTGAATTCTTTAAAAAAATTCATGTTTAGCAGATAAGTTAAAATTATTACAACAATCTGCATAAGATTACTGTCTAATTTTTGTATTTATTACCTTATTTCGCATTCATGTCGTGACATTGGGTTCTAGTAAACCAAATCAGTGCGTGCCTATTTCTTTTGCGTTTGAACGTTGAACGTTGCTTGAATCAAATTATTGTGACACGCTCTGGTCTCGGTTACGTGTTGCAAGTAAATCTGTAGTTTTTGAGCTGCTCCTTTGTTAATGCTTCCACATTTGTGGATTGTTATCGACCGACGTAATAACTTCATCAATTGATGTCACGCAAATTGTGTATGATTTGAATCATCAATGGCAAATTATCCCTAAGAATGCCGAGAATTATATTTCATCAATTTTGCGATAGTTTTCAACAGCTCACGAGATCGAATTTAAAGAGATATTTTTTTGTCTACTTCTTCCAGAACATTCTGCATTAATTTACACCGGTGGTGGAATATTTGTTTTTTGTTTACTTAATAGATTTGAGAAAGCCGATGATTTCAGGAAGATATTCGTTGAATGAAAACGTGGGCCCTATGTAGCGATGGTTAGGTTGTTCAGGAAAAGGAAAAGGAAGCCGAGTCGAACAATTGTCAGAAGTTACGCTTCATTTTATCTTTGCGATTATCATTTCTAAAATTCACTAGGTTCCCTAAAGCTTCCCCGACATGCGTAAATGATTTTTGGAATATAAAAAAACAAATTCCAAAATTTTGAAAGCACAAAACGTAAAGCTATTTGCAAACTGTCTTGGGTCTCTGTTGTGTACCTCGATACAAGACATTCCGGCTGTAAGGTAATAAGAAAGGATGACAGGAGGACATCTACCCTTTAAGGTCAATACAGCGAATAAAAACACTTCTCGTCAATTCACCTAAAAGAAGAATACCGTACATATATCGCTCCCTGTGATACTACTCGGATTCTTGGACTTAAATGCGACATCACAAGCACCTACAATATCATGCAGCTGAACCAGGAGCTATCTAGTCGAAGCAGGTGATAACCATCAGAAGAACGACGAAATAAAGTGTTTCTAGTGTGTTTCACCAGGTGGTGCGGGCTCAGAGAGAAGTAGAAGAAAGTTAATCTCTTTATTACATACCATTACGACGACCTTCGTATGGAAGTAGATAAGAGCGTCCATGGAAACGTTTTAAGTCCCAAGTTCCTTTCCTGAAATGAAAGCTCTACCGCTTTCGAACTATTGACAACACTCAAAACGTACCAAAATGTCTAAGCTTCTCAAATTTTTACTCGTGAGAGATTTATAGGACGCACATCACGAAAACTGTGGCCACCGTGGCGTTGCGGGTAAGTCCAAGACTCACATGCCGAAAGTCGAGGTACGATTCCTGGACTGAACACCTCGCATTTTTTACGGCATCACCTCTTTCCAGTTGCTGACATAACTCAAAGAGTACTTACTGTCTATGAAAAGCTAATCAAATCTCGCCGTTGGAAGTCGGCACAAAATTGTATGTCGCCTTTACTCGTGAGTGAAAAAACAATAACACGCACAATACAAGAAGTTGCTCAAGATGCTAGGTCTTGATTCCATGTGGGCAGTGTACTGGCTTCCAATTCTATCTCCAGGCTTTGCGGAAACCAAAAAAACGATCTAGTCGAAAATAAATAACGTCTTTCTTTATAGTGAACTAAATAACATGCTTCTACCCTTCAATCAGCCGAGAGTAAAACAAATAGACACTTTAAGTAGAAATTCCATTACGACTGAAAAATCTTAAAATCACTCGAGAAACAAATACATAATTTTCGAGCACAAGGAATTGTCGACATTTACCAGTTATCTTGGTTCGCTGCCATTTGTTAAGATTGTTTTACCAAGTCTTCACGGTTACCGATAGCGTTTCACATATGAAGGGGAAATAACCTCACAGTGGACGTTGGATACAAGATGCTCCTTCCGAATCGCAGCATTCTTTGAGAGAAAGGATGGATACCCGTACTGATCGAAAATGCATGATATCCAATCGTGTAGGATCTTTGGTGGGTCAGATTGTGTACATTTACGCCCATGACGCCTTTTTTGCACTCCCCATCGTATATACTATCCAGTTCTGAGTTGAGTTGCTTTAGTTAGTACTTCGTTGAAATGTAGGTTTCTGAATGGTCGCTGGGTAGTGTCAAATTCTATTAATCCCTCTTTAGTTCGACAGTTTTGTACTTTCCCATGGAATTGCCGAACATTTGGGATGCATTGGTACTAAGCGCTATATCCTCTTTTAAGAAATGGACATACTTATTTGTCATTTGTCGGAGAATGTTGTACGAGTGAAGTAATTTTCCTGCCCACGTGCATATCTCTTGTATGCAACGAATTAACTCTGAAGTAATTGGAAACTGTTACACTTAAGGGGTCAAGGGAGTATTGTACGCAGGAAAGCCCTCCAGGCCGCTCAAACCTCCGTCAACGATTTAAACTCATAAGGAGCTAATCCCAAGCACAACCAGGCGAGTTCATAGATTTGATCCAACCACCTCGTCCTGGATCTGCTGAGAGATCGCCTACCTGATGGAAATAATTTAATGCACGCCTCGGAAGTCGTGATTAAGGGGTTTGTTTTATTACCGTATACCCGGGCCTTCTAACACCATTGCACAGACAATAATTCTCATAAAAAAAATTACCTTTATTCGCGAAAAAGTAGAAAATCTACTACAATTGTGGTAAAGTACCGACAATAATTGGGGGACTGTCGATGGAAGGAGCGCAAGTTGGACATCTTAGTAGGCATCTCAACAGACCGCATCAGTTATATCTTTCATTAAATATGAGGGGAGTTGACTGCGCATTTGCTTATTTTGAAATAACCGCGGAATAGCCTCAGAGAAGTCTTAAAACAATGCGAAGGAGTTTCCACATTGTTTTGTAATGTAACATGCATCTACTAGTATACGGAGGAAGAACAGTCGAAACAGTGAAACGGCGAATACGCTACGCAATGGTAAAGACTGTCCTATTCCCCAGAATGGTAGTGATCATCGTTTTCTGGAATACAAAAAGTCTGATCCACATCCACTTCTTAGAGAAAGCGAAAACGGTCATAAGGATTAATTGTGCTGAATTATTGATGCGATTCGATGCCAAATTGCAGAGAAAACGGTCACTTTTGAAGAAGAAAGAAGTGCTTTTGTGACACCTCATAAGAACTGACACCTTCGTCGATCTCACCATCACGTACTCCATCAACCATATTCTCTAGATAATCTATTGAGAAAGTAATCGATTACTTTTTTTGCCTTAGGTTTTTAGTAAAATCAACAAATGGTCAAAATTGATACTTTAAGACTTAGTAATTTTCGTTTTGTTTTTTTCATTTTTGTTTTGCATTGCAATCTAATTTTGTATTTAATTGAAAACTGATTAGCTCCCAGAAACATCACAGTTGTTTTAATCAGACGTAATCGTGAAGGTGAAGAACAATAGATTGAAACATGCAAGACACTTGCTACATCCAGCTCATCCACTTAATCACTTCGTACAGGTGCAGCGAGACCGATTGTCAAGTGCGAATGAATTTGCTTATCGACGATTAATTAAATTCAATTGCAACCAATGTAGGAAAATGTATGTAATCTGATACCACATTGCGTCATTCAGAGACGTTGCTGCTGGGCTGCAACGGTTGCATAATCGCAATAGACATTGTCTTTCCAGGCGAATAATTCCTCTGCGCTAATCCGCCGACAAAGGCCTAAAGTATGCGCATGCCACCGCCTTAAGTCGTATTAAGATCAATCTCATACATTATTCATGCGGGCTTAGGCCAAGATGAGTGCTTTCGGCAGGAACATTGCAGCGAGCGTTATGTCTTAAGACTCAATTAGGCATCAATTATCGCGCATGGGCGGAGAAATGTCTTGGGAGACACCTGCTAATTGACGCATTTATCATGGGAGTCAAACTCGATTTGCTCGTGCATGTTAATTTAAACGGTGTATTTATTTTTTATTCATATTCAAAGTTGTAGTAAATGGAACAGTTCTTTAGGGATTGATTGGCCTTAATTAGCCACGAGCGAGTTTTTTTTTTTTACTTTTCGAATTATGAATGACGAACTGGACAAAGGAACATGTATTTCCTCCTTTTAGAATTAATTTTTTTTACATCAACCCGTCGTAGACGATGATGTCAACGTTGTTGCTGTAAGACACGTTTTGAAGGCGCCATTTGCTTAATCGAAGTGGTAATTGAAATTCTCAACCTATTTATTGTAGAAATAAACATTTATTGCGACATAAAACGAGTCCTCGGAATTAAGTGGCGTTTCTCATTACGATAAATCTAAAAAGACGGTGGGATTTATAATAGGGTAGCCACTGGGAAGTTTGGGAGAGTCGCAACTAGAAAAAACTGGGGAGTACTATCGTTTTGAGATATTAGATTCAAATCCTATTTTCAAAGAAACTGATAAAGGATTTTCCCATTGTCAACGCAAAGTGAATGTTCCTTGAACTTACTTGGAAGATGTTTCTATAGCAATTTTTCGTAAATTCTCATCTTTACACTAAGTGACAGAATGCCTTTCATAAACTTTCGGCCTACAGCTAAGACCCGAGCGTCGGGAATAAATCCACTTAAAACGAAATTTCTTGACTCTGCAGTCCACAAGGAACAAGGGCCTTCTTAACCAACTACTGATGTTTGAGAGCTATTTATTAAAATTTTTAGAAAATCTTTCATGGACTTTGAGAGTTGTTAAGGTTGAAAGGGGTGGATCCTTGAAAAAATTGAAAGAGACGAATGAAAGCTTAGTTGGAATTCGAACCTCGACCATGTTGCCGACATTTAACTTCTTCAGGAAATATGAAATGGCTAAGTCCAATTCTGATTACTGCCGAATAGAAATTAATTTTAAATTCTCCAATTCACAATCCAAAAAGCTTAGAATCCCAAAAACCCAACGAATTATGGCTAACATGCACATTACTCTAATTCCGCGGCTTTTCATCAACCAACAGCGAATCTATGCAAGGGGTCCCAGAAGACAGTATGCTCTGAACAGTGCTGAACTGTAAAATCATAATCCGCCACGGTTATTTTAAATATGTGCTGAGCGTATGCTCCAGCTATCCGATAAGTAGATGGTTCTCAACGTACAACGCCTCCAGTTGCGTACTCCATGTTGTATGAAGTCCTTCTTCTAAACTTGTGTTCCCTGTTGCGTTGTTCCAATTGTTCGGTTTCGAAGACTTTTCGGGCCTGAGCATTGATGTCCTATGCTCTACATGGCCTATCCATTTCCATTTACCATCTTATGTGTTGTATCCAAAGAAGCTTAAGGTGCCCTACATTCCAAAAAGTTCCAAACATTCCAAACAGGACAAAAAAGAAATCACATAGAGGAGGTCTTGGATGAAAAAGTCATAAAAAATCAGTTCAGTTCTTCGAGCGAGGGTTCTATCGAGGGGGATATGTACAGTCTAAGGTCTTCGGGAATACGCCAGCTATGATTATAGCTTTGGAAGTCAACATTACACGTTTTTTCGCGAGATACCAGCCGCAATTCTCGAATGAGTCATCCCAATTCGATATTTCGAATGACCCCCCATCAGAAGAAGTAGCGTCGAATATTTACATATTAAAATTTTCAAAAAGTAAATGTCATGAATCGTTGTTTTGAGTGATAATACAAATTTTAAGCGCACTTTTAAATTGATGCGTTTTATTTTACATTATCAATCGACCCACACGATGAATCAAATTCTCATTTACACCCAAAACGAAGTGAAGTATTGCCCATTGATAAAAGTGTCACCAAAATGAATGTTTCAGAAGCCGGTTTGGTGTGCTGATTTATTTATAATTTAATGCACATTTTTAATCTCCCCCAAAGCGCATTGTGGCAATAGCGACAAGGAAATGAATTTCGAAATCATTTCTTCTAATCCCATTGTCGAATGGACTAAAGACGACTATTTCCTTTCATTGGCGCCGCAAAGTGGTCTATTCAAACCTAACTCCGAAACCTCGAATCACGATAGTTTTTTCTGAATATCTCGCTTCTCATGGCCACCGTGCACAAAGCCATCTATCGACAGCTCAATATTTTAACAATTCAATTATTCTTTTGATCACACAATACTCGCGCCAGTCACACCGCAATTGTCATAATTAAACATAATCAAAATCAATGCCCGTATTCCAATTACCAGCAGCGCCTTGTATCCGATAAATCAGCTGCACTAAGGCATACTCATAAACTATAAATCCCTGCATGCAAACACATATTATTTATTGCAATCTCAAAAAAAGAAAAACTCACAACTTCTCACGTTTTCCCACAAGTCAGGAAGTTTTCCATATCACCTGCATATACGATCCGTGCAGTAGTTAATGTCGACGACGCGTTTGCATTTCAAATAGAAAACAGTGACGTTAATGGAAATTAATATTCAGTGACGTCAGTGTGTATTTGAATACAACAAACTAAAGAAACGAAACAAGAAGTAGACACAGTTCTTGTCACTCGAAAGGGCCTTGAAGAAACGGCTTCCAATGTGTCAACCGTCGCCGCCGTTGAATGTGAAACCCACCTATACAGATGTGCATTAGCACATTAAGCGGGTTTTTATGGTCAGCTTGCATTTGAATGAGATGAAAACTAATTTCGTGGCTTGACATTAATGCGTTAACAGTCTTGGGCACACTTACCAGATGACAACTTCAGTATGATCGACACAGAATACCCCGCACAAGTGATCAGCTGCAATGAGAAATAGGAAATGAAATTATTAGTTTTTTTTTTGTTGGTGTAGTGGTACTTAAACTAATTAGTGTTGGAGGAATTATCATTTTGTGAAACATTCTGGTGAGGTTTTCGAGATCATCGACCGATTTAGAATCGCGAAAACCTGTTAAACGAGTTCACTGAAATCGACGTCAATTTTTTATACAATTTGCGCGTGCTAAAGGGATTGAGAGTACCCTTAAGTGATAGGAAATAATTTATAGCACTGACGAAATGTGTAGAGGAAGACATAGAGAGAGAAAGGAATTGGGTGGTAATGGAAGAAAAACATAGATCAGCGTTAGTCTGGTACGACTAACAACGACTAAAATCTAAGCAGCGACATCCAACTATATATTTTTGAACCTCCAAAGTCGCATACACCACATCGTTAATTTCAATGCATTTCCCTTGAAGGCGTAAATGGTCAAAATTGATACAGGCCAGTCAGGTGGCTCTCATAGCACACCGTTTGAAGTAAATCAATGCCAGTTGTATCTCTAAATGAAATTTGGTCATCTTGGTGATAAATTTGTTTTAAAATTTCGAAAATGAACATATTCTTCCGGGTATATCGTTCGATATAAAATCTATGTTATCTTAGGCCATAAAAGTTTGCCAACACATCTAGATACCTTGATCCATTGACGGTAAGTATCCTTCAAGCCGTTAAATGCTATACAGCATCACATCATACAACTCGAGTTTCTAAACATTTTCTCACACATTCATAGGATGCCCATTGCCGCTGTGGAACCCAACGATGTAAACAAGGGAGCAAAGCCAAATATGTAAACCGCATATGATAAAGGGGTCACCGTGGCACGCCGAGGTACCAGGTTCGATTCCTGTACGAACCAGGTACGAAGGCACCACCTCTTTCGAGTTGCTGACAACGAGTACTTACTATCTATTTTAAAATCTGACCGTTCGGAGTCAGCGAAAATGACTGTAGGTCAGAAAAATGCATGAAATCTTTATTTGAATCGATAGTACGGTCCATATAATTTAATGTTTGAAGATTATTTCATGCAAATGTTGACCTTAACTGCGCCGCAAATGGTCCATCCGCTTAGTCCAATTTTGGCATACTCTTTCCAACATTTCGGCCGGTATCTCACAAATAAATGCTTCAATGTTGTCTTCCGATGCGTCAATTGAAGCGGGCTTGTCTGTATAGACATGAGCTTTAACATAGGCCAACAAAAAGTAGTCTAAAGGCGCTAAATCGCACGATATAGGCGGCCAATTGACCGGTTCCGAACGTGGAATAAAATTGTCACCGAACTCGCCTCTCAATAAGTCTGTTGGGCGTGCTGTGTGGCATGTGGCCCCGTCTTGTTGAAACTACATGTCATGCAAGTCAAGCTCTTGCATTTTGGGCAAAAAAAAGGTGGATATCATCTCACGGTAGCCCTCACCATTCACAGTTATGATGCCACCAGCCCATAAACCGCACTAAACTGTGACTTTTTCTGGATGCATTGGTAGCTCTTATTTACGTACCCTTTGAGCCAATAAGGAACTGACCATAAAATGGAAGAAGCACGTGATGATACTGTTAAGCATGCATTATCAAAATAAAGTTCAATATTTGCAAGTGTTGTTCGTTTATAAGACTATTCATGGTTAAATTATAGATCAAACTGAAAATGTCTGCCAGTGAAACAAAACACGAAACGTGAGTCAGCTGTTTAAGCCAGAGTTGCCAAAAAGATAATAGCTAAAAAATCACTCTTTGGAAGCTAGGCCCAGGTCCCTTTTGGGCTGTAGTGCCACTCAATTATTATTATTATAAAACGGCTGAGGATTGTTCACATCAGTTAAATGCCTTCAATAACGACTTGTTGTCACCATTTTCACAGGTTTAAACAACTCAAAATACCGCACACCGCCTTGGTGCCACTTTTTACAAAGTGTCGTCTTTGAGGTCTAGCGGTTGATCTGGGTTGAACCTTCATCAGTTGGGATCTACGCCTCATCCTCTGATTCCTTTCTTTTGTATGGAGAAAGCAAAAGTTGACCTTTAATTTTCATTTGCCGGTGGCTTAACTCTTGTACTAGCCATCTACGAAAATTCCAATTCTTTCCCCTCTCTCTCGTAGCCTATTGAAAAGAACTTGTCTTCATTAGGCCAGTTGATTGGCGAGTTGCGTTTCTTTTTGTATTTTCAATTTCTTCTTTTAAAAGTTTTTGGAATTAAGTATTTTCGTATTTCTTTGAGGTTTTTCACATTCGCCGTGTAAGACATCGTTCACATTAGTCGTGTGATGGCACATATTCACTATAAGCTTCTCGAAGTAAGTGGAAGAGATTTTACAACAGTTTTCTTCAAACTAAAGTGCAATTGAATGGATTCATTAAAGAACCTCAGGTTTTTGCTTAAGTCGTTTGCAGCATCCAGATGTTGGGTTACAGTATACAAAATGTCTGAGTACGAATACACGAAAAATGTCATACAAAACATACTTATGTTCCATATTCTGTAAGATGACAGAACTAACTATAAACTAAAACGACAACTTTCGCCAACGCTCAATTACTTTCATAGTGAGGGTAAATAATTGCATTTGGCAATACTCTAGCCGCTCTCTTACCTTTTCTGTAAAGGGAAATAGTGGTGACGTATGACAATAACGTTCAAATTTCACGTAAACTTTGCAACAATTTTTTCCCGAATTTTTTCACCCATTACTAAACTGTGTAGTAGGAACGACAGTTACATGCAAATCATATGATGTAAAGAAAACATTCCCTCCACCTGAGTTAACAATTTTTAATAATCATAAATATTTCAAATGTTTCCAGGTAAACAAACAGTTTTGTTAACTCGCATTTTAACACCCTTTTCACAGCCATACTCAAATCAACTGAAATGTCAACCAACGCTTAATGTACGTACAACTTTTTCTCCCAGGTCTGATCCCATTAGTGAATATCGCAAATTTAATGACCGCCGTCACGCCTTTTCAAACGCAAGGAATTTCATGCATAATTAACCTCTAATTGTTTGAAATTACTGGAATTTTACTCAAAACTCGTTCAATCAATAAACAGGCATAGGCACATATTCTGTGTCATAGTTCTGTGAAACTTTCTCTTCTCATATCCAGTCCTTGGTATTTATTAATTATTCAAAAATATGTGTATCAATTGAATGTATTCCTGCTCAGAATGAAATGATGTATTTAAAACATGATTTTTGACTTCATTCTGAGAAGATATGAAAGTGCGCCGAGCGTAATCTAACTTGTAAAAGAAACCGCATTATCAACCGCTTCAAGTCCCTACAAATAATAATAATTATAATAATGGAGTGGACCAGGGCCTAACTTCTATAAAAACTACTTGTGCTGTGCGTGCTATTCTCCTCTCACGAGTAGAAGGGACCTACAGTTTATCGCCGACTCGGAACGGCTAGATTTGATAAGCTTTTGGTAGACAATTAGTACTCTTTGAGTGTTGTCAGCAATTCGAAAGAGGAGTTGTCGTAAAAAAATGCGAGATGTCCCGTCCGGGTATCAAACCTTCACATTCTGCGTGTGAGTCGAGGCTTTTACCCACTACGCGATGTCGAACACAAGTCCCTACTTACAACTTGCAATTCATAGACGTGGTATGGTCAACTCAAATTTGGTAACCCCTGTCTCATCTTAAAAGCAGCAGATAGTTGTTGATCATCTGTCATCTGTCAATTTTCGTTAAAAATTCAACTGAATATATTCTGAAGACGGGCAGTTTTTGATTTTAAGATTTTGAAAAGATTGGAAATGTTTTACACTGCAGCAAATGTTCGCAAGGAAATGATTGTTAGCAGTGAAAGTAGCAGGAAAGAGCTTGCAAACAAAATCAAACAAACGCAAGCTTCAAATTTTGTTGCTTTAAAATATTGGTCTTCATCTTCATCATCATTGTTGCAGTGTCTGACAAATTCGACCATGGAGAGTTACACAGAAGATTGTTGAAGTCTTTTTTGAAAATGAGCGTTCACACCAAAGTGCATTTCGTAATTTTTTTGTGCAGCATAATCGACCAAATGGATTCTTTAACAAGCCGAACTGCCACTTTTAGGCAAATGGGAATCCACGAGTGATTGTTAAAAAGCCAATGCAAAGACTTACTATGAGGTGCGGTTTATGGGCCCGTGGCATTATTGATCCGTATTCCTCGAAAATGAGGTGAGCCAAGCACTTACCGAGAATGGTGTTCGCTATCACAAAATGCTAACGGACTTCTTGTGACCAGTCTATATTCTTGAGAATATAGACCTGGACGATATGAGCTCGCAGTAGGATGATGGCACGTGCCTCACAACGAAACAATGACTCTTTTGCGTGAAAAATTCAAAAGCCGTGTTTTCTCACATCTCGGCGATGTTTTGATACCGTTGGATTCTTTTGAAAAAAAATTAAAATAAGAAGTGTGCATCAGTAAGCCTAGAACAATTGAAACGCTAAAGGATGAGATAATTCGGCACATAAACTACATTGAGCCTCAATTATGTGTCAGAGTCATTGAAAATATGGACCATGGGATAGATGTAACCGAAATTCTGGCCAATATTTTGTTTCACACATAATTGTCATAGATTATTACATTAAAAAATGTTAAAATGATTCACAATAAAAGTTTTCTTTACTTACAATCGTGCGTTTTCGTTGAACCACCCTTTATCAATTTTTCCAAATCCGTATAGTGACTCAGGAGATACAAAACTACAAGAATCTAATTTATAACATTTCGATGACTGTTTATATAACAGCCTCCGTCTAAATGCGTGCCTTTAGTAAATTCGCAACAAGCTTAATCAACAATTGTCACAGAGAATGTTCAGCAAGCATGCAGCCGGTGAACGTGTGCAAACGATCAAACAATTTGTATCAAATTTACGTTACGCGCACAGCTGTAAAATGCAAACAATGGTCAGGCCTGGCTTGTGACAATCACCATTTTATTTTTGCTACCATCTCGGTTTTTATTTTCGTTTTGTTGAATACTTTTGTGAAAACGCGCAAATGTTTTGCTACTCGTGAATCAGAGGTGAAGCATTCCTGAGCACGTCGTTCGGAATGAGCTACCGTACAGATAGTGTTCAACAATGAAAAATTCCTGCTTCCGATTTCCGTAGTAAAATTTGAATTATTATTTTTTTTTTGCAAAGGCAATGATTGCCGCCGGTATGCAATTAAAAATTTGCATGGATAAACGTTAGAGTCATGAAGCTGAAAGCAGATTCTAATTTTATACCAGTTTGTAGGAAATTGGCGTAGAATTATGGGAACCACAACTGTGAGGGGAGAATTAACAATATGCTGTTTGCTGTTTGATATGTTTAGGGTTGCAGTTCGGTTAGCTTTTGCCAATTTTTTATGACATGACTAGGTTGCTTAATGTCGTAGATAGTAAGTCAATTGTGGAATCATTTTTCTTTAATATTATTCAACTTCTAAGTCAGAAAATGGTGTTAAAATTCGAGTCGACTATAACATTGCTTACAGAAAAAAAAGTATCAAATCAGCGTTCTTGCCATCTATCACACATCCCCTCTGTGACTGTAAAGATCTTGCAAAAAGAAGGGGTTACATTCAGGGAAATAATTTGTTGGCAACCTAAATGAACTCAGTGACTTTAGTGTGGGACACATCAACAGCTACATAGGTAGCTCACGATGGTTTAATTCGTGCACAATGGGCATAATGGCGACCTAAGTGTGGTTGCATACGCTCTAATACTTTATAAAAGTTAGGTTAGGTTAAGTTCGAAAATTCGCACTAATCAACCCGATAATTCTAAACAGGCTACTTTTGGGGTCCGTTGTACGGCGTTCCATCGCAACCTTTCATCTTCAGAAATCACGGGAGTCATTCATGTTCAGTAACTACTCGTACTGTGCATACTTTGTATTGTATTAAGGAACACTATTCTGTGTTGAAGCCATATAAAAGTTCAGTGGCTACAAATTTCAGTTTCATGAACTCCAATAACAAATAAATTCGGTGGCACTACAGCCTACAAGGGACCCAGCCAAGCATTTTTCAACTACTCGTTTTGTGCGTGTTACAGTTCTTTAACGAGACTTACAGTTTATCGCCGATTCCTAAATTTCCTTAATTTAGAAATCTCTTCATAGACTTGATTATTGCCAGCAACTTGAATGAGGTGGCGCCGTTAAAAAACAAGATCAACGCTCATGTCAAACCAAGGCCCAAAGCTACAGTGATCACCTGCTTAAAGGTAGGTTAAGTTAGGTTGCTAAAACTTAGTCCATCTACTGGTGGCGCCATTCTGATGCCAAATGCGGAAGGGATTGCGTTCCCAGGTCCATTGGAATTCTCTTACTTCACCTATTCCCTTAAGCCAGTTAGTCTCCTGATCTTTCCTACTTTTACCTACTTGACGTAAAAGTCGTAAAAAAGCCTGGCTTAAGGGTAAGTTACACCATAATTTTTATAAAGATCAAATAGGCAAACTTCGACACCATACTTAACAAAGATGCCCCTAACCAAAGTTATAAGCTTAAGATGGCTGGAAATCTAAATGGAAATCGAAAAATGAGTATTGAAGTAACCCCCAGGAAGCAACATCGTCTAGACGCCAACTTTTAACTGATCTTTATGTTCTTGTTGTTTTTTGGCCAGCCAGCCAGTCTCCAGTTTTTGAAAGCATTTGATGGCTGAAACGAGTGAATTTCCTTTTCCGTAAATTTACTCATTGAGTTCCCAAAGTTGATTTATAAGCTCCTACAAACAAACAAACTTACGTTTCTTAATGCGCTTCATTTGTCCTCGTCATATTGAACAAACCGAAAAACCCAACCACACACACACCTTAAATAGTTTAGCCCCGCGCGATCCTTCTTTGGACTGAAAATACATCCCAAAAATTGAAGACTACGATTTCCGTTCCTTGAACCACCCACATAATCGCCAAATTTCTCGTGACTTCCCGCGCTCAAAATCCAAATCGATTGGCCCAATTAACCAAAAACGACTCTCAATAAAACATAACCTTACATTTGGCCGTGAATTCAATGGAAACTATTTGATTTATACAAAATTCGCTAACATTTCGAGGAAGTGTCTTGCTTAACGGGCCGCTGCCGATGCGAAAATGGCACAAAACCGTCGACATTGATGACGAAACACAACGTGAATTATGGCTTCTGTCAGACCATTGCTATCAACCCCTTCAACCCATTACGGTCGCGCGCCTGACACAAACCCACCGGTTAATAATTTAACAATATGCTAATGAATAATTTATATGGGAGTTGAGCGTTTCATTTCTTTTTTACCGTCTCAATCGAGCAGTGCCGGTGACATGTTTGTTTTGGAAATCAGCGCGCCACGTTAAGGAGTCCCGGTCTGTCAAAATAAAAATAAAAGTCCGATAATTGGATGCTTAGCTGCTTGACACGATCGGAGAGTGAGAGAGAGACTTGTATGATGACGGCTGTGCGATGTGGACTTGAAAAAATACTAGCGCTTAGCACCACCACATCCATGAAAAGTTGAACAGAAAGCTGTGCAGATTAAGATAGATGGAGTGGAATGTTTTTTGCATGAAAAGGCAAGAAAACTAAAAAATCAAAAGGTCATGTATCGTGTAGATTCGTGTGCGGATTTGGGAACCTGTTGTGATGCAAGTTATGGGCTTGCTGCAATGGTGCGGCCGATCGTGACGTGCTTTGAACTCGTAATGCCATTTGCGTAACTGCTCCCAGGAGTATTTAATTTTCGCTGTAATTAATGGTTAGGATTTTGAGTGGAAACTTATCTAAACATCCATGTGATTGTTCGGCTATGGGCTCGTAGGGTTGTGTGTTCTTTGTGCTGCACGGTTAGCAATTCGAGGATTCTTATCCTGTTTTTCCAGGCGGAATTTCGCTTTAACAAATGCCTTTCCAGTCAAGGATGAAACTAACAAACAAGTCAACATAAGGATAAATAAATGATCATTGGTACGAAAAGAACAAACCATCTAGTCGTATAGAACTTAGCATCCTTTGACCAACACCAAGTCGTAAGTAACTGAAATCTAGCTTTAAGAAGAGGCACTAGTGCGTGTATGAAAGGTGACATCTTAAGTTAATTTTACTATAAGACATTATAAAAATCGCATCTTCCGTGACAAGTCATTTAGGTTTCAAAATAAATGAAGATTAGGAAATTTCATTTTCATTTTTTTCAAAAGGGAAGGGAAATTTCAATTCCCAAATTTTTAAAAGGTTAAGGAAGTTCTTTGTAAAATTAAAATTGTGAATTTTATGAAAACAACACAGTAAGCAAATATAAACAAGGAGATATTTAAATTCCTCTTCTTTTGCCGCATGATTTCAACTGACAGCGTTTTTCATAAGCTCTTGTTCTGGAAAAGTGAGAGCTGTATTAACCAGCCGATTACTTCCTCCTCTCTTTTCACAATTTGAGCTTATTTGCAGTAAGATGTAGCAGAACTTGATAGTTATAAATGTACGCCAACAAATCGTCAGTACATGTTAATAAAGTATACTTCGTATGATGAAAAGATATTTGGTATATTTAAGTAGTAAGGACGTGCGTTTTTGAATGTAGGAAGTGAAATGCTCTTTTTATAGTACGACTAAAAATCTCGAAGAAAAAACGACTGAATACACACAATTTGAAATGTATAAAAACGACTTCATATTCGTATAACACATCACTCAATAAGTCCCGGGATATATAGGGGGCGCCACTAATAAAAAATAATATTAAATTAATAACTTTATTAGTGGCACCCCATATATGTCCAGCGACTTATGTATACACAATCTCGTATTAAATATCTGACACATTAACACAGTATTAATTTCCGAACATAATCCCAAAATATATATAGATTTTCAATCATTACTGACGTGAATACATCGACAATTGGATTGGATTTTCGCCCAGTAGTGTAATAAAATAACAGATGGGAATTCATTTTGGTCAAAATGTAGTCGAAAGTTCAGGGATTTTGAAAATGTATGGATTCACGCAAGGGATCTCTAAAACAATCGCGAAACCCACGGATTGACAATAGTGTGGGAGAAAGATCTTAAGTGGTCGAAGACGAATATCCCTTTCATTTCTTCATCTCTGTTTTGCGACCTGAAATATTTTGTGTTTAGACTTCAGAACTATCTGATGACAACATTTCGAATTGTCTTGTCACAGGAAATTGTTAGTTTGAAAACGGAATTTTCAAAACTGTCTTCTTTAATTTAGAGTAAAATACAAACTGAAAGCCATCGTATCCTACAAGAAGTTTACACGAAACATTTTTCATCGATTTTCAAAGGTGTATTTGGATATACAGACGTTTTGGAAACGATTGTTTTAGCAACGATGACAAATAGGAAACAGACGGATTGTTAAAAAACATCGAGAATACCAAAATTATGGCTATATCGATTGAGGAATCAAGTCAAGTGCTAGAAGAACTTCAAAGAGAACGACTTAAAGGCTGAAGTCCTTTCAGACTTAAAGACAAGAAATGTCTAAAATAATTTTTGACGCATGAACGACCTCTCCAATAGTGTAAAAAAATCATTGTATTGTGATTATTGATGAACAACTTGCTCAGAATTACATCAATATCGATTTCAAAGCCGAATATTTAAGGCTGCAGGGATACATTCAGCTGCAAAAGCTAAAAAAAATAACAACTCTATCTAAGTCAATTGTTGCGTTTGGGGTGGCGTTTCAGGAAATACATATTATGAGCAAAGGCACAATGAAATGATATGACAATGCTCATTCTCTTGATGGCAGGTTAATAAAAAAAAACACTTAAATGAAATGGAACACCCTTACCGGCAGTATAACCTAAACATTCGAGTTCCCTTCCTTTTTGTCGACAACCTACACGTTTGGGGATCAGCACTTCCGCTAATCCAGATAAGAACCAGAAATTGTCTGAAAAATTAGTTTGTTTCTTTGATCTCAATTGAGTTGAAGGGCCATCTCTAGAAAGGCAAAAGTCCCAAATAAGATGCTTGTACGAAAATACATGCCAACTTTGTAGACAAGGCAATACGCAAAAATCGTATGCCACAATTATCATGTAACAATCAATACCTTGGTCGTTGTTGATTTTGTGAAGCTTCGTTCACTTATGTTGCCTGATGTGGAAGAGAATTGAATGATTTTCCACCAAAGAATGAGTGAGTTATTAAGTAACGTCGGAGATTATAGCTAAATTTGGTATCCAAGTTCTTAGCACAAATTCAAATATGAGGATCCTTCTTACTGCCGTTAGGTTTTGACGAGCGCAAACTGCACTTACATACATCCTAATGAGGAATTATGTCAGCCTTATAAAACACTCTGGTTATTCCATGCTGACTCTTTTAATAAACACAACGAATAGAAAAAAAAATATTTCATTGACGCCATTTTAAGCTTTTGACGAATCTGTTGCTTTTTTGTGATATATGGTCCCGTTTTGTAACAATTAAAAACAAAAGCCATCCTACGACAGATCGTCTTATTTGGATAATGACTGTTGCGAAGTTCACTTCAACTTCAAGAAAAACAGTACAAACATATCGAAGTGAACAGATTTCAAGTGAAGAGCGTCATGCCTAGAGAAGGTAAACGCTTTGAAACTGTTTATGTTTGTATACAGTTCAGTACAGTACTATGGATTAGCTTGTGTGGAAAAAAACTAGGCTATATGTGCCTCACTCCGAGTGACAAAATTTAAGAAGCTTTTCCCCTTGTCAGCGACTGTTCCCCCAGCACAAGGTTTGAATCTATACGCTGTCCCCTTCACCACAATTGCCAATTAGTGCGCATGTATCACTGTATCACTCGTCCCATTAAATCTGGGATTAAGCCAACAAAATAAAAACATCAACAATTCGCTTTAGTCATTCTAAACTTTCCATATTGTACTCAATGACCACATGTTGCCTGTTTTGTTTTCATTTGCGTTAATACGATTGGTATACAAACAGACGTCCAATAAGCTGTCAATAATAAAACATCTTCACAAAGCAAAAAACGAACGGATCTGGTGCTCACTTCAAGCTTGTCGCGAATAAATTTGGTTTGTAACGTCGTTTCGAGATGAATTCCACACGAAGTCACATTCTGCTGACGATCGACTATTTCGGACGTGTCTCTGCTTTCCCTTTCCCTGTGCATAATTACCCGAATGTCAGTGCAATGTTTTTTCTATTTTTTGTTTGTTTTACGAACGTTTACAAGAGCGGATTGATGGTAGCAACCTTGTCGAAACCACTATCAGCTGTATTAGCGTCTACACGTACCTTGAACTTGAACACACTCGGTCGAAAATAATGTACGTCCGTCACCTCGACCAAATGCTGGGTCGTACACGTACTCTCACAGCTTTGCCAACCTTCCGCCTCGTGTCAAACAGAAACCTTTGCGCCCAAATAGAACACTCCCGTCGGTGTTGTCACTTTCAGTTCATTAAACGACGCGAAAGCAACATTTTTGCACAATCACACCCAACCGGTGAACTCTGTAACATAAAGCACAGAGAAACAAGTAAATCTAGTGAACAGGTTTACGTCTACACTCTAGACATTCACTTTGTATGGGCGAAGGTGTAGACGGCAGACGCTCGTATGGTGTCGATATCGCCGCCGGCCGCGAGAGCAGGCCCCGTCACAAATCGGAAGCCGCAATGATGAATATTCAGTCAGCTGGCGCGTCTCCGAATACGCATCCCCTCAAGGCGGTTTACTCGGCAAAGCAAGCAGTGCTTTTGGTGGCTACAAGCATTGCAATTGCCGATCGGAGCGTTCTCCCACCGTTTGGACACGTGCCCTCGTCTAAGCGGTGGCAATTTACTGCCCCGACCAAGCGTTGCAAAATTTCCAATTCCATTCACGAGAGTGTAGCCGCAGTTTGCGGATACTGGGATTTATTATTTTTTTTTTGTTGCTTTATTGGTGTGGATTTAGAACAGATGTTGTAATACTCATTGAACAAATCGGAGTAATTGCCGTTCGGAGCGACATCAATTGATTCAGGTGGCGACAGTGAGTCGATCGATTCCGAGGAAATGGCTTGTGACGGCAAATCGATTGCATTAACAGTTATTGATGTGAGAGAGAGAAGGAGAGATCGAATCGAATGACAGCAACGATTATGAAACATTGTATCGAGAGAGTTAATAAAAGAGCGTATTAGTGGGAATTCAAGGGCGGAAAAAACGCTGGAGAAAGTTCTTATGTACACGGGGTTATTGATACTTTCTTTTCATCGGCTTTTGGCATTTAAGTTGCGATAGTTCAAGATCAAATGATTCCACTGAAAAATTCTTACCGCTGAAGAATGCTACGAGAGTGAAAGTTAAGGCGGACTTGTATACGCAAGTTTTTGTTACTTAATTGCCGGGAGTCGTGCACGGCTCCGAAAGTAAATAGTACCTATGACATTTATCTTTTATAAGGTTTGGTTTTAATGCCTTTAAGCTTTTTGAAATTTCTTGCGAGGGTAGCCTGTGGAAAACCATATATTTAGTTTTTTTATTTTTCCCTGAAAATATTGATTTCTTTATCAATGACAGAATTAATTCGTAAGAAAAATAGCGGAAAACTATCAAATGTAGTGGAGATCCTTTTCATAAAGGCAGTCGAATTTATTTACTAAACTGTCATGAAATTCTTGGAGAAAAATCTTTCACGTCAATGCTGTTTTTAAAAACTAACAAAGGACACATGTGAATGTCTAGCAAGCTTTTGGGCGATTAGTAGACGAGGATGGAAAAATGTCAAATCAGATCTTAAGACCCAACTATGCTCCAACATACCAAACTCAGAAATTCGGTCTGAGTTCGTCGTAAATTCTTGACCGAGAAGTGACTCTTTCAATTCTAAAATCAAACAGAAATCGCACAGGGCTATAAGTGAACGTGTGGCACCACTTCGTAGCCGTTCTCTACCAATTGGATCATGACGTTGACGGCGAAGGTGTGATCCGGTGCGTTGTCGTGCCAAATGGGGCCCTTTTTCTGTAACACGACGCCGAATAAGCCCAATAGCAGTGCGCTGTGACCGTTTTACTTGTCTCTGGGTAGTCGATGTAGATCATCCCTTAAAATTTCTTGAAAACGGTGATCGATAGAACAGTCTTCGCCTTCTTCGGAGCACTTGCGAGGTTATGTGTATTGCTTTGACTGTCTCTTGATCTTTCATGTATCCCAGCAGGTTAGTGTTTCGCCGACGGTCACAAATCGATTCAGAACAGAAAACTGGACTGAAGAAGCCCCACGATCTCGTTTGTGTTCCGGAGCGGCACTTATCGCGCACACAGCATACTCTTGTCCAATATTACATACAGGATATTATTCACGCTGTCTTTTCAGATGTCTATTACCTCAGATGTCGCCATGGTCTACCAACTCTAGATTGTCACGTTGTGATCCGTTGTAGTCACATCGGGCATCTCGAAGACTTTGGGCGTCTTCGTAAACATCAGACATCATCAGACAAAGATTTGTGTTAGTTGTGTTCGTAAACTGAAAATCAAATCGTACTAAAGCAGGCCGTCCGTCTTATGTTCTGTTCATAAACGTCGACAATACGCAGTAAAAAAGTAAGCGTCGGGCAGATTGCGCAGTCAAAATAAAATAGCTGCAGAAAAGCAGGCAGATCTGATTTTTGAAAAATGTGGGTACTTTTGTGGAAATTTTAATAATAGGCAACTTAATGTTAATATATTCATGCAAGGAAAAGAAAAAGTGGACTCATGAGGATGTGAAATTGCTTCTTGCGACCCAATTGGCCAAGAAACCAGACTTTTTTGCAGGGAAGTAAAAGAAGCTATTTTTGTGGAGATTGGTATTGCAGGAAATGCAAACTACCAATAAAATTGCTTCTTTCTTCTCTTTCTTTTCTTTAAGTTTCTCAATTATCAAACTTGTCCTTCACAAGAAAACTCAAAACAATCCTTTTCACTGACATGACGTTTATGAATAATAGCGTATAAAATGACTGCAGCCTGCCTGCCAACTGCATGCAGAAAAAATATTTTTTTCAGTTTGTAGACACAAAGCAGGCAGACAATCGTATGACAAATGACTGCGTTTACGAAGACATCCTTTCTCTCAAGATTTCGAATGGGAAAAGTTGTGAGTGCCAAAATAACCTATGGTTTGAAAATACAACAACATTAAAACCCAAGACGCCCCCTCCCCCTATTTGGATTAACTCTTTAAAAAAAAAACCATCTTTTTCTGGGTGTAACTGGCACTTGCCCAGTTCATTTGCCCAAACAAGTGCCCAAGCAAATTGTTAACAAACAGCTGTAGATATTTCCACAACTGTCTTTAAATTTATTTGCATAATGAACGGCACTCCCAAAAACAGTAAAACTCTCCACCTGAAGCGTACAATATGTACGGCAAATAAAAAGTCTATATGACACCTTGTTCCTTATTTAGAACTATTAACTGGACACAAACATTACTGACGACAATAGACAACATTACTCATCACTCGTCAGGTGTCAGGTGAATACCCCCTGAAGGTGCTAGTTTAAGATCTTTGCCATGAGTAAGATAGTTTTATTTTAATTTTATCATTGTTGGAGGGATCCTAAGAATTGAAATTACTGGGAGAACAATTATCGAGGAAGTGGTTTCAATTTTCATATTCTTAATCGGGTTCTTTTAAGATTAAGGGAAGTAAAGCATCTGTGTAGTAAGTGAGTAATTTAATATTAAGGAAGTCGAAGAAAATAGGAAGGAATATCTGTGACAATGAGCAATCAAGATGTGAATCAGTATTTCTTTTTGAAATGCGACAGAGGACATTTTTAGACCACCTTTGGTTGAGCAGGTGGGTCGTGTGCAAATGTGGCTTTATGTGTTAACATGTGTTCGTATTCCTCAAGTCAGAGCAGCGTTCTTTTCATCAATGGGGATTCTACCAGCTTTACAGCAACCTGGGTTGTGGATATGACCTGGTACACAGCACATTTAGAGATTTAATTGCTCAGCAATCTTATCTAAAGATGTTTGACATTTAATGACCGCTCTCTAGTTTTGTGAGACTCATTCCAAGGCCGTAAAAGCTGTCCAATTATCCGTGAGGCTCAAGATATCCTAATCCCACTTCGGCTAAGACAGTGCGTCGCTTGGCACTTGGTACAGCGGTTGGGGAGTCTGTAGAAAAGATTAACATTGGTATCACTTTTTTAACATTAACACTTTTTCAACAGACCATAAATCGAGCTCTGGAAGAATAGTGGTGAAGTTTGGCTCCAAAGAGATTCGGTCCCTTAGTGGTCCAAAATTTAAAGCATGACACTGACTTTCTGAAGGATTTTAGAGTGTCCTTGAGAAACAAGGCATTGTGTTGATAAAATCAGCTTAAAGGATCCGCTTTCCGCCAACTGATGTGTCTAAAAGAAGGATCTAGTGCATCTGCGAGGGTGATTCTGAGAGCCTCGCTCATACATATTGATGCCAAGCGTTGGATAGTAAAAAGCACACTGCTACCAGTCCTTATAATAGAATAAGGAGTACTACAGCGGTATAGATCCAGGATATCATTGATCTAAGGTTGGTTGCTAAGTTGAAATCAGTGAGACTTCCCGTCAGGTTATTTTTGCGAAATTATCGTTGATGAAGATGGTCTTCTTTGAATTAGCTTTAGGACAAATAAAAATTGCAACTAATTCTCATCGAAAAGCTATCTATCAAGTGATTGGACTTTGTTGAACCCTTTCTTTTGGTTGTTTTCCCTGCATCAGCCCTGTGCGAATAAGCAAAACCCACAGCCACCGAACAAACTCCATGAAATCAATCAAATTCAGTCTAAAACATGTCACCATTTCTAAGTATGAAAGGTTTGCATTAACGCCTTTCATCCTCATGAAAAGGATTGAGGATACTTCACACACATCTCATGCTAAGAATGGAACCACTTAATAACTGCCCCATCAGTTTGTTAAATGTTTTTAACACCAGAGTGAGAAAACAACATATTTTTAATTATTTCCTCTTCCAGTCAATGTACAATTCTCGTTAATAATTTGCATACACATGCAATGAAGGCTTACAACAGTAAATGTCGTGTTTTGCAATTTTCTCTGATTCTAAGACAAATGTCTCAATTATTTGTCAGTGTTCATGGAATTGATGCCCCTTCCCCTATGAAGAGAATTCATAAGATCCCAGACGTATTGTCTATGTTTGGAATGCGTTCACACGGCTTTGCCGCCTTGCACGTGAAAGACTGCAATTAAAAAATAATTTAAATCTGAATGACGAACTTCACTGTTATTAGTCTCGAGCATGTACCTGGTACTGGAATTTTAATTTGCGGGGGGATAAACGTCAGGTAAGCGTGTTGCGACTGAGACAATAAACAAGTTGAATTAATAATTTCATAGAAACATTTGATTTATTTTATATTGTGGAATTTGTAAGGATCTGAAGGTATGACAAGGTTACTTTTTAAATATACCTTGGGCGGAACTTAGATGTAGTACAGCACAAAATTATCTACTTACATGTTGTATACATGCAGTACATGTGCTATCCACGTACTATTTGGCTATTTGGCTACAGTAAAAGTGCGTACAACTTAATTCAACTTGTAAAATGCTGTGCCGGCCCATGTCTATCCCAGGTTTAATATGCACAATTTGAGGTTAGAGTTGTGACACGTTGAGGGAATGTGACTGACAATTAATTTTCCTTACAGTCTTTCAAAATAAGGTCTCTTATATATCTAAATCCCACTTAAAGTCTTGATTCAATATGCTATGGAACAGTAGCATGCACAACACGAGTATTTGTTGTAGAAGCTAGGCCCTGGTCCGTTGTGAGCTGTACTGCCACTCAATTATTAGAAACCTTTAGATAGAGCGTTAGCTAAGTGTCTGTCTGCATGAAAGGTAAGAAAGATTTGATTTTGATTGGGCTTCTTTTGTCTCGCATGAGTCCTATCAAATAGCCTTTTCAAGTTAGTTTAGTACCGTTTGGCAAATCATCATGGAAACATTCACGTTGCAACAGCAATACAGTTCAGCTGTATTACGAAACTCACCAAAAATCAACCGTTTTATGAAAAATTATTTTCGTGCGATTCGAATAACTATTGTCATATTTAATTTGTTTCCCAGTTTACATAAGTTTTCCACCGATTAGACTACATTCAGCTCGTAGTGAAGAGGCTGTAGTACATGTAGCTGAAAGTGTCCTCGAAGACCGTGACGGATCGATCAATTGTGACCATGTATCGTCGTTCTCAGCACATTGGTACTCGACAACTGGGCGTATTTCGGCCTAAAAGCATTTAAAATTTAGCTTGTACAAGGATTGAAGCCAGGCGAAATTAATTTGCGTCATGTTTTGAGTGGAAGGGCTCTAGGAAAAACCCTAAAAAATTCGTGGCTTTATCGAAAAATTCTGTTAGAATAAACATAATTGCTGATCTGAAAATCAAACCAAACAGTACTTAGAGATACCAACCAAAATGTTGTGGAAAAGGCCCATATTTCTGCAAGAATAATGCTAATCAAAATATTACCTTCAATGGCCACCGTACTTGGCCGCCTTGGTGGTGGAATATCAAGCCAGCTACTATTGACGATTTGAAAGTCAGGATTACTCGTGTAATCCCAAAGATATCAGACCCTATTGATCGAATAATTCGCTCAAAATTGCACCTTCCTAATGGACCATCCGACACGTAGGCGAGAAAAAATATTTCCATGGCATCATTTTCAAAAAGTAAATGTCATAATTTGTTCTTAGAATCGATAATAAAAATTGTAAGTTCATTTTAAGATGTTTGTGTTTTATTTTACAATATAAGTTAAAACACACCCTTAAGTTGTAAAATAATGTTATGCTGAAGGACTGTACTTTTCACAAGGAAAATTCATATCAACCATGAAACCATGGTGATCAACAACAATAGTGTATTCCAAAGAACTCAAATATCATTGAGTCACAAATCAAGTCTGTCATTCGATTTATTCCATTGTATGTCGGAAACATGTATGTCAAGAATGATGTAGAAGATGTCACATGACAGCACTTCGTCTTGTCGCTTCTTTCACATTGAAGGTCTTGGTGAGTTTCTTTGCCGACTTTGAGCAGTGAGAGTTCTTAGCCGTCATCTGAGTTTGGTAGGGATGCCAGGGCTAGACATGACACTGAGTTGTCATATGAGCTGTCATAATAGGTGGTGGGTGCTTTCTGAGGACTAGGGGTAAAACTTCCGGCTTCTATCCCAAAATTATGCGTTTTCTGTATACAATAATGGTGATAATTCTTATATCGGCAAAATAGTTGTAAAAGTCTAGGTAGCAGCCTGTCGTTACATTACAATCCCCATAACAGCTTTTGAAGCAACCGCTCGACTTCCACCCTTTCTGATATTTTTCAGTAAGACATCTGCATATCGTGCCATAAAACTGAAGCTTGAAAGCAAATACAAACCAGGCGGTCTAGTGAGTGGCCTCAAATTAGTAATATGAAGGTACTTAGCTCAAGGCCTAAAAGAAACAAATTTTTTAGAATAATAGTAATAATTGAGTGGCACTACAGCCCACAGGAGACCAGGGCCTCGTTGCTACAACAACTTCTCGTGTTGTGCGTACGACTGTTCTCTCTCGAGTAGAAGGGACCTACAGTTTTTTTCCGACTCCGGACGACGAGATTTGAGAAGCTTTTCACAAGCAGTTTGTACTCTTTGAGGGTTGTCAGCAACTCGAAAGAGGTGGTGCCGTGAAAAAATGCGAGGTGTCGGCTCCGGGAATCGAGCCCCAGACTTTCTGCGTGGCACTCAAAACCACAAAATTTTTTAGAATGCCGAACTTTTAAATAGGCGACATCGCTGCAGAAGTCTACTTGGTCTAGAATTGTTGAGCCGCGAATACTGACCTAATGGTGGTCCAAAGCTAAGCTCCAAAAACAATGTATGGTACACAGACGTATCGAAAATGACATTTAGACTCGGATCCGGCGACTTTGGAGCCATGATTTTTTAATAATGAGGCCAAGTCAAGTCCAAACTGAAATCCGGTTGATCTAGATCTGCTTTACACAAAACTTATCTAAGGACTCTATCTAACAGCTCTAGAATATCAATCGTTTTGGACAGCTAGGCTGCACTTAAGGCCTAGAAGTCCATCATGGAGTGGACACAACCACGGGTTCTGCGTGCTCCATCATAGAGCAAAGATCCGTCAAATATGTACAGGCCAATAGTCCCCGAGTCCGAACCTTAATGTTCGAGAAAAAGAAGGTGGATAGGCTTCCATGGTATACCACCAAAACCAAAATCACAGCTTCCTTGTGTGAAGGAATTTCCTTCCTTGAAATTCAGTCTCAGTCCCTTGTGAAAGTCACAAGTCGCGGACGTTTTTTGACAGCTATTGCCGCATAACTAAGCGCAGGCCTTGTCGACCCAATGAACCTTCACTGGTCTAAGTACAGCGGCAAATCACCGATGTATGTAAGAACAAACCCAAGTGAATGAATAAAATAATATTCAAGCGTTTCCAAAGTGAAACTACTCACCAACCAGGAAACATCATTAGATCGGTTTGTCGCGTGTGATAATTGTCACACGGAAAAGCAAACAAATCAATAATCAGTTAATGGTCTGATGTGTATCAAATTGATTTCTCACGAACTACTGATTGCGGGGAAACGATTTTCTGTTTAGATAGAGATCTCTTTCAGATCTCGCAGATATTGCAACACATTCTTGCCCACTTAGCGGTTGGGTTTCATTAAGTTTAGCACATTTCAAACCTTGACCACTTTGCAACTCGACCTCCAAACTGCCTTAAAACCAGTGAGTGCATGAGCGGCTCCGGCTATCGTGATGCAACATCTACTTGAAGTCATAAAAAAAACTCCAGTAGACCGCAGCATTCAGCCGTCAGGTCACTGACCCGGGATCATGTAAAATCACTTCAAACGACTGACACGAGTGCAGGGAGTAAGGAGAGTGCTGCAGAAAACCTATTGTTTTGAAACACCTCACATCACAAGCTTGTGGCGTCGTTTATAGCTCGAAAGTGCTTACTCCGCGACACTTTCTTTCGGACACCCAGGCAACCGTTAAGTTTGTTTTACGATGACAGTGATAGGAATACGAATACGTGTCACATCCTCTGGTACGTTTCGCGTGCTTCCCAGCGATTCGATTTGAGTGCAGAAAGTCAGATTGCTCCAATTTTCAGCTTAATTTGATCAGAAACCACAAAAACTCACCAAATGATAGCTGAGATCATCGGAGATGGTGCCGCCTACCGCCTCGGTAAATTTTTCTCTTTGGTTTGCACAGCGACTGTCAGCGGTGGTCAGTGTGATTAATTATCCGAAAGCACACAAGCTGCGGCGGCGGCGGAGCACAATTGTGTGGACTTTAGAAAGCATTGCCTCCGGCAGTGATCTGTCAGAGTGAGTTCTATCTTATTAACAAGATAACGAGGTAATGATGATTAGGTTAAGCGGAGAAGATAAAAATGACTTTTATTAATCGCAAAGCGTCTCCTAGACATGACTGATTATAAACAAATTGTTGACTTTGCCGTTCCTGGTTTTCCTGCGCTGATCGAAGATGACGGCTGCCTGTGGTAGAGTGTGATCGTTGAAAGGTCATGCACTCTTACTTTCTAGAGAATCTCGTAAAATCACGCGTGATGAAATGGGCAGAATGACAAGTCGGTTGTGACAAGGGTGTGTGCTGGTGATACCGGAACTAACAAAAGAGTTGCTTGCGGGATTGTATGGTGTTAAACAATTTATGATTAAGCGTAGCTATCGTCTGCAGATTTCTATGTGACAAAAACTGCACATTGAACGTTGTCAAGAGAATCATCAGAATTTCTTGGGTTTGATTTCAGATCATTTGGGGATTTTAGAACTCAAGACAGCATAATTGACTTTTTAAATGCCAATCGTATTCCGCAGTTTAGAGCTCTTAGAACCTGCTTATGAAAAAATTTGAGGGATGGAATAAATCTTCTCTTCCATATGACGTTACAGTCCGCACTGAACTTGGGCCTTAACCAACAAACCCCTCCAGCAAGTTTCCAATTTCGCATGCCAAGTTGATTAAGGTACATGAGTGGACCTTTCTGTCCCACTGGTTCGGAGATCAAAATATTTCGGTTTGGAGTACATCTAAGGTGTTGAAACCATAGACGCCGGACCAGGCTCATGTCGCCGTACAGCGCGCAGAGTTAGTGGTTGAATGACAAAAACAAGCTCTGCTCCTCTGCTTGAATGAAAGAAAATTTAACTTCTTCTGAAGTAAATGATTACGGGCAATCAAAACTGGAACACGTACAACTAAAATACGTCAACAAGAATTTTCTTTCTTATCTTGTCTATAATGAAGGATTATGTGTCTTATTTTGCCACATTTTTAAATGAAAATAACATTGCACGGAAATATGCGATTTTTATAAATACCTCTAATATTTTGAAGCTGAAGGTGTTAACTTTGACACAAGCTATAGTATTGCCAGAAGCAATTATTATTGCCAGAGTGTTACGATAAGCACGACAAGGCTGAGTAAAGTTGCTGAATGAAATGCAATCGTGATCAATTCACATCAGCGAATACGAGCGCTCAGTCAAGTTAGCGAAAAACAGAAGAATCTCGAGTAAAGTTTACAAGAGGAAAGACATTTCGATGCCCTGACGACCTTTTTTGTTGCCGATTTTTTTGAAAACCCAATATTTCTTAAAAAGTTGAGGATTAAACCGATCCCTGAAATACAAGTTAAAGGCAGTCCTCTGCTTATGGCGAAAACATAGCTCAAAACACAAGTGCATTAAATTTCACATTAACCGACTGTCAATTAAGACTTACAAAATTCTTTTAGATTGAAAATCTGTTTGAAAGACTTGGCCAAAAATTAGAAAAGACTATTTTCGTTACCAATATTAGTAGAGGTAGTTTTTGCAGAAGGTAGGCCTTGGACCTTTTTGGCCTGTTGTGCCACTCAATTATTATTATTGTCATCTAGGAAGTAAATGCAATGAAGACCTGTAAGACCTTAGACCATGTAGGCCAAGTAAAGTTTCTGTACCTTAACGTGATAGAGTTTTCCTTTTCGACGATCAGAACTAGCAAAATTAAGCCAATTTTTTGGGAAACGATAAAAATCTTTCTACATTTTCTCATTTTTTGAAAGCTGCACCTTTTTTCCAGCATGTGCATAACCTATCGAAGTGTTAAATGTTGCTTGACATACGAAAGCCGGGCAGGACGGATCATTCGTAGATATACGTACGATACAGAATCACCTTAATTAAACGTACATATTTCGGTTTCTAATCTACAATCTTCGTAATCCTTTCAAAAAAGGTCTGTTTTCAATAATTTACCTTTTCAGAAACAGGACTGAAGAGTGCCCAAAGAGAGCAACCAACCTGAATGCATGGACAAATTAACCGAAACTTCGGGCGAGGTAATTGTTTTCGAGGTAGGAGACAAAAATATTTTACGGTTGACAATGGTGAGAGTGAGAAGAGTCCGTGGACAAACTCTGTCCCAGCTTGATTGCCATCTGCGGACTAATGAAATTGCAGAATTCACGACTGTTTTTGAAAAGTATAGCTAGGTAGGCTTGTGCCGCAAAGATATAGTGATCGCAGAACCAAGAATAAAGGAAACAATTTGATCAAAAGTATGATTTTAAATTATCACCAAAGTTATGCTAAATTTCGTAGAAATCTTAGAAACGATATAGCACTGTAACAACTAATCATTTTCCGTGCTTATTATATTCCTAAGTTACATTAAAAAATACTCTACCATCAAATATCCCTTGAAACTCCGAGAGCTTCTGTTAAGCATAAGACCGGACATCTCTAAATCTACAGCTGGCATTAATGACCAATCCGTCAAGAGGAGCTACATCACAACAAAAACCTGATCCCCTAGCACAGAGAAACCACAGCAAATTGGTTACAATTTTCAAAGTTTTAATCAGATTCATTCCCTTTTCCAACATTACACTTACCCGTCCTGTGAACTGACTTCAAAAAGTAATTTTGTTTTGAAAACCAGTCTCAAGAAATGAAATCACTTCAAACTCACTTCAAATTACAACAAAGCAACAATTATCTCAGATCAAACCATTAACGACGATATCACTTCCGTTACAATCAATTGGCTTGCAAACAAAATTTCTATACACTACCGAGATCACTTAACGAAATCCAGCACAACGGTGACCTGCAAACACCCTGACAAGGCACAAATTACTGCAGGCACTGTCAGAAAACTTGAATCCAATCCAGACTTAAGGAATTCACGGAATTCTGTCAGTTCACAATTTGTCTTAAGAAATCTAGGCCGTGCCCGAGGCTTGAGTAGGTTGTGAAATCTTTTGCAACACGATTAACATATCATCACCAATTCATTGCATACCATTGCACTCACCATTCACCCTTAAATCAATGTGTGCCCAGGTGTGGCATTGAACACTGCAATGAGGCACTCGTAACAGTGCTAGATCATCCTAGACTAAAATTCCGCAATAAATCAAACTGTGTAAATGAAAATGTTGTTCACATGTGATTAAGAGTCAAAATCAACTTTCGGATGACGGCGATAAGCGGCTCTTACTTGCGAAAATTACACCAAATCCGAATTCAAGGCACGATCGCCGCCAACGATCGGCTAGCAGGTACGAGCACGCGGCGCTTGTATTTGTGAAACAAGCCCGTATCCTCTGCGCTGTGCAAAAACACAGCCGAACTCGATCGAAATCAAAATCACAAGAGACGACAATAAACAATAAAAATCCCCTTTGCATATAAATGGCAACTGACAGCTGGCAAATCGAAAAGTTTTTCCTTCAAATAAGCAAAAAACAAAAACCAACACACTCAAGAAGAAATGAAGAAGAAAACGCTGCTGCGCCGCGCCGCCGTTAAAAGGGAAAGAAACAGATACCCGTTCGCAGTCCCAACGATTACGTGAAGAAACAAAGCAATTATCTATTCAAATTACACACTTCGGACGGAATGCAACACCAGGTTTTGATGTCTCTCCCATAAGCGTGCTCGAAGTTAGCACGCCTCCGCCGCCACTGCTGATCGGTCACACGATCGAATTTCAACTTTGAATCCGTTTCTGACGGAACTTGGAGGAGGAAAACCAATGAAAACGCGACATAATTTCACAGTTTATTGTTTAATTTTTGTCGTCAACCTCGCAAACGCCGCCGCCGCCGCCGCCGTCGCCGCCATCACTGAGATGCAGCGGAGTGAAAATCACATGCTGCAACAAATGGAGAGTGAAAAAAAAAGCAAAACCTACCTTTGTACCGTGGACCCGTTCGAAGTCAATAAATTCCCGGAAGTCGATCGGTGTGCGATCGATTGATTTCGATTTAATCAAAATTCAAAATGTAAACCGGGTACAAAACTGGATATCGTCGTAGAATGGACTGCACTTGCTCGCCCGATCCCAGCGGGGAAGATTTTCCGATCTGTCACACAATCGATCGCCGCGATCACTGATCACAGTTGAGTCAACACTTTGGCAAAGACGTTTTTTAATCACAAACTTCGCAACGAACGAACGAACGAACACACAATCGATCCGCGATTCGCAACTCAGGCACAAAGAAGCGGAAAATGGTGAAAAATCAAAACAAAACTAACGCGAAGAAAAGAAAAGCAAGAAAAGCCAAGTGTGAACCGTACCAAGCTAACTTTGGTGTAAGCCAACTTTCTATCGCCTCTGTCTCTGTCTCCGTGTATCTAGAGTGCGCGTCCGAACCAGACTGAAAAAGCTCCCGAATGCAATTGCTTATTTATTCCGTGTAGTAGTTGCGTTTTGATGGTTTTTTTTTTGTCGGTTTTTTGTTTTGTTTTTGTCGGTGATAGTGACCCGTATTTTGAGCGCGGCAGCTGGTGGATTTTGTTTCCGTCAGGCTAGCGGTATCGCGACTGTGGTTCGGGCTTCAATTGCTCCCACCAAGTATAACAGATCGCCGCTGACTCTCTGTCTCTCTTAACATACGACGAATGCCGGCTTCTCTTCGGGAGTGCAGCCACGCTCTTCGTTTCATCAAGTTCAAGAATCGTGGACATTGGATACATCACAGTCAGCACGTGACTTTGTTATTGTTTATCTGTCTGCCATGCACAGTACGCTGCACATGCTAATTGATTTGTTGGCTCTTTAAATGGGGGCGCGAGTGAGTAAGGGCTGAGGGCGGGCTTATTAGACGGCCAGTGTGCACTAGAATCAATCGGTCGGTCGCTTATGAAGACTGTGAGAAATCAATTTGAGATTTGTTTATTCATTCAATGAATTCGAATTGCGATTAGATCTGGACTGCGTCGCGTACAGAATGCACCTTGTCACAGTCACGCAGTCGTACTCTCCCCATGACGGAGAATAGCCTTAATTTCCGAAGATGCTAATTCAAAATGAGGTTAAATTGAATGAAGACGAAGGGTTTGCTTGCATTTCGAAATGTTTGGAAGACATCTTGTGTAAGAATCGATAATTGCCCTTGTTAATTGGGAGAGATGAGTTTTACGTGACATGACCCATGAAAATGTCATGAAATGACTTGTCACTTATTTGACTGGTGAAATGACAGTTCTAAGTGACGCGATAAGAAACTAAAAAAAACTCATCTCAACATTCTCAAATGGTGAGACGGTAGACATATAATTTTGGCCAAGATAACTATCTTGTTTCAAGTGTGTGCCGTAGCAGTGCTGACTTCATCAAAGTTAATAAGCGGAACGAATCTTTGTTGGGGACATCCAAGAGAATTCCGCAAAATAATTGTTACCGACAAATGATTCATGTGGGTGCACTTTTACGTATCTGATGGAATGATTTGTCAAATTTTGTCACTGCAGAGTTACGAATCTTGTCTTAAAATCAGACATTTTTGCTACCGCTAATTAGACATGATCTCTTTTGCGTTCAAAACGTTAACACTTCGTCTAAATAATACATTTCCGAAAACTAATTTTTCAGCCAAAACCTTTTAGCATCGAAACAGGAAATAGTTGCCGATCATGTTGGCATTTTGCAGTGAAATTTACACCGCTACAACCGCGTAAAGCTTGACACCAGCGCATTACAATGTACAAAAGACAGTGAAAGCAAGAATTGATACAATCTTGTACACAAACCGAATAAGGCGCAATGTGATACATATCAAATATATTACACATGTCTTCAGTTCGCAATTTGTGATCCTCGTTCCTGCCTAGCTTTAAAGAAGTCGGCACAGTCATTACATGGCTAAAGAACAACGAAACTCAAGGTTCAGATATCTTACCGTCAGAGCTTTGGGGAGCAGCACCAGATCAGAAAAAGAGATCATGCATCACGACTAGAATATCAGCTCCATAGTCTCCATTCACAAAAAAGGCGGTACTACCTCTTACAACAACTACAGCGGTATATCCCTGCTCAACGTCACCCCCAAAATATCGGATAAAGTTAACTGTGTGAACGTCTAAAGCTGCACATGCACTTCATTAATCGACGCGTACCAATTCGACTTTCGGACCGGCTAATCGACTAGGGTCCAAAGTTTCATTCTAAATCAAATCTTGAAGAAGACCAGAAAGTTTCGAATCGACACGCTTTAACTTTGAATCGATCTTCAGGGCGCACACAACGGGATTCATGGTAAGGAGCTATTCGATGCGATGGCACCATGTTAACAAGTACGTGACTGCTCTGGACTCGTGTGATGCATCCTCTTATATCTTCAATCAATGATACTGGAGCAGCTGTAATCACGGAAGGCAATATCTTACGAAGTCAAACTGTTGGGGTATGCAGATGATATCAACATTATCGCGTGTACCCAATGTGCTGCATTTACGGCAAGGGAAGAGGAGGCGAAGCTAGCTGGTCTTAAGGTCAATGAGAACAAAACAAAATATATACTGTGGACCGAAAGAAACCGTCCGCCTCACAGCACCTAGGACAAAATAACACGATTGACAGCGTTATTTTGACGAGTAAAGTGGTCGCCGTGGCGTCTATGAAAAGTTCTTCAAATTCTGCCGTTCGGAGTCGGCAAAAAACTGTAGGTCCCTTCTACTCGTGAGAGAGCAGTAGCACGCATAGCATGAGTAGTTGTTGTAGAACCTAGGCCTCGGTCCCTTGTGGGCTGTTGTGCCTTTCAATTAATTATTAAAGTAGTTTTTCTACCTCGGAGTAGACGTTAACGCCACAATTCACTCAGTCCCTATCCTACACCTTTGACAACAGGTGTTACTTCAGATTGTCGAAAGGCTCAAAACTTCTGACTCGAAGCACTTACTAAGGTCATGTTTTACAGAGGTATTAATTTGGCCGTTTTACTATATGGAGGAGAAAGCTGAACGGCAAACAAAACCGTGGATCTTGCTGCCTTTAAAGGAAACATGTTTTTGGATATATGGTCCCGTCTCCGAATGATAGGAGGAGAAGACACAACCGCGATCTCTACAAGCCTGTATGTAAATGTATGTCCGGAAGAAAAAATTTGTCAACTGCACTGACGAACTCACATCGAATGCATGAACACCAATGCTCCAGGTAAGAGTCTTCGAATTCGAGTAGAGCCTCCTGGCTCGAGAAGAGGTAAAGATCAAGTAATGGTGGATGCAAGACAGCTTTGTCTTGATAATTAGAAGAAGCGTGCCGGAACTATCTGCGGCGAAAAGTAGTTTGTGCTTTCGGCTTTATATGTAAGTAGACCGTAAAACAAATTTATTTTCGGAGTCTTTTGAAAGACTGAGCGAATTATTTTTATGATACTTTGTTTGAGAATTATCAATCTGTTTTCGCTGTTTTTAAGAACTCACCATTCAGGGCGTTTAGAATAGCCTAGCAGGGGATAAATCACATACTGCAATAGATAGGTGGAAACGCAGCATTACCCTTTTCAAGGCAATTAAGACGTCCAAAGGTGTGATATAGGACGATTCAGGCGGTTTCACCAAAACAATTTCTCAACAAGTCCATTGCTTCATGCTCTGTGTGACCTACCAAAACCAGATTTTACAGAGATCACGTGCTCGAATTCCAGGAAGCACATAGTCTCTTAACTTAGAGCGATAATGGTTACCATCAACGGCGGCATTCTGACTTGCGTCATTATTGTCTAAAAGTAAACTCTCAACTACGACTGCTAAGATCCCTACACTACGTGCCGGATGTGATCTACCCGACCGAGGTTCATCAACTAATATAAACTGCAACTCAAATTTGCGAATGGTATTGGCAATATTGATTTCAGTAGGTCTCTCCGTTAGTTTCTCGAATCGCACGAGAAACGTTTCTCACAGACCATTGAGTTTCGTAATATAGCTGAATAATTTGGAGACGCTTTGTGGCGTGAGTCTTTCATTGACAACTTGCCAAACGATTTTGAACAAAACTTACTTGGCAGTTCCCAAGGATTTCCGCATGATTTGCCAAGAAGAGCCTACTAAAAATCAAACCTAACAATGAATCACCACTTATATCCTCTATACGCCAATCATTCCAGCATTGTTCTGTGACGCAGAAGCATGGACGCTATTATAAGATGCAGAAAATCTTGAAGAGATCTTTCTGCGATTTTTGGTGATGTTCGTATTTATTGCATCTGGACAAGGATACATACAGCCACGAACTGTACGGCGGTATGCACCTGACTCTAAGGATAGAATACGGAGGATGGCTAGGCCAGAAATTGCATGGACACCACACTACTGGAATATGCTTCGATTTCGAGCTATTGGAACCACGAACGCTCCTGAGTTTGAGATTGCGCAAAAAAGTTAAGGTGGATCTTCACCAACTTCGAGTGCGTACCTGGAACCAGCTGGAAACAGATAGTACCAGCTAAAGAAGTGTGAGTCATAGCTGCACTGGATTATTATGCGGAAAGAAGCAAGATAAGTTTCAGCTTACAAAATCGAAAACTAATTTTGAATTTACCAACAATGTGTAAAGCTTCTATTTCGACTTATACTAAGATATACCAATCAGCTCAAAAGTTCATGTAGGGCATATGGGAACACAGCTGCAGTCCGAAAAGTCTTCGAATCTGCCTCACTGTGACAACCAAACGGAGGACTTCCGCGTCTATGGTGCCACACACAAATGGAAAGTGACCTCAATCAAGTGGTCTGCAAGTAAGACTGCCATTTGCATATTCATCTGAATTGCTGAAGGCCCTTAACGAACTTGGAAAGTGTACATGATGACACCTAGCAAGAGACCGTGCCAGCTAAAGAGGAATGATGGTGGAGGACTTCTTCTAGACTTCTTCTTCTATAAAGAAGAATAATTTTAAAGACAAAAAGAAAAACTGTCAATCAAATTCTAAGCTTCAGTTTCTTTCGGCGTGCAGACGTTCTACTTTTCATCATTTTGGCGGCAACTTGATTACATATTCTTCATTATTTCGGGGCATTAAGTCAGAGGATCGTAACGCATGAAACGGCTATTGGAATGGATTACGTTTACATGACATTCTTTCCATCTTCAATATTGTGCAAGAAATTTTGATTGAACAGAGTCTACGGCGCAACCTTCAGTATTGCCTACAGATGATCAATAATAATGTATTATGTCAAATGTTGCGTGTCTTCGAGGTGTGTACTAAATACAAAAGCAACCCTCATCAATCAATGGTGGACAACAGACAGAGGTCTTCTCTTATCGGACTCCACCGCCAGCCATAGTGGCATTCTCTTTAAATCACTGTCTAGGAGAATTGTTCTTGAAATTGTGATTGTGATGTGACAATTAAAATCGTAAGTCATTAGGAACATTTAAGGCATCAAGTTAAACAAATGTGATTGTTTGTTTTTTTGCGCGATTGTTGATTTGGCCTCGATACAAGCACGCACAAAGTAAACCCTAATGGCGATCACATGTCGCATCAACCAGGGCAAAAGTTATTCGGAAGTTCTTGAGTTCTCACAGCTCCCGAATGGCAACTAATCACATTTTGGTCGCTTAATGTCGTCCCATTTTGGTGCAAAATTTCGCAAACTCCTCTAATTCGGTAATGATGATGAGAAAACACTTAGGTGTGTCGGACAATCTGTCGTGTGAAGACGTAATTCTTTCAGCCTAATTTGGGGAGTGGAAAAAACCTCAGCGCTTTAGAACACCGACAGAGGTAACTGATGCATAAAAGTCTTAACGATGCTCTCAGCCTAAATTGATTTTAAACGGACATTTTGAAAGTGACTTTGTTTGCCACATTTTGGTTAATAAATTGTTCTTAAAGCAAATGAATTTAAATAATTAAACTTCTTAAAGTAAAATACAGAGTCATTCATTTCGTGGATTCAAGTTGGTAGCAGTGACATCTGACAACTGCAACACTTAGCTGTCATTTGAAGTATCGAAATCTTAATTGAATGCTTGGCATTTATGAAAATAGATCGCTTAGCAACTGAATACTGTGTTAAAATTATTATAACTTATTTGAAAAGTGGTGATTCAAGTGTGCCTTATTTTCGCGCGGTGATTACAGTCACGACGACATTTGTCCCACTGCGCAAGCAGTCAGTAAAATTTTAAGAAGTGGAAACGTTGTGAGAGTGGAAGCTTTACTGATGTCGTAGAGCCTGTCCATCATCGCAGTGCGCATTCAGTCGAAAAAATGCTGCTATAAGTGCAACTGGTTTGGTGATGATCAGAATTTATAGATTTCCTTGCGTTCACAGCAATTGGAAGTGTTCCAAACCTCACTTTAGCAAATTGTCCATTTTAATTTGCATCTCCATTCTTTTAAGTTTAACTTATGCAGAGGCTGAAGCCTTATGACCATTCACAACGCTCTAGATGCACTTCTTGGGGGTTGGAACAACAGACAATAAAAACCAGATTTATCGAAAAACATTTTCTACAGTAATGAGATATATTTCTCACTCGTTTGGTCTGTAAACTATTTATTAAGTTTAGTCATATTTGGCTCAGAAATCTAACAAATGATCAAAAGGGTACCGTTACATTCAAAAAAGTTACTGTTTGCTGCGTTGTATGGTCGAAAGCTGTCATTAGTCCGTATTTCTTTGAAGATGCCATTGAGCGCAAGGTTACAGCCAATTGGAATGATAACTTCTTCTTCTTGTGGCGGTACAGTCCGGGGTGCCTCTCCAGCCAGCACGATCTTACGCCAGCTGCCGCCAGTTGTGCACTCCAAGTTGTTTGAGGTTCTTCTCCTCTTGTGTGCGCCACCTTAGCCTGGGCCGTCCTCCGTTGCGTTGCGAAGATTTTCCGGGCCGGAACAGTGGTGTCCATTAGTTCTACATGCCCTAGCCATCTTAGCGTTGTATCCGAAGACGCTTAACTAGGCCCACTTCGCTGTACATCCCTTCGTCGTTGAATCTTCTTCTCCAGATGCCATTAACGCAAACAGGGCCAAAAATCGCACGCAAAACTTTCGAAAAGACTTATGTAGGTCTTCCTCATCCGCTTTTAGTAACGGTCAGGTTTCCGCGCCATAAAGTAGGACTGGGATGATCAAGCAAGATTAGTCCTTCGAGAGAGGGCTTTATTACTCAATTGCTTCATGAGCCCAAAGAAACAGCGACTGGCAAGAGTGATTCTGCGTTTGATTTCGATATTTATGTTGTTGTCCCTATTTACCGCGGAGCCGAGGTAAACGAAGTCCTTGATTATCTCGAAGTTTCTGCTGCCTAGTGTAACGCTTTGTCCGAGACGTCGATGTTGTGCGCCCTTCTTTGATGGCAGCATGTACTTCGTTTTCCCTCATTGACCACCCGACCCATTTTAGCCGCTTCCACTTCAATGCCAGCAAACACCTCATTGCAGCTCGCTGTGTTCGCCCAATCACGTCAATGTCGTGGGTGTAAGCTAAGAATTGAACTGACTTTTGGAAGATCGTGTCGGTCTCGGTGAGTTCGTTGCCGACCTTGAGTGAGTAGCGAGAGTTCTCCATCGTCATCCTACACAATCGGACAATTTGGTAGGAATGCCAAAACTAGACATGGCACTGTATAGCTCGTCTCTATGCACACTGTCATATGCGGCCTTGAAATCGAAGAATAGGTGGTGAGTGTCTTGGGTCAACTGGAATGATACCGCTCTTTGTTTTTCACCGAGTAGTTTCGAACAAATCGAGGCAACAGCCATGGAACACGACCAATTTTGGGTTTGATGACGCCAATAAGTTCATGCGAATTGACATTTGACAAAAGACCGAGTTTACGCGAAGAGTCCCCGAACTATAGACGCATTAAAGACTAAGATTACTCGGGTATAGAGCGAGATACCACCTGAAATGTGTGTAAAATTAATAAATTAACCTTAAAAGAAAAGCATGTTGCTAATCTTTGGGAGTCGTCCATTTGATTGATATTGGTTTTAACACTTAATGGCAAAGTTTGAACTTATAAGAATTAAAAATTCTTTTTCAAACAAAGATCTTTATGGTTGAATGATGAGTGAACATAAATCTCTTTTAGAGGGAGAATATTTTTTAACAGATATGTTCCTAGTGGTAAAGTAAGAAATAAAATCTGCAATTTCCCTTAAATGGAGACCTTGTTTGGATGAACGTATAATAATGCGCGCTTTTGAAATCAATGACCTCCTGTAAATAGGAGGGGTTCAAGTGCCTGCGCCAGCAGAACTGCTGGTGCCCACTTAGGCCTGTAATGTGGCTGTTGCGATGCGAACGCCTCTGAAGAACTGTCATCTGTTCTTTGTCTTCTCCTTTGTCTTATGAGAGAATACTTTTGAATGTAATCCAACACTAAATAAACAATAAGACGAATGAAAACAAAAACGAGTATCGATCCTTGCCCCAATAGCTCGGATTGAAACACCTTTAGGCCTTTATCCATTCGCTCTGCCGTCTTAAGCGTTGTATCCATAGATGCTTTACTAGGCCCATGACGCTGTTGAATCTCCTCCGTTTTCTATGTTTTTCAATAATATGAGTACAGGGATGATCAAGATGTTATACAAAGTCAGTTTAATCTTTAAAGAAGGCGCCTTGTTACTCAATTGCTTCTTAAGCCTAGGAAAACGACGTTTGGCAAAAATGATTTTACGCTCGATTTCGATACTGATGTTATTGACCTAAATTACTGCGGAACCGGGTAAGACGAAGTCTTTGACTACCTCGAAGTTGACGCTCTGTTCGACACGTAGATCTTTTGCGAAGTTCCTAAATTACAGCATATACTTAAATTTTGAGGCACGTCTGACCCCACACCCATTTTGGCCGCTTCGCGAAGTCCATCAAGTGAACGGACTTTTGGAAGATCATGCTTCTGGCATTGGCCTGTAAGTTTTACACGATCTCCTCAAGAAAGATGTTGAATAAGTCATTCAGTCAGTCGCGTCGACCTTGACGGAGGGTTTTCTATCGTTAATCTTCACAATCTGTAGGGTTTGGAAGGATTACCAAAATTAGACATGACACTGTATAGCTCAAGGATACAGTGGATTTTCTAGACACAGAAAATAAAAGAAAGATAAATAAACTACCGAAATCCCGAACCTGAAGGCGTAAATCTGTAAAAAGTAAATATGAGGAAAGTAATTACTATTTTCGAGTTCAGCACATACTCGAAAAAATACTGCCACCGTAAATATGCATGCTCGCACAAAACCAAATCCTCTGAAATGTTTCTTTCAGAATTTTGTTAACGGCTTTTTGTTTTCTGAAATTTCTGTCACTTCGGAGTTTTGGGCATTTTTGCATTTTCGATCTAGTCCCTGGCTTACTATAAAATAACCAAACAAACATATGAATACTTAAATGCTGTCTTATGTGATTGTTCTGTCTCCTAAAGTCCATTTGACCAGGTTTAGCTTCTGCATCAACAACGACTTGTTGGGTCCGATTATCAAACTGGGACCTTGGCGTGTCGTACGCTAAAAGTTGTTTATTTGATCAATTGAAGGACGTTTCAGGAAAAGAAGGACAATTCAGTGCAGCTCATAGAATACATGAACCAGCTGCTGTCCACAGATAACGTGTTGCCTCTATATTCAGGTCTACAAATAAAAAAACACTACGATCATCCTTTATCGGCTACAAAGAGCAGGGCAGACTTCTACAGTGATGGGGGGTAGCAATACTTTATCAGCTACGTCCTTACCACTATCTGCTGGCCAACCGTTCGAATTGCAACGCTTAAAAAGTACTCATTGTGAAAAACTTCCTAAATTTTCAGTTCGGAGTGAGCAATAATTTGTAGGTCTCTCCAACACGAATAGCCTCTGAAGAAGCAACATTCAGGTCCCTTCCGGACTGTATTTTAGTTTATTAATTTTATTCAACTATAATGAGGCTAAGAGTTTCCAAATTCTTTCAGACATAAGAAAAACTTTTATTGGAAACTAAAATTTGATCGCCGTGGCATAGTGGGTAAGTGCGTCGACCGCCGCGCAGAAAGGCTGGGTTTAATTCCCGGACAGGACACCTCGCATTTTTTCACGCCACCACCTCTTTCGAGTTACTGAAAACACTCAAAAAGAGTATCAATTGTCTAAGCTTCTCAACTCTCGCCGTTGGGAGGCGGCAGAAAACTGTATTTCCCTTCTACTCGTGAGTTGTGAGTAGTTGTTGTAGAAGCTATGCCCTGGTCCCTTGTGGGCTGTAGTACTACTTAATTACTAATAAAATTTGAAAGTCGACTTCATCCAGTCATAGAGGATTGCCGCTAAGGTGAAGAAGCTTTTTAAATAGTCTTTCATCTCCAACCAATTCTCATATTTTCACTCACTCGTAAAAAATCTAGACCCAAGAAAGTGAATACGCAAGTCCATTGCTCTTGACTTTTTTCAGATCAGACCCCATACTTCCGACTTGCAAGTGCCATATTCCTTATCTCTTAATACTCAGGTCATAATTAAGTTACTGCATAACCCCCTATCGGTCGATTACAGAGAAGAAAGCAATTAATTGCGAATAATGAAATCAAGTCGCAGTAGCTTGTTTCCGATCCGGGCAACCACGTGCTGGTCAATTTTAAAGGAGAGCTATAATAGGTGTTCTAATTAATGCATTATCTCCCTGCGCCTAGTGTTTGATAACACGAAAGTTACAAGCACGAACCAGTTATAATCGGGTGCTTCTATCTGATCGCCGTAACCTCGTGAATCATCAAATATGAGAAAACACTTTTTTGCATTCCTATCCCGTAAATGAATTCATAATTTTTATATTCTACTTTTTCGAGACTCTCATGAGCACATGTTTTCAAAAAACACTGTGCTGACGTTTATTAAGATGAAACAAATATTCAAGCACATATTGTACTTTGAATTTAAACTAATTGAAGAGAGAATCATTTCTCCACGTCCAAAAAACCCTATGTTCTTCAATAAAACACTATATCACGTTTTAAAAACGCAACGAAATATCTTCAACAAATTTTGTCGTCATCGCCCCCTGACGACAAATAGCAAGCGAAAATCTGCATGAATAAAATTTCCATCCCTACTGTACACACTGCACGTGTTGCAGACTGACATTCCCAGTTTTGACACTTCATGCTCATATCAAATTAAGTCGTTTGCCAGAATCTTTAGTTGATCATTAAATTTATTTATTTTCTTTAAAAATCTTCACAATATGAGACGTTTAAGTGACGAAAGAGCAAAGATTTTATTTGAAAAGCTGTCCAAATAGTATGTAAATCATGTTTAATTATTTTAACAGCCTAATTTATTTCATTTTCCTTCCAGCGTTGGAAACAATGTGAAACAACTGATTGACCGGCCTGATGGAACCTATTGCTTTCGCGAGCATAAAGATCGAGTTTACTATGTGTCCGAACGTATCCTCAAACTATCCGAATGTTTTGGATCTGAGAAACTGATCTGCGTTGGGACTTGTTTTGGAAAATTCTCAAAAACCAACAAACTAAAGTTTCACATAACCGCGTTGTATTATCTGGCGCCATACGCTCAATACAAGGTGTGGGTGAAACCATCGTTCGAACAGCAGTACCTGTACGGAAATCATATTCCAAAGTCTGGATTGGGTCGCATCACAGAGAACACTGGACAGTATCAAGGTGTTGTTGTGTATTCCATGAACGATTTGCCACTGGGCTTTGGTGTGACGGCGAGATCGACAACAGAATGCAAGACTGCTGATCCCTTAGCAACAGTTTGCTTCCATCAGTCAGACATTGGAGAGTATATACGAGCCGAAGACACGCTGTTTTGAGTGTTTGCTGTGTTCTGTGAAGTAGTTCGTAAGGTAGACAAGTTTCAAAATGAGTAAAACGCGTTTTTATAATGAATTTAGTGGTTTTATTCAAGATTTTTGTTGTGGATTTTTCAGTGAAAGGAATGTTTGGAAATATGAAATGTTGTAGACACAGTAAACTAGTCAAAGGCTTAAAAATTTGGAGTAGATGGAGAGTTAGTCAAAAGGAAGGGAAGGATTCCAGAGTTGATGTTCTTTAAAGTCCCAGAATTTTCCCCATTGTGAAAATGTTGCTCGTTAGATACAGAAATACACAGATTACGGCGGCACCCAACTTGTGACAATCAAAATATGATAATATTCCAAAATTATCTCTGTGTGTCATATTTTGGCTGAAGTGGTATTAAGTCGCCAGTAATGCTAACAGACGAAGAGAAAAACGTATTCTTGCAGTTTTAGGTCTGCCTTTGCCGTCTACATCGCAGCACAGTGCTTGAATGCTAATGGGCAGCTATGGGAATCGATTGATGTAATTTTCTGTTAAAGGCTAAGGTTCTCATCACTGTTAGTGAACAAATAAATTGACCTGCTTGCCTTGATCTTCTGATTTGGTCCTTATGCGTTTCATAATAATTGAGTGGCACTACAGCCAACAAGGGACCTGAGCCTAGCTTCTACAGTAACCATGTTGTGAGTGCTACTGTTCTTTCACGAGTAGAAGGGACCTACAGTTTTTTGCCGACACCGAACGGAGAAGCTTTTCATAGACTCTTTGAGTGTTGTCAGCAACTCGAAAGAAGTGGTGCCGTGAAAAAAAATGCGAGGTCTCCCGTTCGGGAATACAACATAGACATTCGGTGCGTGGATCGACACACCTACCCACTACGCCAAGGAGACCACCACCTTATGCGTTTAACAAACTTAACTTCCGACGAAATATTCGCCAAGTTGAAACAGGTAAAAAGTCGAAGGTTTGCTTACGATTGTCTCCGGTAACCTCGACGCATCAACGGACAGTGCCTTCGCACCGAAATTGTCTTCTTAAATTTGGCTACCAAACGTGTGCATGGTAACTCTCAAGGATGTAATAGACTGATTGATTGTTGCTTTTCCAAAGAGTGGAGCAACAGTTTCTTGTAGTCATATGCATCCTCGAGTATGCAAACCAAGTTAGCACGGTCTCCCACTAGTTGAAAATTGAAATCAGGTAGAAGCAAGATTGTTCATACGTTTCACACAACTTGACAAGAAAGTATGTTTCTGTGATAACGAAACTAGTCAAGTCTCTCTGTTATGATATCCTGTGCGATGTTTGAAACACTCCGTTAAATTGCGTGAATTACAAGCACAGATGTCGAATCGACATGGCACCAGAACAAATGTCTTCGTAGTACGCATCTGGTCGAAAGATCCACGGCACAATATACGTTGTTGTTGGTAGGGGGTATAGTGCATCGCAATCGTCAGATCTTTTGTGCCACGGTCTTGTCACTTCTTCGCTGGTTATAATTGTCTAAGCGAGGGGGGTGTAGAGTTAGAAAAAAATTTCCCTATCTTAGACAAAACAAAAGGTCACATTCAAAACAGGTTGATATCTAACAGCGATGCACGAGAAATGAAGAAAAACTATCAATCGATGTTTGAAAACGGATTCGTTTTCCATTTTTTTCATTTGCCCCAAAAACATACTTCTTTTACCTCATTTCAAAATCAAATTATTCACCGAGACAAACTACAAGATCTCTGTTGTCTGTGGTCATGTACTTCTTGCATTTCTCGGAAAAATTCGAAAACACCGGGAAACAGGTGCATAGCCTCAGAGCTGAATGAAATTTCGAAAACGACAAGGGCACAGTTTGAGTACCACTGTAGAATATGTATCTACACAAAAGTTGACATTTCTCGTCAAATGATAAGCATGTTTCTCTCCAGACTGCTGGAGTCATGAAATCAACAACAAACTAAACCAGTTCTACCAGCTGAGTCGTTTTCTACTCGTCGTCGTCATTGCTAACTTGCCGCTCTAGAGGGGAAATTCTATAGGTGTTGTTCACTTATCATATAAAGCTTCAATCAAACAGCAAATAGTTACAAATTTTCGGTAAGAGTTCTCGGTTTCGTGATTGTTGTCACCACCCCCTGACCAAGACTGAGTCCAAAGTTCATTTTTTAAACTCTGTGTGAATTAATTAGCCTATAACTAGTACGTTTCTTTGGTGCGTTATAGTTTTCTTCTCTTTTAGGTAGGTATGTGCATATACGAGTGCGAATGTTTTATCGACAAGTGGATTGAGTTTGAGTGCATACAGGCGGTGCATTGCGCTGAGATGCACAAACAATTTAGTTTTCAGTGTAGCTCCTCGAAAAGTTTTCAATCTTTTGCCAATTCTGAGTGCAATTCCGTCATGTACGTAAAGTACTTAAACTAAAGTTATTTTCCTGAAAAAACAAAACGCAGTTCAGTTGTTAAGTGCGGTAATTTATACATTTCGGTGACCAAAACACGCTACTAGGTGAAAGTGCATTCAGTTCCTCGCATTCCTTTCAACATTTGTGTACACAGTGGGTACAAAAAACAGTGTTTGTGTCCGGAGTGTATGCACTGAATGGGATTTGCAACTGATTTGAATTAATCGCCAGTGCGTTAACGATAAGACCAACGTCTGGAAACCAGGCTATCGGTTTTAGTTCAACGAACCATACACCACACGGATCTTGGATCAATGCTACTTTGGACCTGAGTCTAGCGGATTTATTTTTCCATTCGCAGATATGCACTTAAAGGCAAAAGATAATCTTATCGCCTAGTGGGAATGTAAAGCCATGGTGCTAAACGAAACGTCTCTTTATGACAGCACGACACATTTACTTTTGTTTGCTATCTTCTAACTGAACTAGTATTGATCTTTAATGTTTTCCAACCGGCTTAAGTGGGTGTGAGGATTAGGATTGACGAATCGATCAAAGGCTAAAAACGCGCTGTTTTGTGTACATCAACCTTTGAGCTCTTTGATGCTAAACTATATGCTGGTGCCTTGTTTACCTGGCGTTTAAGCAGTCAAAGATAACACTTAAAATACCATCGGGAGCGAAGTTCAAGGCCTGAAGTGAAGAGCAATAATTAAATGTTAAGATATGGGTCTTAAAATTATCTTTAGAAACTTGTTGCTGGCAGAAAATGATGCTGCAGACTTTGCAAGTTGCAAAAAGAGACCCTGGGGGGAAGAAGCAGCAACTCGGTAACAACTAACTAAAAACCATCGTTTGCAGGTTTCATGCCCTGTCAAACTGATTTTTAATAATTTGGCAAGCAAATCTCGTTAAATTTGAGACAAGGCCTAAGTTATGTTGACATGGAGAGTAGCATATATTTGCTGCCTTGGACTGACTTGGAACACACAATCTTGATGCCAACTGTAAGACTTCTAGACGAGACATACTCCTTAGTGCAGATCCTTGATTCAGACTGTCCAGTGGAGCATTCATACACGTTCAGCTATTCTTCTTGTATCCAGGCAAAGAGGATGTGACTGTCATTGATCTGTAGTACTCGTAACTGACTAACGTACTTTTAAAGTAACTAAAACTCGTCAATGACAAGATACAGACGCCTACTTGATAAACTCTCCACGGAATGGACATTTTAATTTGCAACATAATCGCTCATCGCTTAAAAACATGAGTTTCACCCCTAAGGATGTTGTTTGTGGGCAAAAGCGTTCAAACTCTTCGACATCCAGTATTCGAACTGAAGGCTTCTTCTGTAATCATGATTTTGGAATTCCTTAGTTAGTTGACTTTTGTTTAGGAGTATCGTAGACTGCCTCAGATGTTTCTTCCTTCAATTTTTCACTTACAAAGTCCATTCGTTCGTCGGATTTAGGCGAAAGGACGGGTGCTTATGGTCCACCGAAGCTATTAGTTAAAATTCGACATTGAAAGGCAAGAAAAGCGACATGCGGCTGATGCAGCGAGATGCCTGCCATAATGCCTTGTCACTCAGAAGTCAAGCTGACTTACAGCCTATTTGTAGCAAGATTCCTTGGCAAGCTGGCCACCGTGCATTCCGATTTATATTGAAAGTCAACAGCGACAACATGATACAGAAAAGGAAGACCATCTGAAAGGTCTTAAGAAAGTTAACTTTTCTTGTCCAGCCAGCTATAGCCACCTGCTATATCCACCGTCATTGAGACTCAGCTTGTTGTGCATCCTTAAGTATGGTGGCCACTGCCAGTGGAGTTGGAATATTGCAAGATTTCGGTGTTATTTCACAATTCAGCTATGTTTTCAGTAGTTTTAATGATGTCTCAACTATATACAGCAAAATTAATAGACCTTTCAAAACTCAATTTTTTCCAGATCAAAATGGACCGTGAAAGTATTTACATAACCAAAGAAGGAGAACAATCCACGTTTGAGTTCGATGAAACTCTTCCGCCACTGCCACTGCCCAGACTAACCGACACGCTTGAACGTTACTTTGAAACTCTAAAACCGTTCGCAACACGGGAGGAGCTGCACAATACTCGAAAGATCCTGGCTGAATTCAACAAGGGCATCGGATCCATTCTCCACAAGAAACTAGTCGAACGTGCTTCCACAATGAAGAATTGGCTAACCGAATGGTGGGATACATACGCGTATCACATTCTTCGGTTCCCTCTGCATCCGTATATAGCAATGGCGATGGCACTGAAGCTCGATGTTGTCGGCGTGGAGGAAACAAAGGAAAATCGCCTGCAACTCATGGCCAGGGTTATGCATCACACATTTGAATATTGGAAACTCATTCGGGAAGAACGTCTGAAGCCGGCATCCTCGGGAGGGGGCAAGATAAAGTATTCAAACGCCTTGTTCAAGAGGTTCCTCTCAACAAGTCGCATTCCTGGTGAGACAGCGGATAAAGTTGTACGTCACTTCAGGTCTGGTAAGTAACGTGAACTTTTGTGTGCACTGGAAGTCGATACATTTGAGTCTTTGCAGTTAGTGAAGGTGACACACCCACACATGGATTGATTTGTGGAAAGGGGAGAATGTTCGTTTTTGAGTGTTTGAATGAAGATGGTTCCGTCTTGTCGCCACAACAGATTCTAGTCATACTTCAGAGAGTGAGCGGTATTTTGGAGTTCGAGGGAACAGGTGATTGCGTTCCTGTACTGACGCAGGATGAAAGGACTTCATGGGCAATTGTATGAGCACTTTTAATTTCCCCATTCCATGGAATGACATGTGCTTGTTTTTTAGAATCGCAAAAAATTGATCGAGATCTCCCCTAAGAACAAGGAATTTGTGCATTTAGCAGAGAGCTCCCTCATTGTATCCGTTTTAGACGATCACGAGCCGAAAACTTACGAGGAAGTATGTCCACTGGCTATGGCGGGGGATTTCCACTCGAAGTGGGCCGACAGGAGCAGTATAAGCACGAGTTTTAAAAATGGAAAAATTGCACTCGTTGGAGAGGTTAGAGAAGAGACAAAATAACGTTGAAACCGTGTTCACATTTACATTTCTATTTTAGCACTCAGCGTATGACGGCACACTTAGTATGCACTTCGCGCTCTTTGTTCAGCTTAGTCTGTTGGAGAGTGGGGAGCCCGATTGGAGTGTCGAGCCAAAAACTCACTTGCCGATAAAGGAACTTAAATTTGATCTTGACGATGAACTCAGGAGTGAAATTCAGCGAGTGATGAAGGATTGTGATGCTCGGGTTAGTCTCTTCAATTTATGTCAACCCGAAATCTTTTCCTAAAGCGTTCTCCTTTTTAGCGAAACGATGTTATCATCACAGACTTCTGCTTCGAAGGCTTTGGGAAGAACTACATAAAGACCTTGCAACTCCACCCAGACTCCTTTGTTCAGGTTATCATACAATGGGTGTACTATCTTCTTCATGGCGAGTGAGTATAACAAGTCAAGCAAGTTCCACCAACACAACAAACTCATTGCACTTTTCAGATTTGCGCCAATATACGAAACGGCTCTTATGCGTCAGTACTATAACGGGCGCACTGAAACGCTGCGTTCGTGCACGCTGGAGGTCGTGAATTTCATTAAACTCGCCACAAATTCTGAAGCTTCCAAGAAAGATGTTGTGGATGCCTTCCGCAAAGCCGTCAACCATCATACCCACATGATGAACGAAGCTCGCGAGGGACGTGCTGTAGATCGTCATTTGTTCGGATTATGGTGTGTTGCGCACGAGTCGGGCATTGAAATCCCTCCACTCTATTCAGATCCACTGTACACGAAGAGCGGAGGTGGTGGTAACTTCGTGCTCTCCACCAGCACACTGGGGTACACATTGAACAACGGTTTTGTCGCGCCAATGGTGACTGACGGCTATGGAGTATTCTACAGCATCGTTTCCAACGCGTAAGTCAATAATGATGCAAAAGTCTATCTCTCTCTTCATTGCTTCCATTTGCAGGATCAATGTGTATACGACGGTTTACCGGGGAAGTGAGAAAACTAGTGCTCATAAATTTAACAAGAAGTTCGAAGAGGTAATGATGCAAATTAAGGCTTTGTTCGATGACGTTTCCACCGCGAAATTATAAGCGCTAACGATGAAAGCAGTCATGTTAAAGTTGTGTAAAAATGTAAGCTGTCCGTAAAATTGTGAAAGACCTTAAATATGTTTGTGTTTGCAATAGGAACATTTTAAGAATAAACTCGATCACTTTCAATACTTTCAATTGTCTTTACTTAAATTTATGGAGAAATGGTTAAATCTAGGATGGTGGATGAAGAGTGGGGCTTTTGGCCTAGTTGAAGCACAACCGATTTGTATATTTGGAAAAGCCGAATCCCCCGATGTGCTCTACAGCAGCATGGGATTGATGGTCCCCTCTTGAGTGCCATTCCATCTCCATTAACTTACTTTTCCAGCTGTGTTCGGTTAAACGATAGTAAATCAATATCTGTGGGCGTTGGGCTTTGCCAAGGGTGCAGCATGGCACCTCTCCTTTTCTATATAAATATATATCACATTGGGAGATTCGAGGGTAAGCCATCTTCTTCACGTTGATGACATAGTTAGTCACACATTCTACCTGACGGAACTCCAGCGAAAGGTTTGTGGTCGTATTTGCTGAGGCTGGAATGAAAAAGAAATGAGAACAGTTAATTTCAAAAAGTTCGCGGTCTTTCCCAATAATAACAGGAGTAGTAACACTGAGCTGTCTTGTAAGATTAACCAAGTTGGAGTCAAACCCAAGCAATCGGCTTTTAACTTAGTGTTCCTTCCAGCTCTTATCTATGGTCATGAATTTCAGGTAATGACTAAAAGAATAAGATCGCTAATACAAGCTACCGAGATGAGAATTCTCCATTGCAGGGATAGGGTGATGAGCAGCTACTTTTTCGATGGTTTGGCCACGATTTCCGAGGCGTGGCGAATGCGATTTCAGCAGATAGGCGACCGGAGTTGGTTGGAGCAAGTCCATAAACTCACATGGTTGAGCTTGGGCTAATGGATTTTCGTGTTTCTCATGAGTCAGATATTCCTAAGCTTTCACGAAGGTGGTGGCGATGAACACGGAGGTCGCCGATATCGTTATTGCTAAGACCAATTTTTCGCCAATTTGAATTTAGTCGACATTTTGCCAGATATAAAGTATTTATCCTTTTTGGTCCTGGGAAGTGATGGTGATTATGAGACGTTAGAATAGCAATCAAGAAAAAGAGAATTTCATCAACGTACACCAGTGAACTGACATAAAAAACCGATGAACTTGATGGGTAAGGATCAAAAGAGGCATTCGTAAAACCCAAACCCACATTTGGACTACGCGTTCCCTGGCTAGGACTTCCGTCGACGGCTTGGTCTTCCGAAAGCATAACCAGAAATGGCATGATTGACAAACTTCTTCTTCTTGTGACGCTACAGTCCGGGCTACAGTGTTATGGCACTACAGTCCAGGGTGTTGCCCTAGGATGGGCCTGGGCCTATGATAGACGTCAGTAAGAAATCCCCGGCTTTTCTTTTATCCCTAGACAGAAAATACTGCAGACCACTGACGACTTTTTAGTGTACAAACAGAACACTTCACCTTCGCTAAGCACTTAAGTCTGCTTGGATTTAGTGTCTGCACCCTATGCGACGCCTGTGGAGAAGGTAATTACACTGCAGAGTACATTTTCTGTGAATGTCCCGACTTTGCTCGAATCAGGTGGCGGCTGTTTGGCGCTGACGTGTTGGGAGCTAAAAACCTAGGCTCTCTATCACAGAAGCTCCCAGAAGCGATTGCTGCTTTTCCTCCGGAAGACCAAAAAAATTACATTAAATGTTGGTTAGTGCTTGGTAGTACAACGGACCAGTTTTTAACTCTAATTAATTAATACCTAAATCCTTAGTATAGTACGCGCCTTCACGTTACTTCCTTTTTCGGAAGAAACTCTGATTTGAATTCTTTTGACCGTTCTTAGCTAATTTTTTGTCCCTAGTAACTACTTGTACTCAAAGCCAAGATGCTAATAAGAAACGTACATACAAATTGTTTTCTTTCAATATAGTTACTTAATTTTTCAATTGACGACAATGGAAAGTAACTATAAAGTCACAGAGAGTTATACAGCCCTGCGTCCATATTTGATCTATTGTGCACCTTTCTTTATCTACAACTTCAGAGGTACCCTGAGAAAGTTGATAATCTCTCTAGATGTCCTGGTAGTCTGTTCCTGTAATTCTACTAACTGTTTTATATCTACTTGGCGTTAGATTTGGACACGCAATTAGTAGTTATTCCATGGTATATTTAATTGTCCACAGTTACTACAGTTTTTCAAGCTGCTTCTATCCATTTCGTATATATGTATGGTAGGTTCATAAGAAGAGGCCATTAAGAGTGCCACGCAGTATCCTAACATCATGTCTCTTTGGTTCATGTTGGAGCTAGCTACATACATGCATTTTTTTAATTGTGGAAATCCCTCCTGGATGTCTCAGAATTGAATGAGGAACTTTTTTGTCCTGTTGTTTTATGGGGTGGTCAACGTGGTCAAAAGTCAATTTAAAATCCAAACGATGATAATTGTAATCAAAACAAAACGTTTCCATAGATTTATCCTAGTATTAATTTAAACCAACAACAAAAACAGACCTACGACCACGACTTTCCATATTTTCAATAACTCTGAGAAAGTTCAATGTCTTTTATGTGCGAAATTATTTCATCCTTTAATATTTAACATAAAATATTTACGCATGCTTTTCTTTCAAATATTTTCGTAGCGGTTAATAAACATCGCTACGACGCGAGATAACATCTTTTTCTTCTTCTTGTGGCGCTACAGTCCGGGGTGGAATTGGGCCTCAACCAACATGCCTCTCCAGCCAACACGGCCTTTCGCCAGCTGCCGCCAGTTGCGCATTTCAAGTTGGTTGAGGTCCTTCTCCACTTCTGTGAGCCACCTTAGCCTAAGCCGTCGGCTGTTGCGTTGTCCCAATGGCTCAGATTCGAAGACTTTTCGCGTTTTTTCTTAAGCGTTGTATCCGGAGACGCTTGACTTGTCGCATGTCGCTGTACATCCCATAGAGTTCGTCGTTGAATCTTCTTCTCCAGAAGCCATCAACGCAAACAGAACCAAAAATCGCACGCAAAACTTTTCTTTCGAAAATACTAAGGGCTTCCTCATCCGCTTTTAGTAACGGTCAGGTTTCCGCTCCATAAAGTAGGACTGGGATGATCAAGCAAGATTAGTTCTTCGAGAGCGGGCTTTATTACTCAATTGCCTCCTGAGCCCAAAGAAACAGCGATTGGCAAGAGTGATTCTGCGTTTAATTTCGTTACTGGTGTTATTGTCCCTGTTTACCGCGGAGCCGAGGTAGACGCAGTCCTTGACCATCTCGAAGTTTCTGCTGCCTAGGGTGATGCTCTCTCCGAGACGCCGATGTTGTGTGTTTTTCCTTGATGACAGCATGTACTTCGTTTTGCCCTCATTAACCACCAGAAACATTTTAGCCGCTTTTGCTTCAACGCTAGCAAACGCTTAATTGACGGCTCGCTGTGAGACGCGAGATAACAAAGCCCATGAATTTCTCGCGTCAGTCATTGTTTCGTTGGCTGCATGGCAAGTGACACCATCCTGTTGCAAGCTCCTATCGTCCAGGTCCCATATCCTCAATTCCTGGCCAGAAAAAGAAGTGCGTTGTAATCTCACTATAGTGAGCACCATTCATGGTAACTGCTTGGCCGACTTCATTTTCGAAGGAGTGTGGCTCGATAACTCCGCGAACCAATAAACCGCTCAACACAGTCACTCTTTGCATTGGCTTTTTCAACAATCACTCGTGGATTCTCATTTGCCCAAATGCGGCAGTTCGGCTTGCTAAAGAATCCATTTGGTCGATTATGCTTCGCAAAAGGGTTCAAACATTTTATGTGTACCTCTCCATATAGCACCTTTCTTAGCTTGTTGCCTTTTTTTATCTCTTGAGGTCTGCATGTCCTTTAAGCCCACGTTTTGACATTGAAGAAAGTCCATTAACCTTTCACTGGATCTGCTGGCAATATTCGGAATGTTGCGAATCATGGAACAAGGTTTAGAAAGAGATTTCTCAATTGATGCTCATTAATAGCGATTTGCCACTTCAAAGACAAAAATCCCGCCCTGAAGGCTGCCTCTAGAAAATGCTCTGCTCTTCTTTTTGGTTATCACCTTGTCTCTTGTATAGCAGACATCTTTGCCATTGTTACTGCAGTATTAAGGAAGTCTTTCAATACCTCTATTTTTAAGGCACCTTCTTGGGTACTTTATCTTTCTTCAGCCGTGTATAACCTACGAGTTTTGCCATCCATGAAAACTTTCTATGTAGAAACTACAGATGACCGCCTGGCAAACCTATCGACATGAAAGCGGCAACGTGTAGGGAGATGTGTGATTTCAGTCCAACTTACGACCAAAGTCCATTTGAAACTTCTCCACAGCTCAGGAACAAAACAAAATTTCGCCAAAAAACCTCATTCACAAATAAAACAAAACATTTACATGCTTTTATACAAATATCTCAAAAATATTTTATTCTCATAGATTCTCTTAAAAATACGCTGTATGAAAATATCTCGATTCGGTAAAATGATCTGATCTTAAGATTAAAACAAAAAAAACACGTGGTTCGCTTCCGAAAACTCCTCGGCTTTGCATAAATAAATATGAAAATACTATAAAATCGCTTTTAGTACATACAACATCAACTCAACTCCGTAGAAAGGGATTCAATGCGTTGTGCACTGCAGAAGAAATATGGATACAGTCTCTCGAAAATAATTGGAACCTAACAGTAACGGCCCGGACCTAGACGTTCATGTAGTTGTGGTCCTCCTCCTCGGGGGCTTTGTCGGTGATCAGGTTGCCGTTCGGGACATTTTGATAGACGTCCGCCGAAATGACTTCCTTCTTGACTTGCGGTGCGGGCTGCGGCTTAAACGAGCTGCAGACGTCCTTTGGCTGCGCTTTGGTTAGCTTTCCGTAGATTATGTTCGATCTGTCGTTTAGGGTTTGTACTTTGATCGGCTGCACGGTGACGCCGTTTTGGTAGTTCAGCTCGTTTTCTTTGGCCTCGACAATGGTGTTCAGGTAGCCGTTGCTGTTGATCGAGGATGACATTGACTGATCGATTGATGACTGGAATACTGGAAGATTTGATGGAAACATGTAGTAGTGGTCGCCGTTGCCGTTTGCGAGCGGGATGGGGCTGGTAGGGGTGAGGACACGGGGGTGATGGGGGAAGACCAGTCGCTCTTTTTCCTCGCCAGGTGTGGAGCTCGGGGTGAGAACTGGCCTGGGCGGTGGTGGCACGAGGTAGTTGTCCATGAGACTTCCAGGCGATCCGATGCGGCACACAAAGCGTCTGTCCTCGTGGTCAGAGTGAGTGCCGCTGTCACCGAGGCTGGCGCCGCTGCAGGCACTACCCGTGCTCATGCGACCGGATGAAGTCGACGAGGAGACGCTTTGCAGGCTGAGCGTGCTGATGGGACGCTGACTTGACTGGAAGGAAGAAGCGATCGATGATTTCGTTTCGTCGTGGCTCTCGACGGTCACCTTATGCACGGGCGGCTTGTGGCGCGAGAAGAGTTTCTTTATCTTCTCGAACGGGGTCTCGCGTTTCAGCTTCGACCTGATCTGCAGTTGTATGCGTTCGTATTCCTGCCGCAGCATTTCGATCTGCTCCTGCTTCTCCTTGAAGCTTTGTTTGACGTCGTTCCGGTGTTTCCACTTCTCGACCAGCTGCTCCACGTCCCTAATGGTGAGGACGTTGTTCTTGAAGTCGTTCATAATCTCGACGAGCTCGTCGTCTGCGTTAGCCTTGCTGCTAGAGGCATCGCTGCCTGCACGTTTGAGTGTTCCCAGTTTGGTGCTGGAGCCCGTCTTGTTCAGGCTCAGGCGAGACTGGTGGTGCTCCTCGGTTGGGGACTTCTCCGCTTCCACGGGTTTGTTCGACGGCTGCATGAGGTAGTTGCCGTCGTCTTGCTCTGGCTTGAATGGGATGTTGGAGGGCTGGAGCATGTAGTCAAGCATCGATGCGTTGCAGTTGTCGAGCACGTTGGAACACTCCAGGCTGAATTTATCTGTCTGATAGGGTGACACTTGCAAGTTGCACTTGTTCTTCTCCTCGGACTGGTAGTATGGGGGTTCGCTGATCTTCAGCTCGTTGGAGGTTACCTCCGCCTCGGCGATGACCTTCATCTGGTCGAAGTTCTTTGTCATCTCACCCGAGCTCTGGAGATTGTCGTCTTCCGTCTCGACACTTACGTAGTTCAAGTTGGAGACTGCCATTGTGGTTTTGGAACTGCCTTGTGCTGGGCACGGGGAGTTGTCCCGGTCACTGCCGCTGCTCATCTCCATGTACTCAGCCTGGGTTGGCTCTGCTGCGTCCACTGATTTCTGCTTCATCAACGGTGCCGGTTTAGGGGAATCCATTCCAGCCTTGGCTTCGATCATAACTTTGCTTTTGTTAGCCGTGTCTCCGCCTTGAATACCCTTGAAGTAGTGATACATTGTGGTGAGTTCGTGGAACTCCGAAAAGCTGCTGATACTCTGCGCCAGTTTGTGGAATCCTTCATGCTCAGCGAGCTCCGCGGGTGTCTTACCAACGCAGTTGCGAATGCCACAAGCTGTGTCGCCACCCGGGCACTCCATGAGCTGCATGCACAGTCGATCGAAGCCAAAACGAGCAGCAAAGTGCAGCAGAGTTGGATACTCCTCTGGGCTGGACTCGCGAATTGTCAGGAAATGATTTTGCTTCTCGAAAGGACCCGTTAACAGATGGAAGTTCGGCGGCATATTCTTTTGAAAGCACTGCAGCAGATGAAGATCCAGGAGGTCGCGTTCGTTCGGCCCGATTCCGAGAGCATGACACATGAACTCGATGGGTGAGTCTTCAGTGCGCAGCAGCTGCTCCAGCTCACGCAGTCTGCTCTCGCATTTGATTGGTCTGCTTCCCAGGCTTTTCTCGTTCTTTTCCAAGCGAATCTCAATCATCGTGGAAATCTCCATGCAGGAATCTAAAAGTTAACAAATTTACTCAAATTTTTTATGAGCCTAGAGAGGCTAGGACCTACCTGGAATAGTGAACTGTAGTGTGTAGGGATTCCTCTGCTTGAAGTGTCGCACCTCGAGGACTTCACCAGATTTCTCAACCAAAATTTTCACCGTGTCGTTCTTGTCCAGTGGGTCATTGAGGATCGCAACGACTTTGTTCTGTCCCACTTTCACCTTCCTGGGGAGCACAGTGAATCCCTCTGAGCTGCTGAAACTTTTCGCTTGGCTTGTGTTCATGTCCTGACATGGCGGTCGTTGACACAATGCTCTGCCCAGAATGTCGGTTGCAATGCCAAGAATATTGCCAATCTGAGACTGATCGTTGTCACGGACCGTGCAGCGACGCCATTTTCGGAACGATGGTAAAGCTAGAGGGAATTTATGAAAATGTTGAAGGAGACTGACTTCACGGGAGTTTTAAATGAAGCACTCACCACTTTTGTGAAATTCCAATATCTTGTCCTCAGTGACATCCAGAAGAATGGAGAGTACCTTTTCAGTTTTCAAAATAGACGAAAGCTGCGAGTGCAGGTATGAGTACGATATGGCCAGGAATGCCGGACACAGAATAACGATTTGCAAGGCTGTGTCTTGGTATTTCCTTGCAAGGTCCTCACTGAATGGTCCATCATCGATTTTTATGTGAAGAAAACTAAAAAAAAAAAAATTAATTGAAAGAGGGGGAATTAAAAAATGGCACATGAAAGAGAGGTTTTTTAATTTTGGCGGAAAGAACTAAATTTTCTTTACACGATAAACTGGTCAGTGCGTCCTCAGTCTACGACACAAGCTTTGTGAAGAAATGTGAAATTAATTGTCTTATTACAAGGAGACACGAAGGGGGATATATGTATCAGATCTAAACACGGCAGTAAATTCTAAAATGGACCAAGGAACACCCACCATTGATGTTCAAGCCGCATAAGGTGGAGAGCATGGAGACAAATTTACAGTGCTATGTCTAGCTTTGATATTCTCACTAAGTTTTTAGGTTTTGTATGATGAAGGACTCGCGTCGTAGCAATACAATCAGTACAATCATCAGTAACTCACTGATGCTTCCACTATCAAAAAAGGTTTCACACAACTCATGTAACTTGCTTCCCCTGAGTCATCAGAAGATCTTGTGAAATTTAAAGGTCAACACTAGATGGACGGTTATCCAAAAGTCTATTCGATTGTTGACTTATGTGGATAAAATTGACGTGATTTGGCGAACACAGCGTGTCGTCAGCAAACCGTTTGCTGGCATAGGAGTCTGGTGGACCAAACAAGGTGATATAGTACACTGTTATCGAAGAAGGACGTACAGCAGCGACAGAGCGTCATAATTGGCAGTAATGTTTTCAAGAACATGATCCTCCTTGGTTCCAACATCAACAGTTTGTTTCATCATCTTCGTGCTTTTGTTCCCCTCACGAAAAGGGGGAACGGCGAAGTTTGAAAAGCTTTTCATGGAAAATTGGAACTGTTTGAGTGTTGTCAACAATTCGAAAGAGGTGCTCCCGTGATCAATAATCAGTCCGAAAATGTGTTAAAAGAATGAGTAGCCAGCTGACTTTACATCGACCATGCATTTCTATAGAAGTTTGCCTGATTCAATTAGATTCGATCTTTGCACTAAATCTGTTGGTAGCTGCTGAGCATTCTGCAGCAAGTTAGCCTTCAATCATGCCATGCGAATCAATGACTCAGAAAACGATGATGACCACGGCAGGTGGAACGGTTGTTCACTTTTAACCTAGACACATTTTCTTTACGTACGAACTTTAATCTGAATTGTACTGCTTCACAACTTCGGCGCCAGGATGTTTTCCTCATCAGTCTTTCCTATATGAAGCAATGTCTTACTGAACTGGATGTAATTCAAACCATTCTTGTTTTACTTGCTTCCATAACAGGGATAAAAATAGGGAGTGTGTGTCATTCTAACTTATCAGTGAAAGGCATTTGCTTCCGATGCTCTCATATTCCTAAGACGTTTCCTTTTGCCAAGACGAAAAGTTTTAACAACTAACTTTTTACAGCCGCATGCGCCTAGTTAAGGATTCTCCGATAGAATGATTACGGTCATCAAAGCAAATTAACAACACAAACCTATACTGAAAAGTCCTGTTTTAGCAATGAAACCAGTTGGTGTTGAGTTGGCGCACACAAATGGAGAAGGACCTCAGCCACCTCGATATATGTATGTATACAACCGAAAACAGCCGAAAAATGAGCGTGAAGCTGAAGGACCATCTTGGTTGCTCTAAGCCTGGGTCTATAGCGGATGAAAGGCGGATGAAGAAGAAAAATGTGTTAGTTAGTTCTTTGTTATTTCCTAGTGATAGTCTGCTTCCTCATCGTTGCCTGGCGAATAGAGAATAAGTTGCACATGACACTAAAAAGAATTTTTTGAGACTGTCTGCCTTCAAATATCCGAATAGTAGACAATTATCGTGGAAAGCAGTTGAGATTATATTTTGACGCAAATGACCTCCACAAAGTCGCACGACACGGTCAGAAAACAAAATAGGCGCAGGCAAAAAACGAGCATATCCTCTGGGCCTTAGAAAACACATTTCCTCGATACAATATTTCATTTTGCAACACGCATTATAATCACTTAAATTCCAACGTGACTGTCCAAGAGACTAGCTACGTGACTGTCCAATTCCGTGTCTCTCACAAACAACACAAAACTATGAAAGTTTGACACAAGGTGTATAGTTTTAGCTTGCGGAAGCAGACTTTCGCGTTCTGTTCCTTGTAGCTTGCACTGGAACCAAGCCTGCCCATTTCGACAAAGACACTGCAGACAATAAAGCTTCACTTTAAAAACAAAAAATAAAAATTTCACTCACTTGAAAGGTTTCCGTCCGCGCTGCTTGGTAATTTTATCGAAATGTTTCTTTAGAAAATTCGCTCGTAATATTGCACGTTCGCTGTGTTTAGCTGTTATGATGAGGATGTCGTCCATGTTCGAACTGGTTCCACAGTTATCTGAAAGAAGAGACCATGATGAGAATTGATTTCCAACAAATATGCACATAAATCAGATAAAATATTGACTTAGGATCACCAACGACGACCTCCAGTGATACTTTATCTCACCTCAGAGGTTGCATGCAATGCAAATAGCGTATCGGGCAATCCTACGCAACCTTTGCGTAAAAGTGAAGTGCCCTTGAGCATCGACTCTATTTGCGTTTGAGATCGTCTTTGAAATAATTTTATCTGAGGATATGATACCCTATCGCACGCGCATTCTATTTATACGAAAGACTTTGTATCTCTCCAAATCGGAGATCTCAGGGAGCCGTTGGCGGGAAGAATGTATGACTTGAGGGTTCTGCAATCTACAGCACTTGTCTGTTGAAATTATTTATATTGTCCTTGAGAAACACGCTGCCGCCACAGCCGTTGAAACAGGCCAGCAGACGATTCTTACGGGGTTTCGTGGGGCAGGGGAGATGGGAGAAGAAACCATCATGTTGTCGTGTTGTCACTGATGTGTGATTGTCTGGCGGAGACGACATGGATACATAATTTCATGCAAAATATGACCAAAGCGCGACCGCCACCGCTGCCGCCAGCTCATCCGATCGTTTTGTAAAATGTCGCGGCCGATGTTTTACTCTTGCTTTCGAAAGACTCAAGTTATTCTGCTTTTGTTTCTGATTTACAGTATCTGGAAGCAATATGATGGAGATGTGACAAGGCCATTTTTAGTTTCGAGAAGTCTAAATTTAGACATACTCCGCGAGAATGACGTGCCCTGCACTGGGATCTATTGTGTGCAGGAACATCATCGGGTATCGGGGTAATAAATAACGAATTCGTCGGAAGAGAAATTTATTTATTTGCATTACGACTGTGAATACGTAATAATTTTGGCATACATTTCTGTCTGTGGGAATGGTCAGTGGGACACGTCTGCCGTGCGGGTGCATTACGTGAGATACAACTTAAAGGTTGGATGGGAAAATATTGAAATACTGCTGATACTGCACACTGAATTCTGAACATTTTGGACATGTCATTAGGCATGTCCCTGTACCTATCGCAGACAGCAGAAAAGAACGAAAAGTCTGCACATCTCTTTTTGTACGCAAAAATTTTAAGTTTAGGGTACATTTTTCCAGTTTTGTTTTGTTAATTTTACTTTAATTCGGTGCGGATAGAGGCACGGAATAGATAATCATTTTGGAGGATTTTCATTTATAGCTAAATTGGATTGATTGGATAAATTGGATTGAAATACTACTTCTCGGTATTTTTTTTTTTATGATTACTTGGAGAGTTCCAGCTTTTAAACCATATGCTACCAATATCAAATTTGTGTTGGTAAAGTCTGTTATATGTCTTTAGATAGCGGGCATTTCCCATTTGTAAAGAGGTCTCGTTAAATAAGTAACTGTGGAAAGTAGAAATTACCAACCATCCAAATCCTCTTTGTACACCTCAGAGCAGGAAAAAGTTGTGTACCTAGGACGAATTTTCATAAAAATGGCGTTAACCTACACCGTTACCCAAGCATAAAAATGAAAAACATGACCGAACCTAAGCAAAGTTATGGTTTTTTTCTAAAGTGGTATTAAATCGTTGAAAAGAGTTTTACATTTGTTTTGGAAATCATATGTGGACATGATTCTTAAGGTCCAAGGTACCATGCTTCTTATTGTCGTTTCCAGTGACAGAAAAATCATAAAATGTAGAAAAATGTATGTACGTTCTTTTTATTCAGGTGTACTTGGGATTGAATGAGTTTGTAAGCAAGTTTACGCACAGTTATTGTTGTTGTCGTCTACACATTCGAAAGGATACAAATTGTAAATTCTCATGACATGAAGGAAATATTAAAGGATGCGCTACGTCTTATGTCTGGTCTAAAACAATGAATTATTTTGACGAATATCAAGCTGAACTATATTGAGTTGAGTAGACAAGGGTTTTAAAATGTCACTTCGTACGAAGTAAAGTGCCGATTTTGGGACGCTATAGGTATGTTTGAATTCCTATACTATCCTACTGACCTTATTACAAAAGCACGCACAAACTTAACCTGTACGAAACGTTATCGCAGATGCTCCTATAAGAAAGAAGAGATTAAACTATTTCTCCACCCTACCCATGTTTCCCATGCTTGTTTTCCATCAGATGCCAAATTTGACAGTTGGTCTCTTCTTCTCATGACAGAAGAACGGCACGGAAAACATGTGTAATTGCAAAAGAAACAGGTACAAATAGGGTCTGGCTTTAGTCCCTTGTGGACTGTATAGTCATCCAATTGATTTCATTTTTTTTTGTTCCATATGCAGTAGGTATCACAGACCAAAATACATACAGTTTCAAAGTCGCGGAATTCTCCAGTCCTAGTGAATGTGCAAAGCTGAAAGCATAGCCACTGACTATCATTGGGTTGCTGTTGAAAGTATATCTAACTACAAAGAGGCCCGAACTGAAAATGTGATGAGACGAATTTCCCTGGTTTATAGACGTATGTACATATGTGGTTCACAGGGTATGTAAGCCTATGTAGACTGTAACCATGGAAACTCGTTAAAAACGATTGTGGTCGTATAGAAGAGCTCCAAGCCACTTAATGGAATATGAACGTGGGTAAGATGGAAAGTGGGCGCCACACAGTTTCCGCTTTTCGCTCAACATCTCGTAATAGCCGGAAAAGCTCCAAATATGCTTATGAAATGTCATACGCAAGCTGAAAGGTAAGAAGGAGTACACCTTACACCATTTAATAGATTAAATAGTCCACAGAGACCAGGGCCCAACTTTCTTCAGCAGTTATTATTAGTAGAGCGGACTTACAGTAGAATTCAGCCCAAACAACACCCACCCGGGGGCATGGGCCTATGCACACGAGGCAATGTCCTTGATCGCGCTCACCATGGCGAGCTGCCAAGACTATCCTCGTCCCTGCATAGGTCAAGTTGACATACAGCCTCCCAGTGGCGCCCCCTGGATAGCCATCACAGCATCCGTTGTGTGGTGAACCAATGTATGCAGCGACTGGCCTACCAGTCTGTAGGTTGTGCGTGAGGCTAACTCCCTCACCACACAAAAATAACCGAGTTCAGCAACAACAACTTGCCTCGGATATGGACGGATCCAACGTTGACGACCCCGGAAAACGAACAAAGGACAACGATTTTCGGTTCTGCACGTGGAATGTGAGGTCCCTTAACAGACCACGTGCAGCCGAACAACTTGCGGAGGCCCTTGACTGCTACAAAGCAGATATCACCGCCATCCAGGAAGTGCGATGGGATGGGCCGGGCAGAAAGAAGATGAAGAACTGCGACATATACTACAGCGACTGCTACAGGGAGAGAAGGCAGCGCCTATTCGGATGCGGATTTGTTGTTCGAGGCAGACTTAGGCAAAAAGTCATAAGCTACGATCCCGTAAGCGAACGCCTCATGACAATCCGCATTAAGGCTAAATTTGGGAACATCAGCCTGATATGCGCTCACGCCCCGACAGAAGAGAAGGATGACAACAGCAAGGATGAGTTCTATGATCTCCTAGAAAGAACATACGATCGATGCCCCAGCTATGACACCAAGATCGTTCTAGGAGATTTCAATGCTCAGCTGGGGAAAGAGGACATCTTTGCTGGCGTCATCGGGAAACACAGCCTGCACGACACGACTTCCGGAAACGGACTCAGGCTGCTGGACTTCGCCGCGGGGCGGAACCTCTCTATGAGCAGTACGCGGTTCCCACATCGCAACATCCATAAAGGAACCTGGCGATCCCCTGATCAATCAACCGTCAACCAGATTGATCACGTTGCGATCGACGTCAGACACTCCTCCAACATTCTCGATGTCCGAACATTCCGAGGCGCTAACATCGACTCGGATCATCACCTTGTTGTAGCCAAGGTAAGAACCCGGATATCGAGAGAACAACGGAGTCGAGATAGGCCGAAACGGTTTGACGTCGGAAAGCTACAATCGCAACAGGTCGCTGGGATCTTTGCCGACCGAGTCTCCCTGAAACTCTCCCAAAGTTCGACGCTGCCTGCACTAACAATAGAATGGAAACGTTGTCAAAAAGCCATCAAAGAAGCTGCCACTGATGTGCTGGGTTTCACGCCACCACCTAGGAGGAACCCATGGTTTGACGACGAGTGCAGGCAGGCACATGCAGCCAAACAGGAGGCCTATCAGGCAACGCTGCATCGGACAACGAGAGCTGTTCGTGAGCTCTACTTACAGAAAAGAAGGGAAGAGAACCGGCTTCTCAGAAGGAAAAAGAGAGAGCATGAGAAGCGCGCGGTCGAAGAGATGGAGAGATGTTATGGCAGGAATGAAGTCCGAAAGTTTTACCGAAAGGTGAAACAGCTATCCGGTGGATACAGGTTTCGGACCGAAGCCTGCCGGGACCAAAACGGAAACCTAGTAGTAGAGTCGCAATCGATTCTGAGAATCTGGAAAGATCATTTCTGCAGACTCTTAAACGGCGATGACGGCCCAAATCCCGCTGTTAGGCAGAATGTTCCACTTAATTTGGACGATGATAGACAAGAATTCCGTCCCCCCGACTTAGACGAGGTCAAGATAGCAATATCGAGACTGAAGTCAAATAAAGCTGCTGGAGCGGATGGACTGTCCGCAGAACTGTTCAAAGCGGCTGGGGATGACCTGGTTGGGCGCATGCACCAGCTCATCTGTAAGATATGGTCGGAGGAAAGCATGCCCGATGAGTGGAATCTCAGCGTCGTCTGTCCGGTCCACAAGAAAGGAGACCCCTTCGACTGCGCCAACTATCGATGGATTAGTCTCCTTAACATCGCATACAAGATCCTCTCTGCCGTATTGTGTGTACGCTTGAAACCGTTTGTCAACAACCTGATTGGTCCTTATCAGTGTGGTTTCAGGCCAGGGAAGTCCACCATCGACCAAATCTTCACACTACGGCAGATCCTGGAAAAGACCCAAGAAATGCAAATCGACACTCACCACCTATTCGTCGATTTCAAGGCCGCGTATGACAGTGTGCATAGAGACGAGCTATACAGTGCCATGTCTAGTTTTGACATTCCTACCAAACTCGTCAGATTGTGTAGGATGACGATGGAGAACTCTCGCTGCTCCGTCAAGGTCGGGAACGAACTCACCGAGACCTTCAATGTCAAAAAAGGTTTTAGACAAGGCGACGCACTGTCATGTGACTTTTTTAACATCATCCTGGAGAAGATCGTGCGTAACTCACAGGTCAACACCAGAGGTACGATCTTCCAAAAGTCAGCTCAATTGCTAGCTTACGCCGACGACATTGACGTGATTGGTCGAACACAGCGAGCCGTCAATGATGCGTTTGCTGGCATTGAAGCGGAAGCGGCAAAAATGGGTCTGGTGGTAAATGAGGGCAAAACGAAGTACATGCTGTCATCAAGGAAGGACACACAACATCGGCGTCTCGGACAGAGCGTCACACTAGGCAGCAGAAACTTCGAGGTAGTCAAGGACTTGATCTACCTCGGCTCCGCAGTAAACAGGGACAATAACACCAGTACCGAAATCAAACGCAGAATCACTCTTGCCAATCGCTGTTTCTTTGGGCTCAAGAGGCAATTGAGTAATAAAGCCCTCTCTCGAAAGACTAAGCTTGCTTTATATAACACCTTAATCATCCCAGTCCTACTTTATGGCGCGGAAACTTGGACACTACTTAAAGCGGATGAGGATGCCCTTGGTCTCTTCGAGAGAAAAGTTCTGCGCGCGATTTTTGGTCCTGTTTGCGTTGATGGCATCTGGAGGAGAAGATTCAACCACGAACTGTATGGGCTGTACAGCGGCATGAGCCTAGTCAAGCGTCTACGGATACAACGCTTAAGATGGCTAGGTCATGTAGAGCGTATGGACACCACTGCTCCGGCCCGAAAAGTCTTCGAATCTGAGCCATTGGGACAACGCAACAGAGGACGGCCCAGGATAAGGTGGCGCACACAAGTGGAGAAGGACCTCAACCAACTTGGAGTGCGCAACTGGCGGCAGCTGGCGAAAGATCGTGCTGGCTGGAGAGGCATGTTGGTTGAGGCCCAGGTCCACCCCGGACTGTAGCGCCACAAGAAGAAGAAGAACACCCACCCGAACACATTAAGTAATCTAAAAGAATCACACATTCAACGAATCTGGATATTAGTATGCCAGACGACTAAATGCAAAGAAATTTAATTGAAACACTGCTGAAACGCAAATCTAACTAAAGCTAACACACCTCATAAAAAAAATAAATAAATTTGGGAAAATATAGTGGAAACGCTCATGTTCAAGGAAATTCAAAGTCTTAGTTGATGTAAATAAACTCTTGTTGGGAAAATTCTGACTTCTTTTCGAACAAGAATGACGATCTACAACAAATTAATTAAACTAACTTGAACTTGAAGTATGTTTTAGTTTTCATGAATTTACAATAATATCTAAAAAATTAGTTTAATTTTGAAACTAAATTGAATTAGTAGCTGAAGTTTCGAAAGTCGTTAGGATCTACTTATTTCTTAACTTGTCCTTTATAAGAGGCCTAGATCTTCGTTAAATTACATTTTCCAGTGATTGGATAGAGCAAACTCTTTTTATTTCTTTCTTTTTGAATTATTTCACAATAGGAACTTAATCACATCTGAGATTATTCATATTGATGAAGATGGAAGACTTCATCGGGACTATACTTTCTTATAGACGCTTATATCTAGTTGTGCAATATTTCAGATTTTTGAACAACAATCTTGAGGAAATTTTTGTCGTATTATCCTTTAAATTTGTTTGTTCCAAATTATACTTATTTTTATAGATTTCACAGTAATGTTTACACTTTTTTCAGAAGTAAGATATATTATATATCAAATCTCTGTATTGGATACTGTGCGACAGCTAAAATCAATGTAAACATTTTATAACGAAATAAAACATCTAGCTATCTAAGATTGAGGAATATTCGGGCTTCCAAATTGAAAACGTAAGCCCCTGCTTACGTCCGACCATCCTACGGTTGCGTGAGTAATAAAATCTATGAAGTAAAATAATCATCTCCACGACATGTAAATAACATGTAATTAAGTTTGGCTTTCCCAAAAGTAAACAAGTATCAAAGCAAGTGAGTTATTTCGAAATTTCGATCAAAATCGATTCCATATACAATAAGGCAGACACGCATTCGATTCAATTCACTCAACTTCCATTCTCCACGTCTGTACATTAAGTGTGTCCTCACTACAATACAATTACACAATCACCTTTTAGCTTTGGCATGATTCCAGATTTTCGCTTTGTTTTCTTCTGCTCACAGCAAGAGTCACAAATAATTGTTAGCACATCATACACTTTACACTTTTTCCCCTTCTGTCTAGTTCGTTCTTCCTTTCAGAAACAAAACAAAAACAACACCACACCCGCGTAGAAATTTTGTTTCAAATTGTTCACTAAAGTTCGATCAAACAGAACCGCTAAAAGGCAAACAATTCACATCTCAATCCGATCTTTATGGCCACTAAATCGCTACTACCGCTGCCACTATTTCCGTGGAAGGAAAAATGCGCCCTCATGGTATGTGACTGCTGCAGCAGAAGCCAAAACAACGAACACCATCAGCACATTGTCGCGTCAGAACTCCGCGCCGCCAACGTGCCCAGATGCTCTCCATTCGGTCGTCTCGCTCTCCGAGATGTCTTCAAGTTTTCTGTTTTACTTCGAAAGTTTTAAAAATAAAAAACAAGCGTGGGGAAAACGAAAAACAATCGAGAGCAAGAACCAGAGCCAAGAACTTCCATCAAGTTCCGACGCCTGAAAGGGCAAAACAAACAAACATTGCAATGGCGCCCGGGCAGTCATGCTCCTCTTTAGCAGCGGCAGGAGTTCTTTCGAAAGGAGTTCCAAATGGGACAACGATTCGGGAATTCTTTTGGCGGACAAAAAGAAATCATCTCGAAGAAATGCTCCTTTTTGGCAAGATCACCGAGTTCGATGCGCACTGGCATTTGCTCTTGTTCTCTGCCCGTTCGAGACATCTGTTAAATGTTGCGATGGCAGAGAAACAGAGAAGAATTCCGAAGTGAAGTGCATCTGGCAGCAACCCCACATATTGAGGGTGGCTCGCTGATTCATGGCGAAAAATGTGATCGTCGTGCCCCTTCTTTGTGACGGTGAGTAGCGATCGAACTCTGCTATTATACACTCACACTTTGATTGCTTGACTTATCGCGTTATTTTAGGTGTGATATCGATTGCAAGATCGAGTAAAAGAAGTTCAAGGACCTGCGAGATCACTGCTCGAACGCTATATTTAGAAACCGATCGCGATAAACCAACGGAAATTCGATTTCCGAACTCGCTCCGCGCACAAACTGTGATCCGAGAGGCTAACTCGCGCACAATTAGCGAACTGAGCTAAGGAATTGATAAGGAATTCATATTCGGAGAGACGGTTGACGGTTGAGGAGGCGGTTGGGAATTAATTAAATCATCACTTGATGTCCGCATTTGTCATATGCAGCCCACTCGCCAGAAAGTGTGTGTGCCACTCAATTAAATTCATTTCGTCCACTCGAGCATAATGTGTCCGCCTCATCTGGCAGCATAAGCCAAGCGTAAGTGTTTTAAATGGCCAATTGACTGAGAGTGACAAAGATTGTCCAGATTTTCGGTCAGTCTGGAATGACGGGCATGGCGAAATTGCTTTTCGGTCATTTGTCAAAATTTATAGAATTCTTACTCAGACTTCCCAACGGCTGCTTTGGGGTTCGGAATTCGCCTGATTGAAGGCGCGCAATTGAGGATCGTGGACACCAATGCAATAATTGTCTACTTCCGGGTGGTTAAACGATTGTGGCATTTATAAGAGGGAGCGATCGTTCATGCCGGAGGGTGTGGAGACGTTCATTAAATGTTGTGCGTCGCCGCGCGGAGAGTGAACACACTTCCGGTGTTTACGTTTTATTCATTCCTCTTCAACGGTCTTAATACGAGTATTTTTCTGTGGCTTGCTTTGACCACACACAAGGCGCATAATTTTCCGTTTCTTTGACGGGAATGATGACAGGAAGTTTGTCGGCGCGAAGTTTCTGGGACGTGCGGTGACTTTGTGCAGACCCCCTTAGAACAAAATCGTTCGGATTCCGTTCACCACAGCGAACTGATGGAAAACTCCAGAAATATAAGCTCCCCGATGACGCGTTCGCTCTCTCTTAAGACATCTTGCGGCGGCGGCATGCCTTTTGCATCGTTGCGTCCTCTTGAGGTTTTTAAATTGCTCATTTTGAACACACTCCACCCGCCAACTTCCATATCATAACTCTAAAAATACAAACAAAAACTACCATCTAGAGAATCATGATCGTATCCAGCATCAAAGGCATTTCTATCCCACAATACCATAAATTTCGAATGCATTTTCCTTCGTTTGCGTCTGTCACTAACCTCAAACTTCCCGTGAAGCTTTCTATCACATCTCCTCTGCGCCAGCGATCGCACGTCCAACAAGGTATTTGTTTACAAAACAACACAGATGCGTGCGTTTGTTTTTCCCCTTTTTGCCCATGATCCACAGGCGACACGGGCGACGGAGACGCCTCCATATAAAGCCCCCAGCCCAGGCAGTGACAACACACTCCACGCCATTGCGCTTTATCGTCCATCAATCAAAATCACATCTCCATCCAATTTTAGTTTTCACTAGAGGGTTTGAAATTGAATCAATCCCTTGGCAGAACGGCGGGCCGATGACGATATGGCACGACTGGTGTGCTTACCTTTTGGGGAGGGCAAGGGACGGAACCGCATTGCTTCTCACCACCGCACGGCGAGCATTAAAAAAAGCACGCGTCTAATAATAAATGTCCTCATAAATTTCGTGAATGGCTCCTACGTATCCAACGCGTAAATCACACAAAAAATTCACAGCCATCCTGGAAGGGGTGGCATGACGGCGGCGCGCCGCGTTGTTGCTACATTGCCTCGGGATATTAGCAGATGCAGCAAGTGTTCAACATCTGCGAAAATAGCTAATGTTTCCGTGTACTGCGTCGCGGCAGACGATACCGGATGTTAGGAATTAGATTCCACATTCTGGGCAGGCAGGCGAGACACTGCGCTGCATTCTGTTGAAATGCGTCTGTCGATGCAGCGCACTCTGCTCTCATTCAAGTTCAATTTTGAGTGCATTTTCTTTTTTGTTTTTCGTTTTCCACTTCGTGCGTCGATGTGAATAACCTCGAAAGCGTGCTGTATGAATGGCCATGTGCGGCTTTGAACCTTAAAATCGATCGCTGTTGGCAATGACGACGAGACGAGGAGTTCTCGCCTGCAAATGCGATCTTGTTGAATGGTTTTCAATTAGCCGTGAATCGGTTTAAAGGTTGAGGAGGAATACATACGTAGAGAGTGCGTTTCGATACAAGTGTGTGTGAATGAGGAAAATGGTGGCTTATTTATTTAGATTGACAACTAGATTGGCGGCAATTAGCTGAACGCTGTTATAAACGTGGTGAACAAGGATGAATGTTGTTTTTAGATCAGTTCACGTGTGTTAAAAAAACAAAGGGTGGAAAACCTGCCACTTTTTCAGGAGTGAGGGATTCTGCACATTCTGGCGTTGGCAGCGGCTTGATGGGGGAAACCATTAGAAATTAATACAAAAACTACAACAAGCTTAAATCCAAACAACACAGGGAATAACTAACAACTCGTTTAAAAAGGGTAAAAGACTGCTTGTCCTGTCACTTGTAGAACAATCAATCTCGTTAATTATTGTGGTGAATTGCTGCAGTGATCGTGCTGTAGATCGTTTGAACAGATTGTAGAAGTTCCAAATGCACAAATCCTTTCTAATCCTGCTAGACGCTGTGTGTCGAACACTTTCGAACACTCAATAGCTTGGAAAAATTTGGTCTAAGTGTTCTTTCATTTCTGAAATTATGTTCTGGCGGCTGCTTTATCTACACAATGCGGAAAGTGTACAAGAATATAAACCCTTCCAAATCGTGTCGCTGGTGCTGAGTCTTCAAAGCAATACTCTTGTAAAATTTTAAGGTCTTAGAATGTTGCTTTTCTATTCAATTACCCATTTTAAAAAGGGAATTATAGAATTTCCACACGACTCCCGGATAACAAGGGTATGGAATTGGTGCTTTCGTCGCGTACTAATAACAACAGTCAACAGGTCCATTTACTAAACTCTTGAAAACACACTGTATGTCGGATTTTATGTTGCGTTGAAGGAAATATCACGAACTTTACTCAAAACTAAAGCCAATGTTGGCATAAAGAGCCAACCAGCAAATTCGATCGTTAAGACATTCATTATTGTTCTTTACCCGACAGATGACCAAGATCTATCTTCTTCAACAAGTACTCGTTTTGTGCTTAGTACTGTTCTCTCACAAACAGACAGAACCTGCACACTGTGTTGCTGATTCCAAACGGTGAGATTTGAGAAGCTTTTCGTAGACAATTAAGTATTGTCGGCAACTCGAAAGAGGTGGTGCTGTGATATAAACAGTTCAGGAATCGAAGCTGGATCATGGGCAATTTACACGCCACATGTCAAATTCATACCTATTATAGGTACCCCATGCATATTCCAAAAATAAATCCACTTCATTCCAGAAGTTTCTGCATTCAAAAAAACCACCTCTTATCATTGCCAGACATTCTGGCACCTCACAACATAGCATTTGATGGCCAAACAACTTCGACTTCAAACCACGACAAGTACCTCCCACCACGACCACGTCTCGTTCATTGAATCATATGTTCGACATACCGTCACTCAAGTGTCATTGGGAAAATCTCAAATCTAAAGACAAGAAGAGAATGTAAATCTGCCAGCACCGCGTCTATTGTCTAAAGTGGATTTCAGAGCTCATTCCATTAATGCGACCTAGTCTCAAGTAGTCTCATCATTGTGCGGGTCCTCGCTGTGATCTTTTTCCAGAATTACTTGCTATTCACAAGGGCGCGTTCAATTGAAGTCATCAAAGCGCACACCAACAACAATGCCCAACATCCCTTACCTCATTAAATACGGGTCACATGTGTCTACCACGATCATCAAGAATTCTGTGTTTTTTTTTGTGTGTGTTTTAAGTGCAACTGCGTGCTGTGCATGCGGATTGCCTCAGGCTTTGTCTTCTCTTCAGTCTTTAATGATCGTGTGTGTTGTTTAAGGATTGTTTTTTGTTTATGAAAGTACTTAGTTGACAAGATCCTTAAGGAGGTGACACATTTTAGATGCATAAATTTTCATTGAAAAACTGTCAAAATGGTCGCTGTTTCCAGATGTCGGCGAAAATCCCAAATAGTTGGTTTGTACTAATTTAAATCGAAGCGTTGCGCGTTTGTGTGCAGCCGATTAACGCGCTCGACGTCCTCCTCGCATCAAATCGCAGACAAGCCAGATTATAACGAAATTCCATCGAATTAAATGAATGGAGCGTTATGAGGGTCTGTCGAGTCAGTGTGTGTGTGTGTTTTTTTTTATTGAAACCAATTTTACAGAGTAAAACCTCCAGCGAAAGGAACATCTGTGTGACGGAGAATAGATGGAGTCCAGCCAGAAGAACAGAAACAGTGCGCGCACATGTAGAGCACGTAAACAAGCGATTTCCTGTCGTTTCTAATCTAGTAATGGGGAAGCGAACACGCGCTCAATGGAACACTCTCTTGCGGGCTCTTCCATAACTACCCCCGTCTGCCATCACCGACATCCCACTGGCGCTGCCCAGCGACGACGACGCGACGACGACCTGATATCTCTTGATTTCGAAAAAAAAGGAAAATTTAAATCAGTTCATTCATTAAATGGAAATTAACGCGTGTTCTATTAGAAGTCAGGATCGTGTGCTGGAGCGTGTGCGGTGCATGCTTGGAAATCGGAGAGAGTCCCAAATTAGACAGACGCGTGGTGTTTTGCGGATGCACCAGCAGGAGGTGTCCATGTGTCCAACAGAAATGAGAGAATCTTTCTTTTTGATTTGTGTTTATGTTCAGAAGCTTGTAACGAATTCTTGGAAATCGCTTTGAGAAAGGGAGCGAGGAATGGTGTAGACAAGATCGTTGGAATATCTAGAATGGTGTGAGGGTTGGGTTGATCGTGGCAGAAACAGGTGCAGATTTTGTTTCCAAGTTTTAATTGGCAAGCTGTTCATTTGACACACCAGAACGTGAAGATTTCTTTGAAGAAATTGATCCTTTGCCAAGTCTCCTTGAATTTTGTGAATTTTGAGCATGTTGGAGACTTGAAAAGGATATGTTTTGAGCGAATGCAGAAGCACTTAATCATGGCCCACTTGACTCTTCGGTTCACATGACCCACATTCCCACACACAAGAACTTGAAAAGGTAGCCGCAGACATAAATTCACCATTTCCAACTGTGATGGAAATTTTCCACGCTAGAATTGCTATCATAAATTCAATCTAAAGTGGTGTCAAGTCCCGACATCACCGATCATCATCGCCGTCATTATCGTCCTCAAAATCTCGCATCAAGAGAGCGAGACAAGTGCGTCGCATTATACGATCCAAGCGAAGATAGATAAATGGTTCCAGCAGATCACTTAAGGTACTCCCTCCGCTCTCGCGATGAAGCGAAGTGACAGTGTACACATCGGCTGCACTTGATCAGGCAATTCAACGACGCCGCACCGACAAAGTAAGACACCCAAGGGTTGTGGAAAACAACCCTTCATTTTGTATAATCCACTTGTGTAGATTGCAGGGAGAAAGAAATAAAATCCGGGGATATCTTACTTCCTGTCGTACCTTTCCCCCATCTGTTGTCGCGACAGTAGCGGGGTGAATCCTTCAAATCTTCTCATGTGCGACTCGCTTTACATTCTGAAATATAATCAAAGGGTTTGGGAGTGCAGCGGAAGTTTATCTGCATCTAGGGAGACCGAATTTCCTGTCTGAATACAACTTCTGGTGTGCCTCCCAGGCAGTGACCCCACACCACTCCTGCCTGCTACTAAATCCCAGTTCCAAATGAGTAACCACCACGCACTGTTGTAGCTGGCTACTATTTACATTTGGCCAGGCTGTACATTTGCTTCCAAAAAAAACCAAATGCCCACACTTTCATTCGCGTCACGTCGTTTGTTTATTCGAATTCAAACACAAATCAATTTGTAACTCTGTTTGCCGCTGAGCAGCAGAGTGCGGCACACGATCGATTGGCTAGACGAAAAAATCGGAAATGCCTATTCGGTGATGGGACGTCGCCTCATGAGCGCGCACAGTTGACGCGAATCAAAACTGAATTTGAATGCGTTTGTCATATTTATAAACACTCGACTGGTATGGGACAATGCAGCAGATGTTGGCGTTGGTTGGGGACATTGGCGTGTGTTGTGACAGTTTGTTTGATGGACTGAAACATGAAATAAGTACACTTTGAGTGTATTTCTTGAGGCAGTCTACATTTCGAATTGTGTTTTGGGGTAGTGAACTTTTGCCACAAACACTTTGATTGCCGTTTAGAGAAATTGTTGAACAGAATTTTAAATAATTCTCGTTCCAAAAATGGCAATCATACCAATAAGGTAATCTTTCAGACGTCAATTTGGTGCTCAAGTGCTTAATATTTGAAGCACGGCAACAAAATCAATAAAGTTATGTATTGACGCGAATTGAATGTCATGGAACGGGGATATAAACTTATTTTAAAAAATTAAAATATTAAACAAGAAGCATAAGGCAACAAAAATGTTTGTGATCAAATATTTAAAGTCTCATCTGTGAGACAACAAAAGTTGTTCTGACTTGACTGATACTTGTTTGATTATCAACATAGTGGTGATTCTATCTGCGGAACTCAAAACTCCATTGTTCGGTGGATTATTTGAGCTTTCTTGAAATACAACATTTTTGACAGTTGCAGAAGCGGACCTATTTGCCATTTTAAATTAATTTTCCTTGACAGACACACAAGTAAGAAGAGCTATAGGAAAGCCATTAACATAAACTTGTCTTAAGCGGGCAATAATAATAACAAGAAAAACGCCTGCTTTTAAGTCAATGGCACGCATTTATTCGTTTGTTTAGGTACATCTCCTCCGTCGCACATAACAAACTTCTTCACCTGTCCACCAATAGACTTAGCAGGGGTAAATGGTGCGACCTATACTTTGGGAAAAGTTCACTTTAGGACTAAATTTGTCCCGAATTTTCGTCAACTTCGCTTTTCTAAGCGCCGACAACGATCACCCTTCAATTTCAAGAAGGACTTCTCTTCCGCCATAACCTCAAGAAAACAAACGCTCAGTGAAAGACTGATCCTACGCTTATATTTTGTAGGAAGAAGGATCACAAAGAATCTAAATCCATGGTGAAGCCATTTCTTGTAAATGGTTTTTGTTAGAAATTCTTAAGAACTAACTAGGTTTTAGAATTAATTAACAAAATTTCTAATGCTACACTTTACAAGGGGTCAAGGCCTGGCTTCTTTAGCAATTATTCGTATCTTGCGTATAATTGTTCTTTCAAAAGTAACATTTTGTTAAACTTTGTATAGACACCCTTTGAGCCTTGTCAGCAACTCGACAGATGTAGTACGCGACGAACGATCAAAAACTAACCTCTTGACTTTTAAACATGAATGAAGTCATCATTTACTACGACAACCAACTCTAAGTTGTTTAACCTTCTTCATCTCAACGAAATGCTCAAGCATTAAATTACTATATATCCAGCTCTTCTGGATGCCGATCTACAGTCAACAAACTGGCCAAACGTAGACAGTGGTGATACGAACACTCTGGATGGGCAAATTCCTTTGATACTAATTAATACGGCCAACAACTTTTTATAAACCATTAGTTTTTTCCCTCAAATCAGTTGGAATATGAAAAGTGCATAGTTTTAATAGCAGAAACTGAGCCTCATTTGATCTACTGATCCATTCAAATTAAGCAGCTGCGAATGCTTAGTCAAGTCAGTCTATTCGATAAAATATGCGTTTGTCTCTTCTGACAGCAAACGTTAAGACATTATTCCTTCCAAAATATTGCACAAAGAATTAAATGCCTAAGTGTAGAGCTAAGTAGCTAAGTGTAAAAGTGAGTGCAATCATTTCCAAAACATTGTACAAATCGTATGCCTCAACGCAAATTTAAAATTAGATAGTGACGTCACTCGAATTTGTCAAAATAATAAAATTTTCTTTTTTTTTTGCATCGTCCTGCAAGACTTGATCCCCCAAGCAACCACTTTAACACGAGTTGTACAAACGAGAGAAAATCTAATCAATACAGCACTTCCTCAGCTTTTGCTCCTTTCTTTCTCATCCAGACGTATGGGAAAGAAAGAAAATCTTTGCTCGAAACGTATTTGTAGACCTGTACACATACAAAAGTTTGAATTAAATTTCTGTTGTGAAATGGTCCTAAGTCAACGTAGCAATGAATATACTCTTACAATTGACCATTTCAACTTACCTAAACCTACAATAATTTGCGATATTTGAAGCTAATAAAATAATTTTTTGAAACACTACTCATGGTATTTGATGCTTAACTATTCCAATTTGATGAAATAAAAAAGAAAATATTTCCTATGTGTATAATACACCCGGCTTCACTTAAGATCGTCATCGTCATCAGCAAAACAAAAATTAACACCTTTAAACTTAATGCAGGATGCTGAGAAATTTTAATTAAAATGAGAGAAATTATAAGGACACATTTTCAAAAAGAAATCTTCCTTTAAGTGAAAGCAAAAAGCAAAAAAAAATTGTCCTAGCCAACAGAATTATTTTGTTAAATAAATTAAACCAATCTTTAACACTGCACAAAAAACTGGCAAAAAATTTTGAAAACAAAGGAAAAACTCACCACAGCAAAATTCTTTTAATTCCATTTCACCAACTTTATTAATTTCAAAAGCACTCAATGGAGTTTCTAGGCACACTTTCGACAGAATTTCAGCAATTATCTACTCATTATTCGCTCAGGAAAAAAAAATGTGCAAAAATTCACTTCAAAATCATCAAACTGTTTTTTTTTTCTATTTCCAAACACAAAAATGAATTGATAAAATTCACTCCTTCGCAAGTCACTGAACAATGCTCTCTTTTAAAACATAATCGCTTTTGGTAAGAAAAATCCATTCGTCGAATGACCAACTCGAAGCGCGGTCCAATCACTTGACAATCGTTCCGATATCTGTTGGCCAAGCAACTGAACACGACCAGAACCCCAACCAAAGAGTACAGCACCCACAAGGCAATACAGTAGCGCGTGCAAAAACCGAACGTGTTAAAATATCACTATCACGCAAAAAGAACAACGATTAAACAAAACCAGCGGCGTAAAGCAAATAAAAAAAAATTGAAAAAGTAAATAATATGCCAGAGTGTGCATGCATATATGTAAATGGTCAAAAGGAGTTGAAAGTACAGAAGCGGGCAAAACGAAGAAAACACCGTCAAGCCCCATCGACGTCAAACTAAAAAATTATGGCAATGCTAGCCAAACCTTATGGCCGTCACACGCAGCGTTGTTTTTTGTCTCATTCATTAACATATTTGTTGCCTTTTTTTATTGATAAAGGAGATGGATAGGCAAAAGAAATAAAAGGTAAGCACAAGATAAAATATTAATAAATTTTATGAATATACCGAAAATGACGAACAGACCAACGGACGAACGGACAGAAGAGAGGACTGGATGGAAAATTAAAAATGCAACATATGATTGTGGCCACGGATTGACAACGGACTCGGAGAGCCTCGCCAAAGGAAGCCAAGGGACACTTGACTAAATTAATAAGTTTTTTTTTTATTCATTCTATAATATCCAAGGAGCTGATTGGGAAGGAGAGGCGACAAGATCAAGAAAGAAAAAAGGAAACACTTTTCCCGCGGATACGTGACTTGGGCGCATAAAATTCAATATGCGTATGCACACGCGCATGCAAACACCAAGCTCACGAACTTGCCCGCGCCGTCGCCGTCACCACACAATGCACGATCGCGGGTGTGGCGGGGGCCGCCTTAATATCAGTGAATTTCTTAAGTCGGATACGATCTCTGTGTTTTTGTCGAAACACCGAATTAGTTATTCTGAGGGGATTTAAGCGAACAGCACACGGAGCCTGATAAAGAAAAAGGGCTTAAGGACGAGATGGGGAACTCTTCAAAGGGAAATCGAGAGAGAAAGAGAGGGAGAAAACTACACTCAAAGGTCTCACTTATGAGGATCACGATTTTTCGGTCCCCGAAGAAAAGAATGAAATCCTCGAGAAGAGGGGTTCGATTTTTTTACGACCGCAACAAAGAAGTTTGATTCAACTGCCGTCGACGAGCCACGGCAGATAAGACGATCTTGAGCACGATGAGGCGGCTAGAGACTAAGAGGTGTTCATGTTTGGCTGTAAAACGCATTTGATTTGGTTGTCAAACAGATTCGTCCACAACACTGAATTTATCGTACATATGCTTCAGCTAGTTGATCTTCGAGTCTTAGTCCCCATGGATGATGAAATCCTTGCCATAGCAATCAAGTGACTGACTCGAGGCAGCGTACTGACAATCTGATTGATTGATCAGAAAATCTGTTTACGGTGCAGTATTTGTTTCTTGCTCTTTATTTCTGTCTCGTGAAGAGTCCACCGTCACTTGAAGCCTAAGGCCCCCCAAGAAACTCCTTAACCGGTAGCGGTACGCTGCCAAACTGACGCCAGTTCACGGATTTCTCTAGAATGCGCATCTGATTAGATTCATCTGCTTGCCAATGCACCTCTCCTTCGACATGTAAATCAGTCGTTGTCAGTCGCCAACAAGCGTGCTCCCGTGCGAATTCCATAAATGCTCCCCCATTACATCACACCCTCAAATATCAGCGTCCAGTGTGAACTGTCTTTGTTGCTGTCACCGCAGTTGCGGTGTGTCGTCGTCTGTCTGACATCTCTCCCTGGAGTGATGATCATCACGTTGATTTGAGATCGTATTAGCTTCTTTTAAAAGCAGCTTTATTCGTATTTATTCACGATTTTCACGACAAATTGTGGCAATAACTCTCGCTGGCAATCGCACGCCATTACCCGTGGCGCCAAGTCTCCCGCAGCTACGTGAGTCGATTTGCCAAGTGCCGCCACCACAAAGCCATCCCCCGCCCAGGCCCAACAGTGCACCGCTGTTGCCGACGCTTGTTGCTGGTTTTGTTTCACTGCTTTCAGGTTCAACAACGAAATCATTTGCGTGAATGAATTATTGCAAATGACCACCTAACTGTCCGCAATTACAAGGATACGCGCTGCAAAAGTGAGAGCTATCAGCTGAATGGTTTCATTCATCACAGGGCTAGCTGGCGGCGCGCCGCTTCATTGTTGCGCGATTTATGAGCAGTCGCTGCACTCAACAAAGAAATGAAAAAAAATTATATCTGTCGGGATTTTGTTTATTTAAAGTGCACGCCCCAAATGCGACAGCGAGGGAGAGGTCAGTGTTTTGAAGAAATCGAATGAAAACAAAGCAACATGGGCGCGCAGCATAGAATTACCGCAATCATTGTCAACTGCAGTTTCCGGTAACCGTTAAGCCCTCGTTATGGTGTTCACTGCAAGAAGCCAGCACAGACTGTCATTTACAGTGTATTCTGGTAGAATAATAATTTTTCATTTATAGTTCCGCTGTGTGCTTTGGTCGGAAGGGAGTTCATAGCTGTTCCCAGCTCCAAAAACAGGAACACTTTGCCGCGCTATGGCACGTGCCAGTTACCCATTACCCAGACCTCGCTGCCACCATTGGGGTAATGTGTTTACATTTACATTCTAGAAATGGGGAGGAGAAACCGTTCTACAAAATAAAAAACAATATGGAAAACGAAAAGGAAATATAATGGACACGGTGCGCCTTTTCCTTGTTTCAAGCTGTAAGATATAATGCACTCTGATGAGCTAAATTGCTTTCGGTCGCATGCCAAGAAGGCCTTTTGGGAGTGATAACCCTTTCCGATCGCAGCGCACCAATATCGAACGAGGTGACGTGATGGGTGGAGCTGTCAAAATTGTGGAACATGTGTAAGAACTCATCAATTGTTTGGTTTGTTCTCGTTTTCTTTCAAATGGATAGGGCATTGGAGTTCTCTGTATTATTTCTGGAGCGGTAATGCGGAAAAGTTGGTATTCTTTTCTGGAAGATGATCCCGAAATAGATGCGGATTCAGTGGAAGTTAAGACTTCCGTGTTTGTTTTCAGGGGGATTGATCATTCCACAAGAGATTTCTCAGATATAGGGTTAATGTTGTGCGCTCTAAGATTAATAAACATTTTTTTGTGGGATTTCCAAGATGTGTTGTTTGGGGATTATTACAGATTAGGGGCAACATTTGTTCGATCTAGTTTTTGTTATAGTTGCAAATTTGTGGAATGCATTAAAAGAGGATGTTTAGAGATCGAAAAGTGGAAAGATTATTGAATGAAATTCGAATTATTATAGGGAAAGGAAAACGTAACCTGGATTTGTTTTACTGACTCTAACTCTGAAAAAAAGTAATCCCAGAAAGTGGAGGGCTTAAACTTTTTCTGTCTGTGTCAATGAATGTTAATTAAAAATCAGTTCGACAAGTCAGATAAAAGTTAGACATTTTTGTTTGTACAGCGGCTATAGATAAGGTGAGGTTGAAATGGCTTTGTGCGATTGCAATTAGTGCAACTAAATGACCGAGCTTCTAAAGGAGCTAAGCAGTGACAAATTGAGGTTTGCGTTTTCATTGATACAAATGGGGGATAAATCACATGTATAGTTAGTGATACAAAAGAAAATTTCTAAATTGAGTGTTTCTCAATCAGTTATGACGAATACTTAAGGTCTATTTTAGTTGACTTGAAATATAAAACTCTATTTATGGTCTATATTATCGACTACAAGAAAGTTTAAAATTTGAATGGTAAAGAGACCTTGTAGCAATGCTCATTAAATATTTTTGTCTCTGGTGGAGAAGGAGACCTGCAGTTAAGTGCCTTTTTCGATCTGATAGTTTGATAAGCATAATTGCCGAGTATTATTATCGACTCCAAAAATGGGAAAAGTACAGTCCAGGGGTTAAGAATAGATTTCCGATGAAAGTGTCAATGCAGTTATTTACTTCGCCACATTGTTTTACATTTTTAAACGACTATAACAAAAAATGTTAAACTGTCACTGAATTAAATTGGCGAGCAGGGTTCATGGAACAAATGGCACAGGGGATATGAAAGTACTTGTAAGAAAATTTTTATGTACGGTCCTTGGTTCCAATCATGATGGTGAAATTTGAGAAGATTCATCAAAAAGTTATACAGGCTATACCATGAGGGGCGTCAAGCATTCGCAGAGGCAACTGCCAAGTAGACTTTGTACGCTTGCCTTTAAGACCTCATACCACAAGATCATTTTTTCCAAAGTCTAGACGCATCATTAAGCATCGAATTCATGTTTAAAGATCTTTTCTTACATCTCTGCCGTTCTATGGATCGGAGCACTCAGCTGCAAGACAACTCTAAACTTAGACGAGAAGGTCCCCATAATCGCTTAATCTGATCAGAAGGTGATCATACTAGTCAGCACAGTACTCTTATGTCGGCCAAACCCGTGGGTTTTGGTATTCAACTGCAGCCACCACGCCATTCTTACAAGTGAGCCTTCAAGTGGGGCTGAAAAAGTTTTAGAAACTCCTGACATCCCGTATCATCAATATATAGCTTCTGATCAAGTAGTTTATTAGTCTGAAACCTGACTGAGCCTGGTAGCAACATCTTGGTCGAAGACCCGATTGCCACCAACTAATGCACAACGAAACGAAAAAAACATAAAACGGCTTACGGAACCACTCTCCCAAAGCATTTTTTAGCAATCTTAGACTTTTGCCGGGGTTTTTGCAAAACAGAACTTACATAATTTTATAATATGTGAATAGAAAAATATGTCATTATTGCGTGAAAAAAGTCCCTAATAGGACAACTAGAATGACGCCTATGTAAAGGCACCAAGATGACTGAGACTTTCAGTTGTACTCTTTCTAAAATAAGAACGAAAGAAAAAAAAATCAAATACAATCTCATCAGAACAGTTAAATTTTTCACGTTGTAAATGTCCATTTCTATAACGTAATATCTCTAGAGCAGTGATACAGAACATTTATTCCCGCGATACAATTCTGATAATTCTAAAAAAAATTAACGATTAAAATGAAAATGAAGCCTAAACAAATGAGTATAATTATATTGTTTGACATACATATGTAATTATATATGTGCTTAGGCAGTAATTTTTTTATAAACTTGATCTGTAATATTTTTTTTAAATTTGTCAGCCTACTAAAAATGCTGTAAATGAAAATCGCTGGTCTAAAGAATTAAGTAAATTTAAATTAAAAAACATGGGATTTTGCTATAGTTTTCTACGCTTAATAAGTGCAGATGATAGCCATAAAAAATAAAACCGTGTGTTTAACTAAAATAGTTCTGTTTATCTGAAACAGTCAACGCTAATGTCAACGTAACAATTTTAAAGTGTGATTGCTGGATAAACCCTTTGAGTGGAAAATTATTTGAAGAAAAAAAAATAAGGCAAAGTAAGAAACAACGGTTTTTTATCGAATCTATTTTCCAAATTCCCTTTTCTGTGAAGCAGACGGGGCTGATTCCAAAAATTCCATTAAGTCGTGGTAAATCTACGATTGTGGTAAAGTTTCAAAATTAACTTCAGTATCTGATATAAATAGTCACTTGCCATATCATTAAAATGTTTCCTGTAAGAAACCATGTTGGTCCCGAAAAGATAAGCAATTAAGAATTAAGCCACGTTTATTAACTCTCAACTGTTCTATGACAGAGATGCAAACACAACCTTAAGTATATACTCGTATTATATATTATATATATAATTTGCTGATTTCAGTAGAAAAATGCTAAGAATACCATCTTCATTATCCACTGTCTCAAATACATTATTTCCTTTTTACTGACTTCTATATTTTCTTACTCAGAAAGGAAAACATTAAAATTCTAACGTTATGGAAGTTTTGGGGTTTATACGAATTTTTAGCTCCATTACTGTTTCATGTTCTTGCATAGTGAGAAAATCTCATCTTCTAAGCTCTAACCCTGAGCTTTGGAGTTTAGTACAACAAGTACTTTTTGTAAGATTTTGTGCAAGATTACATTAAAGACATACAAACTCAAAGATAGATGAAAGGATTATCCCTTCTACATACATACATGTAAAACTCGTTAATGTGTCTAACTGGTATTTCGATATAAAGGACATCATTAGTTAATCAATTTTGGAAGTTTTCGATAACAATTTGTGAACAGTATTGATAATTTAATTGGCCAAATAAGGACTACAGCAAATTTAAACATCATGTGACGAAAAATTTTAAACATGATCAGATGGTTAAATGCGAGACTTTGTTTTGTGTGCAACTAACACAATAAGATTTTCTTAATTTCATTGTCTTTAAAAGAACGTCCTTTGCTCCGTGGAAATAATTCATATTGTTGACAAAGTAATTGAACTACTCATTCCTATCATTGCAAACAAACTCTTTAACTAGACGCAAGTGGAGGACAAGTCTAGAGAAGGTTTTTATTTCACTCCGTGTCTTCTCATCCCTGCAGCGCCTATTGATATCATTAAGGAGGTGGTTATGCTGGTGACCAGTAATGACACCGACTAGCTCTTACTTTTTGAAAGGAAGGTTTGACAGTGGCCGCCTTAGTTGCCAAGCTCATCGAATTCTACGAGGAAGACCTAGATTCGAAGCAAATTTGGTCTGGACTGAAATCTAGGAGTGGACGTCCGATCTTTATCGAAGAAATAAACTTTAGAAATAAAAGTCATGGTCGAAGTCTCAAGAGTGAAAATTAGTGTTCAGATGACTATAAAGTCATCGATCATTACCTCTATAGGTAATTTAAGTGATTTTTTAGGTTACGCGTTCGGGTAATTTTGGTTCCAAATATTTTAGAAAAATCCTTACAGTATGCGATATAAAAAAAAATCAATTTTACTCACTTTTTCGACGTCCACTCGCACCACGGTATTTGCTAGGCGATACAACAGGTGGTCTAGGTGCAATCATATTTGGTACCTCATCGGGCGATGTGGGACTCTTGAACCGCTCGCGATGGCTGAAATTTCCAAAGGAATGCCTTCTTGATCCCTGAGACGGCAAGGTATGATGATTCTTTCTGCAAATTAAAAGAAACTTCATGTAAAGTACACTAGTAACAAGCAAACACTGCTGACTTACTTTAGCGGAGACGTGTTGAAGACATCATCATTTTCAGGATTGTATGTCAGTGATTCGTTATAAGAACCCAGACGTTCGCGAAATGATTCTATCGTGTTGATGCGACGAGCGAATTGCCCGTGAAAATTTGTGGGAGAATTTAATTCAAAGTTCTGCAAAGCCAAAAAAACGTTCATGTTAAGGAGGGCGTTAAGAATAAGGGAGTTTAACCTACTTCGGCAAAAACACCACCACCGGGATATGAACCCAACGATCCGAAACTTCCCCTAGGACTACCTAGGATTGTTGCAGCTGTGTCGAGATTAGCTGAGTTTATCGAACGCAGCTTCTCTGGTATGGTTACGCGGGGTGAACTTCCCTTGGAATTCCTTCTCTTGAATATTGAGAAGCCTTTGCTGGAAGTGCTTGAGTCCGGGGTCTTTGGTGACAAGCCATCATTGAAAAAATAATAAGGATTGTCTGTAAAAGAAAAAAAATTGGAAGATAAGTACGGGAAATATAGTTAAAAGAATTTTAAGAAACAATTTGTTGCCTGGTGTATTCGGACCTAAACTCGTTTTAAGTTGGGAGGTATGCAAACAAATTTATGAATAAGTACTACAATCTGCAAGGAACAACGTCTTGAACGTGACATTCTTTCATCGTTGGAGGATACCTACAATTTCATGACAACTCCAGATGGTGAAGTCACCGATTCGAGAGAACGAGACCTTCTATAAACAATAAAGATGTTTTTTTCAATTTGAGAATCGAACATATGTAGAAGTTACAACTGACGCACATACCTACGAGGAAAATAAATATTAAATTCAAATTATGATACGATGCTGGTACAAAATGTTTTTTGAAAACAAAGGTTCATCCGAAAGGCTGTATGCATACAAACCTACTCGTATAAAGGTTTGAACCAATAGACTGATGTTCTTGAGGGGGAAGGAAAGGGTTTGCTACTTTAATTGAGATTTGTTCGTGGGTAACAATTTGTGAGTATTCCCTACTCCAATGATCGCGTGCTTTTGTATTTTATTTAGCAGCTGCTACAGAATGAGAATTACACGCTTAAGACATTAGGGTCCAAATATAGAATTTATCATTTAAGAAAAACTATACGCGCCAAAAATATACTACTGACAATACCTGACCCACAAAGGGAGGATGGAAATTCTAAAGTTCCTATCAATTTGGATGTCGTTAAGTTTTGAAGACCAATTCTAGGCCCTGGTTCATTGTGGGTTGTAGTGCCACTCAATTATTATTATTAAATTATTATATTTGACGATGATACTTTTTTATTTACATTTGCACAAATCACAAACGATCATTATTTTGGTATAAGAGAGAGAAATTGTGGAATTAGATGAAGTTGCACTTTACTACCAATGTCTCGAAATGTATTCTTCCGTGGTTCCAATATGCATAAAGTGGAGTGGAAACTCACAGACTTGAAAATAATTTCGGGTTTTCTTTTTAGCCATTAGTTAGTACAAAAAGTTTGGCCTCTCGTTTTTTCCCCCAAAAAAACCTTTGAAAACTTGTAGAGAACTTTTATTTAAAAAAAAAACGAAGTCACGTATGTGTGAGCCTTACTCGCATGATTTTTACTGTGAATTAATTTCTAAATTGTAGAGTTTAGGAAGTTGCTATGTATATAATGTACTAAACATCAAGGAATCAATTATGTTCCGCTCAGTATATCTTAACTAATTTCAGGAATAGTTAAATAGCAACATTGATTTAGAACATTAAACATTTAAATAAATGTCATTCAGGATGCATGCATTTTAATATATGATCGAAAGCCTTACTATACTTAATGACATGATCATAATTGTAGATGTGTGTGTACCTACTACTTTTTTCGGACACAACAAGTAATGCACATATGTCCAATACTTTCAGACATTTAATTGTATTTCAAAATCTAACGAAAAGTTGGCAAAGTTGGCCTAAGTTTACGTATCACTATATGTTATGTACGTTTTAATTTACCCTTAACAGAGCATGATATTACACAAATTCTGTGCCTGTGAACAATAAGGCAATTTAACGAATAAATTCGTAATTTGGCAAACCTCTATGATAAACCAAATGTACCAACAACATCTCGAAATTCTCGTGGGTTTTTGAACTCTAAAATATCATAAATGATGAGCCTCACAAGAACTGCCTAATTTGTGACAATTGTAAATCAAGGTCACACAAAAATAATGTAACCACCTCAAAGCCAGAACAGGAGTTTTAGTCTAAGAAGCGACTTTAGGCAGGTAGTTAGAAATATCGAGGTAATAATAATGATTTGTTTTAGGCCTTGGATATCTAAGTAAATCGAAGACAAAAGTTGAGTTCACTTTGAAGGATCAAAATCATTCAATAGAAAGAAACTCCTTTGTCGATATAAAATGCATTCACTTTGTAATGCAACAGACGTTAATTCTTTTTATTCCATTGCTCAAAAGCCACCAAAGCAATCCTTTCCTTACCTGATATGAAAGAGCTTGAATTATCCACTGTGACAAACATTTTAATTCCTTTGTCCACCTTCGACTTCTCGCAAACAATGACAAACACACACTCAATTTATATTAATCCTCCAATAAGTTGCAAAAAAATACATGTTTATCAAAAAAATTGTCTCCAAAAACCGATAAAAGACTTGTCCTCCCGTTTCAAAAGCGAAAACAAAAATTCTCAATCACTTTCACTATCACGTTGCGCCAAAACAAAAATCTCCTCCTCGAGTACACACTCGACACAACAAGGCGCACAAGAAAGCGAAAACAAAAAACACAATCAATTGAATTCCTTCTTAAGGAGAGATAGTCAACGACGACGTCATTCGATTCAAAACGCACCAAATGTACTGAACGAGCGAGGACGGGTCACATCGCCATGTACCCTTAGAAGTTTCCAACTAAGAAAAATTCCAAAACAATATCCCACACATACCACTGTGCGGAGATACTACGCGCCGCTCTAGCCATTTGGTGCTTCAAACTGCAGCGCTACTGGTACGGCACCACCACCGCCACCACTGGCCCTAACAGAAAAAGAAAAACAACAAAATGTTGTGGAAAAACACAAAAGGGAAGTCATTGAAATGGGCATGTTACCGGGCCACCGAACCTCTCCTCTCCCTCGCTGTACTGACCGTAATTATCCCATATTGCACCCACTCCACACACGTGTGTGTTTGTGCGGGAGAAAATCTATTAAAATTTTCTTTCCCTTCATTTGCTCACACACATGCACTCAGAGAGTAATTGGTGAAAACCGAGCGATATGCAAAGTGAAGCCAGACACGCGGTGTTAAGTACGAGTGTGCAACATGGATAAGGGGTGCAATCATACTTGTTGGAGTTGCCGAGCGGATCGACTGCGTTCGCTTCGAATGCGATCTTCCGATGGGGGCCTGTTGAAGGGGTGAGTTGGTCAACTGGGGGATAATAATTTTAAATACGAGGAGAAGGAAGCGTTTGATGGTTCTCTTATGGTTTCGGTTAGACGCTAATTGAAGTCCCTTGTGGAAAGCGCAGCTGCTTGCTGCTCTTGATGTTGTCCACCTCAAGAGATAGGAAATTAGAGAATCAACAGATTGGCAACAAATTGAATTTTAGCCGTCAAAAAAGGACTCATCGATGTGAATGAGAAGGGCTAAGTCAACTTTAACATTGCTAGGTCAGACACCACACAGCAAGAAAATTGCAAGCAAAAAATATATGACTAAGGACAAGTCAGGTTCGCTCTAGAATGCGTTTTAATCCTTTTTTAATAAATTAAAAATGTGAGTTCCATCAATTTGTTTAATGGCATAATCGTACTATGGAAAATGACAAGAACACAGGGATAGTCCGTCGGTCACTGTGTCTTATAAATTTTGCACTGTCGATCTGCAAGCATCTATCTAAAATTCTATTCAATGGCATTCTAATAATTTTCGAAACCAGAGGGATGCACTCATGGCGTAAGCAAAGTGTGGTTTATTTGAGAACTTGTTGAAACCGCAATTTGATTATGTGCACAGAAACGTAAAAGGGGTAAGCCAAATCACAAGGGTTTTCTAAGTTTTTTTTTTAAATCAAAATCTCACCATAATTTCCTGAAACAAATTTTGCAACAAAAATATAAAATTCTTGCTTTCAAAAATTTTTGAATTTTATGCTCCAACTTCATTTACTCCTCTGATATTATAAACGTTTTTTGAAAGTCTGTAAAGTAGCCCTTCGTGGCGACAATGAACCCCTCAATCGGCTTGAATTTCTGTCTACCCCGCAAATAGCAGCGCGGAGGATCAAACAATACATGGAGAAGCTCTAGTTCTACTACAAGAAGTTGGGCATCCGGACCAACTTTGAAAAATCGGTCCGACAAGGCTAAAGAACAGCCGGAAAATGCCGGAGTATCAAGGTAGTGCTATGCAACGAGACAGCACTAGCAATAATGGACAAGACGAAGTATCTTCGAGGGAACTTCACTTAGAGGTTAAAGTTTAACCCTCACTCCTAAATGACTCTTCGAAAGGCTAGTTTCGCTTTCCATTTACCCATTTATGCGACGTGAGAACGGACTGGCCGAGAAGACGAAGCTCTTACTATACAAGCAGCCCATATGAATCATAGCGTATGGCTTCCCTGTATCGAACAGCATCTCCAAGACCAGCATGGATAAACTATAGATCCTCGAAAGGAAGATACTACGCACCTGCACCGGTTTCACTTTTGACAAGCACTGGATTAAACATTACAACAACAAGAAGTTCAGTTCAAGAACAGTTTTCGGTGCCACTTTTCAAGAAGCAGCTAGGTGAAACTGGAACCCATTCAAGCACAATCGTCGTGAACTTAAGGAGCTCAGTTCCTGGACTACGATTTCTTAACGCACATAACATGCTACACGAAGAGATTATAAAAATACAATAAAAAGTTAAAAAAAAAAGTTAAGAAGAGATTTCCCCTTCGACATCTACTGAATGAGAGCCGTATCACTTCTACACCAGTAGTGATACAACGTACCATCGAGGCTGACCTGGCGAATACAAACTCACCCCATACAAAGGAACAACATCGACACACGGATCTGAACACCCCGCTGTTAAGACAGGACATCGCTAAATTGTAAATAATTCAAATGTACACATTCAAAACTATGTAAGACAATTGCTCATCCTGGGGACCTGTTATTGAGCCGACACCTATATATATTCATTATAGTTTTAAGCTTAAAAAATGTTAAAATTGTAAATATTTGTTCAATAAAGAAAATTGAAAAAATTGAAAATTTAATTGAATTTCTGTCTACCAAATGACTGTTTCAAGTTTGAAAACAAATAGAAGTCTCAGGGCTGCAAATCGGGAGAAAGCGGTGGATGGGGCAACCGTTCGCCAACTTATGGCGACAGTAGAGGTGTAAACTGGTCCGTTAGCAATGTGGAAGAGTGTTTTTTTTTCTTTTCATGGTCAGTCAAGGACGATTTTTCTGTTATTCGGGGTTGAACCATGTGACCGTTTCGCATATTTCAAGATAGTTGCTGTCACAAGATAACTCTTTGTAAATCACAGAAAACGTTTCCCATAGCCTTTTTGGCCCATGTAACAATCTTCACCTTTTTCGGAGCAAGTTCCCCGAAATGAGGAGAAATCGACCAATAAACTCTTTCCCATTGCTTCTTAAGCAGTTCTGAAGTAGTCTCACGATTCGTGGTACCCAGTTCATAGTATATGCCGGTCTTTTGAAATGTTTACTGTCTCACCCATCTTGCATACCAAAAATTGGCGTTCTGCCAATACAAAATCGTAAACTTTTGTTATGTTATCCTCCATGATAGACGTTTTTGGGGCCCCCGAGAGTGGTTTATAAAAAATGATGTGCAACCAGAATGGAACTCGTAAAACAAATTTTTGACAATCGCAGTCGAAGAAAAATGGTTACCATACAGAACTTCCAAACGCGATTTCCCTTCCACAAGGATCAATAGAAGCATCGGTCAATATAACTCTTTTTCCTTTCTTGTAAACTTGAACTTGATTAGGAGCAGAGGGACGGCGGTACGTTGCACGGTGAAGCTCGTTGGACGGGTGGTTCTTCATTCTTCTTCCCTTCACACTCATTCATCCATTGGCACACAAAAATACTTGTCTACACTGGTTAGGATGAAAGGAGGTGAAAAGATAGAAAAAATAAAAGAATTAATACCTTAAAGTGAATGCGAATGGACATGTTAACTAGATAAGAATTAAAAAGAAGAGAAAAAGGAAAAGGCTTTTAAAATGTTTTGTCTTTCCCACCAAGCCATAGTTCACTTCCCCGTTCTGTCTTTTTGCGAATTAAGTGTAGTACTAAAGTTACATTACATAATATGAAATTTTCTTTCCTTTAACGCGAATCTCCAATCGACATAGCCTACCTACCTCGAAACAAAATCTACCCTTGACCTATGTATACTAGCTTAAAAGCCCTACAACGAAAGAACGTAATTCCTTTTGCCGTCAAGGTTTGTTTAAAGTACGATTGTGTTTGCTGTTGCTGGCACATATCGCTTGCCCACCTGTCTTTGAGGTTAACAGACGATCTCCTATCTATCTCCCTATCTCCCATGGCGGATTCTGTGGGAGATGGTCCCGTAGCAGAGACGTAAGCCACAGTCTATCGCTGCACGCCTTCTTTTAGAACCCATAAGCGAAATCATATGTCAAAAAATATCCAAGCTAGAAATTGTAATTTATTTAGTCAGATCACAATAGATATATATGTATAACGCTCAACAATTCCTAAATAAATTTGTTTTGTCTCAACAACGTTCCGTAAGCTTTCCACATTTGATGGTTACAATAAGCGTCTTGACGATATAATTCTCCGCAGTGTGGTGAATAAGTTTCCATAAAAATTCCACCAACACCAATACTTCAAAAAAAACACAGCACCTGTCAAAAATAACGCAACTATCCATGAAGGCACGAATTCGAAGCAATCGACTTTGTACCGCGTCGCTCACAAGAACTTGGACTTTCGCCGACCACAACATGGCGAATTTTTCGTCGAACCTTGAATATGCATCCGCAAAAATTCAACAACCCCAGAGCTGGAAGAACGATTTCAATTTGGAACCAATGGAAACTGACTATTGTCTTAAAAATAATCTTCAGTGATAAGGTCCACTTCTGGATAAATGATTTCGTTGAGATCTTATATCATTCAAAAAAGTCACTGTTCAGTCATCTGTTTAGATTAATATGTTCCTAGTGATATTACAGATCCCTATTCCTCTGAGAAGGGCATTTCGGGCCATCACCCTCAATGGCAAATGCTAGAAGTTAATGATTACCAACTTTATTTAGCCTGACTTAAATGATATAAAGGCCTACGATATGTGGTTTCAAAATTATGGCGCTGCTTGTCACACAATTCCCATCACATTGAGTATTATGCTGGACTGTACTTATGTGGGTATTTGAAAACTTTTAAGTTATAAATTGTTGTCGTTCAAAATTGTAAACACTTCAAAATTTCGTTAGTTCAGCCAGGCGCTGAAAATTATATCAGTTAAAGCTGAAATTTCTTCTTTTCCGCTGTTACCACCAACAATTATTAATCATCAGAGCAAAATCATGGCAATTGTGAACTTCAGCAGATTCCCAACCAAACGCCAATGCGGGCTATCACTATGCAACAACCGCTCACCCCACATTGGCGCGATCAGTACCTGATACATCAATGTGCCCACATCTGCATGCTCAGTGTTCCCGGGGAGGACCACACATGGTAGTTCATTTGTGACCAGCTGAATTCCCCTCGTGCTGGATGTCCCACGCCAGTCAGAATCGGGGAAATAACCCAAACAATGCATGTTCTACCAGCAACGGTGCCGCCTTGTTTCCGGATCGGTTCCATAGGTAGGTCGGCGCATCGATGGCAAAAGAGATTTCCAAAAATGTTCAAGTCTCATTACCGGCGTAAACAATGCACCGACAGTGGCATTTGGCGGCAGTGGCGGGCGTCCCCTGAGAAAGTCCCCGTCGTCGTGCTTCCCCTCGGATGTTGTCGATTCAATATTCCGTAATCATCATCGTGCGGCCATCATCATCATCATCATCGTTATCATTGTCGCTGTCGCTGCCGACGTGGTCGTCATAATCACAAATTCAATACGACCTCTTCCTGTTTTCAGTGTTTCAATAATAGATTTTTATAGGGCTCGCTGCACAAGAGCACGGGAAGGGAACCCTCGACCTACAGACAGACAGAGAAGGACAGAGCGCAACGGTGGCCCCTGCCCCGCAGTACAAGTGCGGAACGAACGAGGCAATCGCGCGTCGCGTAGCAACCCTATTGCGGCGTATACGCTGTCATCGCGCTGAAAGACAATAATGTGCACGGCTTGGAATTGGAATTGTGCTCCGGTGCATCTTAATTGCGCACGCTTACAGTAGCCTCGAAAGAAAGGTGGAACGCGGTAGCTCAACGCGTTCCCCATCAACAGCGGCCGTGGTCGCGTCGCTGCTGCCAACCACACCGATCGTAACGTCCTGTTTATTTGAATTGCTTGGAGTCGTGGATGCGTATTTTTCGATGCGAATGGATGCTTTGCGTCTCCCATTGCAACGGTCCTTATGGAAGCTGTTCGAGAATGGCATTTGTTTATCATTGAGGGCGTTACTCTCCTCGCCCATGTGGCGGGAAGGCGTGAAATGATTCAGCTCAACGTGACCGTTAAATGGCGTTTATGCCGGCGAGGAAATGACTTGCTGGGCAAAGAATGTTGGCAATTCCAAAGAAGTGATTGTTGATGTTTTGTTCTAGGAATAGACTCGCCACCTGAGCTCCGAGATGCGGATGATGGAATGCGTGATGTGTGTTCGTGTGTGTTGAGTGATTTTTGACGCGATATCTAGGCAACCTGATTCACCGTCTGCGGTGTTGTTTTGCGGAAATCGTTCACCAGCAGAAAAGGAAAAAAAGTCAAGACATAAAATGATTTATTGCCTTTAATTCTTAATGGCGGTAAGGGCACTTACAAGGCTGCTTTTCAACGGTTGAAGATGCAATTCTTCATTTTAAAGAGCGTATGAAATATCGGGAAGTGGTTCTAGAGTAACAAGTAAAGTGTAACTTAATAAAGTGTGAAGTCTACAATGGCGAACGATTAAGAACCACATTGATCATAAATGTCTTACTAAAACAATTCGTTATAAGAACGTCCTCAGTAAGAACATTACATCTAAATTTAACTTATCTTGTCTACTCGCAATAAAGGTTCTAGTCGACACACTGCTATGCACTCTGAAGGGCTTTACACTGTTAAATTGAATTGAAAAACAAACTTATTCTTGGGGAATAAGATTTTTTGGTCAGCCTCGAGCTAAGCAACAGGTGGCAGTGACATAATTTTGTCTCTTAAGCTTACACAATCATTTCCATTTCCGTGACATTGTCCAACTCTAGTAAGCATTGATGACATTTATTTGAGTGATCAGCTCTGCCCTTAACTTTCTGCTCAACCTTAAGTCTCGTGATGGACTTTATGAAAACTGAACGAGACTGGCGAAGATTTTGCATGTGTTCTGGTAAAAATGTGTATGATGCTATCAATTGCTTAGCTTTCTGAGCAATGCTAAAAGTGATGAGTGAGAATATGGTATCCTTAATAAATTCCAGGCTTTAAAATGTCCTTAAAACATTTGCAACACTTCCTCATTTTAGGTGTCCACTTTTTTACGGCCATTGTGGCCTAGTGAATAGTTGCTTCACAACTCTTTTCATTTCCTAAATTTAAAAGAAATATCATTCATACCTACAGCGTAGTGGTAAGTGCGTCGACCATCGCGCAGAATGTTTGGGTTCGATTTCCGGACGGGACACCTCGCATTTTTTCACGGCACCACCTCTTTCGAGTTGCTGACAACACTCAAAGAGCATCAATTGTCTATGGAAAGCTTCTCAAATCTCGCCGTTCAGAATCGGCAAAAAACTGTAGGTCCCTTCTACTCGTGAAGAACAATAGCATGCACAACACGAGTAGTTGTTGTAGAAGCTATGCCCTGGTCCGTTGTGGGCTGTAGTGCCACACAATTATAATTATTACCTACAGCGTCGCGTTTCTGGAGTTAGTGACAAGGCTTTCTAGGTAAGTTTTCTCAAACTTCTCGCTTGAAGTCGGTAATAAGCTGTAAGTCTCCTCAACTCATGCAAGAACAATAGCAAGCACGCACCATACAAGTGGTTGCTAAAAAATGTATGTCCTGATTTAACGTGAACTCAAGCAACAAGCCATGCACTTATTTAACTTGTCAGTCTGGCAATGCGTGTCACACTCTGAGCTAATGTTGCCTTCCATGCTTGACGGTCCCAGGTACGCTGTTTCAGTCATCCAAACCAAGTTTCCTAACATCCTCTGTCTTTATACCGGAACTCCGGTTTTCCTCTTCTCCCTGAAGCTGGATGCTGGGATTCGAAAACCGTCTTTGGAGGAGCGTTGTTGTCCATTTTCTCAATGCGGCCGAGCCAGCATATTCGACGGTATTTTGCCTTACATCCTCATCTCGATATAGCACGTTCAGTTTGAGGTTGTGTTTTCTTCTGCAAAGGCACTTAGAGTTAACTCAGACTTTTTACTTTTCGTCCACTATTCGGCTTCGTAGAATAAGACTGGCAGGATAAGCGTTTTGTAAAGAATTATCTTGGTCCAAGGTGTTAGTTGCAACCCTAGCTGCCAGGACAACCCAAAATAGCATCAGTTTGAAAAGGGAAATCGTACGACCTTGTCTGTAGAGTTCACGTTCGCCCCGTGGTAGATAAATTCATAAGGTCTGGAACTATGGGAACTTTGGAAATATTGCCAGCTAAGAAAGCAAGATCTATAGAAACTCAAACTTTAATAAGTGGTAAAAAATGTTTACAAAAGGTGCGAGAAAGTGTTGAATACGAAGCACGGCTCGGATGAGAATCAACATCAAATCATGACGAAGACGAAATCGGTGGAGTACTCTATAGCATATTTTCAATATTGGAAAAAACGTTGAATGTATTTTGTTGTATCCTTTTAGGTGAATGTAATGAATTTTAAGGAGTAACCAATGATGCCATTTGTTTATAAATAAAATAATTGAGTAATTCTTTTGTCCCCAAGGGGCCAGAACCTTACTTCTTTAGTAACTATCCGTGTTTTGTGTGCTAGTGTTCCCTTACGAGTAGAGGGGATTTAAATTTTTCTATCGACTCCGAATGGAGAGATTTGAAAAGCTTCATTAGTACTTTTTGAGTGTTGTCAGCAACTCGAAAGAGATCGTGTCGTATAAAATGAAGGTGATCAAACCGGGAATCTAACACGGGACGGTTAATAAAATAGTTAAGTGTTCCAACTCAAAGTAGCATATGTATAAGGTTGTCAAATATCTTCTTTTCGCCTTTTTGTCTTTTGAATTTTCCGGCGCTGTACAAAGCGCTACACATCTCGTATCTGGCAATACTATACATCATTTGAAAAGTCTTCACATAACCTACAAAACGACGCTATGCATGGTTATTGTGTTCAACAGTTATAGACGTGTAAACATGGAGTTCACGAACACCGAAATTCGCGCTATTTTAAAGTTTTCCTTTGTTAAAGGCAAATCCGCTAGAGAAACGTTCCGTGAGATTAATGTTGTTTTGGGAGATGGTACTCTATCACTTCGAATCGCGGTAGAATGGTTTCGACGACATTGATAAGCCAGCCGGCGAGTTAGACCGGCATGTGGCATCTCGTGACATCGCTCAGGAGATGGAAGTTAGTCACCAAACCATTTTATATCATCTGCAGAAGGCTGGATACAAAAAAAGCTTGATGTTTGGGTGCCGCATGATTTGACGCAAGAAAACCATCTGGACCGAATCAACACCTGCGATATGCTCCTGAAACGGAACGAACTCGACCCATTTTTGAAGCGGATGGTGACTGGCGACGAAAAATGGATCACATACGACAATATCAAGCTAAAACGATCGTGGCTGAAGGCCGGTGCATCGTCCCAAACAGTGACCAAGCCGGGATTGACGGCAAGGAAGGTTGCTGTGTGTTTGGTGGGATTGGAAGGGAATCATCCACTATAAGCTGCTCCCATATGGTAAGAGACTTAATTCTACCATCTACTGCGAACAACTGGACCGCTTGAAGCCAGCGATCAACCAGAAGCGTCCAGAATTGGCCAACAAGAAGGGTGTAGTGTTCCACCAGGACAACACCAAACCACACACTTCGTTGATGACTCGTCAGAAGCAACGGGAGCTCGGCATCCACCATACAGCCCGGACATAGCGAAAAGTGTTCCTGTAAATGTCGAACGCACTTGGTGGTGTGAAGTTGAACTCAAAAGAGGCTTGTGAAAAGTGGCTGTTTGAGTTCTTAGCAAATAAGGAGGGGGGGGGGGGGAGCTTCTACGAGGGGGGTATTATGAAGTTGCCGTCTAGATGGAAAAAGATTATCGAACAAAACGGCGCATATTTGAACTTAATCCGATGCGCCGTTTGTCATTTCGATGTACCCTTGAGAAGGGATAGAATTTGAACACTCTAAGCACAATTTTTGACCGGATAGTTTTAAGATGAAGGCTAGCAGTAAAAACAAATCTTCGTACAAGCGCATCTATAGCTTCTTAATCATTCCCTCTTCAAAACACACCATTTAAAGACTTCCATACATACGTCTGTATGTTTGTAATTCATAACATCTCGTGGTCTCTCTCGTGAAACGTGGTCGTTCCAGATGGCAATGTTGATGAGCAATGAAATTGATAAATAGAACACCGGTTGTTCAATTATGTCGATCGTTAATTTCTCACAGTGTATCAATAAAACGATGAGCACAGCATTGATTGACTGATTATGTGGCTATAAATTATTTCCTTTCCACAAAATGCCTGTCAAGCAGAAGCAAATCGAATTCAATCTATGGGCATCTGTGAATTAAAAACAGCAAACAACGTTTCGCTACATACTCAAGGGTGAAACTTGACTTTGATCTTCGAGTCAGTATCCATCTGTCTAAATGTTCGACGTGCTCATTAATGTTGTTAATTTAGCCAATGACAACATTGATACAAGTGAGCAGGATATCCTCCCCCCGAGATGAATGAATAAACAAGAAATTCAAGAAACTTTTATAAGATAAGCTTTCAAGTCAGTGACCTGTTGAGAAGAGTGCAAAGGAGGGGTCGAAGCAAACAATCTTTCCCAACTTTAACGATGAAACACCAATTTTTACTGCTTGACATCTACCTTTTCTATTCCCATTCCGAAACCCCTGACCATCATTCAGTCTGCATCCTAAAAATAGAACTTGAATGATAGGTATCCGTCAGGGGCAAATCAAAATTCATATCTCATTCGTTTTCCCTCCTTTATCGGCTGCTACCGCCAGGCCGCGCCGCACCGCGGTGCATTAAAATCATGTCAACATTCATTATCGTAAAACGCGTGCATTACCTTAAAATAAAATTCGAAAAGAACTACCCGTCCCCGAAGCGCAAGCACACACCGCAGCAATTTTTTTAATTACACACCTAAAATCGGAAGCGTACAGTACAGACAGCCTCGACTACTCCTCCCCTCGGATTCGTTGGGGGAAACAAATTTTCCACTTTACGTCCGAACAGACGGGGAAAATGGAGAGAATGAAAAAAAAGAACAATAATTTATCAAGTTTCGAGTTCAGAAACGCAACGACGCGTGCCACAGAAGGGGAATCCAAAACCAACCTCTGGCTTGTCCCCTAAGCAGCTCCTCGAAGTTGAGCTATAACTTTCAGACTCGGTAAAAAACGGGCAGCAAAAGGCAGCGACTCAGACTAAGCGTACATCTGTTCAACAGATTTCAGAATGGTCTCGCTGCTTTGTTTTCCTGTTTTAAGAGCCGAACGCTGTAAGCCTGTACAGCACATGCAATGCCACTCGAGCACCAGCCGCACCAGCATCCAGCTTCCAGTCGGCCGGCGAAGGAGGGAGGATCTGAGATGGGTATTAAAAATAACTACAAACGGCTGGCCCAGCCGTGGGTCCCCGAAGGAATAATAAACAATCGCAGCACAACCACAGGTTGACGGGACAACTCTGCTCCGTGATCCCGAGAAGAAGAAGAACGGTCTCCATCCCCATCGCCGGGCAGATTAATCTGGCGCGTAAGTGTCAGATTGAATTTCAATTCATCGGCACAGCACCACCACCACCACCACCACTGCCATGATCATGATCATGATCCTGCGTCAGAGAAGAGATTTATTTGAGTTTTCTTCCTTGCACACTTGTGTCTTAGATCCGTATTCAACAGGACGACAGGGCAGGATACAGGTCGAAATTTATTGGGTGTCCGTTAGAATATCTCAATTATTTTGTGTCAGAACAAATAACGGAGTACGTTTCAAATTTATTATCGTCCTCCCGATGTTTACACAAGCCTACTGTGCGGCAAAGAATGATGAGGATAAACATCTAATTTCCTACTGGAAGAAGGAAATACCTGGAAGTCAACAGGTAAGTGGATGGGCGATCGAAGGTGAGAAGAGTATCCTTGGACGTAACCATGTGCTAGTGTGATTTTTGTGGACAACTTTGGAAACCCTGATGATTATGGGTTTATGGTGGGATTTGTTTGGGAAATTTTTGAAGTATGATACAACAGACGGAAGGATGGAGATAGTTTGGTGTCGTTTGACTTCTTCTAAAGTAGGCTTGCATCTTAAGGTTTAGGTTGGAAATGGCGCTTAGCTTTAGATTTTTCTGGGAACTAAACGATCTTGGGAAATTTGTAGACTATTACAGTGAATGAAATTGTCATTTCCAGGATCTAAGAGATTGAAGCAATTATAGGATACGAGATAATTAAAGAAGGCCTTAGTACCTATGTATATTAAATTTCAGAATTCAACAAGTTGACTCAAGAATTCCCATACCGGTCGGTCTCATAAGATGATTCCGCTCATAATTCTCGTTCTTCGAGTCTACTTGGTAACTTATTCTACAAAATTTTTGTTTCAATTTTTGTCCCTTAATAATTTTTACCAAGAGAATATGATTACATTACATCGATTGGATTACAGCCCATCAGGGAACATGGTTTATCTTCCTCAGCCTCTGCGTGTTAAAGATTTTTTACGAGTGGAGGGGACCTACAGTTCACAGCCGACTCCAAAGAGAAAATCTTCACTGGCAATCAGTAGTCTTTAAGTGTGATCAGCAACCCAAAGCAAAGACGGAACAATGGAAAAATACTAGATGAGCATTCCAGGCCTCGAACCTGGGACCTTCGGCATGAGATTTGATGAACTTACACACTATTACTAGGATCATACATGCAGTTGCAGAACTAAAATGATTACGGGGCATAGTGCTGTCAGCAACTCGAAAGAGGTGGTGCCGTGAAAAAATGTGAGGTGTCCCGTCCGGGGATCGAACCTAGACTTTCTGCGTGGCGGTCAACACACTTACCACTACGCCACGGGGACCACAAGTGTTCTTCTATGAGCAAATCCAAAATTCACTTCAATTCTAAATTCCCAAATAATTTTCTCTCTTCCGAACACAACCAGTGTGTGAAGTTTTTGTTCACCCTGTCAATTGTAGCACAATCACTCATCATACCTTTAGAATGCGCTCATTCCCAATTGATATTCATAAAGTAGTTCATTTATCAAGAATCAGCAGTATTCCCTCCATTCGTTACATACACGAAGGAACGATGTATTGGTCCTACATGTTTCTGCTTATAATTACACACCTGTAATGCTTTCGATTATCATACCAATATATCCATCATTGACTTTACAGCACGTTTCGCTGCTGTCAAGGACATTTTTAGCATTTAACTGCCGTCAGGTTATTATCCTCCATAACTGCTTAATGACACAATAACTCTTACGATTTTTATTTTCATACAATTTTTAATTGTTAAATTCGACATCGCCTCCACACGTTTATGGTGTCGGGAGCACATTTTTTGAATGAATAATTTGAAAGATGGACAAATGGCTCGATTGAAAATATGCCGAAGGTGTAATCACAAAAGTAATTAATTTAAATGCACAATTATAATTTGCATTGGTGTCAGTTGGGAATTTTTGGCAGATGGAATCATTTGAAATTGATACATTGAAGTTTTCATTCAGTTCTAGATTGAAATCGAATAAAAGGGATAGAGTGTGTAATGTATGCTGCTACTTTCCTTCGCATTTGAGTCATTGCAGAGCCCAAATGATCTTGGACGCTATGGCACATAGACTAGAAGCAGCAATACCTAGGACCATCAAAGGCAGAAGAGAGCAATTTGTTAGGCATAAACCAGTTTCGAGGATAGCGGACTTGACAAGCGCGATTGCTGAAACGCACTCAGTTCATTATGGGCACATGTGATGCCACTTGAACGAATGGTTGTTGTTATCGTTGTCTGATTGGTTCCTCTATGAAAATAACCTTACCCTCAAACTACTAGCTTATTTATTAAATTTTCTAATGATTTGTTTGATAATTTCTACTTTATGATCACCCATCACCCAGTTCATCTGCAAATTAGTTTATATATACCAGGGGCGTTCAATATATTCTCCGTATCGATATGAAGGAAATTGCGAATTCAATTTAAATTGTTTTTATTTTTCAATATAATCCCCCTAACGTCAATGTATTTATTACATAAGCTTTTTTAAACCCTCAAACAAAATGTTCCTCTTTTTCTGCAAAATACCCATTTATTGCCGGCTTGAGTTCTTCGTCATCCGAAAATCAATTTCCACGAAGACATTTTTTCAAATACGGAAACAGGACATAATCACTAGGGGCAAGGTCTGGACTATAGGGTGCAGCAGCCTTGGAAACTCGCGCCGTGTGAACATGACCGTTGTCATGAAGAAGCAACCCACCCGCTGCGAGTTTACCCCGTCTTTTATTTTTTATTTCCTCCCGCAAATGCAAAGTGGAAGCGTAGGATGTGGCATTGATGGTTTCACCTTTTTTTTGGCTGAACCCATGTTTCGTCCTCAGTAAGGATTCGATCCATAACACCGTCCGCGTTCTCACTACTCATCTCCACAAGCTCTCTACAGCATGCGATTCTCACTTTTTTCTGAGACGCTTGGGGCATTCGTGGCACCCACCTTGCACTGACCTTTGAAAGGTTAAGATGGTCATAAAGAATGGTGGGAATGGTACCAATTGAAAGATTGGGGATCTCTGTCATCATTTTCACCTTTATTCGGGCATCCTCAAGAACAAGTTTTTCGACTTCTTTGGTGTTTTCTCCCGTACAAGCAGTAGTCAAGGCACCGGAGCAGAGGTCGTTTTCAATGCTCTCTCTGCCTCTCTTGAACTCACTTGACCACATTTGCACAGTTGATAATAAGGGTGCGAAACCGTGCATGAATAGTTTTTTTTTTTGACTTTTTTATTGAACGCCCTTCGTAGTGTAATTTAGTTTGTAGTGCTCCTTACCGTTGCAAGAGATGGGCAGGTTCCACAGCAGTGAAGTTCTTTTTCGTTTCCTCGTCCTGGTAAGCCTGAGGAGGTCTATGTTCCGTAAGAGACGGCATTTTGGTCATAACCATTTTGAAATGAGAGAGTAAGAGAAATTTTATCCATAGCGTTTCTAGCACAATAGGGTTACCATCTATCGACTCATTTGACAGAAAGTGAGAAAATTTAATTTCTACTTTTAAGACACTGCAATGGTCGGGAGGGCGGAGTGTCAAGGATATACTAAGTGAAATGTCAAATACTTCAGAGCTCTTTCCCCGTCCGTTTTGGAGCTATCGGAGTAAATTACGAGAGCAGCAGGGTTTCTAGTTATACCACCTGATTTGAATTCTGAGGTTAGAGTTCGTTTAAGTTCCCCACAAGGAATGCCGTACTCAGTTTGCATTTGGGAGAAATTGTCTTTATTTGGATTTGCTGTCACGTTAGTAGTAGGAGACGTAGCAGCGGGTCTACTGCAGCTGAAGAGTTGGCGAATTTCAGAATTTGAACCAATAATGACCCATTGATTGCTTTTTTCGCTATGACTCAAGGTCAATTATTTTTTTTTGTTTAAGATTTCAGTTTTTCGACCAAAAAAAATTTTTGAAAGTTTAAGTAACTCCGCTTGGCTCACACGGTTTACGGTATTTGCTGACAGAATGACACACGACTGCAATCAGGCAGTGATGCCCAGGCTTCCCAACGGCATATTTTTTGGGACTTGTTTAATTCACTTGTCGAAATTTTTTACTTTTCCTATTTGACACAGATGACAATCATTGTCATGGGCGTAACTTCCATTTGTGTGAGTTAAAACGTGCTCCCGAATTCTTTAAAAACAAACAATAATCCTTATTATTCCAATTTCAACCTACAACTAAACAGGTCTTAATAGGTTGTCCTAATCTAACCTATGTATTTATCTACACTTTGTTTGTCTAAGTGTTCGCCGTGGTGTAGTGGGTAAGAGCGTCGACCCAAACTCCAAAGGTCCAGATTCGATTCCCAGCCTGTGTACATCTCTTATTTTTTACGGCACCACCTCTTTCGAGCTACTGACAATACTCATTGTCTATAAGAAGCTCATCACATCCCGTTATTCGGAGTCGGCAAGAAACTGTAGGTCCCTTTTACTCGTGAGTTGTTGTAGAAGCTAGGCCCTGGTCCCTTGTGGGCAGTAGTGTCCCTTAATTATTATTATTATTGTTCGCCTAAGAGCCGGCAGACGGGAATGAACATTCCTTCAATCAGCTTATCTACATTGACCGAAATTATTGCCAATCCGTCAATGAATTTTAATTCATGTGACACCCACAAGCACCTTTGTTAAGCTGACATTCTTCAACTGGACACTTGTTCAATATATCCTGTCCTTAAGAATTACCTGACAAAACTTAATGTATCACAGATGCAAAAATTTCTTTACATGCAGTTTTTTTTTATTTTCCAGACACAAAATATGAATCCTACGGCAACGCCTCCTTAAACCACAAAACACTTGTTCAGCATATGCTCCCGCATCCCAAGTCCTCTGCCTGTCAAACATTTTTTGCGGAACCACCTCGTCGCTTAGCAAATTAGTAAGACATCAACTCCGGTCAAATTCACCAGCGACGAGCTCAAATTCCACATCAAAACAACATTAGTAACACGAAGAGTGCTTCCTTAATGTCATCCCTTGTAGCAAATTAATACTTTACACGTCTGAAGGGTTGAACGCAACCACACCCTGCACTAGAGAGAGCATAAATCACAACGCAGCAGAGTGTGAGAGTGGTCACTTTGACAACGAGATGTCATTTTCCCAGAACTCCTCGTCCCTTCAAAGCAGTATTTGTTCACTTAAGCGGTCTATTAGTAGATTCGACCCTATTCACTAAACAGAAGGAGAAGGCGTCACCAACATGCACCCAGTACAACATAACGCCACCGCCACAAGAGAAAACTGCATTTCCCATGAAAACAAACGCCACCACCACCACTACCATTGCTGCCGTCGTTGTCTCACAATCGCACCCAACACATGGACTGTGTCTTCAATCTCAGTCGCGCACCGAACTGCTAACCGGGGTCATCCATCAATTTGTCCCTCCGCCAGCACGGATATGGGAACTGCACCAATTAATGTATCATCCATTCGGGGACCGGCCACGGGGACAGAGATTCGCAAGCAAGCATGCCTGAAGCACACACATCTCTCCGAAGCCCGAGCGGGACACAGCCCAGCACGATGCGGCAGCAACGTATTAAATCTAATTAAGGATTTGAGTCAAGGTTTTTCCAATTGTGGCTGATACCAGCGGCGCGTCCCCACGCACCTCCATCGTGGACATATTAATTAATTGCATAACGCATAGCGGTGCTGGGGAAGTAGACCGCTGCGCTTGCTTACCGCTGCCTGCCCATGGGGCCGACTCCAGAACCTCTATTGTATTCAAATGGCAGAGTTGACGGCCAACTTCGGACAATCGCACGGGCAATAAATTATTCCAGAAATCAATTACCGTCCTATAAGTGCCCGTCCGGCACTGATATGCACTGCCGCTGGCACTGATGTCTGTATTTTTGGGCGGAATTCATTTGGTGTCCGAAAAAGGAAGGAAACAATCGACTCTCGGGGTGGAGGGTGGGGGAGGAAGGCGAGGAGGAGGAGTAGTCAAAATGCAAAATGTTTGCCTGTGTGCGCGAGCGCCCAGTCGGAGTGGTGCTTTTCGGTTTATCGACTTACCTACGGACATCTTTGACGGAGCTGCTGTGTGCGCGCTGACAGTCTGACTTCTAATGGTCTTTTGTATTCGGTCTCTCACCAAAGCTGTACTTCCGCCGGATGCATGAAGAGTTCCGTGTCGAGATTGCTTAATTTTTCACCGCTCCGCCTGTGAAAGAAAAGAAGCTCATCAGTGCTCGACTCGAGTGTGAAGTGTGATTGATTAATAATAAATAATTTAGTAATGACAGTTGGGTCCCGTATAGCTGTGGTGCACGGGTTTGGGGCCTCGAAATCGTGATGATCGATGGTCTGTCAGAGAGGGCAGCAGGGTTAGGCAAGTTTATGGGTCGTAAATGTGTTCGACAATTTAATTGGCGTTTGTGTCGCAGACCTCTTGGCCCTTCTCCGATCAGATTTGGTGTCCATAATTGCTGATAATAGATGACACAATTGTGATTGCTGGAAGTGTTGCTAGAATTTAAATGACCGTTCCGTTCGAATATGGATGTGCGCAGCAATAAAAAAAAAGTGCTACGCATCATTAGACGTAGTGGAGCTAATGGGGAGAGGAAATTAAATTTTCCGTGTTTCAAATGAAAATGGGGGTATTGAGCTTTATAAGTGAAAACAAAATAAATGGTCTTTTTGAGCTTTCGTCATTCTCTATTGGAATGGAGTTAAAAGGCGGCTACTCTCACTGCAATTATTAGATATGACGGGTTTCCTTGAAACTCTAAGCGAAACGGAGCAGCGAATGAACCTGACAAAAAGTTAAGCCCGTGCATTGACTGACCGGTAATATCTACAATTTGGGTAATATTTTAAGGCAGCTGTGAATCGAAAGTGTTCTCTGGGGTCCATAAGTCAAATTAAAATACCCCAAAATTACTGAGACAAGAAAGTAGTTGTGTTTTATTTGCCTGATTTTCAATAGGTATTTTTTAACAGATCACGTGTGACTCCTCTCAAAGCTCTTTGTCTTTTTTCTTTAGTAACTGAGCCATCATGGAAAGACTCACACTCCAACAGCGTCTACAAATTGTTCAACTGTGTGAAAATCAGCGTTCTGCGGGAAATATTTTTCAAGCGATTCCAAGAACTTTTGGTGTGCATTATCGGCGTATTTTAAGCGAAAATTCCAAAAGCATATAAAATTCAACTTGTGTTCCAATTAAAGCCAGGCCAGCCAGGCGACTTGAATTTGTAGCATATTTTCAATGAAAATAAAAATCCTGTGTTTTTTTTGTGAAATTTTGTTCGTTATGAAGCATATTGCTCATGAAGATGTTAATACACAAAATTCGGGCTGATAAGCAAGAGCAGCATGAACTACCATCACATTCATTAAAGATAACCGTATCGTCGGCAACAGTAGGCAAATCAGAATGTTTTCGTCAATGGTAACCATTAACGCCCAAAATTAACAAACAATGTGCTTCCTGAAATTCAAGCACTTGGTTTCGGTGAACTAGGGTTTCAATAGGACCGGGCTACGAGCAATGGACTTGTTGAGAAATCATTTTGCTGAGAACTTAACTTTATATCTACATCGTACAATAACACACTTTTTTTTCATATCTCTTACATTAAGTTTTCAGGTTTTCAGAAATAAGCCAGTTACGATTGAAGCTATAGAAGTCAGCATGTCTCATTTTATCCCCGAGATATCAGTTCGTATACTTGAAGTTGTCGCCCAAAATTGGACCTTTCGAAAGAAACAAATTTTCATGGTATCATTTTCAGGACTTAATGGCAAGAAGCAAGTTCTTTCAACCAAAAGTAATGAGTAAAAAGAATGTATATAGTTTTTCAACATCATTAATCCAACCACACGATGAATCATCCAAACTCAAGGACTCATAGAACTGTGAACAATTTGCTCTTTATGGTGCGGTGTGGTCATAAGTCCAGGAAGTTAACAAAATATTAGATTTGTGCCATTGTACATGAATTCCTTGGAAAAATATAAAAAATACAGGCCGAATATCGATTACAAATGCAGTGTTTAAAGAACTGCTCTCATATGTACTGAAACTTACCCTAATGTCGAATAGACAACAGCTACAACGCTGATTGAAGAGTGGCATATATTTCGCTTAGACAATGGGACCATTTGACCGGTTTAATCGGGCTTTTGTAAACAGACGCATTGAAAGAGTGAGGAAATGTAAAAACTCTGCACACAAAATATTCAACAAAGAACTATAAGTACCCTTACTGTGGTGAACACACGTTGAGGCGTTTACAAATGTAGGCGTTACCTTGAAGAGCTTCTATTTGTAAACAACTGCTCTAACAGCCGAAACGCAAGAATTTTGCTTCCACTGTGTTATGATTAGTAACAGAAATACGATGCTACATATGTTATCAAAGTGCAAGTGTTCGCAGTGCAAAACTAACTTCGGGTCGCCGTATAAGCATTTTGTGGTTTGCAAGTAGTGGCAAAAAGGTGAAAGTCTTAAATGGCGTTACAGAAGACAAATCCATGAATAATCCTGTTTAATATTAATAATAATTGAGTGGTACTACAGCCTACAAGGGACCAGTTCCTAGCTTCTACAACAATCACTCATGTTGTGTGTGCTATTGTTCTCTCACGAGTAAAAGTTACCTACAGTTTTTGGCGATTCGGAACGGCGAGATTTAAGAAGAGCTTCATAGACAATTGGTACTCTTTGAGTGTTGTCAGCAACTCGAAAGAGTTTATACCGTGAAAAAATCCGATGTGTTTCGTCCGGGAATCGAACCTGGACCTTTAGCGTGTGGGTCGACGCACTTGTCCTATTTGTTTTTCTTTTATTTTTTTTTTTTTTTTTTTGCTATTATTTTTAAGACATAAAATTTTGTTTATATACTCACACAACATACACAAGAAATTTAAAAAGATTAATCAAAAACTTTGGCAGCACTTAATTACTACGTACAGCAAAACAATGTGTATCTTCTTAATTAAATCTCAAAACCATCATGACAACATTTCGATGACAAATTGCAACTAAAAACTGTTTCCCGTAATGACGCCTCCACAGCTGTCCAACTCCACTTGGCCTGATCAAGATGCAGTGAGTGATTTGCAGCTTTTTACTTTACTAACAAGATTCCTGGGATGTGATTCGAATAATTCCACGCCGACAAGAGCACATATAATATAAATAGATTTATTTATTTGAATAGACTTGATGTTGTCACAAATAGTGACAGCCGATAACTTAGAGAAGGTGCGCTCCATCAGATTGTTGGAATTCGAATGGAGTATACCTGAATGGATTATGAATTCATTTTATTGGCATTTAAGACGTCTTTGGGTAGTCTATTGCAATGTGAATTATTTTTTTTTTAGGAAGAGATATATTATATTATATTTTTAATTGTGTCGTACATGGTTTCAATCGAAATTTATTTAACCATTAAAACTTGCAATCATTTTAATTTTATCTTAGTAGAATAAATGAAAGTAAAATGTTTGTCATTTAAAATATTTCATTAATTTAATTGTATGTTCAAATGTTCTTCAGGGTTTTTGTAGATACCGCGCATTCAAAATATTAAAATTTCTACGACTCTGTCACTTATGTATATCCGGTAGAATTTAAACAATTGCAAAGGTTATGCCAGTTTTTAGAGCGATTTTGATCTGCCGCACATTAACATATGGCTTGAGAAAACACAGCACAAGCAAGATGTATAAGGTGATAATTTACAATTTTTGTAAGGATTCCCATTGCTGCCTTTTAAGGACCGCGACGTTGTTTTTGGCAGTTTTTGCATTGCTCCAAACGAGTGTCGGTTGATAAACGCCGACCGAAATTTATCCACCATGTACAGTATATTCAGTAAAACGCTTAGTAAAGCGACAGACAGTCCGATCAGCACATTTTTGGGCTAGCCTTGGTAAACAGCAACAATTCTTAAAACCTTAACAAACACATACATATGTATGTAGAAAGAGGAAAATAACGTGTCGATAACGACCTTGAACATTTAAGAAAATAAATTTCTGTTTTTTGGAAATTGATTTTTATTAAATGTTTTAGTTGCCGAAGTTTTGACATTTCCTAAACAATGTTCAAAAAAATAAATATTCGAAAAAGGCATTTTTAAGACACGCCTCACTGTACATTATTCCAAATAACTCATACTGACTTCCAGGTCATATTCCAAAAGGCCGAATGTTCGCAGAGGCAGAATGATAATTAGTTTTGGGATATACCACGTTTGAGCTTCAAAAACTGTTTTCCCATGGAGTCAAGAAAAGCCTTTGAGCCAGGAACGATAACTGTATGAAATTGGAAGATACAATTGTTCAAATAACCTGTTTTAACTCTTCACATAAACCAGATATCGAACGTCCTGAATTATCTTTTAAGTGGCACAAAATTAAATGGCTCCATGGAGCGCAGGAAAGATACCGATAGAATAAATAAAATAATAAATAAATTGTGTGGCGCTAACCCAGAAGAGACCAAGACCATCTTCAATACTCGTGTTGTGCTATTGTTCTCTCACGAACGGCGGTTTTGTCGGCAACTCGAAAGAGGTCGTGCCATGAAATAAATGTGATATGGTCATTCCCGGAATCAAGCCTGAATCCTTAAGGCTTGTGTTTTGTGTTTTCAGTATGGTATGAGAAAATTGCCTAGTAGTGGTCAATACTTTGAAAATGAAAGTGTCAAAATTAAAAAAATGTCTAAAATGTCTCTGTACCCATTAATTTCCCATGTCGAAACAGAGACCAAAAAAGCTAAGTCCCACAGTCTCTTCGGTTGCGCTGTTCTGCAAACAAAAGCCAACTGTCCTGAGCGGAATATTAACTTAAGTCATCCCAATCTCCCATCTCCAGTTACACGGTTAAAGAATTTCCACAAATTTTGACACACACTGTGTCGCATCGAAATCGTGATCAAAATAAGCGTCCACGCACACACACACACACATACATGCCCTTACTCGCCCCGAAATTTCAAATTGTCGCTCAGTTAAAATGGACAGCCCAATGCGCAATAAATAATTATCTCAAGCAATCGGTTCTCTGCACGATTTTTCCTCATAATTTCATTTTTTATTCTCGTTCTGTCGTCCCCTGGAATTCGCACGTGAATTCTATTTACCGCATTTGGCCGACTTAATTGATATTCAGTCGGCGTGCTTGGGAATTCTGTCAGTCAAGTCCTTCTGAATATCCGAATTTGAAATCGACATTTATTGAGTGCGAGATATGGGATTACAAGCGATAAATTCAGTTGCGAAATTGAAGTCGTTCATGTTTCAGCAGCGGTCTGCGTTAAAATCACACCGGAGTTTGCCAGAACGTGAAGACGGATTTCTCCGTGTCGAAACGCAGAATTGCTCAAGTGTGAAGAACCGCGAACGGACGACGTGGAGTGCAATTGAAGTTGCCCAGATTCGAAATTCACACATCGCGGGGAAATATTAAACAAACCATTTATGGAGCACATCATGTGGCGAAGGAGGAAGATGCATTGCATGGGCAAGCCACCTCGTGTGCAGTACTGCTCGGAATCAAAGGGCTTCATCGCTGAGGTGTGCTCAATTGTTTGGTAAACAATCCAGAAGTTCTTAAATTATACTCTTCTTGGTTTGGATCAGGTTGGCAGAGATGATAAAGGAAAAATAATGTGCGAGTGTTGATGGAATCACGTTCAAATATCGCTTTCTTATGGAACTTTGAACTGACTTCTCAAGCATCCACATGCGTTTTTCTTTCACTGGTGTAGGAACAGATGCGGTTATGAAAGCTTTGTTGGACGTCTCTACTGTTCAAAGGTGCGCAACAGCTGGACGTGCCTTTACACGCGTTTGTTTAAAAGAGGACCGAACTTGACGCAGTTAATTGTTAAGGGAAATAATTTCTGGGAGCTATGTAGCTGTGAGAATAGATCATGAACAGCTTGCTGTATCTAAAATCGACCTTAGACCTTCTGTGTGTACGGGCACTTCGTCATTGCGGCCATTTAGTCTTAAATACTGTGTCGAAAAATGTGGTGTGTCTCATGGCGAAGAAAAGAGTTTTTGAAGATTTAAAAAAATCTGCTTCAGCAACATGAAATGATTTATTGCTTATCTGGCGATTTTCCCGAAAGAAAAGCTTATGTTTAGTAGCAGGTAGACATTCGCTACTAGCGCGATACTCAATATACTTGGGCACGAGCTGGGAGCAGAAAACGTGATAAATTGAATTAAAGCCTATTGTATGCTCTTTATATACAAAGAAAAATATTAATTAGGGTGGCGCTACAACCCACAAGGGACCAGGCTACCCATGTTATGCATGCTATTGTTCTTTCTTCAGTAGAGGAACCTACAGTTTATTGCCGACTCCGGACGACGACATTTAAAATGCTTTTTATTGATAATTAGCATTCTCTAAATGTTGTACGTACCACCTCCAAAGAGATGGCGCTGTGAAAAAAAATGCAAGATGTTCAATTCAGTAATTGAATCTAGGTTGAGTCGACGCCACTTTGCGGCAGCCACCTCAATTGCATTTTTTTTTTTTGCGCAATTTCTTAAAATTAATTTAATTCACAACAATTGAGTTTTGTTATAAAAACAAACACACAGCATGGGAAAATATTACTAATAGTATTAGCGTTCATCGTGACGCCGTAGCGTCGACCGCCACGCAGAAAGTTTAGGTTCGATTCCCGGACGGGTCACCACACATTTTTTCACGGCACCACCTCTTTATCATCAGTATCAATTATCTATGAAAAGCTTCTCAAATCTCGCCGTTCGGAGTAGGCAAAAAATTGTAGGTCCCTTTTACTCGTGAGATAACAGTAGCATGCACAACATTAGTAGTTGCTGCAGAAGCTAGGCCCTGGTCCCTTGTGGGCTGTAGTGTCACCCAATTAGTATTATTATTATTATTAGCGTGTTCTAAGAAAAGAAGCACCAGTAGTGAAATACCGAAGAACTGAGATAGACTGAAAGACAGGAATTGTGTTTTGAATTACTTGAAAGAAAAAATTCGTAGACATTTTATACAATCTGTCAATTCTCAATTTCTCTGATGGGCCTAAAGGTAATCAGCTTGGCCCTTTTCTCTTTATACTTTTTATTGACGATTTGCCTTCATCTGTTTCCCAGTCCAACTGCTTTTATACGTAGTCGAATTAGAAGTTTTCTAAATCAGTGCAATCGTCTGGAGATTCAATGGATTCACCAAAGATATTGCATTTGTACGAAATTTGTGCAATTCAAATGGTTTGTATTTCAATATAAGTAAATGCTTGGTTGATGTTTTCGAGAGTTTTATGTTCTATAATCTCTGAATATATGATTCAAAATAAGAAGTGTATAATCACCAAAAATATTATGGTTATATTCGACATTCAACTGACTTTTTCGTTTTTTCGGTCGATTTCGGTACCCTGTTTGCAGGGATTCTTGTTTCGAAATTCAAAAGATTCTTTTATTATGTTTATGTACTATGATTACTGAGTAGTAAAAAAGTGCTTTCACAAATTGAAATCAAAGTTGTCAAGTCCCTATTGGAAAACCCTTTAATAATAGCGCTCATCGTATTGAGAGAATCCAAAGAGATTTACCAGGTTTGCTCTTCGAAAGATGTCGTGGAATTCAAATATTCCAGAATATAATGCTAGATACCAATATTGCCTGTAAGAAGGAATTATTATTCAGTTCTCTTTGCTACCGATATCATTACTGGCCACATTGAGGGTCCGGTTCTGTTTGCTGTATTCAACAATCCCGTCTCATTGTCTGAAGCCTAGAGATTTATTTTACTCGTATTTTCCAATGATTATTTAATTGGCGCGCCTTCAAGATCTTAAAGAGATTCTAGAAGTAATCAATAAACCAATGGACATTATTGAGCTAGCTTTGTCTTTAGTTATCACTAGCTCGTTGGATCCGGGCTAAAGAAATTTAATTTTAAAGAGACGATACTTATTGCAAGTAGAATTGAAACAAATCAAAGATCAACAAACGAATGATCCAAAAAAGTTAAATCAAGGTTTTTTTTTTGACATGTCAAAAACTGCTTCAATGGCACAAAAGAAAGGGACACAGATTCAGACCTTTTGATTAAAATTAGTTTTCGCTTTAGCAAAACATTTGTAACTCTCAATCGGGTGTGGTATAGGAGATGCTATTAAGGTGCGAAGCTGTTACAGAAGAAATTTACTGGACTGAATAAAACATGTCTGTGTGTACGTATGTTTCGACGCATAGTACCAACTAAATGATTTTAAAGTGATCTGATGACTAAATTTTCTGAATATTACAAAAGAAAATGTGCTCAAATTGCTTTATTCAGTTTGACTACTACTGCTTGGCAGAGATGATTAAGGAAGACCATTTCATTGCTCTGCTAACTGTTCGGTCACAGTCAAACGTTGCTGTGGTCTATTTTTTGGCATATTTAGTTAACCTACGTATATTTTCAGAGCTTACAACGAAGTCTTTTCAATTCTGATATATAATATGGTGGCAATGACAGCGCCACAAGCTTTCAATTTGAAGGTTTTGAAAAGAAGGATCGTTCAGCAATCAATCAGACAACAGTCGTAAGCCAACGAAATCCTTAATATCCACCGTTGTCCGGGAGAATGTGCTTTCATCACAAGAACTTTCGCAGACTGTGCGATTGGACCTTTCACCACACAGAATTTAACCGACCCTGGAGCTGAAGGTTATAGGCAACGATAAGTTTTCCCTAAATGGGCTCCAGGGCTATTGGAATTTGATCCTTATTTTCATCGAAAAGTTATCTTCAATGATGGGATAATGGGAATGTGTATGCCCGCTAAAAGGTTGTAAAAAGTTTGACCATAGCAATTAGCTCTCAGAGAATTGAATGCATCCCTTAATATTTAAATTTTTTGGGGATATTTCTTTGAAAACGACATTGACAAGTCCGTCATTCTTAACAGCGAGTGCTATAGACTGATGATAACAAAATATCTTTTGTCCGAATTAGAAGATATGAACACTAACGACAGGTATATCAGTTCTAACAATTCAGCGCTACGATCCACACAATTTCTGTCACATTGAACATTCTGTGCAAGCACCTTGGATATCACACGTGGAGATGTTGTCAAGTTTGATATCAAGTTTGTGCGTTTTTATACATCCGGTCAAAAGTTATAACAGATCAACATTCGCACGGAGCTTTTATGTGTTAAGCAATTGAGTTGAAGGATCACAATTTGCGCATTTCTTTTGTACTTTGATAACAACACCGTCTCAACGATCCACTCAAAGCCTGGATGTCGATGACCCAACCGTTTTAGGAGTCTATTTGGTATTCTCGCCTATTCTCCAGGATTTGTCACAATGTGAATATTGATCGACACTGGACTTTCCTGGTCGTATCTGGATTTAATTGGTCACATTGTTAGCAGATTCTTGAATTTGTACCTTTTAGTGAAATAACAACAATTTTTTTTTTTTAATTTGACGTCACTTCAGTGGGGCTGACAAGGCTGTGGCAACAAGAGCAAAATAATTTTTGTTCAAGAATCTCACGTTCACTTCGCCCATCAGACAAATTATGCACTTAAATTACACTCCACAAACTGTTTCAAATGAATTTCCTGATTGTAATCAAAGTAATTTTCAATTGAACGGATCATTGATTCTGGTGAACGAACGTGAGAAATTCATAAAACAAAACTAACTTTATATCCCGCTCCGAGTTCCCGAGGTCTCCCACTCATCTCGGCGTCGTCATCGCCAGCATCATCATCACAAGCATGATCGTTGCGTCAATTTTCTTAAACACTCCACATTAATACTAATAAATCCGAGCGTTCTCACAACCCTAATCGCGTACGCAAATGTGGATCGCCACTAAATAACAAGTAACGTGCACAGAGTGGCACTGCCACATATCATCAGCGGTTCTGGAGGAGAAATACAGAAAAAAATAATAAAAACGAACAAGGCCTTCAAATTGCCCTGCACAAGTACTGAAGAAGAACGAAAGCGACGACTGACCGCTGATGAACTGTGCAGTCGCACAGGAGCTAAGAGTTTCATCTAACGCGCGATGTGAAGGTAAAGTTGGTCCGTATTAGTCAATTTGTGTTGTCTTGGAAAATAGAGCGAATACTAAAGTTTTGTCTTTAAAGACACATAAAGACGCCATTTTTCAATTACGTCTAGACCATAATTGAAAAATGGTGACCAGACTATTACAGAATAGTGAAATGAAGAAACGTTATTTTCTCAAAAATTTGGTGACTGCTGCCACCTGCATTGAAGGCGTTGTTCCAAAATTTAGTCCATCTAATGTTGTTTATTAATCACCTGCTATTGGACACTGACACTGCTTCCGGCTAGAAATCTTAACAGAAATTCTGTATCATATCGCCTCAGAATGAAATGAGTCGCTTTCAGCTTGAATAACGTTGGAAAATATTGAGAATATATTTCCAAAGTAGGCGCTGTGTTGTCAAAAAGTGTGTTTTTTTAAAATAAGTTTTGGCTGAAATGAAGCTCACATGGCGACATCTGTACGCAAGTTTGTGCAAAAGTTCCTAAGAATACCAGTCTGTTACTGGACAATAGTTATCGTGTCCATCGTTGAGGAGTGCGCACATGTAGCAACTCTGGCCGAGAGTGTGAAACTGAATTTACTAGCTTCAGAATTCAAGCACTAGTCTGAAACGAATTTTGTACAAAGATCTCAATTAATTTGCTTTCACAACCCGCTTGAAGTCGAGCGACCATCCACTACCCTATCAATACCCAGTTTGGGCCTTAGCAGATAAAGATTGTCCCAACTGTCGAGAAACCAATGCATCAATAGAGAGTGATACTTTAGTGCAGATGGTGGCATCATCGGATCATTTTTCTCCAAAAATTAGGTTAGGAATAATGTTTCGGTCATCAGTGGGTGATTGGAGCTATTATTAATCTTTTTTTTGTTAAAGTAAATGTGAAAACACAGTTTTGTACGATTGGGATCAAACAGGATGGCGCGTACAGCAAATGCACCAGTCGAACTTGTTCCAAATTGTGTTATCAGCCGTCGATTGGCCGCTTCATATTTCTGATTAGTCTCCTTTGGACTGCGTAATGTTACTACTCGTATGTAACACTCGTTACTCGTATGGCCACCGTTTTAATTTAATGAAACAAAGTAATTTCAATACATTCATCCCTACCTTCCGATAGGGATTGGTGTCTTTCTAGGGGATATATTATTAAAACAAAGAATTCACATATTGAACATTAGCAAAGGACATGTATAAAAGTAAAGATTTACCTACGTGTGATTTGTATCTATATTATTGACCAGAATAAGACTAAACTCATCTTCCAAATGAAAGCTGTTCCCTGCCTGGCAAGCTTGTCTACTTCATAGTTGCCTGGAATATCTCTATCCAGAATCCGTGCACACCATGAGACTCACTTGAAATCTCGTTAAGAGATGTGGAATATTGCTTTGTTAACTGTTTGACTACCGGTATAGATGACGATTTTGTCACCCACTGTCGTATTCATCCATAGCTATTCAGCGAATTCACGAATATCCGTAATTTTTGTGTGGAGAACACTTTAATGATCTGGTTGATTTGCACATAATCTTGGTACATAGCCACACCAACTCCACTACCATTTTTAGACCAATTGGCGTACGTATGCTTACCGTAGTTACTGCATTCTTATAGTACATTAAAGTCTAAGACCGGGGTAAGTAAGTTATAGTAAGTGTACATCTAAGCCAAGTTTGCTAAAGTCTAACTAAAAAAAATCCTTGTTTCTGAATAAAAATGAAAATACTGCCACAGAAATTTGTGCCATATTCCACTTCAAAATAAGTGTTTGAAAATCTTCAAAGAGGGTCAAGAAGCCATTGAAGCTGAGACACGGCAAGAAATTACAGACTACATATACCAGAAGAAGGCTATACGACGCGTTGTGAAAATTGTAAAAAAAAAATCACTGCCTTAACAGAATTAATAAAGATCAATGCCCATAAGGGAAAATGTTTTCTTCAGCAACTACTCCTACAGTTTTTGGCCAAAAATAAGATTATATCATTTTCGAAAAGTATTCTTTTAACCGATAATAAACTGTCTAAGTTAACTTTTAAACTGATGTGTTTGTGAATCGAACACCACGATCAACCACCATTTGAAAATTCACTACATTCAACCCTTGGTTTATGCATCCTTCCTCGCAATCCTTACGCCCAAAAATTTTTTGATTTAATTCGTACTACAGATTATACAAAACACACGTTTCATTGCCGCCGAATAAACTTAAACAAGATGAAGATGTAAACACAAGTTCGTTTGTCAACACGGTTACCACAAAATGAAAACACCGATAGCTTCGAACACTTGATTTGCTTTCTTTTTAGTCACCTGCCCACTGTCACTACCTATACCCATCAACATGTGCTCACATTTCGTGGATCCTATTGGATTTTGGGTCAACTGCAGTTAAGTACTTCGGTTTGGAATCTCTTTGTTTTGAAGCGGATGCAAGCTCTCAGTACATATCACATCATCAAATCGCATTCCAGTCCCATATCTAACCAATTCGCTTTGTATACACTATCAAACGGCTGAACCTCATTTGCAGCACCATCACGTTCCCAAACGGGAATAGTTGTCTTGAAATGGACGTGAAGCTACTAAAATTCAATCTACTTTAACTCGCTCGCAACGCGCTGACTAACGGCTATGCGGTGAACCATATTTGGTTGCCTTAAATCGGTGGGAGTTGACGTTAGAGGGGGCCTTCCTCAATTTTATTGCAACTGCTGTGGGTTTTTGGAAAAAAATCTTTGTGTGTCAATGGGGTAATATGTTTGAGGATGACTTTCTGTTATGAATTTGGAAATGTATTTCTTAGTTGTGCAATATATGCGGAGTTAACAAATTTGGTCACATAAGAGACAAGCGAGCAGATGCGAGTTTCAATGTTCTCCTCATTTTCTGACTGCTTAAGGTAACTATGAGCAGAAGTGTTCACCAAAGAGAAATTTATTTAAAATGCCAACAGACAAAATAATGATTTTTTTTAACTTTATCCTCGATGAGGCCAGATCAACCTGTGTCCTTCTGAAAGCTACAGTTTTGCCGACCTTACAGCTCAGTTCAAACCGTTACGTGTTTGGCAGCTTTGGCCACATTCATACACTCCTACAGTCCAGAAACTGGGAAAACATTCTCTTTTTAAGTTAATCCTTGCCTTCGTAAAACAGTTTAGTGCTATCTACCCTCTGACCGAAAGCTGCCCATATTCATGCGAGTGAAATATTTCTAAGAGCAATTGTAAATAAATTATCTATAATCCTCCTTTTTTTTCATTTCATCTCTCTTGTTGTGACCTTCACTCTTTACTCTATCATTCTCATCATTTCACATGTCACACTGGATACTGTGCGGACAAGGATTTTAAGTCGGGGGCAGATCCTATTGTATTCTTTTGTAAGTGCGTCGACCCACACGCAGAAGGTCTAGGTTGGGTTCCCGGACGGGACATCTCGCATTTTTTCACGGCACCACCTCTTTCGAGATGCTGACAACACTCAAAGAGTATCAATTTTCTATGAAAAGCTTCTCAAATCTCGCCGTTTAGAGTCGGCAAAAAACTGTAGGTCCTTTCTACTCGTGAGAGAACAGTAGCATGCACAGCACGAGTAGTTGTTGTAGAAGCTATTTGCTGCTCCTTTGTGGGCTGTAGTGCCACTCAAATATTATTATTTTTTGCAGATCCTGCTCTGGGACGACATTCTGGCATTCTAATTCGTCTGGGACGAAAATGATGCAATATAATCGGAAAATCGCGTTCACAGGTAAGCGCACAGTAACGAAACAAAGATTGATTTATAGGGGTGGGGTTGTTGTTGTTGGTGTGTTGAGTTTTTTTACGTTTGAGGTTAATCTTGTTAAACTGTCAAGTCAGTTTGTAAAGGCTAATTTTTTTAGCTATTATGTTTTTGGCAACACTGGTTTAAACAGCTGACGCACGTTTCGTGTTTTGTTTCACTGTCAAACATCTTCAGTTTGGTCTATAATTTAACCATTAACAACGCTTGCAAATTATTGAATTTTATTATCAAAATGCGTGCTCTGTTAAGAAAGTTCATTGCGCGCATCATTGTGTTCAGTGACGAAGCTCATTTTTGGCTCAATGGGTACGTAAATAGGGAGAATTGTCGATTTTGGAGTGAATATCAGCCTGAAGCATTGCAAGAGCTATCAATGCATCCAGAAAAGTCACAGTTTGGTTTATGGGCTGGTGGCATCATTCGACCGTAATGGCATCAATCGTAACGTAACTGTGAATGGTGAGCGCTACAGTGAGATGATATCCAACTTTTTTTTTTGCCCAAAATGCAAGAGCTTAACTTGCATGACATGTGGTTTCAAGAAGACGGAGCCACATGCCACACAGCAAGCGCAACAATGGACTTATTGAGAGGCGAGTTCGGTGAACATTTCATTTCACGTTCGGGACCAGTCAAATCGCCTTTAGACTATTTCTTGTGAGGCTATGTTAAAGCTCATGTCTAAACAGACAAGCCCGCTTCAATTGACGCATTGGAAGACAACATTGAAGCATTTATTCGGGAGATACCGGCCGAAATATTGGAAAGAGTGTGCCAAAATTGGATTAAGCGGATGGACCATTTGAGGCGCAATCAAGGTCAACATTTGCATGAAATAATCTTCAAACATTAAATTATATGGACCGTACTATCAATTCAAGAAATGTTTTCAAGGATTTTTTTTGAATTTTATGTTTTATTCTTTTTTTGAAAAACTTTCCTATAGCTTTTAAAAAATCACCCTACATAATGTGTCAATTGTCAGTTAAGATTGCATAGTTGTAGAAATTGATTGATAACAAGCTATTCTGAAGCAGCCAATTTAAAAAAACGTAAAATGGAAATCTAAAGAAAACAAAATGATGCGTCAAATAAGTCAATAATTCAGCAAACGAGAGTTTGCGTCTCACTCTAAGTGACACTGCTGATTTCGAGGTTAGATTACGTCCCTCCGAAATTTAATTAAGATTCATAAAGCGATTATAAAGGAGCTCCTTGTCAGGTAAAATTTCTGGATGGTATGGCTTGCCTTCCATATTCCATAAATATCGAAAAAGAGCTCATATAATTGATTCTGTTTGCAACCCCAGTTGTTGTCATAACACACTTGTAGATCTCAACAGATTAGAATATTGTTTTTGTTCGAACTTCTTCCCAATTCTCCCTCACTCTTAAATTGTTCCTTGCCCATTCTTTGGTAATTGAATGGCTCTTAGATTTGTTGCAGAAATATAATGGGACAAACTGATCAAATGTCTGTGAAAAGTTTGACGAACTCGGCTTTATGTCAAAAACCTTCAAATCATGTGAACGGCAAACGAATCTGACACAGTTTAATAAATTCCACAGTTTATATTAATGCAAGTGACATTAAAACCCCGTAGAAGTATCAAACCGTCCCCTCTTTTGGTGCCACTGTTCAACTCGAAACGAAGGGGAAACCATTACGATCATCAGCATCATCATCGTCGTTGCTCGTTGCCGCACATATGATGAAGATAATGGCTGACTGCGACTACGTAGAATTTCTGCACCCCCGCTTCTCTAAATTAGTATTTCCGGCGAAATGAAGACAACCAATTTTCCATTTATACGAGTAAAGAAATTATGAATTATTTTCAACGAACCACAACCGAAAACGCGTCTAAAAATAGGTCAGCTGCATAATTTGCAAATCGAATGATAACTCACCTTTGGCATGCTTACACTCACAGGCATTTGCAGATACAAAAGTGTTTATGAGCTGGACGCACCAAGGAGCGATACGCGGACACAAAACACACCCCTTGCTCTTGCTGTTCCTGCTCGGTGTCGATCGCACTAATCACTTGTCTATTTATAAACAGCGGTTCTTAAAAATTTATCTGGTGTCACATAAACTCTTCTCTTCTTCTTTTTTCCTGTCGAGGGGAAAACTTATTTACATCTGTTTCGGTGACACTTTTCCTGATTTCGGCAAAATTTATTTAAAAACGATACACAACAAATCTCCTACAGATTGCGCGGGTTGAGGTGCGAGTATGTCCCGTCTTCCGTCACTAAAAGCGCGTGTCTTTGAAAACCACACACAAAAAACAAAAATGGGAGGCGAACGTTCACACTAGAATTTATGCCACCACTTCACGGTATGTTGTTTTTTTAAATGTGTCTTAAACGTTGTCTGCAGGAATTCTGTGTGCAGGTCTCGGGCCCCCCCTCGCACACTAGTCCGCAGCTATTTTCAAATTCTTTTTACACCTAAAGTAAATTAGAGAAACAACGAAATAGTGGATGTGGAGGAGGAACGCAGAACGGACCGACACCGACACTGCGCGACGACGCTTTTGTATAGAGATCGTGTATGCGTATCGATCGCGAATTACTACCGCTGGGGAATACTAATTGCGCGCGCGTCTTGGCGTTTTTCAATCACACACATGATCGACAGCACGAACGAAGACTGAAAAGACTTTAGTTACATACAAAACAGAAGTACGAGTGTCTTTCACTTGTTTCAGTTTCGACAAAAGTATTTGCCACACTAGAGGGGGTGGAGATGGGCAGAACAACAACACAGTACAGGCATTTTCACCAAAACGTAGACACTTAACGTCCCTTCAGAACGACTACGAAGACGAAGACGAAGACGCCGACAACGACGACGCAACGACAACGACGACGATTACTTTCGATCAACGTCCTCCTAAAGATTCTCGCTCCACCACAATGATCCTCTTCCCTTTGCGATTGCGTATGAGAGCTTGTACGACGACGCACGAGTCTCCGGTTGTCTCAGAAGAGCGTCTACGACCCAGACAGTATATCCCAGCCAGCGAGCGAGCGAACTTTGGAGAATGAGTTTCGAACGAAATCGAAAAAATAAAACCGCGCAACCAACGACGGCTGGCTGTTCGGTTGGTTGGGTAGACCGCCAGTGCACAGTATTCGATTTGAATTTCTTTTTTAATTAATTTATTTTTATTTTCAGTACAAGTGTAATCGGTCAGGAGAGAGAGAGAGAGAGAGAGAGAAAGAGAGTGAGCACAAGCGCGAGAAGTTCGCTCGGCTGCCTTCCCTAGTAGTGGCTACGATCTACTAATGTAGTACACATGTGTAGGATGATTGGTCTTTTACGAGCCGCGGACAGTGCGGGATGTGCACCGCTGGCATTCTGCGCGAGCCTCAGCGAATGACGAGCGATGTTTGCTGTTCGTTTTTGGGAAGATTCGCTTGTCAACCAGCTAGTAGCTGGGGGGATAGTTTTGAGTTTTTGTTTTTTTGTTTTCTTTCTCTCACCGACTGAAGAATCTTAATGAACTGACCTACATCAGGTCGGTGTGTATGGAGGGGGTTTCGCAACGCAATTAGATATTCTGGGGACGTAGATTGGGATCATAATTGCACGTAGATAAAAGTGATAGCAATTAAAGTCAAGTTTATCAGTTTCTGTGTTTTGCTCATCGCAACATTCGTTCGTTGGACTGCATCTCATCATCAGTTGAATTAACGTGCATTTTTTAAACAAGCGACACGATGGAGGGAACAATTCAAATGCACCAGGGCCTCATCTCAAGCCATGCCAGCTGGTCAATTAATCTTGATTACAAATCAGACTATGCAGATTAGCTACTTAAATCCTAGACGCTCTACAATTTGCAACAGTAACCTCATATAGAGATTAGTTGGCAGATCGTTTACCATAAATATGTTAAGCGATAAGATTCAAAGTGAAGCTGCTTGCAAGGGCGTCCATTAGCTGTTGTTGTTGATGCATTCAAAGGACAATTCTTCATTTGCTTTTTCTTTTTATTTTAAGTAATCAATGCGTCATAGAGTTGCTTTCAATCAAAAGAATACATTGCTGGAGCGCTTCCATATTTGTAAGTCTGGTTCTAGGCTAGCAAGGCTCCTGAACGGACTTTATCCACTTTTAACTTTTAAAATAAAGTAGTATCTATGTTTGACGTGTTAATATACATCTATAATACCGTTATTTTTACGGAAATATTAACCATGCCGTCGGCAGTTCAAATCCTGGCCATCTTCCTTTACAGACTCATAATGGGAAATTACGTCACTGGCAATGAAAAACATTTGGAGATGAAAAGGTAATTGAATAAACTGTTTCCGGAGATTTCAGCCTTGGAAATTTACCTCATACGAAGTTTGAAGTTAGTTGACAACGATGTTTTAAGAACAGCGGTGGAACAGCTTATGCTTTGAGAAGGAGAAATCCCGGGATATCTCGAAAAATCCTAAGAGAGATTGGAAATTTCGAAAATACCCAGAATCACCACTAGCCCCTGTACATTTTTTTCTGAGTTTCGACTGACTGAAAGCCGATCCTGCGTACATGATGAGGAGGTAAAGAACTTCTTTGTTCGTACAACGGGTTGATCCCATTGGAACGTTTCTGAGGCCGACGGTGATGATTAAGGTCTGAAAAATATATGAGGAGGATTCCCTCCATTTCTCTCATCATTTCCCGGTGTATAGTCAAAGCATTAATGTGGACCAATAGTGTGAATTTTGACAAAGTATTACAATAAGGGCACACATATCTCTCCCAGGAAATATTGTACTAAACAGGATCACAAATGTGAACAAATCTTTTCAAATTCCACCGTCCCCCCATGCGGGAAGACTTCTCACCACATTAGCAACCGCGAGGGCCTGCTTCCAGTTATCAAATGGAAAGATCAAATGATCTGTTGTCTCATTCTCAAAGTGGTAGGCTAGAATTCGAAACCTACCTTACCTGGAAGAATATTGTTCACTTTGTTTTTTTATAATTGGTGCGCGCTAAAGGGATAATTTAGTCCCTTAAGTGGCCGGAGTTAAGTCACAGCACAGACCGAATGTATAGAGGAAGAGATGGAAAGAAGGTACCGGTTCACATTGGTTTTAAATGCCTGTGGATTGTAATGATTGGGGAAAGTTTAGCTGGGAAGAGCATTCTATATTCGTAAGATGCGGTTGAAGAACGAGTCTCTAACTTAACTGTACGTCCGAAGGTGGGCTTAAGGGTGAACGAGTGAGCATTCTTAGCGAGACGCGTATCGCGGGTACGCGATGTTCTAGCGAGTCGTCGATGTTCTAGCGAGTCGATTGACTGACTTAGTAATCCCAATGAGTTTCATCGCTCGCTGTTGAATTCTATATAGTAGGTGCAGGGAGGTCTTATGAGCTTCAGACCAGATAGGAGCGTTATACTTAAGTTTTGGGCGAATGTAAGCCTTATCAAAAGGGATCAAATATTTCTGGCATCGCTTTAAGAAACCTAGAAATTTCGCTGCATTTTTGGCGATATCGAATATGTGATCGTTCCAACTAAGTGTTGGGTTGATACACATACCGTGGATGGAAAGTCGTTCGGTTTCAGCAACGCTAGTGCCAATCATGGATAATAGCTAGTTATTTTGGGAACGCCTGAGTGACAGTAGACAGCACTGGGTTATAATAATATTAATTGAGTGGCACTACAGCCCATAACGGACCAGGGCCTAGCTTCTACAACAACTACTCGTGTTGTGCATGCTATTGTTCTTCACGAGTAGAAGGGACCTACAGTTTTTTGCCGATTCCGAACGGCGAGATTTGAGAAGCTTTCCATAGACAATTAATACTCTTTGAGTGTTGTCAGCAACTCGAAAGAGGTGGTGCCGTAAAAAAATGCTAGGTGTCCCGTCCGGGAATCGAACCTAGAGTTTCTGCGCCGCAGTCGATGCACTTACCACTGCGCCACGGCGACCACTGCACTGGATTGTTGGAAGCAATAAATGACACTCTATTCTTCTGACCCCAATCAGGTTTGCCGTCAAGGTCGGAATTTAATGAGCTTTACATACACTGCCGTTCCAAGGCTGAAGTGGAGAGTCGAGAGCCAAGGAATGAATATGAAAAGCTGAGGGTACTGTTATCAGCAAAGGAGTGGATTGGATTAGAAGTGACAGACAGGAGATCATTTATAAAAATGAGAAAGTGTGTCGGAGACAAAACGGAGCCCAGGGAAACACCAGCACTAATATCGTGAATATTAGACTTGAACTCATCCAATACGACTTGTATTGAACGGTTCGAGAGGTAATTTCTAATCCATTGAAGAAGAGATTCATCGACACCATAAGCATTCATTTTCGACAAGAGAACATTTTTCAAATGCCTTTGAAATATCAAGCGCAACAATCTTGCTTTCTCCATACATTGTGCAAAGATCATGTGCTCGATGTAGCTGAGCCAGAAAATGCTGACGGAGTTTTGTATTAGAGTGGTGCAACACAATCGAAGCAATTTTCAAGAATGATATGATTGATGTTATATTCAGCCTTTAAGTCGATAAGGAAATATTGGCTTGAAGCTATCTTTCGTCTACTTTTACTGCCAGTATTCGCAGTAGTCACAAGTATGGAACTTTTCTTTAGTCGCAGAGGTTTCTCGGCCTTTAGCCTTCTAGCACTGTTCTCCTCATCAGCTGTCCTTTGGCTGTAGCGCCTTCTTGCATTCCTCGTTTTTTGGCTCATCCGCAACAGTGTATCACATTTTTCGTGGTAGGGGTATTCATCACATCATTTTGCTTTTGATAACTATAATTGGCTCAGCATTGCAACATCTAGTTATTGGCATTCGCTGAGCTACCTATTGTAATCCAGAGCAGAGAGTGTTTTTGCCACACTGTACCTCGTTGGTTAAGTCTTTGACAGTGGATATGTGGTATCTAAAACACGCTTCTGTAATGAAGGGATCAGAATCGATGTTAGCCGTCTGAAAGCTTTCACATCCAGTATAGCACGTTTTTTTTGTTTGCTTCACTGTTCAACTATCTAAAGATACTCAGGTTTTTGCCCGGAATCATTTGCATATTTTGTGCTATTGACCACATTACATGCTGCCGTAAACCCTATGAGCACCAAGTTATTATTTGCCTTTGAAACAGTATTTTTCAACTTTGCCACCGTCCCAGAGGTGATAGATTACTCGTTGACGGGACATTCAGTCCTGTCGATTGGGGAGTTTGCTTAGGGATACTTTTGTATGATCTACCACGGATTTGAATCACATTCATCCGATGAATTACCGTTTTTAAAATCGCTGCATGAGAGATGGTGTATCTTGGAAAATTGGGTGAAGTGGTTTTCTAAACGTACATTTCATCCCTCAATCAGTTCTTCATAAAAAAGTCGCAAGGATAGAATTAAAAATTCTGGAAGTTAATGGAATAACAATTTTTGAATGCTGTGGATTTGTACATCGCAATATCTTCTTTGTGTTCATGCATAAAAATATCACATGATTTCCCAAACCCTAATAGATTCTGTAGCACTATTCACCTTCAAAGTGCAATCTGACACTCCATAAATTAATATCTTCATCTTGAAGATTTCTACAGTTATTCACAAAATTAAAAGCGACTAACACAAATTACACGCCTCAAACAAGCCAGCCTGCTTTGACCTCCAATGATAATTACTTGCGACATCGCTTTTATCGTTCATTCTAATAGCGATGGCTTTTGTTTCTGTCGCACACAGCCCACTCACAAGGATGAGATGTTTCTTTGATTTGAACTGCGGGCGTTCAAGAGAGAAAAACTTTCCTCCCTTTTTCTCTCTCTTTCGCTCTTTCTGTTTCTCTCTAGGCAGTGCACTTGATCTTTTGAGAATTCCTCAACGCGGGGTTCCGTCTGCCAACGCTGTGAATCAGACAAACCAATTTGCAGTCGACGTGCACGGCACATGAGATTCCTTGTCTATCTTCATCATGTAAACGGATTCACTGAAATACTTCTGTGAAGGTGAAAGATTCCGGACAGATTGGGGGTGGAAAATGGCAGGGACGAATAAAGAAAAGAAAAACACACAACTATATAATGTTCTGCAAATATGCCAAAAATGAGTCTTTGACAAATTTTGTCTTTTATTTTGGTTTGTTTTTCGTTTGTTTTTGTTTTTTTCTTCTCTGCGTTTCGTTCGGAGCGTTAAGCTTCGTGTAATAATATCACAACATACAAAAAAAATTCTAAGAAAGCGATTAGAAATAGGAGCGCGTGGTGTGCATTCTTATTACATCCCATGTAAGGCAAGGATCTCTTCGTTCAGCCTCGACGGACTGAAGACGCCAACTTCGGTGATGATTCCTGTTATGAGGGCGCTTGGTGTAACATCGAAGGCTGGATTCCAACAGTTAATACCTACAAATAAATGAGATGAAGGTGAAATTGGGAAAAAAACATAATAATCTGACGGCAAATAATTATAATTCGTGTATTCTCCTAAACTACGAATGCTACGAAATTGCCGATACAGTTGCGCTTGACTTATCTGTGCATGGGTATTTATTTTTTAAGCAAAATAGGCGTGTCTTCAGCAAGAATTGCTGCTATACGGAGTTGCTGTAGGATTTGGAGCAGGTGTGGAATTCGGATGATGCAAACTTTGACAATATTAAGTTTATCAAGTTTCAGGGCTTCGAAATTTTGGCTTTCTATTTTTGAGTTTTAAGGTGTTGACATGCGCCCGAAGCGACTCTCTTAGCCTCTGTCAATGAACTTCTCTTCTCACATCAACGTGCCTTCAAGCGCACATAGGAAAGATTCCACGAAAGGCGTCGGAGGCTACTAGTGAGAGAGAGGGGTATAAAGGTCTGTATTCTCTTACAGGATGTCAACTGATATGCTTATCAACGGATCGGTCGGTGTCGGCGTCGTAAGCTTCAGTTAGTGAAAACTAGCTCCTTTAGGGCTAGTTTAACGTTATGGCATAGAAGAAGTTTTTTCCGATCAAGAAAGGGGGCGGTCAAACCATGCAATGTAAAGCCACCGTCACGGCAAAGTAAGAGACACCAGATTTATGAGAATCTTCTAATGCTATAATCAATAATTGGGTTGGCCTAATAGTTGTTGGCTGTACGTGAAGGTAACTTCCTCATTGTTTTATAACAGCAAGATGCCTCGGATACAGACGGATCTACTCTTGTAGACCACTGTACCACACTGTAAAGACGTGCAGCCGATGAACTTGCGGAGGCACTAGTCAGCCACAAAGTAGACATTCCCCCATCCTAGAAATTCGACGATACACAAGAATCCCATCACCCTCGGAGGAAAACCTGCCTGACGATAGTGTACTTTTTACGGTGATTGGAAGGGCACAACAAGCTGTCATTGACGCATATGTTGGCAATAAAACGGATGCGGACAAAGTGGGTTTGGGAATAACTAAGCATATGGTGTCCTTACGAAAGTATGTACAACATGTACGTCTCGAAAAGAATGTCACAATGTGTAGCAAAAGCTTTGGAGGGGTTGAGGAAATCATCTACCTCGGTACCACAGAAAATAGTACCGAAATCTGGGGCAGAATCTCTCTTGCTAATCGCTGTTCATTCATTTTTGAAAACAAAGTTCTTCGTGTGATTCTTGATAAAATTTACAGCAGAGGATTCAACGACGAGCTTTATATTCTGTACGGCGGCACGGGCTTTGTCAAGCGTCTGCGGATACAACGTTTTAGGTGGTTAGATCATATAGGGTGTTTGAACAACACAATTCCATTGGAACAACGCAATAGAAGACGTCTTCAAATGAGATGACGCACACAAGTGAAGAAGAACCTCAACTTGGTATGCGAAATTGGAGTCCACATGCAGTTACTTTCTCTTACCTGGTGCAGCTATTCTATGCTCTCCAATATGCGTCATTTCTCTATCGGGTCGCTCTTCAATAATGATATGATCACCACTTGGAATTTGCAAGTCAATGGAAGTCAGAGGTGCAGCCACATAAAAAGGCACATCATGGTATTTTGCTATGACCGCTATTTGGTATGTTCCAATTTTGTTCGCCGTATCACCATTGGCAGCCACCTAAAGTGAGAGACACCGTACCAATTACAAGACTACTTGAGTATTTCTGGATATTCTTCCTTACCCGATCTGCCCCCACGACAACAGCGGCGATATTTTTGGCTCGTATCAACGCCGCCACCATACTATCCAACACCAGTGTTGCCGGAAGTTTGTCATGCACCAACTCGAACGCTGTCAAACGTGCGCCTTGATTATATGGGCGCGTTTCTGTACAGTAAACATGCTCTGCCAGAGAGAAAACAAAGAGAACACACAGTCAAACACAAAGGAAGGCATTCTATTTGGTCAAAGTTCTATCAGCATTATGCTTGCCTTCCCACCTAATTTCTTCATCTCGTGCAATTTCCGCACAACACCAAGTGCTGTTCCATAGCCCGCCGTTGCTAACGAACCCGTATTACAATGCGTCAACACGCGAACAGATGTTTCCTTGGGGCATCGTTGCAGAATAGCAGCGGCACCGTTTGCCCCGATGGCTTTGTTGTCGGCAATATCTTTCTGTAACATAGCTTCTGTGGCAGCTAAGAATCTGTGAGGGTAGAGAAAAAGAAATGCGTCTTCAAGTGATACAATAAACAGATGCAGATGCTGGGTACTATACCTCGACTTCATGTCCTCCACTGAGCACGCCTCATCCTTTGTCAATTCGTTTGCCAATGCGATTAATTCATCGGCAGCTATCTTCATGTTCACAGCTGTCGGCCGTGCAGACACCAGATAATTTAATTTGCCCTCGATTTCCTGACGCAGAGATTTCTTCGAATCGAAGTTCTCCGGATAGATTTCAACGGCCAACGAGAGGCAGCCAACAATGGCTATGGCTGGAGCCCCTCGCACCTAAACAAATTGAACACAAATAGCTTAAAAAAAAAACTACACAAAGCGACGAGCCTATTGGCTTGCATAGATTGACATCGATCGCCCATGGCACGGCACCGCGCACGGCAGAGCAACTAATTATTCATCTAATTATAGGAGAGCCATTGAATGTGGGCAGGTATATCATATATTTTTAGGCAACAAATCACCACGAATGACAGACACGTATTGAAGAGGTTCACCTCTGCTTGAGTCGCGACATTCTCTCGTTGGCATGGTGGTGTGGTAATTGTTCTCTTATAGTCGTTTATGCAGAAGTGACAGAATTAATTGATAGCCTGTAGGGTTGCACATCAGAGATACGGTCTGTGTTGGCGAGCGAGCATGTTTCTTTGCGAGACAAACAATCATGCCACATATGGCGCCATTTGAGGAGATCTGTAAGCACATTCCTGCAGATATATTTTTAAATTAGCACTTGGTTACCTTATGGAGCGAATGTTTCTAGATATTCACCACCCTTGCCAGATTAAATTTTTATTGTAAAAGGTGCATGCAAGGGCTGCATTAATATCACATGTGCTTGTCGACGAATAGCGAATTGCAGTAAATTTTACATCAGAAATTATTTTGATGGCAAAACAAATTCTATTGTTCTGTAGTGTGATGTTGGTGAGATTAGATTAAACAATAATGTTTATGGTAATAGCGCTGGCAAAAAAGTAACTTTCGGAAAAAGAATACAAAGTAGATAACAAAGAAGGAAAGACAACACGAGACGAGATGGTCCGGGACAAGAGTTGAAAAAAACTTGTCTTTTCATTAGCGCACAACATCTGACTAAGGACCATTTTCACGTGTATGCATCATTTCGTGAATACTGTTTTGCGGTGTCTCAGTGGCCAAAATTGGAAAACTATGCCGCTCAAGGAAATCTTGCCTATGCGCTCCACACGAGTTTTCTATTCTCTGATGTATCCTTAGTTGATTAAGTAGGCGCATATCAAACGTCGTTGAATCTCGTCCTTAGAATGCCATAAACACAAACAAGACCAAAAATCGTAAGCAATACTCTCTTCTCAAAATGGGGAAGATATGATTCATTCGGCAACTTCCATGTTTCTGTGCAGGACTGGGAGGAACAAAGTTTTGGAGCGTTTTTTGAGATATGGCCCTATTACTAAAATGCCTCTTGAAAGCACTTAACAGCTCGTCTCTATGCACTCTGTCTCATTGATGTCAAGATGTAAATAGTGTGTGCAGATTTGTGCCTCTTCCTTTATTTCCAAGATCTGTTGTCATATGAGGATCTAGTATATAGTGAACGTCCCTGCCCTGAAACAACACTGACAAGGGCATAGCGGATTGTAGTCAAAGAGATTCAGATGACAGTAAGGGTCTAATTCGTCATGTAACGACAGCGGAGGCTAGTTTGGGCAATCAAGTGGCATTAAGATTACACACGTCGGACAGGTTTTTCTCAAACTTTATCTTTCAAAGGAGCATAGGTCCAAACAGATCATCCCCCTGCTGTTTTAAACAAACAGGCCGCTCGAGCAGCTTTGTTCGACTTCAGTCTCGATATATTTATTTCGTCTTGCCTATCGTTGTCCAAATTCAGTCGAAATTGTCTTCTTACAGTAGAACTTGTCATCGTCATCGCCCATTACGATTGTGTGTAAGCCATTTTTACAAAGCCTTATTACCTCACTCTCATTATGGTTTTAAGTTAAGTAAACAAACGAAGAAGTTCCCGAATTGCTTGGTTTCGTGTTCGAAGTTTAAGCACCACAAAACATCACCGAGCGCAAAACTGCCTCAAAAGCTCGATAATGTCCGGAAAGTGGGAGTTCTGACACACAAACATAGAGAAGCTTGCCGAAAGGAAAAAAAGTGTCCAATGCTTTAGGCTATTGTTCAAGGTTGCAATCCAAACATTAGCTTAAATATTTAAAACATGTAAGCATTTCGAGTCTCGAATTGCTAGCAGTCGGGTATTTCCAGAGTGCTAGTGACACAACGAATAAGGCGGTAATTGGAAAATTACGTAGGTGGAAGCGTGTGGAGAATTTGACTCAATGACTTCCCGTGCAAGGAGAAATTTGTTAGTTTTTCATCGCGTTGGAACGTTCAAGAAAGGATACAATGAACTTAGTTAGTTTAGGATCAAAGACGTAAAGTTTGAGATCAAAGACGCAAAGGCGCAGTACGACTTCATCAAATCTCTCCCTTAATTAATGCACAGCAGAGAAACATATCTGCTTCAATCTCCAAACAACCACTTAGACATCTATCACAGACTAACATGCGAAATCGTTGTCACGTCCCCTGAATTGAGATAAACACAATCTAGACATAAGTTTATCAATTTCCGCCTGATATCTACGCTCTTCTCACGTCATAACGTATCTCTGCACAAGTACACCTCATTTTGTTGACTTCTCTCTGCCTATCTCAAGCAGATTACACAGTGACACTTTAAAGCACAAAAAAAATTATCTGAAAATCAAATACAGGCTTTTACAGCCGAGTTGCTTTACACAGACAAATCTTGTACTGATTTCTGTTTTACTTTACCTGCATTTTATTTATCACCTTCCACCCATCCTCCACTCCCTTCACAGAGATAAATTTCGACTGCACCGGCAACAGAAGCTGATCCAATATGTCCAATTTTCCATCTGCATACTTAATAGATTGTAAGCTCATTGTACTTCCAACTGGGTGCTGCTCCTCCTATCACTCGGCACTGTGCAACACTTGACTGCAATTAAAATGATCAGTTTGATGAATATCATGAAACGGAAGTCGAGCAAACAAATAAAAAAAAACAACTCATGTTCTATCAACTACACAAATCAAATCAAGAGGAAAACAAAACTCGAAGGAAATCACTTGAGTGGAGGAAGTGTCGCTTACATGCGTCTATAGCGAACAGACCGACTGCGAAAATGCTCTACCTTGACGCGCGAACTTAAATTGAGATCAGAGCACCGGTGGTGGTTGTAAACTATCGCAGAAATCACTGAAAATACACCAGTGAGAAGGCATAGAGTTCTTATATTAACAAGTTCGTCGTCTGACGGCGATTGATCTGTCTGGCGATGAGACCTAAAAGAGAAAAGCATGAAAACCAAAAAAAAAGAAAATGTTCGCATTTACAGAGTGAGAGTAAGAGAGAACGAGTTGACGTTTTTCAGAATGATATCAACATCATCACCATTTAACCACATGGCACTTCTGTGATCGGCAGAAGAGAAGCGAGAGGCTGTGGACGACACAGCGAATGTAGATCTTATCTATCAGAAGGCTGTTATGCTCTTCGAAAAAGCCTTTCTACACGATACGTGATTATAATGTTTGTGATTGAATTAATAATTTCTCGTTGGCACGTGCACTGTTGTAGGTACTCGTATAGGCCGCGTCTGTCCCATTGGAGGTCAAACAATTTTGTTTTTGTTTTCATTAATTGCTTCTTGCAGCTTCGCTTGGAAGGTAAATCATTAGAAATTGTTCAGTGACGACAAGACACTGTGACGGCAGAGACAAGTGTTTTGATTATATAACGAATGAGAGACTAACCACGAGCGATACCTGTATAATAAAAAAAAAAATTGGCTCGAATGCCAAAAAGTAAAAATTTCTGAAATACACACGTAATTGGTGTCAATTTGTCATTAAATCTTTTCTGAACCAATGAATGGAAATTTTAAGTGCCCACAGTGGAGGCAAAAAGTTCTCAATCAGTCGAAGTTTAAGCACTGAATCGTGTGTGAATTTCGGGACCCATTAACAGTCAAATTTGCATGTTTGTTCTTGTCAATGGTTGCACATGTATGTGATCAATTCTATAACGGAAAGTGATGTGAATTTTTAAAAGGATCACTCTTTTTTGTGTCAATTTTGATGTTGGTTGCGAATAACTTCAACTATATCAGTTTGTAATCGCTATTTTAACCAAAGATGCTTAAATGCATTCCTCCACGAATTCACTCATAAAACACGCTTGGTTCGAAAAGCCCATCAGTTCACCTTTAACTCATTTTCGGCCGTACCACCAAAGCAATAAATGCTCCTCCCAATTTGATATTTTCTCTTCATTACAATCCACTGGAATATAATTTCAATGCCCATAAACATGTCTTGCTCTCTTATCCTTTATCTTCGGCCAGTGTTGTGGCCCCGGTTCGATTAATTTAGAGCACTCAAAATCCCTTTAGGACGCGTCAATTATATATGGATTAACAAAAATTGCATGCTGGCTACGTTCCTATCGTTTGAATCTGAGCAAGTCCCAACACAAAGCATGACCAACTCCTGAGTGTTCACAAGAAATAAAGAAACCGTTGATACGCTGTCTCTATCTACAGGAATGTTGAAGCGCCTGTAACCGTTTATCATCTTTATCATGGAAGACCAGATCTTCACACTGCGACAGATCCTAGAAAACAGCCAAGAAGTTCAAACCCACACTCATCAGATATTTGTCGAGTTTTAAGCCTCAGCGTGTACACTTCTATCCCTTCAACCAAATTCGTTTAATAATTATGGGGAACCCTTGTTTTTTCATCAAGACCGCCAAGGTACGGAAAAGAGACCTTAAGTTGGCATTGAAAGAGAGGCTGCTGTTGTCAATCGCTGCTTCTTTGTGTACACGGTTCCACTGGAAATAGCATCTTGAAGTGTAATCGTTCGAGAGAAAGGATGATTGCTTCTAAAGTTGAAGGTTATAAGCATTTATGTTGGCAAGGCATGGCAAGGTATCATTCAACCGTTAACAGATGGCGGGCCATGTAGAGCATAAGAACAACCTAGATTGGAAGTCTTTAAATCATAAACAGGGGTGCCGAAGATTGCAATGCCGCACAGTGACAACGGACCTCAACCGAATTGTGTAGATAAGTTTGTTAGTTACGGTCACGTTTCACCCCGGAAAGTGAAGGTTTTCTGTGTTTATAATTGCTGTCGAAAAGATCGCAGTCGTGTGAGCCCATATATACTTGATTTTTTACACCGAGCAAAAGATGTTTCATTCTCAGACCAACGGTAAGAAAGAACATTTCCGCAGACCTAAAATGAATTACAGAACTAAAACTTGTTTATTTCGTTTACCAAGACTGTAGACCAGACTGTAGACGCTCAGCTTTTTAAGTTCAAAATGTGGAGAACTGATGTTGAACACTTGTGAAGTTATGTCGCATTCCCAGCATAGACAACAATCAGAATGTATGTAAGGGGCATGCCGTATAGGCACAAGACGATCAAAGTATTCCATTTACACCCACTTCTGAAATATTTATGCCTCTCCTTTGGACACAGAAAAGATTTTTAAATGTTTCACGCTATCATACAAACAATTTTGAGCATCACTGTAATACCCAACATACCTACTCAATTGGAATGTATTCCCACTTTACAAATAGTCAATATACACATTATTCAATATTTGTATGAACACTCTTACGAAATCATCTAGAGTACATCAGATCGACAATCGCGATCAACATGCTACCACAAATATAATGACCACTAGACACTTTTGGTTTGCCCAACAAAAAAAATTGTGTATTTGTGTACATAAACACAGAAATGAATTGTTTTTGATACAGAATCAACTGGTGGTTTGATTTCGGATAAAGACATAATCAGCTTACAAAAGATGTAACCACACGAACAGATGAAATTCAATAGATCGGCGTAATCGAAAACTAGAAAACATAATCAGAGCACACTGAATGATTGTTATTAATAAAAAATTAATGTTTATCAGCACTCCAGCTGATTGTTAAAAAAAAACCCTCTTCCAGAAATATTTTTTTGGGTTATGATTACGCGACTGCTGAACCGACAGAATCTACTGAAATTCTACAAATAATGAAACATAATCCCTACTTACCTTGAGATAAGGGTGCTGAGGACTTGGGTTTGACTATTCTTCAAAATCAATTGGCTGAGGATATTGAAAAAGAAATGGAAAGAATTGATAAATCCTATTTCACTGTAGGAATTTACTCAAAGAATTCACTCGCACCGGTTAGACGTTTGATTTTTTTTTTCACTTTTTTTTGTGCTCTTGTTGACATTTCGCACAGACAACATAAAGGTACATGCACATGTAAACTGAAGTAGTTAAATCACGTATTAAATTCGCAATTTGCAATGTATTTACTTTTAAGTAAAAACATATGGAATCGAGAACGTGACCCGTCTCAGAGATTGCACGAGTTAAAAAAAAAAATTAAACTAAGTAAGGTCAAATAGTGTCAGAAAAGACGTAGGTGACGGTATCATTTACAAAACATTAGGGTCACATAGAGGGTCTTGTGTTACACGACGCCTATTTGTGTCAGGCAACTTTCGCCTAATTTCCTTTTCACTAACATTCACTGACAAACAGTCCTTAACTCCCCAAGCCCCGAAATGTTAAAATCTATGGGCGTATTTATTTTGTAAATCAGCTGACCCCGATTCGAAAATTAGTTTGAATTTAAAACAATGACTGATAAAGGAGAACATCAGAAAAAAATTAATTATAATATAACTGCGTGAATATGTCTCAAAAACTCTCATGTTCGCACTTACGTGCCAGTATTTTGAAAATACTCCCTACTAGTACTACATTTCTTGCAAGCAACCCTGTATTTTTCATCTACTACATTCACTCTTCATCTACTACAGCGCGAACGTACGTTTAAGATGTCAAAATATTTTACCATCTGCCATACAAACCAATCGGGTTCATAGTTGTTTGCATAAATAAATTAATATTTTGCCTTTTAAACTCAAAATTCTAAAATAATGACCACCACAGAAATGACCGCAAATCCTTGTACCCCAAATCTGGATACAATTTGTCGGTTATGTTTAGAGCCAGACTCGGGTAGCGTCAATATTTTTGAGACGAACGATCTATCGATCCCAGTTCGAATAATGGCTTGTGCTGCATTAGAAGTTCAACCAACCGACGGTCTGCCGAAATATGTTTGCGATAAATGTCGTTTTCAATTGGAAAAATCGTATTACTTTCGAAAAAAATGTCAACAATCCGATGGCAAACTTCGAAAGCACATAAGGCTTCTGAATGCTGGAAAGAAGAGTCGGGTTTTTCTCAAGTCGCAAGATGATGACGACGATGCGGACTATGAAGAACAGTTCGAAGAATCCCTTAGCTTTATACGAGCAGTGGAGGAAAAGCTGCAGAAGGAAGAAGATGAGAAGAGAGTGAAGTGGTTGGAAGAACAACAGGAGCAATTTCGAAAAGAAGAAACTCAGAGGTTGTTTGTGGAATTTGGAAACTTTGTCAACAGTCGCAAGCCAATTGAGAAAACGGAGGTGCCAAAGAGAGAAGAACCTGAATTGAACGTTAATCCTGTAACATCACCAAAGAGCCAAGTGGGTGTATCGAGTGCTTTAAAGTTGGAGAGTGCAAACAAGCGTTCAAAAGTGCAATCAACGCCACCTAAGCAACGAGAAGAACCGAATGAGGAAGAGGACAATAATGAAATTACTTCTTCAGACCAACCTCGCGACGACCAGGAACAAATTTGGATATACAATGACGAAGAGGGCGAGAGTACGAATGAGGGCATTCAGACGTTCTTCCTATACGGCAAGTCGGACGAAGAGGGAAACAATCAAATCATCGAGATTGAAAGTGAACGGCTGGATGAATTGGACGAAGAACTTAATGGAGGAAACGAATCGGACGACGTCGAGTGTCATCTCGAGATTCCTGAAAACGATGAAGAAGATAGCAACGATTTTATGCTCTCAACGGAATATGAAGTGTGCGAAAACCGAGAAGAAAGTGGCTCTCGTTTGGATTCTGACAACATTGTGGAGTCCTATCAAAGTAAGTATCCTCCGATGTACTCAAGACATAATGACATGAGCAATTTATTTTCAGTTGAGGAAAACGGTGACATTCAGTATCTGAAGGAGTCAAAACACCAGGAAACTTATTCCATAAGCGACGATGGCGATGCCGAAGACATGCTTGCCAGCAGCGACCGCTCCCAATGCAATAATGCGGAAGAACAAAAGCTAGTAGTGCCACAAACAAAACCCGTAAGTCCTACTTTTCACCTCCGAAATCCTCCATGCTTACCACCACAACTTTTGCAGAAATTCAAACGCAAAGCTCCTATGCCAAAAAATGAACAAAATGAAAGCAAAAAACTGTGTGTTCCGCCAACTATTGCGGTGAACTTTGCAAAAATATCCACGGAGGACTTGAAAATCTTCAAATGCAGCGAGTGCCCGCAGTCCTTCACCCGAGAAAACTCGCTCCTGCGACACCGATCCGCGCACAAAAAAGGTCGCGAGTACAGTTGTGAACATTGCGATAAATGGTTCTCGTGCAAGAGTTCCCTGGATCGACACATGCGTATCCACACCGGGGAGAAGCCTTTCACCTGCGAACAATGCGGCAAGAGCTACATGCAAAAAGAAGTCCTCAAGCGGCACTTGGCGATTCACTCGGGCGAACGACCACACCCATGCCCACACTGCCCCAGGGCATTTGTGCAGAAGCTTCTCCTAACCCAGCACATCAACGCGACCCATCTGGAGGTGCCGCAGATTCAAAAGCACAGCTGTCATTTGTGTCCAAAGGTATTTATGGCTTGTGTTGAAGGAAAGTCTGAGTTTAAGCTAATTTTTGGACATTTGCAGAGTTTCCATCACGCATCCGGCCTGAGTAGGCATTTAATAACACACTGCGGGATGAAATTCCGTTGTACGGAATGCGGGCGGTCGTTCAACGACAAGAGCTCCATTCGCAGACACGTGTTAGCAGTCCACACGAAGTCCAAGGACAAGACAAGCATTCAACCCTCTAGTTTCACAAAGAAATTCGAGGCAGAATAGACGGTCTGAATTGTTTAAATCTAGGTTAGCGCTAGCTTTAGGAGATCTTATATTTTATAGTACAAAGAAATATTTCTCGTATTTCGTTAATAAATAAGTTATTCAATGGCGTGCGTTTATTTGACGAATCTACTGGCACGAATTCACTCCTAGACACCATGCTATCAGAGCACATTGCAATGCCTATGTGGGCTTAAAATGTTGGTTGGAATGAGATTCAACTGCTGGATAGAACTCAATCACTTTGATCTTTAAAAAGCCGGATAAAGTTACCCAGAAGATAGGCAAATGCTGCTTGAATTCTGATTATCGAAATTGCAAACGAAGATGAAAAAGTAGTCTTTGCCTTGTTATCAATTGAGGAATTGAATATGACTTCGATCCAGCAAAAAACGATGAGGTATGAAGACATTAATTTATTCTACCTTGGCTTCTGATTATCCCTGTGACACACAAGAAGGGAGAAGAGATCTCAGCCTGATCTGAAGTAACTACATCAACTACGGTCATCGAGAAACGTTGGTTATCAGTCACTCTCGAGTGAAGAGACCACTGAGTTGGCTTCTTGGAATAAAGATGGTCTCGCTAATCTAACAATCAGTCGAAATATTTTGACCTGTCTGGGAATGCGTTACATTAAATACAATAGAGGTGGCCGAGGATATGAAGGAGTTCAGGAATGCGTTATGAGCAGTACTGGTTTGGGAATTGTGGATAAACCTTTGCACGCACCGAGTCGTCGATGAAGCGATTGTTGTTATCGAGGCAGAGGTAGCCAAATTAGCTTTAACGAAAAACCGGGGCAAATCGAGGTAAATGCTGTCATCGACGACGTGGCCCGAACGTCACATTAGGCAGCTGAAACTAAAAGGTGATGAAATTCTTTGTCTACTTCGGCTCCCAAGTAAACAGTATACACAACGTTAGTGCCGAGATTGAACGCAGAATAACTCTCGTCAACTGCTGTCTCTTTGGGCTGAAGTGGCATTTGCAGAGGAAGTACAGCCCCTCTCGAAGGACCCACCAAAATAATATAAATCCTTGATCCATCCATGCCCGCTCTATGGAACTGAAGCCTGGACAAACTTAAGAGCAGATGAAGGAGAATTTTCGAGAAGTTTTTTCGGTTAATCATCGCCCCTTTTTGCGTTGACCTCCAGCTGTATGGGCTCCAGCTGTATGGGCTGTACAGCAACATAAGATAGCCAGACGTCTCCGAATTTAATTCCGTAGATGGCTTGGCCACTTAGAGAGCATGCACAACACAGCTCCAGACCTCAGAGATTGTAAGTCCGAACAAGTGGGACAACGCAATTGAGAATCCCCATGAACCCGATGGCACACACAAGTGGAGAAGGATCTCAATCAGATTGCGGTTGGAAATTGAAGGCAACTGGTTTAAGATCGTGCTTAACCAATTGAAGCAGCTTGCTGGTTAAGCCCCATGTCCATCCCGAACGATAGCGCCTTCTGAATAAAAAGGAGAGAGAAAATAAACTTGCATCAATCTTTGGCGGCCGTGGTCATGTTTCTTCAGCGCCTCCTATATCCGTGGCGTGTACATAATGAGCAGAATTTTAAGTTGGGTAAGATTTCCGTCTACCCCGGCATATGCATGGGTACTCCAGTCACTGATTGTTTTGTGGAGCTATTGAGTGAAAGAGACCGCTTCTGGAAAGATTAAATTGAATTTTCATGTCCAGACCAATAGGTCATCTAAATGTGTACATAGGGCACAGAAACAGTGACGCTATCAGCCAAGGAAGAGATGGATGGACGCTCTTGTTGTTGTTTCTTTTTTTGAGAGAGAGAGAAAAGTGCAGAGTGCAGACTTTGACATGACACGGATCTGGAAGACAAAATTAAAAATCGAAGTGTACTGATGGACAGTTGGCATGATTTTAGTTACGGGTAGAAAAAAACTGTAGTTAAGCTATACAACGGTTTAGATGGAGAAGGAAAGCCAATGGACAGCTCTGATTGGATCTTGAGAGTCTTTGAATCCGAGCTACAATGAATGACACAATTTATGACACCCTACTATAATTCAGCCCACCCAGTACTGAGAATGAGTGTCCTCTAGAGGAGGTGAAAAAAGATGATTGGGCTGCTTGCCGAGGTTCGTTAGAGAAGATGTTGATTCATGTCCATCACGGATGAGTTAAATAAAAATATTTATATACTTCAAAACAGTTTTCTTTTATTTTCATATTTAAATACATACTTAAACATATAAACGTTGGCCATTCAACGGAATTTTACACGTGAAATATGCATAATTGGATATTAGTCTGTTTAATGTACAAACAACTTGTTGACGTAGAGAAGGTGTCTGACGTCCAAAGAGAGGCAAACCCCTCTCCTACGAAATGCATGAAAAATACTTCTGTCTTATACTGCTATTAGGCATGGATTAGGTGTCGTCTATGAACGTATGTACGTGGCGCGACAATTACAGCAAGTCGACCATCGCACCAAACTCCCCAAATAAATGGTCACAACGCTTAATTTTTTTATTGGCATGATATAAGTGTGTTGTTATTTATTTCCATGGTTTTAAATAAAATAAAAATAATAACTGATACATTATAATACGTGTGTAAATATAACTTCATATAACATGCATTTGTATTTGATCAAAAAAAAAAAATGATACCACACAGGCACACACACAAAATTGGCCAGCTGAGAGGGGGAGGCACTCATTAGCATAACATTAACAATGACACTAAACGTAGAGTAATAAATACAACAATATACAACTTATAGCTACTGCATAACTGAGATAGAAAAGTTCAGGGAGTGTTAATAGATTTCTAAACGATCACGAGAGCGCCTTAGAGAAAACCGAAAAAAAAAAAACACAGTGTCGTGTGCGGGGGCGACACGATTTAATATCAAAAATATATGGTCTCCGAGAGAGAACAAAATTGTAAAAAGTTTTCTGATTGCGATTGCAATCAACACAATAAGCACAGAACAACAGAGATTAATTCGCAAAAAATATCACTTAAGAATCTAATGGGCTTAACGAGCTTAACACATGTATCGTTGGCAGATATGGGGGGCGTGCTGCAGTTGGCTGGCGTCCGAGTTGCAGCTCAGAGCACTGGAATAGCGAGTGCAACCTAGCTCTCTTCATTCATCCATTACCGCCGGAGGGGGGGCCTTTAATCGGAGTTCGTTAGCGAGGATGTCTGTGATTCGAGCGTGTTTGTGTCAGTACGGTTGCGTAGCATGCGCGGTTGGCTGGAAGCGAAATTCGAGAAGTCCTTCATCACATCCTTGTAGGTTTCATCTTCACCGTTTCCCTCGTCACTCAGACCGATTTCATCATTCAGTCGAGTCAGTCGTAGTCTGCAATTGAAAGAAAGTCTGTAGATGGCTGATTTAATTTGAGGACGGGGGATGCTTACAGTGTCACTATGTCTGCGTTTCGTTGATCAACGGCTATGTCCAGGGGTTTTTTGCCGTCCTTTGCGATTATGTCGTACTTTGCTTTGTGCTTCAGCAGGAGATACGCTTGAGCAATGCAGCCTTTTTGGGTGGATAAATGCAGGGCACTGTAGCCGAAGTCGTCTATCACATCGATTGGCACTCCGTTAAGTAAGAGAAATTCACAAGCCATTACTGAACCCTAGAAAAAAAATAAATTTACTTATGTGTTTACCTTTGTGGTGGAAAATGTTGAAGGATAAAGAGAACGGGGAGTTTGATATAATTACTGCTTAGATAGGCGAGGGGACCATACCACAAGCTTGTGAATGAACGTTAGTGTTACAGTAATGAGTTTAAAATAGATGTTTGCAATGAGTGTTTGAGATCGAGAAATACAAATTGCAAAGGCCAGACACGTCATAATTGTTCCATTCCTCAAACACAGAGAATCATACACTCACAAAGAAAAAACACTAGATTCGCTTAACTCAGTAACACATTCTCACTACAATTAGTGGGAAAAGAAAAACAAGTTTGTGATAGAACAGTGCAATGATGGACCATCAACAGCCACCGATGACTAACATTCCCTGTGAATTATTAACTTACCGACAGCACAGCCTGATGGAGATACGTTCTATTGGAGTCATCATTGTTTTTCCAATTCTTATCGGCTCCAAGAGCGAATGCCATGCACATGACTGGTAGATTATGTACAGCAGACGCTTTGTAGAGCAACAAATTAGCACTGAGTTTGTCGAAACGTTCCTCGTCAATTGTGCATTCGTCTTCGCCCTCTGTCGATTCCTGATCAGAGCCGAGTATTCCCGGCTGATCGTACGTCTCCAGCCTCAAATTATCCCCAATAATCATCAAATCTTCGCGAGAAATGCTCAACGACATCGATGGAATGTTCAACGATTCATCATCCCCGTCCGACTTCGAACTGGATCCCTTGCGGTACCGGCGCCTGAATTTTTTCACTCCCCATTTGCGCGAGAGACTTCTGTCGCTGCCAATGCACTCAATGTTCTCCATTTCATCACTCTTTGGCATTGCGCATATGAAGCGCTTTTCAATGTACTTCGCCTTTATCCATGCCTCTCGCACACTGATGTCACAATTTTCTGTCGCCCGCCGCAAGTCGCAGTTTTCACAACTCTCTTCAATGTTTGCCTCGTATATTCGATTGACCACGTCGTTGCCCAGTTCCATCATGACTTTGACATTTTCTGCCTCCCAAGCGTCTAGAGTTAGCGAACGCACCTTGCTGTAGTGAACGCCTAGACTGCGATGCACTCCAGAGCATTCGATGCACAAGGTGATGCCGAGATTGATTGACGCCCATCGGGGATCAGAGCCCTTACAATCACAGCATAGAGAGTTTCCAGGGATCTTGAGGAACTGTTCCCAGTGTCTAGAAAGGTAAAAAATAATTTTAGAAGTTTTCAGTGAGGGAGAATGTGTTAACTTACATTTTCCGCTTCATATTCAACGCACTGGATGTGAGTGATGACTGCGGCCGAGAGTTTATACTGTCATGTTGAATCGCTGCTCCGATGCTTCTCTGCAAAGCACTTATCCATGCTTGAAGCATTTCCGATGAGTCTGCCTGGAGTGTGTGGGACCTTGCGGAACACAGCGTCAAGTAAAGGAAAAACAAGCAAACAGTGAGAACTTACTTTGTCGGTGAAATGACTTCAAAGCAAAACCTCCGATCGCCTTCGCTCACCGGTCGCACCGTGCAGATTCGCAGGTCCTCCTCCATCACTGAGAATGAGTCTTCGTTGCATCGCTTTCTGAAACTCGTCAAATCACTTATGAGCCACAATGAAATATCGATTTTTGCACAAAGTCCGCGACGGCGGCTTGCAACTCAGCTCTCACCTATACACAAGTTGATTGTCACTCAAGTAAAACCATCTTCGGCACCAGGTCTTGAAGCCCTTCGATTTCTTCTTGAACAGATATCCCTCCAGCTTGTTCGACGAACTATTCGTGTTTGTGTCACTAAAGCTATTCACACTGATATGCCGATTCTGCATTGATTTCTCCAACTGCTGGTACTCCATTCGAAGTGAGTTTATGTCTTCGGAGAGATTTTTGAAGAACTCGTCGAAGTCATTGCAGAGATCTGAACCTTGATGATAATAAGTACCGCACGCTTGGTAGTAGTCTAAGAGCTGTCCAGAGAAGATGTTCGTTTTAGAGAAGAGTCTACTTGGGGGTGGGGAAGTGAAAATCTGCTGGTAAGCAAATATGATTCTGATGTTTGGGTTTAGAGTTGTGAATCGAAGACAGGATGTTTACTCTGCAAAGTGTAGAACCTATACATTGTTTACATGGATTTTTTAATCGTCGTTTCTGAGATATACATATCTACTTTTGCCATCTATAGTTCCATTCGTTTATGGATGAGCGAGTATACAAAGTGAAAACAACGTTGAGGGACACAAGTGATCACTAGTGTCACTAAGCTATCCGAAAAAGGGTTCTTTCTTTTCAAGCAGGCGTGTCATACCTTTTGTGAGATTGTCAATTAACACTTAAACCTGCTGTCGTTATGGAGGAGTTTCCCACACAAGCGGCTTATCCAATCTGACGGAAATGACAACCAGACAAACAAGTTGTACATGTTCACAATTCAACCCTTCACGAAGTTCTCCAAGTTGAAAGTATCCTTGCATACGGCAACAACACACTTTAATCTAATAACAACAATGTTCTCAGTCATTTGAGGATGGGTGAAGTGTGGTGGTTTACCAAAACAAATTTGTCCTTGAAATCATAGGGGGCCGATACTAATGAGCCTTTAATTGGGAGTGACACGTGTAAAGTTAGAGCTAACTTGATAATTTTAATATTTGTGTGTGTTTCTCCTTCATATCAATTTCCAAGAATATCTGACATCACCAGCTAAAGAAAAACCTCCAGTGCAACGTGATAGTTTATCAATAGGAAGTAAGCGCACGAAAGTCCATACTCACGTCACATACGTTAATTTCAGTGCAGCGAGCGTGCAAACACAAACTGTACAGTGATGTTTTTAGTTTCTGAACTCCTCAGACTGTGTAGATGACGTCTCAATGATGCCGCAACTCGCATATGTACATATACCAAAACAGTTTCAAGGCGACGCACGTTATTTAATTGTTTCAAGATTTTGCTTCAAAAGATTGTACGAAAGCAGTCGCCAGCAGTAGAGGTCACGATCTTCAAAAAAGTTATGTAAGCCGATAGCTTACAGAGATGACGTGAAACAAACCGCCAATAAACCGTGTACTGGCAACTGGCCAAATTGGTCTGACGATAAATAGTCCAAGACGAAGTAGAAATTGTCATCAAAGAAGGACGAAGCACATAGTTTCGGACATTAACTAACAATTGCCGGTAAAAGCTTTGATTAAGTCAACGGCTTCGTAGGGTCAATTACACTAATTCACACGCGGGAAACTTTTTCAAGGTAAGAAGTGTGAGTGCGAGTTTCTGTCTCTGTTTGCGATGATATCATTTAGAGAAGATCCAATGGACAATAGGGCAGACTCATTCCGTCTGAATACAACTCGCATTGGTGATGACTCCTAAACAGAAGAATCTCGGTATCTGAAGACTAGGCAACAGTGAGCAATAGTGAACGTCATCGATTGAAATGGCGCACACAAGTGGTAATAGATCACAACGAACTTGATGTGTGCAACTGGAGATAGCTGGGGTAATTGCTTATAATTGCTGAAGGGGTGTGTTGCGGCACAATTTAATCGCCGAATAGTATCACCATATACAGATAAAGAAAGCTAAAAAATAAACAAACTATATATCACCCCAGAAGGCAACTGCCACTTAAAAGAATACACATGAGTCAACTGATTGATGCTAGGGCAGGGCATAATTTGACAGGTGAGCATAGGAATGTTTGTAGAAAGTGCATGAATGGGACTGTAGCAAACAAAACTATTATTCAGCAGCCACACAGTTCTGTTGGCGCCTAGTTTCGAATTTCTACTTTAAATAACTCCTATAATATTGTGGTCGCCGTGACGTAGTGGTTAGGGCGCCGACCGCCATGCAGATAGTCTAGGTTCGATTCCCGGACGGGACATAATTTTTTCACGACACCACCTCTTTCGAGTTGCTGACAACACTCACAAAGTATCAATTGTCTATGAAAAGCTTCTCAAATCTCGCCGTTCGGAGTCGGAAAAAAAACTGTAGGTCCCTTCTACTTGAGGGAGAACGCACAACAAGAGTAGTTGTTATAGAAGCTAGGCCCTGGTTCCTTGTGGGCTGTAGTGCCACTCAATTATTATTATTATAACATCAAAAACACTTTCGCTTCTAACTGATTTTCTCAGTGTCCGTACTAAATGCGTTGTCCCTAGACTGTTCTTGGGTGTATCCCATATTTGCGTGGCTACAATAATGTTTTATTCGTCTCATATATTTAACGAAGTTTGAACAATCTCTCTCCAGACAGTTAATACCTTCTAAGCACTAGACACAGCTACTGATAATGCTGAGAGATAGTGAAAGAGAAGTGGAATTGTATGATATGGCCGATGTTTGTCAGAACCGGGAATGGGCATCCTCGATTATGCACTACCTACGACGCCACGAAACGGCAACAATTGTCAACTTCTAAAGAACAGCTAAACTTCTCTACAGCGGACATCATGAAAATTGCCCGTTATATACGGATGTCCGTCTTAGAGGGTACGAAATAGACGTCTATCAAGATTGGGATGAATTGTCCGTAAAAAGGGTTACGCACGTCGGTAGAGAGGAGTTTCCTATGATAGAATATTTTGTAGACAAATTTTACTTGTTGGATCTAAGACTTCTCTTGTGACGATTAAGACGCGGTTGCTCTTACTCATTTCCGTAATTGTGGTCTCGTGACATTCGCTTCAGATAAAAAAAAGCTGAAATGGTATTGATTAGTTCGCTGCAGTATTCAAATTAAAACCGATTTGATAAAATATTACTTTGGAAAAATTAAACGCCATCGTGGCGTTGTGGGTATGTGCGTTGAACTGTACATCTCAAATTTTTCCACGGCCCCACACCTTTCGAGTTGCCAACAACACTGAAGAATAGTAATTGTCAATGAAAGGCTTCTTAGATCTCGCCGTTCGTAGCCGGTAAAAAATGTAGGTTTCCTCTACTCGTGAGAGGACAAAAACACGCACAACAGAAATAGTTACTGAAGAAGATAGACCAGCCAGATATCAGCCCCTATGTGCTATTGTGTCACTCACTTTATTTTTCAATTCTTAAAAATTCACTTTTGTAGAAAGAAAAAAGCGTTAGAATCGCAATAAATATGAATTGGCTGTGTGAAGGTAAAACGTACGTTAACTCAACACGTTGCTGTAGAAACTGTATCGCTACCCAATATGCCTATTTGTTACTCAACACGTGTTCAAACAAGAAAACGAATCAACACTACGTGTCCCTCGAGGTTAGCTACGGAGTTGAAGTTCGCACTGAAACACTTACAGAAAGAGTTTAACCGATTTTTGTTTTGACTAACTACCAGATGACTAAGCTCTCGTCGCACACATAAGTCTGTAGATAAAATTCTTCTCTCATGACAATTGGAAAATCAAAGCTTGCGTTTAGTTTCTAAGACTGCATACCCATCTGAACTTTTCACAAAATACGAAAAATTTGCACAAGCAATAAAACGCCACCACGATTACCTGAATGTCACTTCTTACACTGAACACTGTACTCAAACTGAAGTAAAGAGGTATATCCAACGCATTTCCCGATGATTCATTGTGTGGTTTATCAAACCATTCCTAACGCAACCGCAATCTAAACTTTCACACAGATATGTTCGTATCTACAAGTTAAGTTCGTCAGTTTTTGATTTAAGCCGCTTAGACCAATATATCTCTTTATGACAGAATTTTATCATGCTCCCGTCTGCCAAGGAAATCAGCAATCGCTACTAGCGCCATGACCTACACAAACCAATTCAAGCCGTTTACATTTGTTGGAGTGTATTGACAAAACAAACATGTTAAAAGATGCGTTAACCGTGAGATAATATCTCATTAACGGAAATTCCAAGACCATTGCCATTGCCGTACCCCTTCGAATGTGTGCCGACAGCTTAAGCCCCACTTGCTTTGTGCCACCGGCACTAATCACAGAGACGTGGATCTCCAATTATATGCAAACGAATATTTCACTAATTACGTTGAATCGACAGAACACAACTCACTGTAGATAGTATCGATGGGACCTTCCGTGATTGTACTAGGGTTATGTAATTCACATAGTCTAATGCTGTGTGTTGGAAGCACGATTTTGTTGCCGAGAGTATATTCATAGCCTCTTGCACCTCTTGCGTTCGGTTTTTGTTGGCCTGCATAGAAAATAGCCATCAGTCAGTGATGATTCAGATGTTGTAGCTGTTGCCATTCGTCTTACCTGAGCATTTTTAATGAGGGCGTTGTCATATGTCTCAGAGACTTTCAAAAAGTGTCCTCGATAGTCTTTCACTTGGTTAATGTCGTCCTTCACAAATACACTTAGGTTCTTGAGCACCGTCCGACTGGCCTGATCCAGGAGAATCGTGTGAAATTTATTCATTTCCTACGAAATTGATAAGAACAATAATCGATTATTGCGTGCCCTCTAAATCCTTCTTGGTACAACAGACCTGAAAGCAGTGTATAATTTTGCCGAGTGCGTTGTGTGCATTTTTATTATCAGCGAAATGCTGCTGCAAATCCCAGAGCGACATCGCAAAAGCACTGCAAGTGGAGAAAGAAAGAATGGAAATGAAATGCAAAAAACCAACAAATACTAGCTGTGTATGTGGCAAACCTTTGATTCTTCACATACTCCTTGCCAGAGTCCACGGCCACTGTGCACAGTTTGATGATCTTCTCGAGACGCTGTTCCAAATGTTCGATGTCGGCTTCCTCTTTCGAGATGTACTGTCTGCGGATATACACAAACAAGTGTTGTTTTGTTTATTTTCTTGCAAAACTCAGACTTTATCAAGAACTATGACTCAGTGAGGGAAACGAGTAACTGCTTTAAGACTTCCTCGAATTCGCAGTGTATTTACTGGAAATAAACTCACCTGAAGCGTGGAGAATCTTTGAGACATTCTTCAAATTCAATTGAGGAACGCATTATCCTCGAATTATTCTCTTCAGCCTTTTTGGGGGAGTTTGTTTTCGTAATTTTTTTTTGTCGAACCACTTAATCGACAGGTAATTGGGAGAGCGAACACACAAACACCGAGAAAGACAACACAGCAACTTCGTTTAGAACATATTTGGGTCGTTTTAATGCTGATGAAGCTGGATTTGTTTTAGTTCTATCGCGGAATTGTTTTCGTACTTGATCGAATCGTTTAGAAGGCAGTTGTTGGGAATTGTTTTAAGTGCCTAAATGCAAAAACGTTGCGACTTTTTTTTGTGTTCACTGCGACGACTTTCACTCTGGAATTTCTTCGGATTTGGCAAATGGAATTTGAAAGTTGAGCTGTCACTTTACTGTCAAACAAGTGGCAGTTGGGGTATGTTCAGTAGAGTGCATTAGTACGCGGCCACTTTCATAGATGGCGCAGTGTTTGCTTAGGGAAATTCGCATTTTATCTGTTAAGTATGAAACTTAAACTTTGGCGATGAAATAACAGTTCTCTCACAAAACTAAATTAATTACGTTTCTCTCCTTAAACGTATATGAAGTGGGTTAGCTTTAAATTAAGGATTATTGCAATGAAATTTGTAATCGCCTACTGGACGCCATAATGTAGTTGGTAAGCGCTTGGATTCACACGCAAAAGGTCTCAGGTTCGATTTCCGGACTGAACACCGCTTTTTTCACGGCTTCACCTCTTTCGAGTTGCTGACGACACTGAAAGATTGCTAATGGTCTATGAAAAGCTTCTCTTAATTTCGCAGTTCGAAGTCGGTTCTCTCTTCTCGTGGGAGAACAATAATACGCACAAGTTGCTGCAGAGACTGGGCCCAGTTCCCTTGTGGACGGTAGTGTCATTCAATTATCATTTTTATTACACAAGGGGGCACAGGACAAAGATGACGTCTTCTAAACGGTTTTTGGAACAAGCAAGCTGTACAAGATTATTGTACACAACCGTGTGAACGCGGTGTCGTACCAGAACTTGGTATTTGTTCCCTCTTTTGTACTCTTTTTTTATTACAGGCACTGAAGCCCTTTTTTCGCATTTTTACTTGGCATCTGATCGTTCGATAGTGAAGTGTCGCGCAGCAACTGCTCTTTTCAAATAAGAAATCAAATAAAATTTGTGAAATAAAGTGACTGCTTGTATTTTATTAGTATTATACACAAGCACTCAAGTGCCGATTTGCAATAATTTAGAAGTAGAGACAACACACATTGACGCTTGCAAATATTTTGCAATTTGTGGTCTCCGTGGCGTAGGTGTTAAGTGCGTCGACTTACACGTCAAGTTTTCAGGTTCGACTCCCCGACGAAACACCTCGCATATTTTCACGGCATCACCTCTTTCGAGTTGCTGACTACACTCAAAGAATACTAATTGTCCGTGGAAAGCTTCTCAAATCTTGCCGTTCGGAGTCGGCAAAAACTATTAATCCTTTTTACTTGTTGTAGAAGCTGGGCCATGGTAGCTTAAGGGCTGCACTCAATTATTATTATTTATTATTATTATTTTTTGCAATTTTACGACGTCTTTTCTTTCGACGTTAAAGGAATCACTTAACAAACAGTTTAAGTCTTAAAGTTAATATATATTCCTCAAAGGGTTCTCAAATTTAAGCCAATTGATTCTGGAGCCCACATTGAAAACGAAAAGTTAAGTTTTTCAAAGGAAAATTAAACGAAACAATTCGCAAACCTTAAAGTGTCTTTATCCATTTGTGGGAAGTAAGGCAGGAGTCGTGTTCGTGCAGATCAACCTAGTCGTCAATTGCTATCGCTTTTGGCAAAATGCAATTCGCCCTGAATGAAAATAAATACTCCCTCCAACTAAACTTACTTTAACCAGTTTATTGCTCTTGTGGATTTCCAAAAAAAGCCCTAACACAGAAAATGTTCCAGTTCTACATCAGGATTACACCAAGAATTAAAGGAGAAAATAACTCAGAACCCATAAAAATTCTTGTCTACTACATGCGTGCAATTCTTTGAGCACATTTGTATCTCACATTACCTTGAATTAAATTCATTAAAGTTGGAAACGAATGTTATGTTTCTTGTTATACATATATACCTGCAACACCTTTACTTTCTTTTGTGAGGAAAACATTTGTTTTATGTTTTCATTTTCATCCACACTTTTTGAATCGGGATTATCAATAGTTTGAAAGGGGAAATTAAATTACTGAGGCCAAAACAAGAAGAGTATGTCAAATGTCAAGCTCAACTCTTCTTTTGGTTGCATATCCTGTTCTTTTATTGAGGACCAATATACAAGGAGTCTTCGAATCCGAACCACAGGGACAACGTAACAGAGGACGTCCTAGACTGAAATGGTGCACACAAGTGGAAAAGGACCTCAACCAACTTGGAGTGCGCAATTGGAAGCAGCTGGCAAGAGATCGTGCTAGCTGGAGAGGCATGTTGGTTGAGGCCTAGGTCCACCCCGAACTGTAGCGCCATCCGAAGAAAAAGAAGATGATACAAGGGGCATGCTTGATCGTTTTTTTCAATTTTAAATTTGCTTTATTGTTTTGCTCCCCTCTGTAAGAACAGGTTCTTTATAAAAATGTATTTTGCAAATTGACATTAAATAAACAAGACTAAATTGTTTCATGTACTATTCTTTGTATAAACATTCCCAATACAAGGTCGTTCGGTTTCGCAGTAGCGCATTCTGACACCACCATTCCCCGAAAATCATGTTGATGGCCTGAGATGAAGTGAGATGGCTAAAGTCACTGACTGCTTAGGCGATATAAGCCTTTAGTGCTTAAATCGTTTCCAAATTGTTGACATAAGAGCGATGCTTCACGGTTTCTTAAATAATAAAAAAAGGGATTAACACCGCAAATCGAAATGACAAATTAAAATCGCCAGGAAAGCGAATCATTTTGCTCCGCTGCGCTATGAAACTGAGTTTTTGCAAGATTTTGAGCGTGGAAAAGCTGTTAGTCTCAAAATAACAGTTCAACACCAGTTTTTATTGTTTCTCTTTTCCATGAACAGAAGATCATTCATTTAGGGCTTCTTTTTTTTATTTTTAAACTTTTAAACGACTGTGTCGTATCAATAATTATGGACTATAACATAGTTCAGATATTTGTGGCGGCTTTTGGGTATCGCGCTTCAGGAGGCCACATTTTCCATTAAAGCTGGCAAACACCTACGGTTTCATAATTCTTACATACTCGTACAAAGGTTTGGAGACTTCGTACTACCATATCAATCCTTACGAATCTGCACAAAATGCCACCAATTTTGCAGACCGTGTAAGAATTCACGAATTACAGTTTTAACTAAAGGGTGATTTACCGGTATCTCACGAATAAATGCTTCGATGTTGTCTTCCAATGAGTCAATTGAAGCGGGCTTGTCTATATAGACATGAGCTTCAACATAGCCCCTTAAAAAAATAGTCTAAAGTCATTAAATTGCACGTTCAAGGCGGCCAATTGACCGGTCCCGAACGTAAAATAAAATGTTCACCGAACTCGCCTCTCAATAAGTCTATTGCTGCGCGTTCTGTGTGACATGTGGCACCGTCTTGTTGAAACCACATGCCATGCAAGTCAAGCTCTTGCATTTTGAGCAAAAATAAGGTGGATATCATCTTACGGTAGTGCTCACCATTCACAGTTACGATTCGCATCATCTTTGAAGAAGTATGGTCCAATGATGCCACCAGCCCATGAGCCGCACCAAACTGTGACTTTTTCTGGATGCATTGGTAGCTCTTCCAATGCTTCTGGCTGATATTCACTCCAAAATCGACAATTCTGCTTATTTACGTACCCATTGAGCTGAGAACTGACCATAAAATGGAGAAAGGAACTTTCTTAACAGAGCACGTATTTTGATAATAAAATTCAATAATTTGCAAGCGCTGTTCGTTTGTAAGACGATTCATGGTTAAATTATAGACCAAACTGTAGATGTTTGACAGTGAAACAAAACACGAAACGTGCGTCAGTTGTTTAAACCAGTCTTGACAAAAAGATAATAGCAAAAAAATCACCCTTTACTTACTTATTACCTTACTCCCAGATCTAGCTCAGCGCGACTTAATTTTTGTTTCCTTATCTAACAAATACTGCGCTCGGAAGACATCGATTTTCATGAAATTTGCCTGCAATCATCATCGGGAGCAATTATTTTGCAGAGAAAACGCCAAGTGCTATTAGGACGGCTAAGGGAGTTGTGTTGAGTTACAAGGAGACTGTGAAGAAAACTGAAATAAAAATTAAGAAAAAATGTCGTTCATCAGTGAGTTTTCAATTTCATTGGTCGAATTTCATTCTGTTTCTGGAATTCCCTGCACAGTGGATTTACATAAGGCCTGTAGTTTGATTTCAGCAAATATTTCTGCTACAATTCTAAATGTCCTACTTGGATAACTTCAAGAGTTTCTAAGACATATATATTTATTTGTATACTTTATATAAGTTTAGGGAAACTTTTTTGAGAAAAAAAATATTCCTGTGATTTTTGATTGAAAATTCAATTATAAACTATGCAGACGGTACGATTATACGGGTACAGTCCGCTAGTCCCAACAATAAAACTCCGGCCCGATTTCTAGAGATTGAAATAATGCAACAGAGGACGTCATGCTTAGAGTTTTCGGACAGAAAAGCTGATGACAGTCCATGTAAGCTGAAGAAGAATCTTGAGTGAGGCTCAAGTCTAGCACCACTCCAAGAGAAAGAAGAAATTGAAGATCCAATGAATATACGACAATTACAACGCAGGTGAATCTTAAATGCTTATTTCAATCTTTTCATAGATCTTAAGATTTATGACTTTTCACTAAGGCAAATTAATCTTTGGTACTTCATGGAACTGCTTACTTCTTTCTCCCGTGGATATATGTACCTTACCTGACTTGCTTCCAAGGCCCTACAGATAATTCCTTGCAGATGGAACTCATTTATCTCGCATTAATAACATGCAAATAAAAGTCAACAAATCCTTCAATAAGAAGAAGAGAAGAGACAAAAAAGTAATTTCCACATGAAACCAATCAATCTAGTAATCTCATTACAGGGCACCATCTATCGATTGACATCCGAATCAATTGATCTGAAAGTAATTTTCTACATGACCGACCGACCGAAGATCGACCGAACATCTTGAGAGAGCACTCAGATGAGGGAAATGAAAATTTACGAGTATGATGTGCGCGGAGGTGTGCCCACTGCCATCTCCGGCGAACCCATTCTCTGGACAATTAAGACTGATTTTAACCTTAGGCACAAATGCGCATGCTCCCGTCTATCAAGATACACAGTTCCGTATATGGAATTATTACTCGCTGAACTTATTTCGAACGGAATCGGGGGACACTAATGGTCGTTCGCTTCGATGGTCGCTGCTAGTTTCTTCCATAAAGAGACAGCGCTGGGGAAACTATTGCTGAGCTCCACAGTTGGAGGTTATGTGTGTAAACATGCTCCAAGAGGACGCAATAATTATATGTTATTTGTTTTAATTTCCTGCATTTGGACGTGGGCATAAAAATAAATTAGAAACTCTCTATATTGGGTGACAAAGTTGAGGAGTTTATAAATAAAACGGTCTCAGCGATGTCTAATGATTAATTGATGACTTTTCATTTTTATTTGATCAACCGACCCAAATTGGTAATTGGCAATCAAGGAATGTGGGCACAGCTTTCAGTTTGGAAGGTACCGAATAGCTGCAGTGGGAAAATGGTATTTGGAGTTTCTCATATCCCGGGAGGCTAGCACCGAGGTGTTGAGCCTGCAATTCAATGTAATCTCATATTGAAGACACGGTGTGTGTCTTCTTCATGCAAATGTAAATGCTATGAAGAATTATAATATTTAATAATATAATTTAATAATTTAAAGCAGCATTTTGGTCAACAATCAAGACTAGAGACAACTGTCAAGATCTAGAATAGTTCACGACAGTTCTCCTATTCGTCATTTGTGAACTTTAGATTTAGCCCGGTCCTTAAGGTGGTGCTATCTTGAACTGCATCAAAGACGGAGATATCGATTAGGAAGTGTAGCGCCATTAAGTAGTCAGGTAAGCAATGTAACTTTTTTCATCTTCATTTCTTCAAAACGATTCGTAATCTCCATATCGTCAACATAGCTCATCGTCTGAATTGATAGATTTATTGAAGTCAAGTAGTCCCGACACTTTTTTTTTCTAAATGTGGACTCACAGTCAGAGATGGACCTGGCCGTTAATCACCATGCCTCTCCAACTAGCCACTTGTGTGTGCTAGCTACACGACGTCCCTCCTATGCGATGTCTTAAAGTGTCCAAAGATTCTTCGGGCCAAGGCAGCGATATCAATGCGCTCTACACAGCCTAGTGCTGATTGAGCTCACGAAAAATTCCCGCCGTCCTGCCTGCATAAAATTACTAGATTGCATCGTCAAAACCACCCAGAAAACTCTTCTTTCAGTTTCAAAGATGACATTTTTGGAGTAGAGTGTGTTTATTTAGGTATGTGGATCCATAGCGTGAACAAATAAATATATTTTTGGTTCATGAAGCTCAATTCAGGCGAAGTTTTGAGGAAAAATGCATCAAGTTAGAGATTGGTTAGGGCATCTTGCACCACAACGCTTGGATCTATTGTTTTTAAATTGTTAGCTAAGGAGTTGCCCCATATACCGCCCTTTTCAGAGTGCTACTGAAGTACCAAACTCCTGCAGTATTCGGATAAAAGCAATTCGTCTAAACTATTCCCTCTAAAGGGGTTTCTTTTAAGAAAGTAAGGATGAGATATGGTTTCATGTGCATTTATGCCTCACAATTGCAATTTAATCTGATTCGCAACAAGATCTCCTTCTTCGGACTTTCGCTTCCACCAACCTAGAAGCTTCACTTCAGGCCTCTGCCTCTCTACAACCTTGAGTTTTCTCTACTACAGTGCTGAATGTTCAAAGCTCATCCATACCCATATCCAGCAGGACTTAACTTCGTTTCTTTTTATCGGGTCATTAAGTTCCTGCAATCATCCCTACGAAAGTTTTGACCTGCCTTGCTGGCAGACTGACTATCTGACATAACTGCTATGCCTAGATCGGTATAGTTTCTGTCAAAATGAATGAAAACATATCTGCTATAGCGTAAATTTCTGTTTAGAAGATTCTGGTGCATTTGCCCATGGTTTCAGAGTATTTATTCCTGGGCCTAAATACGGCCTGCCTCAGGCTCTTAGTTAGTTCTTCATCCATTCCTTTTCAAGAATAGTAAGTAGTGGTAGCTTTTTGTTTAGTTCACATGTTCATTCCTTGTACTTCCTTCGGCTTTCTTGCGATCGTAGTATTTGAGAACCCTCTAACAACTTGATGCGAAGAGGCTAATTCCAGCAGCACATCCATGGCCTTCATAAGGCAAGTTCTTGTCCGTTCTTTTCTGTCCTTCGCTTGTAATGTCAAGGTTGGTTCTATCTGTCAAAGCAATCATTCCGTTAGTGACTATTAGCTTGGGTACTTTGTAATTATAAGTCATCCGTGCGCAGCCTTAGCTACGACCTCGACGGAAGTCCTGAACGAGGGACGTGGATATTTCCGTTCTTAGAATTGATTTGATGCACTTATGCTCGGTTTGCCGAAGGTTTTCTTAATTTATTCAGAAGACAATTGCTCCTTTAACTCCAACTATCATCCATTGATTAACGGGAGAGCTCATTGGCGGAATCTTTACAATATCCACTTCATGATCCACAAGTAAGTCATGAAAAAAGTCCACTCAAGAAGACCGACTATATTCGGTTTAAAGCATGTACATGACACCTTATTTAGCCGTTGACCTGCTATTTATTATGGTCCACACTATCACAAAAACTGGGTCGACTAAAGTTTGGCTTTGTGTGTACATAAGTGCGTCGCACCGTAATGATGAGTGAAGAAGAACTGCAGCCAATTGGTTACTGCAAGCGAAGAGCCTTTTAAGAACCTTTTTCTGGCCAACGATGAAAACTGTCACTCAAATGACACATTCCTCAAGTTCAATATCTTTCCAAAACGTGCAGTCTTTTAAGGACATGTTCCATATACAAGTCAATCCACATTTTGTATAGATGCCAGTGCTTGTATAGGACAGCATTATTTCAATAAGATTCCAGCACTCTAAAACGTTAATCCCAGCCTTAAGCAAGTTTGGAGTGGAGAAACGATTGTCCGTCTTTACCCAGCTTACTCAAATTATAACTTATATGAAGTTCACAGATCAATAACCTCTGAGAACCTGACTACAATCATTCTTCGCCCACATCCTCATCACCTTATAAAATATCTAGTCAACCAGATTAAAGATCAACAATACACACCAAAGCTGCATAAAAGTCTACGGAAACCTCATTAAATTTCTTATTGAAGCCTAACGACTGAAACCCCGTTTGTTAAACTGGAAGTAAAGCGAATATCCTCTTCAATTATTCAAAGGCAGCCCCTCACAATTGCACACACCATGAAATCCGTCTTTTCGGCACACCTTACGGTGCCCACTCCGCACACCAGCAGCGATACGTTCTAAAGGCTGGAAAAGCAAACCGTCTCCCTCTCAGGTCTCGCCAACGGGTTTGTTTTTTTTTTCGCTGCAAGTGGGTTGCTGAATGGTCCTTCTGCCCGTGAATTGTATCATCCACCGTCTGGCAGTGCCGAGCCGTAGGGTGACTCATCTTCGTTGTCGTTGTCGTCATTCCACGGGCACAGCGAAGCCCACACTTTTCAGATTGTACTCACAATCACATTCATCATAGGAGGCGAAGATTACCTGACACAGCAGGCACAGCGCATGCTCCATAGTTGGACATTCTCCTCCGCAGCAGTAACATGCGAGTGTGTTCTCCCGTGCGCCAGCCATCTCCAGAACCTCGCATTTGTGTGTGCCTCCGCTGCTGCTCCATTATGTAAGGCGTGCTTTTATGTAAATTATAAACGTGCCGCTCTCTCACTCTGTCGCCCCATATCGCTGTGTTAGGACACATGGTGACATTTACGAGTGCTTCATTGAAATTAATTATGTCCAAGATTCCGTTGAATTAATTATGATTTCAGTGGCCGCGTTTGGAGTTCATTTCAATATCCCTCGGTTATGATGTAACCTCTCTGACCCACAAAAAGGTTTCAATTCCAGCAAATTGCAGTCAGCGTGCTGCCACGGCGGCGGGTGTGAGTGATCAAAGTGCGTGTAGAAGCCAACTATGGTTGCGTGGTGGGGAGAATGGAAATGCGTTGCGTGTGCCGGCCAAATGGAAATAGTCCAATGGAACCGGCAGCCGGTCATCGCTGGACGGGGACGCACTTTCCCCGTCGTGGTGAGTTCGGTGTTCGCTTAACGTGGGGGTGAGCTGCGAGCTGGCTGGGGACGCGTTTAACCTGTAATGCGTATGCACTTGCGTGGTAAGCGTTTATTAGGGCTCTAAAAGCCGGTCGTAATAAGGATATTGTACTAATTATCTAATTGAAGGAGAAACGTGTCGGTACGACGCGGTTTTTTTCTTTAATATGGGACAGTATATCATTTTGGTTTTAAATGGACTGAGGCACGGAACCGGATTTTGATTCGTCGACGTTGTGGGGTTGGAATGGACAGGAAGTCCTTACCTACATCACACTTCATCGCAATTAGGCATGAAGTGCGGTTTGTGTTGATGTACGTTTTGATTTTGCACTTAGCAACCACCTGGACATTTTGTCACTAATTTGGGTGTAGTCGTTTTTCAAGACCGTACGAAATCAATGAAATTGCATAGATCATCAGAACTTTTTTGTTTTTCCTCTGAGACTTCTTGCTCATAGACTTCTCCAATTTCTTTAAATGCTTATCGATTATATTTTCTTTCATTTCTACTAAACTGGAACACAATACAATGCAAGACACTCATGTGATGCAAATGAGAATTAGGCACGTTGCAAAATGATATACAGACTAGGAAATGTTGTGAACATCAACCAAAGTTAGGCTTGCATATGTATGCATGTAGAATTCTCTGGCTGAATGTGTTTGGTGCCACAGGTTCACTTTTAAAGTGGTTAAGCTGGAAAAACTTTACATGTGCATCTGTGCCTGTTTCGGAGTTTGTTATAAATTGCGACCATATATATACATATTTGCTGTATTCTCCCTGTGTTCCCTTATTCGATCTGGCACCTGAGACATTTTTCCTACTTTATCACTATGCCCTACTGCAATCGTTTTATTGTTTAAATGAAACTTCTTCCCAAGTTTTGCCAGTCTATAAGCTTCTATTGTTTTATTGGATTGGTCCTTGATAAAGTGTTTGCAAGACAGTGTCACACGCTGATGTCATCCATCTTATTAGTTTTCCTGTAAATAAAAGTGCATACATGTTGGAATAAACTGAAAAACTAAATGTTTCTCAAACATCGCTTCGCAAGCTTTAATAATTATTTTAGCAAAGGATGATTTATTACGAGTTTTAATTTTCGATAGAGTGTTCTTTTACAAGTCGTGGCTCCTGTCGAACTGCTTTGTCATTTTGGTTCACTATAGTTTGGCAAGTTGCCATGGAAAGACTTACACGAAAATCAGATTTCTGTGAAACATGTTTTTCGTGAGATTCGAAGACGGTGCGCATAATCAGGGTATTTTAAGTTTTAAAAGCGTACAAAATTCAAATTGCGCAAGAATTGAAGCCAGACGACTTAAATTTACGAAATTTGAAATTTAAATTTTGAAATTTGGGCTGGTGGAGTTATTGGTCTTTATTTCTTAAAAAATTAAGCGCATCAGAATGTTTACTGAAATTGAAGTTCATACCTACGATCCATTCAGCGAGCAAACACTTGGCTCATTCAGAAATAATTTTGATGAGCACTTAATTTCATGCTTTGAAAGAGTACGATGTCACACCCTTGGACTCTTTTCTGCGGGTATATTTTAGGTTCTCCACAATAAGCCAGCAACGATTGACACTTTTGAATTGAACATTGCTTCACGAATTTGGTCTCAGGTGTGGTCAACATTAACAGGATGCCATTTTCAAAAAGTAAATTTGAATTGTTCTTTTGACCGATTATTAAAATGTTAAGTTCACTTTTAAACTTATGTTGTTTATTTTGCAGTAGAAATTAAACGTTAGATTGAATCACCTTTTAGGTGGAGTAACATTTTTCCGCGCAAAAACAACTACTACTACTAATAATAATAATAATAACTGAGTGCCACTACAGCCCACAACGGACCAAGGCCTAGCTTCTACAACAACTACTCGTGTTGTGCGTGCTACTGTTCTTCACGAGTAAAAGTGACCTACAGACTCCGAACGGCGAGATTTGAGAAGCTTTTCATAGACAATTAATACTCTTTGAGTGTTGTCAGCAACTCGAAAGAAGTGGTGCCGTGAAGAAATGCTAGATGTCCCGTCCGAGAATCGAACCCAGACTTTCTGCGCGGCGGTCGACGCACATACACTACGCCACGGCGACAACAAAAACAACTACTAACCATGACCAACTGTTTTAAAATCTATTCATTTGTAATTCATTTACTTAACTTCGTATTGTATTTTAAACATTATATCCCTAAACTAATATTCTAATTAGAGCTCGAGAACAAAAAATGGCAGTCAAATGACAGTTTTTGACTGTTTGAACAAGCACACCTTACAAGCCTCGGTTGGACCTATTTGATAGCAGTTTCCAGTGCGCATGATAACTAAAGTTAATATGGCCTCATTTTTCTGGCCAAATATGGCCTCATTTTTTTGACAAAAGTCCGAAATGAGGCGAGGTTTCAAATGTCAATGTTATCGAAATACTGAACTTTCGGCATTTTGAATGTTTTCGAATTTTGGGCTACGGAGGTCTGTCCGTTTTCTTAAGATCCGTTTTATGTGGACATTTCATGTAGCCTGATATGAATGATTTTCTCTTAACTGGGTGTTTTTGTCCATATCCCAGGCGCGGCCTCATCTTTGAACCATAGTTTATCTTTGAAAGTTCCCATGGAACACATTGTAAAGAGGAGTTTGGTAGTCATAAACACGACAACTGCTTGATCGCTGTATTAATAGAAATGAAAAAGAAACAATAATTAGATCGACCTGGTTAAATTATTACATTACATTACATCAGCTTAAAGATTCTGTGAAATTGGTAAGTGAAGAGTGGGAGTGTCAATTCACGTGCATTGTCATAAATATAAAAATATATCCCCATATCCGTTATAACAGACAACAGGAAACGTAAACGCATTTTGTTTGCCCACTGGTCACTACATTATGGCCTAGTGATTTTACTTTCCGACGAACGATGGGGATAAGTAGCGATGAAGAACAAATAGAACACATATTTTTCCACTTCCCGGGTCTCGAAGAACGATGCCTCATTCTTTTGAAAATCAGGCTTTTTCCACGACCTGACGAAAACTCAGATCCATGACCTCAGGAGATTTATTTTTAGACTGGGGTGGTTTTGGCATTCGTAGTCTGCAATCTTATACAGAAAATATATAAGGCCTGCACGGCCACTGGCTGTAATTGCTTTCTTAAGACTAAAGCCGTCTCAATCTATTTCTGCTGCATAGATGTGAAAACTGCCTCAACTTCACGTGTGTTGAAGCCACTTCCCAATTTTTCCTCAAAACTTAATTTTGAAACTATACTCCTTATCGTTTTATTATATACTATATATACTACACTCATTATCGATTATTAGATGTATCTATGCACATTCGCAATTTTGTGAAAAATAAAATGAACAATAAAAAATACATGTGGAAATGAAAAAATGCAATTTCATGAAAGTCGCCTCAGTCGAGATATGAAGGAGCCTATTTCTCTAAAAAAGAAACCTTACAAAGTGTCCGTCACATGTAGTCGCTACAATAAACTGTTCATAAAAGTCCCTTTAAGACTAATCATAACAATTTAATAGCCTACGAGTCTAATTTCATTCTCCAACCTAAGCAGTTTATCGTTCCATTTTGACTCATCAGCAAAGATTTTATTGCTTAACCTCATTTGCGTTTTGAAAACAGGTGTGTCATCTTGGAGCCAAACAGTAGAAGTGATCATTACCGCGAAGGAGTACATACCTAAGTATGTACGTTCTGAGAAGCTATTCCTTATGAAACATCCACTAATCCACGTGCATGAAATTTAATTGTTCTTCAAGCACTTTAACGCAATTTCTTTTTCAATTATGCGCTTATTACCTAGCTTGTTACCATAAAATAATATCCAAGAAAAGGTGTTTCCATGCACAGAAGTCAACTCAATTACCTACAACTGGCTTGAAGGCGAGGAGTTGCACTTATTGCCACCCACTGAACTGTTCTGCATGTGAGTGAATATTTCCTCTACGAGAATTAATTATCCAATAAACGAGAATGCCCACAACGCAACCACGCGTATGGGTTGTTATCGGCCGAAGGAAATTCCATTCGGTCAATAGTGAGCAACATGAAATTAAAATAAATTCTGATAAATAATATTCAGCAAGAAGTAGTGTGTGTATGTATGGGCATGATGCATTGGAAAATTTAAATAAAAGAAAAGATTGTATGTTAGGTTAGTGTTGCCGTTGTTGAAAAATAAACACAAATGTTTTAATATATTACTGCACATCAACACGAACAACTACACGTATAATATGTACATATGGTAATGATGTAGTTTTTCGAATGAGCTGAACAGATCCAATGTTTATATACCATACCACCTTTTATTGTGTCTCTAAAAAGCTTCTCAAATTTTGCGATTCGAACTCGTCAATAAAGAGTAGATCCGCGATACTTGCGATACCGCGATACAACTTGCATACAACATACGGAGTTGTTGAAAAAGCGATGCTACCACGTGTCAACATAAGAAAACATTTATTTGGTGCAAATATGAACTATTGACATTCAAAACCATACGCTAAAGATTTTTCAAAGATTTCTCTAGTCTTTGTTCGTTTCGAAGTACCATTCGTGCCAAACTGGGGAAAAGCCGATAAAAAATTGTAGAAATATGAGTTGCTCTGGAGTATGACAAATGATTTGGCATGAACAATTTTTGTTGAAACATCGAGTTAACATCAATCTGCGATAGAAAGTCACTAAGGTACATAAATGTGTTTACGGTCACGTATTTCTGCCTTCCATTAGCTATATTTATGGTGTTCTCCAAAAGAGCTTTCCCGAGAAGCTTATGCAAACCTGTTCACTTTGATAAGTATGAGCCTTCGAAAAGGAATAACTCAATCGAAACCACTTAAGTTAAATAACATCAAAAAATTGCGATATAATGCGTATTTAGAAGATCCTGGCAATTTATTAAGTTTCAAAATATCTTCGAATGTTTGTATTGTTGTAATTGCTTAGTTGTTTCGCTACTACTTCAAAAGATTGCACCATTCCTGGAATTAATAAGAAGCAGTCATTTTCTATAAAAAAAATTAATAGTCGTTTGACTAAGATGTTTAGGCCTGTAGAGCATGTAGAGCACTGCTTTAGCCCGAAGATTTCAACTCCGAACCCGTAGAACAACGCATTAGCAGACGCGAGGATGCTAGTTGAAGTCCAGATCGATCCTGACTGTTGCGCCATATCAAAAAAGAAGAAGCCCTGTTAACTACAGATTTTCTTTGTGTCGAAATTCTATACTAGCTACTTACTCTATAGTGCAAAAATGTTTTATATATACGTTTTTTAAAAATATATTGTTTTATGTTCTAACCGGGAAATCAAATTTCACAATTGGACATCTTGTGCTTATAGAAAAGTATCACCCCGTTTCCAATGATTACAATTTAGATCGAAAACCTTGGACCGAAAATGTAGTACCCAAATAATGACGATATATGGTTATATTGACTTTAGACTCTTAACTTCTGTCCGGCACTATTTTGTTTTTTGACCGGATACTCATTTTGTAAGTTCGCACTTCCGTTTATCCATTCCTAGCTTTCAAATTACATAGGACGCATTCTAAGTACAAATAGAGATTCCATACATAGAGCCTTCTTTTGCTTGCGTTGTTTCTAAAAGTCTATCTATTAACAATATAAAGGTTCCATATGGGATTCATATGGGCCTTTACTTGCAGCAAAACTTTTTGAGTTTTTGAGAAGTGCTGGACATAAGATCGCAAAAGTAAGTGAAACGGGTCAAGGAAGAACACTTTGTCCTGCTCCCTTTATATACCAATCGAAATACTGAATTCTTTACGGAGAGAAAAACTTACTTAAGATATTTTATATACAATACAAACATACATACATATACTATGTGAAGAAATTGCGTTTTCTGCCTTAAAATGGAGCCGTATTAATCAAACAAAATTTTAACTCTAGCTGTTTCGAAATAGGGAATCAAACAAAGTGAATGTTTCAATGAGATAGGGATGGGAAGGGGAACATTTTTCTTTTTTTTTTTTATCAAAAAGAGAGCACGAATTATTTGATACATAAAGTTTCCGGGTTTCATGTTTTCGGAATTTTGTCTCCAACACATGTTCTAGATATTGTTTTTAAATATCTCTGTTTCAGGTTGTTGTTGTTACTTTAGAAGGACTGGAACTCTAATTCAAGACCAAAGCTCTGACTTCATCTTCCCTCTATTAAACCTATAAATGCAAATTCAACGTGCTTGAAAATTCAAAACGAGATCTGAAGGAGGGGAAATTACATACAGTGCATTCCGCTTTATCACTTTATTAAGGAAAAGTGGAAACGTGAAAGAGACATCCGCTTATACTCGTATGAGACAACATTTGTAGCCTGATGTGTCTCAGATAAGCGGAACGCATTATCCGTATGTATGTTCTAGGTCTTTGGCGATCAGAGTTTTTGTAAGTGGAACCTAGTCTTAAATAGTTGAACGGGATAGAAGGTATCATGTTTCTAAAGTTTTTGTTTAGTTTCCAGCTTGACAAAAAATATTCAAGTTTAAATTTAATCTTACGACATAATTTTAACTTAATTGCAGGTATTTAAGGCAAATTAAGTTAAAAAGTGGTTTTGTTTTTTGACGCATGATATCTTGTGTTTATTTCATATACATAAATACGCCTGCCCTTTGATTTATCTCGCTTCAGGAAATTGAAAAAAAAAGTTATGGAAAGGATGGAAAAAAAGGCGAATAACTTAAGTAGATTTGAATCTTCACCAAAGCTTCTTTTCATCCTTAAACGCCAGATTCGAAGTATTTGAACTATTTGATTTAGCGTCCACAAATACTTTATTACTATACTTAATGTCACTTCCTCTTCACTTTTTAAGTTTCAAGGTTCAGATTCCAAAACTCAATTTTTCTCTTCTACTTGATTTTGGTCCTTCGAGCCAGGCATTTCCCACCCTAAGTATCAGAGCGAGTCTACCTCAGATTTTTGTCGAGATGTTGTTTTTAGAGCTAACGTGTGCCTCAGAGTAAATCAACTTCTTAACTACTGCAGCAATTTTCAAGGTCATCGAGTACCTAATCACCAGAATCCAAAAAGTGATTTCATACATAATATCGAGATTTTTTTAGAGACAAAAAAAAACACCGACATAGGTACACTCCTACTCGTGGACAGGCAAAGATAAGTGAACAGCAATCGATTGACTGGAATAAAGACTGCAAACGTAACAACATAAAATACACGCAACATGAGAAATAAGACCAAATTTCACATTTCCTTAAGGAATATGTTCCCTTTCGAGCTACATTGGTAGCACTTTTCCTCCCTATTTCCCCTCATTCACACACAATCACAGTGAATTCAAAAAGTAGTATCTCACCACAGACACACACACACATCCAATTCCAGTAAAATTTATTCCATTTGTTTACGGCACTCTAAAAGCTAAACTCACCGTCATCATCGATATCATCCCGACTTTCTAAGTGCGTGTGTCGCAATAACTTTCCACCACTAAGAACAAACAAAAACCGGCAATCACAACACTACTACACGCTTACATGCGCCGGTCCAACTTTCAGCACTTCGCCGAAGAAGAGCGTATCTCGCGACCTACCACTGCACCGCTTGTAGCTGTGTGTCTGAACTTCAAGAATCAAACAAAAAGGAAGAAGTGAGAGAAAAGAAACTGAATTTTCCTCTAGGCGGGGGCCCGTATAAAAACTCGTGCACATTCTGGAAAGATTTCAGTTGAAATCCACATTTGTTGCATTGCGGACAAATTTTGCGGAGACCTCTCGTACATTGTTCAGTCAAAGAGTATATTTTATACACAGTCCAAAACAGAGTTTCTAATTTATTTACACATTCGAATTTTATACAAGTGCTATTTTTGTGATCAGCGGCGGTTTGTAAAACAGCCGGCAAACTCTCAAAACAAGAAAAAAATAAGAAAAACGTGCTCACGTGTGTTAAACAAGCTCTCAGCTACATCTTCGAATAAACTTAAACCAGTTCATCATGGTGAGTCTGACGTACTATTAGTTGTAGTTTGCCAGTGACAGAAAATACGAGTAGTGTACCATGGATATGAGAGATACGGGTTACCCTACGAAAGCAGCAGGGACCTTGATCGGCATTCGTGGGATGGGAGTGCAAGAAAAATCTCTAATCTTGCCGATGGTTTGTTGTGTCTGTAGAATGATGATGTCACACTCGATTTGTTGGTGTAGTCCTGGGTTCGGCACTCCCTCTGTGCCTGGCGTGGATACACACCCAAGTGTGTGTGCGTTTCAGGACAAAGGAAAGAACTTGAAAATTACGCCAGTTGCCACCCCACCGGGTGAAGTGATTTTTTTCCCCCCAATTGTATGTATGAGCATTGTTCGGCTAATATTTTGCCGAAAAATAGAACGAGGATATTGCAAATTTGATCTATCATTTGCAAACGAAGAAGTGTGCTAATATGTACAGATGGAGATTTTTAATTGTGTACCCGGCATTAGGATGACGTTATATTCTTTGTGTCTTTGCACATATTTGGTCAGCGGACACATAAATTACGAATCTCGGCAGTTTCTGTGGAAAGACCACATAAATTGATCTTTCTGACTTCATATGACCGAGTGCGAGTATACTTATACGTAAGTCTAAAGTAAACTTTGAGGTCGTTCTTCATGTTTTTTTGTCAAATATAAACGGCGAAAACCTAAATTCCTTTGATCTTGTTTCTTAAATAAATAAAAACGAGGATAGCAAATTATTTGTCATAAGTTATGGGTAAACGGATGCCCTCACCGTCAAGTTATGTAATCAGTTTAATAGGGACATTGACGCGTGTCGGTTCTTAATAGGACATTAATCTAAAGGAATACACTTTCAAAATGCCGGCATAATTAAGTAAATTTATGCAAATAGTTTGGAGTTTACGAGCCAAAGCGTGATCTAAACTAGACTCATTCCCTACTTCTAGCGGGTGTGGCTTAGATGGAACTTTGATTATAGAAATAGCAGTGAACTGATATCGGCAATGTTTTTTGGAACAAGACATTTTTTAGGCAGTCGGAAATCAGATGAATCAAAATAAAAGTTGTAGTAAACAAGAAAACAAGGGGCTCTTCACAATTAAGTTTGTCTTAAGACTATTTCTTAATATTAGGTTAGACAAGATGTGTTCAGGCTATGTGTTGATTTGATTTTTCATAAAGGGATATTTGCATGAATAGGGAATTTAGTGTGCTAACATTTACAAATCAGATCAATTTTTTTTTCGGTTGATGGTTATCGGTTTTGTATAAAGACATTGTGATTATTTCTCGCTAAGGAAGCATTTTGTGGGCAGATAGGTATACCGAACATGAATACGCATTGGGGGTGTCATCGAATGTTCTAGGATCTTTATTTTGTAAAAATAAAACTCCTTTTAAATTATTAGTTAATGCCACATTTTGAATATACAAATCGAATTTAAACCCTACACATTCATTGTACATAATTTGGCTGTCGCATTGAGGGTTGAAGGAACACTCCACCCTACGAACGAATGATATTTTGTGTGAAAGTGTACGCACTGCCCGTAATCTGTAGGGGTATCGGTGTTGCTAATATCGTGTGTCATCACACCCCTACCAATTCCTTGTGTGTCCTGCAGTACTTGTATATAGACTTTTTCTATATATTAAATAATGAGAAAACCATGAAAATGCACAAAAAGTCCAAAGTCGCCTGGGATGTGTACTGCAGCTTTATCTCCTATCATACCGCTTTGTCTCATTTATTAAATGCAGGGGTAACCCCCTCATATGGAGTAGAAAATTATTTTCCAAAGCATAAATATTTTCCATAACTCTTTAAATATATATGAATTTAAGTGAGAGCGATAGCTGCTATCCTTATTTGAAACTCTAAATCATCTAATCTAATTCAGGGTATTCCACATTCGGGGTATCGAAAATCACGCAAGAACTGAACACCCATGAGAAGACACACGCCAATTGTTGTGGAGGACTACCAACACAAAAAAAGGAAATCTTTTCATTTGGCTCACGATGTGCGAACTAGTCCAACAGCACACACAGTGTCACATGTGTCATCACAATTGTCCTGTGTACGGAAAGTTTATAATTTAATCCTTATAATTTGTAATGTATTCCCTAACCACAAAAACAAAGAAAGACTTATCTCATTTCACTGGAAGTGTGACATCTTGTACTTGGTCAATTCAAATCAGTTAAAAATAAGAAGATATTGCAGACTTTAGATTTTTTAAGTGGCCAGTTAAAATTTTAGAGTGCCAATAAAAAGTGATGTTGCCCAGCCTGATGACATGTTTTTGTCAGCACTTAAGGTAGTGGAGTCTGTCATAGAGAAAACAATTTACACATCATAGGATGGCTGTCTTAAGTGTCCTATATGTGCAACATTTATTACCCAAGAACATCATCACCACATGAAAATGAATTTTTTGCGTCAGTTGATTCATGTGTCAATGTTTTCAAGAATTAACAATTTCCTTCAACTAGGAATGAATTGAATTAAATTGAAAATCATGGAGTGTGTCAACTGAAGACACTCTTATAGGTCTATTGTACCCCCTTTGGAGTAGGATTTAAGTTCTGCTTGAATTAATTTTAAAACATCCATAAATGGGATTTTCAGGTTTTAGTTCCTTATTAAATATTTGAAATCTTTCCCCGATAAGGTTTTGGAAGCCTTTCATTACATGCTTCACTGTTCCTCTTGCTGGATCACAGCGCTATTAAGACCTGTATTATAGAGATGTAATTACATGCTCCGTTGTCTGTTAATGCACTGCACCTCTTATGTCAACTTTATTCAATTCTAGGGTTTCTTTTGGTCCTGTTTGACTGCAGTTTTGTTTCATAAAATTCCTTGAGTGTCTAATACCCTCCTAGCTATTCCAGAATTGGTTTCTTTGATTGGTGATCCAATTGTTTAGTTTTAGGCTTGTGTCATGGTGTTAAAACCAAAGAACTAATGCCTAATTAAACTTATTTAATGTCCTCTCTTTGAATGAATGTTAGCCTCTTAGTTTTCGTGTCCTCGGGGTCATTGTAAATAGGTGTAAGTTTTATTTAATCTCCTCGTGAAGGTTCTGTTATTTTATTTTTGGAAACTGAACATTCTAACTAGGCAAAACGAAGTCTTCAGTTTCGGGGAATACATTTGCTAATTCCTACAGCATTCATATTCTCGAACGATTGCATTTTTATTAATAATTTTAAAATAAATAACCTTAAAAAATATGAATTATAGTTCTTCAAACCAATTAAGACCTGAATTAAGACCAAATAAACTGAAAGTAATAAAACAGTGCCATTGACGTACAAAACTTGATCACATTTGTGAGTCCTACACCAGGCTTCAGCTGGTGATTTTAAAGTTTTGAATCATAAACGTTGAACCTCTTTAAGATCATACACTTGCAGGCCTATTGAAAGAAAGGAAAAACAGTTAACTGTTGTCTTGGAATACTTCAATGAGGAAAATTCAGTCATTAACACCTCTCACGACACAGAAATCGAAATCTCAGTGAAAAACAAAATTGGAAATAAAAAAATGTTTTACGGTGTTTTTTCGTTAGGTAATCCTTTATTTTTTGGAACCACAAATATAAATTCAAATGTGGACTAGGCCTCAAAGAACAACCCAAACTTCACAAACCCTTTCAGTTTTTCTACACCCGGCTTAAGACACTTAAGCCTTGTCTTGTTAACCTTTCCCCTACCTTTCATGAGAATGTTACCCTTTTGAAACAACAAAAGCAGCAGTTGATGTGTGGTACCCTGAAAAAGATCTTTCCTTTGTTATAATTCCTCTTCTACAATTACAGACAAAAAAAAAAGAAAACATTAACAGAATGATGGATCGTCAGAGTGTCACAAATAAAATGTTGTGGTCCATCAACAATTTAAGAAAAGCACAGACCACTTTGCATAATTTAATTCAACTTCTTCGTGTCAATTCGTATGCCCGAAGCATCCCATGCGTCAATCAAAAATAGCACGAATTCATTAAAAACTTAATAGCCCGCTTCAACGCAACAAATTGCTTGGTCGGCCGTTAATTAATTCATAAAAAAATAACCTCTCCTGTTGGGGAAAAAAAACAAATTCCTGTTAATGATGTCTTCGTGAATTTTAACTCAACTTGGTTTTCCACAAGAAATTAACATTCTCACAATGATACTTCACGGTGTCCCCTTCCGCCAAATGTGTCTGCCGATTCATCGCCGAAAGCCGTTTAATATTCTACCAGCAGCGGTTGCACTTAGCAAATCTGAATGCAGTTGCTCTGAGTGTTTAAACAAACTATCTCGCCAAAGCCAACTCACACAATGGTTCGGTGTGTGCATTCAAATTGTCCCGAGGTCTACACCGGTCCACATTGTACTCGTAATTGCGTTAATTTTAATGGCGCTTCCATCAAAATCAGCCGAAAACCCATTAGCGTTCTTCGTAGAAAAGAATGCCATGATGTAGCTCTAATCTCGTAGAATCCTCTTCAATTAACAATGCATTCTTGAGTGCTTCATTCAACCCATTAAGGGCACACTTTCTCTTTGTTCGTCCCGACGGACGACCTCGAATGCATAATTACAAACATCCGCCGCTGGAAAATTTCTAGAAATCTGTATTTCTCTATGATTCCCCTCCTCCCCTCCCATCCGCCAACTGGGATTCTTCGTGGAGTTTATGGTTCATCAGCTGCATTGATTGAACAGAATTTCATGCACCAATCATTAGAGATATCTTTCCTCGTTTTCAAAACAGATCATCCTCTCGAACTTATCGCATCGACGACGACGACGACGGCGAAGACTCAGTACCAACCCTCTTCATAATTACTTGACAGGCATCGCCCGTCCGTCGACCTCGATGTTGTTGTCTCCTCATCTGACCACGAATCAAGATTTCCCCGACTCTCCAGTTCCCCTGTTTTCGCCCATCAAGCAATGAAACGGATTGTAAATTGCACGGAACTCTGAGGAGAAAAGAAAAACTCTTTCAATGATTAAAGAATTTAAATGAAAAGAGGAGAATGTATTGGAGATGCCGGGCATCGGAAAAGGCGATGATTCATTGCGCGACCATAGTCGTCCGTTGTCCACAACAATGGAATCTTAATTTTAATTTGCCAGCCAGTCATTGTAATGGCCATGTCGTTGGGGAGAGACGGCACACCCTGTGTGGAGGAAATTTTAGGGTTTGGCTTGCGGTTGTCCTCTGAATATGTTCATTAGGGGAAAATATGTTCACAATTATCGAAATTTGTTTGGTGTTACGATGAATTTTGCTTTTTTTTTTGCATTTTGCAAGAATTCTGGAAAACAAATGATATTGTTGCAAATAATTAAAGCTTCCATTTGACACCAATATCTGATTTTTTGAAGCAGTTCTTCTGAAAAGCGTTAGAAGGGCTGCCAGATCGCTAGTAAATTTCCCTAGTTAATTTTTATATTCCACTATATTTTTTTTATTTTGTATATATATAAGAAGAAAGAGAGAGGGAAAATATATTTGAAAGGAATTTCCATTCTGCATTTACATTTTCTTAATTTGTCCACCTTCATGTGGTGAGCACAGTGCTAAGTATGCATTTTTAACACCCATCCCGCGTCATGTTACGATAAAGTACCAGCACTTCCATGATGTATTGCCCGCCCTTAGCTTCAATCAATTGAAACATGAGAGCTCACAAATTGGAAGGAGGTGGCGTGTGTGTACTGCAAAGTCAGTTTTGTTGTTTCTACGTGAACAATGAAAGGATATACGGCATTTGTGTGCTTCTATTCAGTCCCTATGTACCGCACATTCTCCCTTTACATAAGGGCAACTGTTTCAAGTGGAAGGAAGTTCGGTGGCTGCATTTTGTATGGAAGGTGCACGCGCTGCACACAAACCCCCGGAGGACTACAGAGTCGATTTTAATGGCATATCGTAGGTAAATGCTCCTTATCCTATTGCATGTGCTCAGGGGACGGTCGGTTTTTTTTCACAAATTAATTTTACGACGTACATAAATCTGGTCTGCTGGTTCAACAAAGATTCCATTTAATTAATCCCTGTAGCGCGGGGTACACTTCAGCTGCACCCCGTGCCGAAGAACGAATAAATCCCGACGATGATTCATGAGATTCGGTAACCCAAAGTCGATAAGAAACGTTTCATTGAGTGTTTTCTTCTCTTTTTCAATGCGAATGTCAGGAACTCCGAAAGGGTTTGCCCGCTTATGACAGCCCACTGACAGTGGGTTGATCTGTCAGACAATCTCACTGCTGGGAAGATACATTGTAGTACAGGCGAGCGTCGGCGCGATTTGCCTGCCTACCTACAGTCGAGACGAGTTGGCAATGAAACTGAAATTTGTCGGGTTGTGTGAGGCTCTGGAGTGGAGTGTACGTTGGGCGTTTTAGATTAGCTCGAGTCTGCCTGGGCTGAAGATGTGGTGGGCGAATGAATTACGTTAAGACATAATTAATTAGATCGGATGATAGTGATGCGGTCAGGTTCTTGAAATTGACAGTGGGTCGTGATGCAATTGAGTGTGATGAGATCTATGACAGACTACTTAACGAAGCTTAAGTGGCAAATAGATTTCCATAGGTTCTTGATAGTATGCAGGAAGTGACACACACTTCATGCAAATCGTCTTTTTCATGTGAGATTTGGCAGCATTTGCGTGCAGGAAATCACGATAGTCATTATCTACAAATGAATTTATTCGAACATGAAACTCAATTGTTAGACCCGCAGCAGGAACTCTTTTGAACTTTCTTTTTAGTTGGCCTTGATTTGGAACTGATACCCAAGGTTTTTCATAAAAAAAAGTTCCCCTTTTGCCTTTGGGCTGGTACTAATTAGCGACCAAAAAGACACGCGATTGAAGTTTCATATCGTTCATGGCATGCAAAATGTAGGTTAACACAAATTTCTACCTAAGCATATTCAAAAAATCAAGTTTCTGTAATTGCGCGATTACAGTCGCTGAAAGAATTTAATTCAAGGAATGCCAACATCTGCGAGGAATGTGGTTCTGAGCGCAAAACAAAAGCGTTTTGAGGGAAATGACTGATGGCGGCGGCGATAGTTTCGTGATAAGAAGACGACTAATAAAGAAAAAGGGGCCGTGTTAGAATTTGGATTTCAGAGCACGCATTCCACATGCATGAGAAGTATCTGCGAATGCGTGCGGCAGTTTCCGGAATTTCTGTTTTTTCTTAGATTTTGATAAACGTCAAGTGAGAGGGTGGCACAAGATTGGTTTCATTGTTTTTATAAATCATTTTACGACAGATTTCAGATAAGAATTATGCCCAACGAAACTCAAAATTCATAGAATGTCACACACATGGAATTTATCGAGTTGAGCGTTGTTGTTTAAAGTTTGACATGCCGAGACTATCAGATGAATGCTGGAAGAGAAGAGGTGTGTCTTGTGATTGAAGTCGAAAATCTGGTCAGCATTATTTTTTATAATAGATTTCTCCTAAATCTTAAATTAGGAGTGTTCGTTTTTATTTTTATTTTTCTACATAACAATCGGATCTTTATCGTTCACGACTCGATTTATCGCAACTTACTGGGAGGAAACGGGGAAATATATGACAACTGACAGCTTTAATATTCATGTCGTTATAGAGCTTGACTTCCGCAGGACAAATATAAACTCCTCATAGTGAAAATTCAATGTCAATTCAAGGTTCTTGAAACAGCTTTGGTTTTGTTGACATAACCGGCAATGCATTGGGTCGACCATATCGTGCGCATAATGATGCTTCAGATAATGGGGTCTCCAAAACTGAATACGGAGCACATGTCATCGTGGATACTTAACTGTTGTTGAGGATAGAAAGCTGTTCTTGCTCAACCTTAAACCCATCTTCGTCTACAGTCGAGTGGACTAAATCTCATTTAACACGCTTTTCCATTTATCGCTGCTTTGAGCTAGGCGTTTTCCATGAGAGTCAAGGTATAGTCGGTAGATTTGCGTGAGTGTAAACTATGTACTTATTCAAGACAAGAAGCTATAGTTGCGTTTATCACATGTGATGGATTCATGTAGACCCGGACGGTCCATTATTTTCCTATTGAGCTGATTTCCAACCTGTAGCTGTGGGATCAAGTCTAACTGTCTTTCAAGCTTAAATCTGCGTCATTGAGATCTGGGTCAAATACTACTTGTTTTAGGGTATCAAAGGTGGTAGAATAAAAACCCGCTTGGACAGTCAAGCTGCACCTAAGGTCTCATCATCTAACACTATGCACTCTTGAGTATCTCTACTATTTGCTGCGATCCTTCGCCAAGCAACGAAACACACAAATTGGGAAATTCACTTGGCTCCCTAGACACCAGGGGACTTGAAGACTTAAAAAAAACCCGAAAACTTAAGTTCCGAAATGCCATAACTCCTGAAAAACCCTAAATTTCGCAAAGCGAGAATGTCAAAACATAAGAAATGGCTGGGTCCCTCGGCACAAGGGAATCGGGAAGCCGCCAGAATACCAAAAGACAAAATTCCGAAATGTTCAAACAACTGAAAAACCCAAGAAACCTAAAGGCCCATACCCCAAATTGTTCCAAATCTCTAAGGGCTAAAATCCCCTTCCCTAATTGCTTCAAATCTCGAAATTTGTTTTTGGGAATTACATATGTATATCTTGGTGGCATTTTATCACCAACCCTATGGGGATTATACACAATGAGTCCGCAGATGAATGCAGACTGTTTCCAGAGGTACTATCTTATGTCTTACTTCGGGCTGATAAATGAATGGGAACATAAATGACACATAGGAACATAGGTTTCATGAATTCAAACTTTTTAATCAGGCTTTACTCATGCAATTACAACTTTCTCTCTTAGCCGAAATAAAATAAACCCGTGGAGGTGTTGTAGGCTCAGCGGCTGGGCTGTACAGGGGAAAAAAACTAGTGATTGACGGGAATTGTTTCATAAGAAGATTTAACCGCAACACTTTTGCAACCCATCCCATCCAAACCGCACCTACATCCGCAAAGTCAATGACTTAATTGAGCCACAACCTCTTAACAAAAGAGTTAATTCCAAAAGCTAACAAAAAAAAAAGAAACACAACTAGACTCTCAACAAACCATTCCCCATTTCATACACAAATTATATTCATTTGTTGTACAGCGTAAATTTCAGTCAATTGACAACCAAAAACGTAAACCATAGCGTAACTTTCAATTTCAAATCGTCTCAATGTGCGCATCCTACGCCAACGCAAGTGTATGTCGCCTCCCCGCATTGTACGGTGTGTGCCACCACTTCACGGTGCCTCCTTCAACGACAGCTCTTGAATACTAATTCGTATTCAAATCTAAATCTTCAAACAAGAATATTTCAAAAAAATGTCTGATTGTCTGTGACTGAAGTAACAACTCGTTATTGTGCACATAAATACTTGTTTTCATGAATAAATCATAAATCTCTCCACACATGCTCACCCATCAGTTCAGATGAGATGGATTTGTATGACAACTTGCAGCAACTGTCATTGAAAAGGAATTTCATACAAATAACCTTGGCACCTCGAGGGGGCCCCGGTAACATGACCACACTCCAGTTCACAAGAAAAAGAGAGAGAACGTAGCGTTCTTATTCATGGAAGTAATTAAAAAGTAAAAATATATTTTTTTGCCATCTTTCTCGCCTTTGTTCGCTTAGTTTCGGTAATAGTCTTTTGTTTGTTACTTCTATCGGGTCGGGTTCTTCTCATCTGGGTTACTGTTTAAAAAAAGAGAGGTGCAATGGGATAGAATGGACGTAACGAGCATATAATGTGGGGAGGCATCCGCTTGCACGAAGTAGAGAGACGACAATTTCTGTGATAGTGCAAACTTATAGAGCGGATGCAGGAGTGGGAGGAATGATGTATGTGCTGTAATTACTTGGAATATTCTAAATTAAGAAGATGGACTGTCAGTTTTCCTTTTGCAACCTGAAATATGGTTGAAATAGAAGGTAGAAATTTATCTAACCAGTTCGTATTTTAAAAGCGGGACTCTCCCCAGCCTCTTTACGTCAACGTGTGCAGAAATACACAAGATAAAGCCACGGTGTGACGGCTCAAATTTCTAGAGCACTTTGAACTGCATTCGGCTCTTTTGGGTTCTGATTTCGATTTTAAAAATAACTATACATAAATATGAAGGTCAAATCGAAGCGGCAAAGCTTTCTTCTTCTTCTTCTTCTTCTTGTGGTGCTACAGTCCAGGGTGAACCTGGGCCAGCAAGATCTTTCGCCAGCTGCCGCCAGTTGCGCACTCCAAGTTGATTGAGGTCATTTTCCAATTGTGTGCGCTACCTTAGCCTAGGCCATCCTCCATTGCGTTGTCCCAATGGCTGAGATACGAAGACAAAGCTTTGTCAGGCTTAAATACACATCGACTATTTCCATACACACATAGATTTTGCATTCCACTTCAAAAGTCAAAATTGATCGGGTAAGATTAAGATTGTCTAAAAAGATTAATTTTGTAAAAAGTCGTTTATCAATTCAAGTGTCTCTAAGTCCCAACCTGCGGAAGATCAAGAGAAGACGATGGTCGCGCGCCTTCAAGTGCTGAGTCAATTGGACCTTGTAGATCTTTGTGCAGAACTCTGTAGGGATTGCTAGCGAGTTGCTGTTCGTGAACTGAGTCTTACATACTCGGTAGCAGCAACTGCTTTCATTTGTGCAAACCGTTCGACAGCAGGGACCATGAGCGTTGTCACTTTGCCACGTTGCCACGAACATTTTCCGCAAACTTATGCGATGATTTTCGTAATAGAGCTGAACACTTTATTGTCGTGTGAGGTTTTCCATTATCACTTACCAAACGAGAAGTTTGATGGGAGTCACGCGTAATCTGCCAAAAAAGCCTATTGAAAATGAGCCATAACGATGACTAACCCAATATCTTACTCTCAGAGACCAACTTTTAGACTGACTTCATAACAGATACATTTTCGAATTTCGTCTAAATGGATTAGTTATAAAATACTACAATCCACAAACCCAAGGACGGAGATTTTCGAAAAATTAAAAAGAAAACCAAAAACTTAAGAAAATTTAGTATGAATTCAAAATCGCAGAAAACATTCGGAAAAACAAAATTTCGACTAAAACGCCTGCGATAAGTTTGTAAGGGAGCTATTTAGCATTCCTCTTGTTGTGACTATACAATTTAAAGTAGATGCGAAATTTGGAAAAAATCAAATTCTCACTAAATAATTTTTGCAGATTTGTCATGTTTTTATAGTTTCAAAATTTGTTCCATTCCAAGATGCTCGTCATTCATAACTTTGGTTTTGCGGAATGCTATGTATCTTCCCCTTCAAACACGTGTTCAAAACAATAGTTGTGATACAAATTTGCAAAGTCAAAAGTGTATCAGAGCGACTCCAACCGATCTGAATTTGATTGTTAAAAAAAATAAAGAACGTTGACAGCATTGGTTTACTGAGTCGATTCAAATCATTTCCGGTTTGATATGTTTTGCGGTTGTTCAATGGAACAACTCATATAGATCCTTGAAATACCATTAATTCCACATCATTGCTCTCTGCCCAGCAACTGTCATTTGTAAAGTGCTAAACTAACCCCCTTGAAGTGCATGCAATGAATCATGTCGTGCAACCAACACTTCACGCACTATCGCCTTCCCAGCAACTAGAACCCTCGCTGTCTCAGATTTGTGTAGGGAAAGAGTGTTTATCTCAATAGATTACTGGACACGGAGTGATTGCGACACAAACATTTACCGCGTTCCGATAGCGCTTGAAATGAATGAACATGTAATTTGCCTAAGAGATCCACTATCCAATGACCAGTTCTTTAATCTCATTACTTCAGCGATACCATACGGACGAGCGGGACATCACTTACAATCAAAAGCCATGTTTCCCTGTCGGAGGGTAGGCACGTATTGCGTCTGACTTACTGCTTCAGCAATCATTAACCATCGAAAGTCCTACACCAGTGACTTTGAGCAGATAGACAATCTCAGCGTTACCATTCGAAAATAGGTCCAAGCATTGGTCTCCCGGTACCACACACAGCCCCGAAGACGGTGGCGGCGGCGGCGTTGGCGGGCGCCCAAGCGAAGCAGCCCCCTCATTATGTGCGCATTGTATTTATAGATTATCTCTCTATCCATGGAACCATGCAGCTAGAACTAAAATTGCAGAATAATTTCACAGAAACCAAATTAACTCGTGGAATGCTTGCTTACACATTTGTTTTCTTGTTTCTTTGCAGAGGGAATGCATCTCAGTACACATCGGCCAGGCTGGCGTGCAGATTGGTAATGCCTGTTGGGAGCTGTACTGTCTGGAACATGGCATTCAACCCGATGGACAGGTTAGTATTCAGCTGATTATCAACACCCGGTGCAAGCAATATAAATCTTATTTCACACTTGGGATGTTAGTGAGTGAGTGCAAAAAAAAATTAAAAAAACAGAGAACGTGAAAATTGGACAAATCAGGGGGGAAAATGAATCAAATGGAGTTGCGCCCAACTTGCCGTGCTCTGATATTCATGAGATACAAAACGAAATTCGGGAAGAAAATCTTAAAATAAATGAATATGTTTTTTGGTGTTTTGGTCTGTGTGTCTTCTTGGGCTGGTATCTGGTCTTATGCATTATAGATTCAACTATTCGCAAAGCAAAGAGACTTCTGAGGAAAATTGTGAAGATATTTGTGCACGGATTTTGAAGTATGCGCAAGCAGGAGACATTGAATGTCAGATGTGAGCTCTGTGATGGGAGTTATTCTTGGAGGAAATAAATATGCTGATGAGCACAGTTCTTTGTCTAGTTTTTTGATATACTTCTGGAGAAAGACAAAAATAGTTTATCCAGGACGCAACTTTTGTGTTGCCAAAATAATCTGAGTTCCGATAGAAATTCATGCATGCTTATTCCAAAATGCAAGTGAATGTGCCTATATATATTTTTGGGTCTTTGGCCTTGATCTTTTTACCACACACATGAGACCTTCCCTTCGAAAATCATTGTCCGGGGAGTAGAAGATCTATTAGCTCTCCATGTGTTTGATGAGGTCAAACCAATCTACTGATTTTAACTTTCGGACTTAACCTACAACTTGGTACAGTTCATTCAATTATAACTTTTTACCGGCATCACCGCTTTTGTAAGCTGCTGATAAAACTCAGAGACCCTGTCCAGAAACACCTTCTTGGTGTTAGCTGTTCTTGTGAGAGTTCCCATTTTGGGACTTTAGTCAATTTGACTACATTTTAGCACGATATGACATTCTTAAATATTTTCCTTAACACTTTACATTTTCCTCAGACGTTCTGACCCTATGTTGCTTACAACTAAGATTATACTGATGTCAAAAGACAAACATTGCTGAACTTCCTTGAAGTGACAACACTTGGAGACATTCAGATTTTGGTACGAATTTCTGATGAATTTTTAAGGCAGAACTGATTTCGAAGACTGGGCTTCCTCAAATGATCCAATTTTGGATGTCTACTGGTTGTTAACTTTGAACTGTTATCTCATCCATTACCACTCTTACCTCTGCTTGCTTCAGAAACTTCTACAGAAAACGCTATACCCAGGCGTAGTGCATGTTTGCAAATGGCACACTATCTCGTTGAGATATCTGTAAGGCGAAGCACATTCCTGAGGCTGAACAAAATAAGCGACTACTTAATATCTAAGCTTGATCAAGATTGAGCATATTTTCTATTGCAAAGTATTCTTTGTTATTATTCTCAGGACAAGATTATAAGCGTATTTGTAAATCTGTTTTTTCTTTGCCTAAGCAGATTTACATATTACAAATCCATAAGTCTGTTCTCCATCTGTCAGGAGCTTTTTATTATACGTAACAACAGCACTTACGACGAGGGTGGTGGTTCTGGTGCTTCGTGGACTGTAGAACAAAAATGATCACTCTTACAAGGAAGTATACTAAGAGTGGATTCACCCATTTAAGCGTTATGAGCTCTGCGACTGGAGCTTCAGAGTGATTGCCTCCTTCAGACCTTCCCATTATTAACAATAAACTATACAATTAAGAGTATGGACGTAGGGGAGTAGATGATTATTAGTATTTTAAATAAAGAACACAACACTTCTTCTTTATAAGCAATTTTATTTGACACAACCTCTCCGTCTGAATGCTGACACAGGAATGATACAAACAACGAACAATCATTAATTCCAAATGTCTCGCATTTACAAAAAAAAGAAGTTTCGCAGAATCCACGAAGTCGAGTATATTTCCTTATAATTTTGCTTGAGGATAATTCTAGGAAATGGAACTGCTTGTGTTTTTGCACAAGGGTGTAATACACAATATGGATATTGAATATACACCCCGTGCCAATCGCATCAAATACAAAGCAAAACCCTACTGGCTTGAACATCGTTCGCGCTGGTTGACCACGACCGTTTTGGTTGATGTTGTTGTAGGTTCCATTTTTTATCCAAGTTATCACCTGCTTCAAAAATGAATCGAAATCCCGAAATTGAGAGATGGGATATTTCTGTGTTGAATCGTGCTGTTTTGCTTGTGTATGCGGCTTTATTCATATACATTCTCCCAAACAATTTTTTGTGCAATTTTCACCTCCTGTGGAATCGAAACAGTGCTTAAATGACGCTCGATTTCAGCGATTTCCATATTTTATCAACGTTTTGTACAATTTGTCTTTAGGGACGTGATCCTATCAGGGGATTGAAGGAAACTGCGTTTGCCCTCGATTGCCATTATTCCTGTACTATACTAACCCATCGCCATTCCGACTTGTCAAATAATCCAAACAACTCTAATGAGATGAGATATGTCCATTTCAGCAGCATTTCATGCTGCGTTTACCCATTTCCGTTTCAGTTCAATTCCTTTCTTAAATAGTTTTTAATTGAGAAATTCAATCCTACCGACGCGCGATGTTTTCCGAGCACTATAAAAATCCCCTTACATATTTATATTTTCTTGCCTGTGAATTGCTACGCTCAATTACATTCATTTGATATTAATTTTTCAAATCTGTCTGACACCTGTCAATCATATGCAAATTACAAGCCAAGTGACTCCGACACTTATAAAGCTTCATCAAGCACTGACATTCTACCTGCCGCTGCATTGAAAATCGATCCCGTTCGACACTGTCAGACAGTGTCAATCAATGTGATACGCTCTCATAATTTTCATTACGAAACGAACAAAGAAAATATTGTTTTCCGTCACTTAGCGGCATGCTTCACTAGACTCTAAAAAAAATTTGATATCTTTTTCCACTTCCCCTCCGAAAAAACAGCGAATTGGAAATTTGAGATTCAATTATTGAATCAACCGACAGATTTGTTTTGCACTCACCGCTTGCCGCCCGGGAGCAATGACATCGGCTGTCAAGAGCGCCCGTCAGATGCACACTCACTCATAGATTGGTTTATGGATGAGAAATTTAATATTCTCTCTGTTTTGTTCTATTTACGCTTTCTTTATTTTTGTGCGAATTATATGCGAAAATATGACAGATGCCATCAGATAAAACCATTGGCGGCGGTGATGACTCATTCAACACATTCTTCAGCGAGACCGGATCGGGAAAGCACGTACCAAGAGCTGTCTTTGTTGACTTGGAACCTACTGTAGTCGGTAAGTTTGTGTTGTTTTTCTTCTTTTTCTCCTCTTTGATTTTTGTTTCCCATTTTATAACTTTTTTCTTGTGTTGACTTTATTAACTATTGTATATTCGCCGGAAAGAAAATGGTTCCACATGAATATGCAAAGAAACACAAAAAAAACCCCAAAGCTGAGGTTAATGTTCTCTTCTTGTTTCATAACGACTGGATCTGATCTTCCCTTCGACTTGTAGGAGGTTTATTTTAATGAAACGTGTTAAACGATTAGTGTTTAGAAGTTGAAACTATTCGAATGCTAAGGTGTCGCCAATGAAAACTATTTTCGACTCAATACATTAGGCAAATATTAGGAGTGGAGAAGATCCGTTTATAAGTTTAATAAAATGTTCAGGCTGTTAAGTTAGTTTGAATACATTTATGAGAGTATTAAGAGTTTTTTTTGTTGAACTTGTTTTTCTTAAGAAAGTTGATAAGACACGATAGGGAATATTTAAGTGATTTGTCTTGTTGTATTTAAGCCTTCAGGCTAAACCATACAATTAATTACATTTCAAACATTTTCTGTCAAAGGGATAAAAAATTCACTGATGACGCCCACGTTAACATACTCCCTGCGTCAGTTGTTTTATTTAAAATTTAGCATAAATTTCACGGCAATTAAGCATTTAATGGCTACCAGCGTACAACTACTAAAATTGGCACCGGCCTTAATTAGGTTCGCTTAAATTCCTAATTTTATTTTTTTGATTTTTTGTTAAGGTGGGTTCATCAACTTAAAGCCTATGGACAACATTAACGACTTTGTAGTCAGCACATACCTGTTGAGGATTGTTTCTTATTCACACAGTTTCAACATATTTTCTGTTACACGCTTACTGTGTGGGAAGACTTTCAAGTTCTGTAAGATAAAATTTAATTTTCTTAAAGTTCACCTTCTTATTGCTTCTAACTCCAATGCGGAACATCTGTAGTTGGAATCCTGGGCTAAACAAAATTATTGTGTTTCCTCTTACACAACACAGCCGATGTGGTAACAAGACCTCGACCTGTGTCGATCTAAGGTTGAAGTTTCCATTTGATCACGTCTCCATCACTTTCGAGTCACTACAGCACGCTCAAAGGGGATAGTTTCCTTTTAAGAAACTGATATCTGTTGGTTAGGCCATGTAGAGTGCATGGACACCACTCCTCCAACCCGAAGAATTTTCAATTTCGAACCAGTAGGACAACCTAATAGAAAACGTTGTCAAATCCGATGGCGCACACAAGTTTTAATTGAAGCTGCCATATTTTCTCATTCTAAGCATTTACATTAAATTTCTATAAATTTTTTTAAATTCCCATTTAGAGTTGAATTTTCAAAAAAAAAAAAAAAATACTCAAACTGTAGAGAAAACTAATGAAATTAGCTTTTTCAAAAAATTTCGAATTCAAGGAGTTTTTTAAAGCACTTACTTTTATTTTAAATTTACAAGGTTTCCGTCCTAAATGAGGGACTGACTTAAATAGAGTCCATCCAAAATCAGAATTCCATTTTAAAGCTGTCCTTGGAAAGACCCAAATAATAGACAAACAAATTGTTCGAACTATACGACTTTAGTAACAACTTGGCTACTTTTAATTTTTAAGACTTTTGCATTTTCCTGTGACATTTCGTGACTAACTTGTGTAAAGGAACTTTAAAAAAAATCCATCGACTGTTTTGAATATATATTTTACTCAAAAATAAATTAGGTTGAGGTACTTACATGTTCTAGATTCTTCAACTAATCTGTCACAAAGTATCTTCGAAGAGCAGGCAAATGTTTGATGTTTCCCGCTCGTTAAACCTGAACAATCGTGTCAAAAACTAAACGCATAGTATCAGTATTACTTCAATTAACTCCTGTAGCAGGGATGTCGAAGGGTGGAACATGTGTAAAAAATACGTGGAATCTCTGAGTCTGATTAAATAAGGCGATTCGCTGCTCTCAAAGTGATTCCTGAATTGAGAATATTTTCTACTGTTCAGTAGTTTATGTTATTATCCTTACGTGAGAAGTTTTCCACTTACTGAACACTTTCTAGTTGGTAAATCTACGTGATTACACGAAGTATGTCTATATATGTAGTGACTTCTTTAGTTCTCCATGAATTCGATAACCTCGTTTCGGTTTCCAATCAACCTCTCCTCGTTTGCCCATCGAAAGACAACATTTAAACAGTATATGCGCACTCTCTATTTTACAAGTGCCTCCCTAGTCAGCTCAAACTTTTTAAGAAGATCCAAGGTAGAGTTCCCTAATGGGCTAGAAGATTGTGGCCTTAACTTGCAATACGTTAAGAGGTAATTTGTGAGTGATACTTTGCATATCTACAATGCTAAAGTTTCACATTCACCAAAGAAATATAAACGAATGTCGCAAAGGACCAGTACGAAGCTGCACAAACTTGCGTTGGGCGTACTCAGCGTTTCTCTCATGTGTGGAGAGGACCTACAGTTTATTGCAGACTCTAAACGGCAAGTTTTAAGACTGTTGTCGTTAACCATTTTGTAGTTATTACTTGTTTTTATCAACTCAAAGGAGGTGGTGCCGGGTAAAAATACGAGATGAATAGTTGAGTAATCAAACCGGGGCCATCGGTGAGTAAGTCGACACACTTACAAGATACGTCACGGTTGTCATTTTACCGATGATTGCAAGCAACTCTCCCAATTAAAAAAAAATTATCTTTTCGCAATTAAAATGGTCAATTCCTTTAACTTCGATTACACCGAAATCAACAAATTTAGTTGAGTTTTAAAGTTACAGGAACTAATTTCTCTTTCGGAACCTCTTTTGAATTGTTCCATTAAGTTCAAAAAACGTCAATAATATTTGCGTGTAGAACGTTAAAAACGTGTGCCTACAATCGAACACTTCCGTCGAACCTTACCACTCCTTAGTCGGGGGTTTGCTATTAGATGATGAATAAAACTATGTACTTAACTCAGGACCTGTATCACTCCTTCACGTCCCACGTGTAATTGGAACTATTAGATCCGCAGATATGTACGTATTCATACAAAATAAAATAAGCTACCATATTCATTCCGGTAAAGGAACAATTTGCACAAATCTGAGTTTATGATACCGGGTTCACAGCCTTGCTTTACAATTTGTAGAATTCGTTGTTATTGCCTTGTCGACAATAATCTCAGATACGTGAAGAGATTTGAACATTTAGGTGCTTCTTGACGAACAAAAAACAAGAGTTTTTTTATTTGTGAGGGTTTGTTTTGTGTATAAGGAAAGAGGACAGTTAAAATTCAAAATTGGCGACTGTCGAGCGTGTTTAAAGCAAATCTGGTTAAAAACAGAGTTTGCGTTCGTCTGTTAAATGCAAATCGTTTTCTGCATACATATTTGCTCATATCTCATATATTTGCGTACACAATAATTTATTATGACTGCCCACAGAAGAGAGTTGGGTGAACTAGAACTCTAGCATTTATTGTATTATTATGATGTTTGAAAAATAAACATAAAATGCTAAATTAAAATATTTTAAATGGAAATAGTGCGGCCCGAATAAGAGTGCGGAATCCAATCAAATCTACATCCGTTCTCTAAATGAATCTGCCACCGTTTTGGTTTGTTAAACAGTCAAAAAGGGGTTAATCTTAACTCATCATTTTTTGTCACTAGAGACAAATTTAAGTACTGACCCTCAAATATTAAGACTCGAAATAAACAAAGATAACATACAAGTAATATTTAAAAAAAAATTTGGTACTTTTAACATAATTTGGTTATTTGATTTTCTTTTATTTCCTTAATCAAAATACAAAACTTCTCTAAAAATACTAATTTCAGTCAGATTTTTTTTTGTTATAATTTTTGTTTACTAAAATCTCACACGTTACCCCTTTATTTTTGATAAAATTACTTCCACTATTCTCACAGTATATTCTTTCTCTCACAGAATACGTGAAGAAGTTTCTGGCTAAAAGCATACAAACATAAACTGCTAAGTCATGTATTCTAGACAACAAATGCAGGCGCACCCTATGCACCCAGCCATCAGTATATAGTTTTGCAATGATATTTTTATTCTATTGGAAAATTAATTTGTAAAATATATTCATGATAAAAATATAAATAAATTTCTTATCAGAATTCAGTGTTAATTAATCAATTGTAAGATTTTGTCCAAATATAGGGTGTTTTATTTAGGTTAGTCTACTGTCTTGGGTTTTCAGAAATATGATGAAATTATGTTTTAAATGAAGTATTTTACCATTTTAGTCGTGTGCAGTTACTGTATATCAGTATTAACAATGTTAAAGAAGTTGTTCTTAAAAAGAGAAAAAATCTCCTTAGATTTTCGTAAAAGTGCCAACATTTGTGTGGAGCTACGTCATACCGCAATTTTCGCCTTAAATGAGGAAGAATTTCCAACAAAGATACCTAACACAAAAACACGGATTAAACATCAATCTTTTCTAGTGGAAATCATAGCGAGTAGAGAAGTCTGTTCCTTGTTAGGCGGGATCATAATATAGACCCGTGACATGCGCATCTGGAAACGAAATTTCCCAACGAATGGTCTAAGCAGTATAATATTCTTCTGTGTGGGGTACCATGTCATAAGCACATTCTACTAGACTGTATACTAGGCACAAGCAAGTGTCTAGTACACAGTCACTTGCCACAGATTGATTCACAACGGTGTCATTGATCTAAGATCCCATATCAGCACTGTAGTGGGTATCAATTCGGTCCACTGTATTTAAATCTAAATCTTAACGATGACTTTTACAGATGCCGTCGGGATGGGGTAGAAGAAAATATTCCTCATCTATTCTGCAACTGCCTGGCACTTTCGTCCCACAGATACAATCATGTTTCCATCGAAAACAAGCTCGACTTCATCGAAAACTCACACTGGCTCACATAGAAACATATCCATGAAAACTAACGTGACTGCACACTGGACCCATGGGTTCTTCCCACTTCCCTAAGACCCCAAAGTCATGACATCTACAATAAATCATCATTTGACCTCCACCTCAAAGAACTAAACACTTCGACGATTCGTTTGTCCAATTATGGCGATACTTGCCAAACAGATGTCACTGAGACCAAGCATGACGTCAACTCCGCAACACCATTCCGATGAAGAGTTAAGAGAGCAGCTTGCAATGCGTTCCACAATCAAATTGCTTAATATGGATCTCGCAAGAAAATAAGCAGTAATTAGTCGTTGCTACAACAAACTGCAAAGTTCAGCAATCAATCAGAGAATCCAATGAACGCACTGTTGCACGCGAACTATTTGTTCCTGGGCAATAGCGATGACAATTGGTCTCCGCATCTACACTTCACAAATCATCAACAAGTCGCTTCATTCCGCAATGTTTTCTCATCTGGCGTGTCATATACTTGTGGATATACTGTTTTGTGCTCTTAAGTGAATGGTAGCATTCAGTGCCTCGCTTGCAATGGACTCGTCCCGCGCGCAAAGCGAATTAAAGTTTTCATTTTAAGTGCCTAATGCGAAGGAAAATCATCAAAAGTGCTTATGGTGCGGTGCACTTGCTGTCGCGTGTTGTAGTCTATGGGGAGACAAAGCCCTTGTGGCTTTGTGTGACAAGGGTATATTTATGGCCTGCAATATTTACACCGGTCTTAAGTTTGGTATAGAAACCACAGAATAGTTCTTTGTTTAACGGGCCTCAGGGAAAAGGTGTGTTCGACGATATTGCTGTTTTATTTGCTGCTGGTTTTTTTTATGGCAAAACTGTTCAGCGATAAAACTAAAAGAAAATTAAAGGTTCTTCTGGAATTTAAAAGGGTTCTTAACCTTTGTGAGATGAGGTAGTTTTTTCATTTTATTTGCTTTTTTGTTGTATTCTGCGCGTGAAATAGGTCGTGATAGTTGCCGAGATTCGAGGTTGCGTCATTTTATTTGCAAGAATGCAAATTTGTTGCTTGACTGTGAATTTATGGATGGGATGCAAATATAAGCAGAACATGGAGGAAACAATTTTAAAAAAGGAAATATAGAAACCCACAACAATATTCACCCTGACTTTTGATTGAATCTGTAAACGTCAAAATAATGCTACTTATTATATTTGCAATCAGTCTGCACATGAAATAATTTCTCTCATGATCCTCATTCCTCTTCATTTTATGTAAAGCAGTTATTCTTGGAATTCATTTGACAATCATTTGACTTTATTTTCTTTTTCATATGTTGCATTGTCTTATGTCTTTGCTTCGCTAAGTCGTTGGCTTGGCTAGTGCTCAAATTGTTCTTTTATTTGTAAGTTTAAACAATAAATTAACAATCATATGGCATACAGAGGTGCCTGACATTTAGAGATTACAATCTTTATTTTACCGCGTCACGATAACTTCTGATGCGATGCTCCTTCGCAACATTTTTTCAATAAAGAACGTTGGACAAATTGTTTCATTACTTTTTCCCTTTACTTTAAGTTACGTTCACATCATTATATGTATATGCATTACCGTATATTTAAGGTGGCAAATGGGCTTAGCAGTGAGAGTAATTTAATCTAAATTTTAATCTTAAATTTGAGTCTTGGTCCTTATGCACAATGATTGGTTCGTAACTTCAAATTTGAGATTGCCCTCATTGCTACAAAAATACTTTGTTTTCTTTCTAAGGTCCTGTGGTGCCCTGGCTTTCAATCTCTTTTGTAATTTGAATCGTGTGCATCTGTAGGTTCTTTTTTTAAAGTCAGAATTTTGATAAAAAAAAAGTACTTGACGACTGCAAGTTTCAGTGGCTTTGCGCATGCACGACAGTTGTGATATTTTCATGAACATGTCGGAGATACATGAACAGTAAAATACCTAGAAGAAGCCAATACTGCCAAGGCGAATGTCAAAAACCATCTTGGACCAAGTATTTGATTCAATTCAAAGAAAAAGATAAAAAACATTAAAAATTGATGAAGCCCCAGCGAAAAATGTCCAGCTATAAATTTTTTCACAACTTCGAGCTTGGATGTGTCTCCTTGAATTTGTCCCTGGGTTATATTAATGTTGTGCGGTTGTAGCAACAAAAGGTCCATTTACATAGACCGGATGACTCTTTGCTGATGCTGTCCGCTATGAAGGTTTCATTGCTACAGTTTTCCACTGTTTGATTAGCCAGCTCATGAAGGTTTATAGAGCCATCTAGTTTAAATTCATTGCAACAGTCTATTGGGAAAACACGCTCGTCGTTGCTCGGTCTGTTTCTGTACGGACGAGGACAGGTTTTTCCCTCCTGGTGGTAAAGAATGTTCTCACGTTCAGAGTTTTTCACGGCGGTATTGCCGTCCTCTGATGGTGACAATCAAAACTACGGTACATATTTGATGCTGAGTCGGAATTTGAAAATTTTATATTTTATCGCATTTGCAGTCCTAGCAATGATGTATATGAATAATTTACATTCTTTAAGTAATTCCTTGACGGTCGGACATCATTGATAACTTTGAGAGCTGCCGTAATATAAGGCATGTTAGTGTACCTTTCTTTACACACGCACCTTAATTTTGTTCCAGTTCTTGTAAACTTATTACTTTACTACTTTTACAGTAGCAGAAAATACGAGTACTTAAACAGACTTATAAGTATTAGGGTAGTTATCATCTTCTCATCCTTTTTTCTCTATGAACAATAAACAAAAATGACCGTTACATTGAATTAGCGTTACGGTATCAACGAACATCTTAAAGGAGTGATACCAAATCAATTTTGCAACACGATTTTGTTGTCTTCATTCGAATACATATTTTACACAAATTTCGGAGCTTTCCTATTGTTGTTGGTTATGTTTGAAAAATTTTATATTTTAAGTTTTTAAAGTCAACAACTCCTCCTTTTGCATAGTGAATTGATTTTTTCCCTATAACCATTCTTACACTGTCTCATTTGTTTCATTTATTTTCCGTTCAGATGAGGTTCGCACTGGTACATACCGTCAACTTTTCCATCCCGAACAATTGATCACCGGCAAGGAGGACGCCGCCAACAATTATGCACGTGGTCACTACACAATTGGCAAGGAAATCGTTGATTTGGTTTTGGATCGTATTCGTAAATTGGCTGATCAATGCACTGGTCTTCAAGGATTCTTGGTATTCCACTCGTTTGGTGGTGGTACCGGAAGTGGTTTCACCTCACTCCTCATGGAACGTCTCTCCGTTGATTATGGCAAGAAGTCGAAACTGGAATTCTCAATCTATCCAGCACCACAAGTAAGTTTTCCTCGCGTTTTATTTTTCAGCTGTTTAAACGCACTCGTGTTCTGGCAATCGCGTGTAGTTTTATGGAGGGATGTGGTGTGGACACGCAATACCGCTAAATTTATGGATTTCAACCGTCAGTAAGAGCTGGACTAGAACATGACTCATGGCCGGTGGACGCAAACACCGGTCGGTGTGTTGATGTACTCGTTAATTATCCAACCCAATGAAAGGAGAGGAGAGAGAAAGAGAGTTTTCTGTTTCCACTTCCACAGGTCACTGAACTAGACATGCGGACAAAGTCTGTAATTAGACATTTCCATGTAGTTTCTTTGGATTGAAAAATGCACGCGGTATTGATATTAATTGATGGGTTACCGGTGAAAGAAACCGGCGAGACAAGCTGTCAGGCCCTGTCTCGTTGACGTTTCGACACGCATGTGGGCAACCATGTGCGCTATGAGCCGTTTTCGTGCCCAAGCTGACCGTAATTACCGGACTTGCCATGAATTCCTATGAAAAAAGATGCTAATTGCGTACGCTCATGAAATTTGCCCCCTGGAGGGGATTAAGTGCCCTTTTAACGTTGAAACGGCGAAAAGGATTGCGAATAATAAATTCGCACAATGAACTCCAGTTCGTATGTTACCATATTTTCCAATGCATAGTCCACCCGACCGCCCGTCCTCCACGAGATGCTACACCGCGGAATAAAACATTTGTTTCACATGCACTCAAACACGAACTTTTTCATTTTCAGGTGTCAACAGCCGTCGTGGAGCCATACAACTCGATTCTCACCACTCACACTACATTGGAACATTCCGACTGCGCCTTCATGGTAGACAACGAAGCCATCTACGACATCTGCCGGCGCAACTTAGACATCGAACGTCCAACGTACACCAACTTGAATCGTTTGATTGGCCAGATTGTATCCTCCATCACAGCGTCCCTTCGTTTTGATGGCGCCCTCAACGTCGACTTGACCGAATTCCAGACCAACTTGGTGCCATACCCACGTATTCACTTCCCTCTGGCCACATACGCTCCAGTCATCTCGGCCGAGAAGGCCTACCACGAGCAGTTGACCGTCGCCGAGATCACCAACGCATGCTTCGAGCCCGCCAACCAGATGGTCAAGTGCGATCCACGACATGGCAAGTACATGGCTTGCTGTATGTTGTACCGTGGCGATGTCGTACCGAAGGATGTCAATGCAGCCATTGCCACCATCAAGACCAAGAGAAGCATCCAGTTCGTGGACTGGTGTCCCACTGGATTCAAAGTGGGCATCAACTACCAGCCGCCAACTGTTGTGCCAGGCGGTGATCTTGCCAAAGTCCAGCGTGCCGTCTGCATGTTGTCGAACACCACAGCCATTGCCGAGGCATGGGCTCGTCTGGATCACAAGTTCGATCTTATGTACGCCAAGCGTGCCTTCGTTCACTGGTACGTGGGCGAGGGTATGGAGGAAGGTGAATTCTCCGAGGCTCGCGAGGATTTGGCTGCCCTCGAGAAGGACTACGAGGAAGTCGGCATCGACTCCGCCGAAGAAGTTGGCGAAGGTGACGAGTACTAAGCCAAGAGAGAGGACCCCCCCCCCTCAATCACTGATCATGCGTAGTTTACTTTAAGTGGACGTTTCACTTGACAGGAGGACGCCACTCAAGTGACGCGTTGCTAGGAATTGAATTTAAGTTTGTTTCTTTGTGGATTTCTTCTTTTGTAACTTGGAACTCTTAACTAGAATTGCACTCAAGTAGCAGTCTTTTGATACTTTTTACCTTTTAATCTCATCATCGTAACCATTATTAAATCGTAGTATTTTTTATTTTTTGATTTGCGTATATACTTTCATCAAGGAATTAAATAAAAGTATGCTTTAACATCACGTGACATTAGACAAGGAGTGTGTTTGAATTGTGGCGAAGGGTGTGTACTGTATATTTTTGTTCGATTGCATGCAAAGTGCATGTCCTCCTGAGGGTGAAGTGATAATGGTGAAATGCACGTGCAGGTAATTATAGGTTACCGCTTAGTGGGCAAGAGGACTTTATTTAGAAAGACATTACCATGTTCGTAGCGGGGGTGGTATGACTGGGTAGTGCCGATGGATGTTTCCAGGAAGTACTGACAGGCTTTAAATTACTTTCGATTTAATGAAACTGTAAGTTTCTGGTCAATTTCACCAGTGTTAGAAGGTGGGTTTGCAAACTTTTTGCATGTGATTTCATGGATTGCTAAGTAGAAGAAATAAAAGTATTTTGGAGAGAGACATCGAAAGTGCGGGACGTGTATAAAATGTCAAATCTGAAATGTCACGTTATCTGGAGTGTAATGAAAACAATGGAAACTCTAAAATAGGATTTGAAATGAAAACAGGATTGGAAATGAAAAATTTATCAATAAACAGTCGAGTTTATCCCAAGCTTCGGCTGGTTCAACGATTTCCTCCGGCACCCGTAACTTGCTGTTCCAGTTCTCAAAATCCATTACGGACTATCTATATAAAAAAACGTATTTTTTTGATGTCGAGTACGACCACAAACACCGTGGCACGAAATGTTCACGTAAACGAAGGTTAAACTTGCAACTTTGAATCCCATTCACACTACTACTTGGGATTAGTTGGAGATTAAATTCCTACTAGTGCATCTTATTCGATTTTTGGTCCATCTCTCTTAAATCTTAAATCCTAGAGCAAACATTTAAGTGTTATGTTAGTTTCATCTTCTAAACCTGGGCCTCAACCAACATGCCTCTCCAGCCAGCACGATTTTTCGCCAGCTGCTGCCAGTTGCGCACTCCAAGTCGGTCCTTGGTCCTTCTCCACTAGCGTGTGCCACCTTAGCCTAGGCCGTCCTCTGTTGTGTTGTCCCAGTGGCTCAGATTCAAAGACTTATCGGGCCGGAGCAGTGTTGCCCATACGCTTTACATGGCCTAGCCATCTCAAGCGCTGTATCCGAAGACGCTTGACTAGGCGCATGTCGCTGTACAGCCCATAGAGTTCGTCGTTAAATCTTCTTCTCCAGATGCCATCAACGCAAACAGGACAAAAAATCGCACGCAAAACTTCTCTCTCAAAAAGACTTAGGGCTTCCTCATCCGCTTTTAGTAACGTCCAGGGTTCCGTGCCATAGAGTAGGACTGGAATGATCAAGCTGTTATATAAAGCAAGCCTAGTCCTTCGGGAGAGGGCTTTATTACTCAATTGCCTCTTGAGCCCAAAGAAACAGCGATTGGCAAGAGTGATTCTGCGTTTGATTTCGACACTGGCGTGGTTGTCCCTATTTACCGCGGAGCCGAGGTAGACGAAGTCCTTGACTACCTCGAAGTTTCTTCTGCCTAGTGTGACACTCTGTCCGAGACGTCGATGTTGTGCGTCCTTCCTTGATGATAGCATGTACTTCGTTTTTCCCTCATTAACCACCAGACCCATTTTAGCCACTTCTGCATCAATGCCCACAAACGCCTCATTGACGGCTCGCTGTGTTCGACCAATCACGTCAATTTCGTCTGCGTAAGCCAGCAATTGAACTGACTTTTGGAAGATTGTGCCTCTGGTGTTGACTTGTGGGCTACGTACGTTTGTCTCAAGGATGATGTTAAAGAAGTCACATGACAGCGCGTCGCCTTATCTAAAATCTTTTTTGACGTTCACGGTCTCGGACCTTAACGGAGCAGCGAGAGTTCTCCATCGTCATCCTACACAATCTGACGAGTTTGGTAGGAATGCCAAAACTAGACATGGCTCTGTATAGCTCGTCTCCATGCACACTGTCATATGCTGCCTTTAAATCGACAAATAGGTGGTGAGTGTCGATTTGCACTTCTTAGGTATTTTCCAGGATAAACTATATCAAGATAAAACTATTGAGACTGAAGTCGAACAAGATGACGAACTTTTGGCAGAACTATTAAGGATCTGACCGAATTTGGCGTATGCACTACTTATCTGTAAGATATACCGAATGAGTGGAATCCCTTGTCTAACTAGTTCACAAAAGAAGGAAGCTTTTACAGCTGCCCCCACTACGAGTAATGTTTGCATTTCTATTATTTCTTGAATGATGAAGATGAGTGCATCGTCTGAGGATACTGGTAAGCTTATTCCAAGTAAGTACATATGTTGACTCATGGCACAGCGCCTTGTTGGTATGCTTTAAATAAATGTGAGTTTTCAAGATTCATTAAAGACGAATAAATCAATACAAAATATGAAAGATGACAGAAGGTTCAGTTTGACGGTTGTTCTGGCGGTGGTTTTCAGTACTAAAATTGTTCTCCATAATTTTGAAAGTTCAATAGCAGGAGCTTGTTGTTCAGCGGAAAAGAAAATTATGAATTTTAGTTCTAATAATACTATATATGTATTTGGCGGTATAAAATGTAGTCGAAAATTTTAATGTGTAAAAATGTAATTGTCGCATTCGCGATTAGTTGCACAGAATCTTTAACCCTAAAAAACAATTTCGTGATATAAAATCGGGTGTCAGACAAACCAAGCATACCCTACTAATTACGAGCAAAACACACAACTGTCAACAATCAAACGACCCAGCAGTGAAACGAAAGTATATGAGTGGACATACACAAGCATACTTCTAACGAACGAAGGGACAGTCTAGAGGCATAAAAGAGAACAGACATAACCAGTTAATGGTAGTCAGTCATTTTACCAGTCGAAAATCTTCACCAAATGGCCAGAAAATTGGAATTGGAAAACTTATTATTAATTGAAATGTTAAAAATAATAAATGAATAAAGAAACGATGTGCGATGTATTTTAATTTAAAAATCCTACAGAAATAGGGCTACAAAATTATTGGGGCCATATAATGTTAAGAAAGAGAAAGCACAAGGAAAAAAAAAACGTTCAGTTGAGGAAAAACTGAATTAACTATTTGTTAACGTAATTTTAAACGAACATAATTTCGACTTTTTTTTTGGTGGAGCAATTTATATACAAAAGTTTGGTGTGCCATTTTTGGTCCTGTTTGCGTTGAAGATTTAAAAACGAACCCTATGGGCCGTGCATCGAAATGCACATGGTAAGGCGTCTTCTGATACAACGCTTAAGGTGGTTAATCCATGTAGAGCGTATGGACACCACTGCTCTGGCCAGAAAAGCCTTCGAATCTGAGCCATTGGGACAACGCAACAGAGGACGGCCTAGGCTAAGGTGACGCACACAAGTGAAGAAGGACCTCAACCAACAAGGTCCTAGCTAGCGAAAGATCGTGTTGGCTGAAGAGGCATGTTGGTTGAGGCCCAGGTCCACCCCGGTCTGTAGTGCCACAAGAAGAAGTCTACACTCGTCTACTGGAACTAACTCGGCTTTTTATTTTGTTTGGTTTTTCATATCTACACTGTTAATCGAGGAACGAGTGTTATTCCTTTAAGATCACTCCTGTTCGTTATTTTGCCTCCTTTGGAAGAATTTGTAGAAAGAGAAAAAAAAGTTTAACAAACACACTGAAGTCATCCAACCTTCAATTAAGCTCTGATTTGTAGCGAGCTTTCTATTTATTTGATACAAAAAATACTGTTTATACAATGCATCCTTAAAATATATTTTTAGCAGCATAAATCACTAGCTTACATATTTCATCAACTCCGCTTATTCGTTTATTTAAAAAAGTTGCGTGTTTCAGTTATGGCGAGTCGACTGTCAAAGTCTTTCTTTGGGTATGTCTAAAAAAATCGAATAAAATTTGCAAACAATTTAGGTACACAGAGAATTCCTCTAGATTTATTTAACGCCCACAGCCCCCCAACATGCAGCCCCTGTTTACTTTCCCATGAACTTCTGGTCATTCTGGTTGACCGTCTTCAGGAAGTTGTCCAACCATTTCTCGATAACGGGCAGATTCTCGTCACTCCACTTGGCCTCCTCCTTGATGTTCTTCAGGTTCTTGTGGATGATGTGTTCCGCGCTGCCGAACTCGCCTTGACGCTCCTCTTTCAACTTCTTCACCATTTCATAGCCCTCCTGCGTGGTAAATATCCCAGTGGCCGATCCAATCAGACTGTCCCACAGATTGGTTTTGTTTTCGAACCTGAGACAAGAAAAGTTGAAGGACGCTTTCAGTCAGCTGCTATTCCATGGGTTTACCTCTGTCTGATGACCACCCAGTTGTTTGATAGGAAGTTGAACAGACTCATGTATCCGCTGGAGCCGCCGGTGAGCATGGAGAAGATCAAAAATATGTCGTTCTCGGTGAAGTTTCCGTTCTCCTCGAGGATGGTGATGTTTAACAGGCGCTCTATCTTTTCCGGCTGCACCGGACATCCGGCGAGGGTCTTTAGGAGATACGTGCGCTCGCTTTGCACGCGAGATTTCGGGAAATTTATGACTCGTTGCAGGCCAAACTCCCATTCCTCCATGGTGCCCCATTTGAAGACTGGGCAGATGTACTGGTTGGGAACGCTGCAAGAAAAAAAAGAACAATCTCAGACTCTTGCAAAGCAGGAGGTTTGAGGTTATCTTACGGGTTGCCCTCATCGGGGTTCTCACTTTGCATCCATAGCTTAAATGCTTCCTGCGCCTCCTCGATGCATGGTCTGTAGCCAGCTCGGCAAAGGAAGGTTTTGGCCAGTGATCTCAAATCGGACTTCCAGTTCTCCTCGTGCTCTGTGGGCTTCCCGAGCTCTTCGTATAGCGGCGTCAGCAGAACGCGAACATAGGTCTGTCACGAGATTGGCGTCAATTTTGTGCTCATCTTTGGAGGCACCTCATACTAACCTCAAACTTCTTGTGAACAGCCGACATGTCAATGTGCCGTCCGATGTGGTCAATGAAGGTGAACACCGGATTCCAGGCGATGTGATCCCGCTCATACTGCATGAACAGCGTCATGTCAAAGGCCGTTGCAAAGCTCAGGTCTCCAGCATACGCTAAGTTCCATGCGTCGTGCAGAAGTTTGGCCCTAAGGAGTTCAACCTTTCAGTTAAAGGAAACGAATAAATTGTCTTCTACCTTGTGTAAATGGGTATCTTCGTTCTTCCGTCCTCGGTTTGAAGAAATTTTGCCAGCAAGTCCCAGTTCCTCTCGTCGTAGTTCACTGGGAAAGGTCCAATTTCCTCCGGGTTGACAATGATAAACTTATCCTTCTCCGGCAAACCTGTCAGAACAATCTCTCTAGTCTTCTCCATCCACGTGTGCGGAGTGGTGTTGTTGAAGTTAAGGTTATTCTGCGTGACCAGCACAAGAGGTATCCACCAGAGCATCTTGTCCTGTTCCGGGACGTCGTGTGGTCGTTCCCGCAGGTACACCTTCTGCTGCACCTTGGCTGTGCCGTCTTCGTAGTTCCGCTCAATCTGAACGACTGGCAGCCGATCCTTAGTTATCCACGATCCAGCGATTTCATTTATGGCATACTTTGGGTCCAAAGTATGGTCCTCGTGCGCTTGCTTGGTAAGGGCATCCCACAAGTCGTCGCCGAAGAACGTGCTGAAGTGTCGGTCTGCGATGAACTTCCGAATGCCCGTCTTGAAGGTTTCACTGCTCAGGGTGTAGTTTAGCATGCGCATCACAAGTTCTGTCTTAAATGAGGTGGTTTCCTGCTTCATTCCGGTGATGCGTGAGTGCGGGTATCTCTTGCTGAACTCATAGTACAGAGAGTAGAGGACAGTCATCGGGTACTTGCCGTTGAATTCAAGGCCGTTGTCGATCTGTTCCGGAGAGAAAATGAGTCTTGCGGTGACACGTGAAAAATATGACTTACATCGATGACGGTGTATGATGCCAGGAAGCTGGCCAATGCCTTATTGACGTGTGCGTCACTCCACCAGTACGGTGTAACCCACGAGCCTAGCCACTGGTATATGATCTCCTGGGACAGTCCGTAGTAGCCTTTCTTTAGAAGTTCGGATTCTCTAGAAGAAGATCGATTAGATGGGATGTTTCACAGATTTTCGCACTACTGCTAGGTACTTGAACATAAGGACACCCCAGTTGTCTGCTGGTCGTACAGATGCCAGTCCAGGGATGGCTATCACATCGATCTTGCTCAACGGCACCGAGACATTGAAGTAGGCTTCTAGGCGGTCGTAAACTGTGATTAATTTGGTGTAAATTTCCTGCAAAATTACAAACATTTAGGGAATATAAAATACAGGCGCAGAATCACTTTTGCCAATCGCTGTTTCTTTGGGCTCAAGAGGCAATTGAGTAATAAAGCCCTCTCTCGAAAGACTAAGCTTGCTTTATATAACACCTTAATCATCTCAGTCCTACTTTATGGCGCGGAAACTTGGACACTACTAAAAGCGGATGAGGATGCCCTTCGTCTCTTCGAGAGAAAAGTTCTGCGTGCGATTTTTGGTTCTGTTTGCGTTGATGGCATCTGGAGGAGAAGATTCAACCACGAACTGTATGGGCTGTACGTCGGCATGAGCCTAGTCAAGCGTCTACGGATACAACGCTTAAGATGGCTAGGCCATGTAGAGCGTATGGACACCACTGCTCCGGCCCGAAAAGTCTTCGAATCTGAGCCATTGGGACAACGCAACAGAGGACGGCCCAGGATAAGGTGGCGCACACAAGTGGAGAAGGTCCTCAACCAACTTGGAGTGCGCAACTGGCGGCAGCTTGCGAAAGATCGTGCTGGCTGGAAAGGGGTGTTGGTTGAAGCCCAGGTCCACCCCGGACTGTAGCGCCACAAGAAGAAGAAGAAGAAGAAGAAGAAGAAGAAGAAGAAGAAAATACAGACGCTGGCATTACTTTAAGTACGAGATGACTGGATTCAAAAACGGGTTTCAAAAGACAAAATCTAAATGTGAAATGAAGGCGTTTAAGTATCGTTACTGATCTGTTTAACGAGGCATGAAGGCAACCTGGGGCCAGATTTAGCTTCTTTACGAAAGTCATCCATTTGTGTAGGATGGCGATAGAATACTCCTGCAGCTGCATCTCGGTCAAATGAAAGTTTAAGAAGCCCCATCAAGTATTTTTTTATTTAATTATATTGGATTATTCATATTTCGGCTTCGAAAGTAAATCTTAATAAAATGCACACAGTGATACATATTTGATGAAATTTGTATTTTTTTATAAACTCTGAACTTGTAATGAAGTGTAGAAAAACGACATCACCCATGAACAAAGTTTCGGCGCAAGTGGTTCTCTTTAAGCAAACAACTCTTTCGCATACTTCGCGTCGTGTCTCCGCCATTACTTGGGTGATGTTGGTTTTTGAGGTATCTAGAGTTCAGAGATTTTTCGCATAAGCCCGTTCTATTGTCGTTGCTTAACAGAAACATATCGAACGTTGTCATATAAAATAATCTTCTTGACTATTTGAAGTCCTCAAAACGCTACCAAGAAACTCCTCTTTCTGTTTTCCAGTCTTGTTGGAACTACATATCGTCTAGATCATAATCTTAAATTGCAGGCCAAAAAAAGCCGGTCATCATTCTGACAATATTGTTTTCAATTCATAGTTACCGTCCGCCCAATGGGATCGTCGAAGAAAAACGGACCAATGACAATTACATCTTTCAACCATAGAGCACGCTAACCATGACACAGGATGTTAATCGAAAATTCGGTATTTTTTGTCTGCTTTTTCAAGATCCAAGAAGGGCGTTGTAAATCATCAGCTGGCTTCAATTCCTGCCTAAGTTAAACCTTATAAGGATTATGCAGCCAATCAAAAATGGGAAAACATCACTGTGCGGTGTAAGAAACGTTAATTTGTTTATAAATTCGGATTATCAGCAACACTTGAACTTACAGCAATATTTTCGACGATTCAATGGTCTTAAACTGTTAGTAAAGCTTCCATTCTCTTCAAATTTTTTAATAATTTTATCAAACGCTAGCGCTACCAACTTGAAATCACGAAATGAATTACGCTTACTTTGCTTTCATAAGTTGCGCGTGATAAAAGGGACTTCAAGTATCCGTAAGTGACCAGGTCACAGCATCGGCACATATTTTTTAGCTACTATCTTTTTGGCAACACTGGTTTAAACAGCTGACGCACGTTTCGTGTTTTGTTTCACAGTCAAGCATCTTCAGTTTGGTCTATAATTTAACCATGAATCGTCTTATAAACGAACAACGCTTGCAAAAATTATTGAATTTTATTATCAAAATGCGTCCTCTGTTAAGAAAGTTCATCGCGCGCCATTTCCATTTTATGGTCAGTTCATTTTTGGCTCAATGGGTACGTAAATAAGCAGAATTGTCGATTTTGGAGTGCATATCAGCCAGAAGCATTGCAAGAGCTACCAATGCATCCAGAAAAGTCACAGTTTGGTGCCGTTTATGGGCTGGTGGCATCATTGGACCATACTTCTTCAAAGATGATGCGAATCGTAACGTAACTGTGAATGGTGAGCGCTAACGTAGAATGAAATCTAACTTTTTTTGCCCAATATGCAAGAGCTTGACTTGCATGACTTGTGGTTTCAACAAGACGGTGCCACAGACCACACAGCACACCCAACAATGGACTTATTGAGAGGCGAGTTCGGTAAACATTTTATTTCTCGTTCGGGACCGATCAATTGGCCGCCTAGATAGTGCGATTTAACGCCCTTAGACTATTTTTTGTGGGGCTATATTATAGCTCATGTCTATTCAGACAAGCCCGTTTCAATTGACGCATTGAGGCACATTGAAGTATTTATTCGTGAGATACCAGCCGAAATGTTAGAAAGAGCATGCCAAAATTGGACTAAGCGGTTGGACCATTTGAGATGCAGTCAAGATTTCATGTATTTTTCTGAATTTTGGGTTTGTTTTTTTTTTTGAAAAACTTTTCTATAGCTTTGAAAATATCACCCTTTTTAATCGGATTAGAGGAAGAGAAGGTACCGATGTACGTTGGTCTTAAATGCTTTGTGGATTGTAAATATAAAGTTGGGAATAGTATTATATATTGGTGTGATATGGCTAAACAACGAGTTTTTAAGGTAATTGTAAATGGTTTTCCGATAAGGACTTGACAAAATTTTGTTTCAATAATTCTTAAACCATTTGTGATATTCCATAAATTTTACTGCAGGACATGTAGAAACTCGATCAATGACGCATATTTTGCCTATTGACGAACGCATTGAGCCGAAAATGAGCTTCGTCACTTCGATGATTTTACGATGAATTTTATCATTTTGGGCCATCTTCTCCTCAACCCAATCGGAGAACGTACGTCGCTTCAAATGGTCGGTCGGCTTCAGTTCTTGAATCGGCTTGATCTTGTATGGGTGTACACCTACTTACGCGAAATACACTATAATATCGTCTAGGTGATGCTTAATTCTAATTTGACTAATTTCGATCGTTTGTCACGGACGCCTGAACGGCAGCGACATTTCAGACATTTCCGAAAATTGGAGTTAAGGCTCAAAAAGTTGCTTTTACCGGCTACGAATTTCGCTAGTAAATTTGTTTAATTTGCAGACGTTACAGAGCACCTTGAAAATGTTGTGTTCACTGAATAAATTGGCAGTTTGATGATTAGTGGAAAACTGTATAAGGTGAACTGATTGGCATTCTGAGCGAAGCATGTATTGAGTTTTTGAAGTGGATGCATTCAAACTGCTTATTCATTTGGGTTTATTTGTTTTTTTAATTTCGTTAAAGAAAAAAGCGGCGTGTTCTTGAACAGTCAGTTTACCGAATCATGACTTTATTTTTATTTTTTCCGCTCCTTTTTTCATTTTGTCACCTGAATAAAGGGCTATGAATATTTTTTGGCACATCGAAAGGTTTCTGTCTTGGGAAACGAAACCGAAAAAAATTCGAATCTTGAGAGCTATCTCAAACAGTATGTTCTACTTCAATCCACAACTGAACGTAAACCTTTCATCCCCAATGTACCCAAACCTCGTCTAGAAATAACCTGGCAGCTGCCAAACCTACCAAACACAACTCCCAAAGTGTCTTTACAATCACCCAGTTAATCGAATAATTACCGAGCAAACATTTTCCACGTTAATGACCAAATCGATGAAAACAAAAACTACTCGCACTTGATTGAGTTCCTAATTGATGCCTCAGACCTGGTTTCGCATGCAATACCCTACTCCAGTTCCAGCTAGAAGCCATCGCTTGAGCTGACTGCGGACAGCAATGCCTCAAACATACGCCAGTCGTGTCGATTGGCAATCACTCTCGAGTCGCTTCGCACGTAAGTGGTTCGGCTGAATTTTCGCGTCACACGGTGATCGCGAGTCGCGTAGGCGCAACCACTGCCACCCGGCTGCTGCTCCCCAATTGAGGAAAGATAAACAATGTGTCGGGCATGCCTCAAGTGCTCCTCTCTTGAGATCAATCACAGATCGAGTGGAGATGTTGAAACAATCGACTTCGAGAGAGACGGGGCGTTCAGTGCGGAGCTCAATTAAGCCCCGTGGAACCATGGCAATGGCTGGTGTTTACATTTAGCTGCGTCCGCCAACAAGGTTATCCATTACTCTTGTGGTTTGTGGTCGCACTTGGCTGGTTGGCATTACTATTTCCGTTTCAGTCCCCCTCCGTGGGGACGGGTAAATTGATACACTTTTACTTTTCCCTTTCTCTCTCTCTCGGCCCGTCTGTACGTACCTGGAGTTCGTGGTGGATCTCGGGACGCGCCCAGATGTTTATTGCTGGCCGCCTGTCCTCCGGAAGCGGTGCGTTTGGAGACAGCTTCGCCAGCTGCGATATAACGAAGCCAAATGTGAATGACGACATCGCTGGTGTGGTCTCGAAGTGATCGAACACGTAGTTGTTGCCTCTAGAAAGGAGAGAGAGGACCTAGAGTGTTGGGTTTCAGCTATGGCGGAAACATGTCCGCGTCGTGGCGCAGCTGTGATGCGGCACGCACCTCCTCGTTACTTACGTTTCGTTCGAGATGATCGGAAGCGTGTTGAACAGCGTGGTGTAAGTGCTCGGGCGGGCGATGGTAACCGTATAGGGCACCTGCAAAATAAAAATAAAACACACACTGATTAGCATTCGCAGCATGCCACCAGTCTTCACCTTAAATCCAGGCTCGTCGAAGCACGGAAACAGTCTCCTAGCGTTGTGCGGCCTCATGTACGTCGCCAAGTACTGCTTTTTCTGGCCATCTCCGTCTGTGTAGCTGCCCTTAAACAGACCTTCAGTGCTCTCCCAGATCTCCCCGTTGAAGGACATCTCCAGCTCGCACTGTGTCCCCTGCGGAATCGCCTCCTTGAGGTAGATGACGTACACCGTCTTCTTTGGCAGCCTATCGGCCCGCTGAATGGCAACGTCCTCATACTCGATGGCATCCTCGGCACCCCTTCAATGAGACGAAATTTATTTCTGACAGATTTACAAGTCCACAGCTCGCCAATGCCCACAACAGTTTTCGAATATTTACTCTGTTCTTCGCTTGATTTTGCGCAGTTTGATATCCCTCTCGTAGATGTTGAGGTCGTAGTGCGCATGCAGAGAGATCTTGCGCGTCTCCTCGTTCCAGCTCAGGTTCATGCGGATGCTGCCGGTGAAACTGCTCTCCTCTAGGTTTGGCCACAGTCTTAGCACATACGAGGTGGGTATCACATCTTTCGAGAGACGGGCGTCTGGTATGAGCGCATGTGACGCAGAAAGGTCAATGCTGCGTTTTTGTCTTATCTAAAGGAAAGCAGGGGTAGTGACTTATGTCAGAACTGCCTCGAGTGGTACTCACGTCAACAATGTATCCGTTGCAGAGAGATAGTATTGTTCCCAAGAGCAGGAACGATATGATCGAGTTCATCGCTCCTGCAGGTGCTCTGAAAGAGAAAAGAGTGAACATATTTGCGGTTCGTTAATTTATTTTTAGAAGAGAAATGTTTACACTAGAAAGAGACAGTAAACAAATTCTGTGCAAACAGGCATGTAAAGTACAACTTTGTTGCAAACTACCCCCGAAAGGGGAGGTGAGTATTTTGCATTTGACTGCAAGTTTGTACCTCTCTTAGCCAATGTTACACAGAATTCGATGCAAACTTGAAAAAGCTACCGTTGATACAATGAGCTCACTGATATTCTTTTGGCAATGTTTATGAAACATATTTTTGCATTCAATAAACACTTAGTATTCACTAAGCTAATATTAAAATAGATGTAACTGACGTAGTCAATGTAAGGATGTTTTAGCTAGAGCAAGTCTTTCACTCGACCATAGATGGTTACGTTTTCAGTATTTTTCAATTACATGTTATATAGGCACCCGTCTCTATGTGGAGATTCTGGTATTACATATACTGCTATCAAATAGGATAATGTAAGAAAAATCTATGATTTCGTCAATAGGGAGAGAGAGAGAAACATTGTAAAAGACAAATATTGGCATTCCTACCAAACTCGTCAAATTGTGTAGGATGACGATGGACAACTCTCGCTGCTCCGTCAAGGTCGGGAACGAACTCACCGAGACCTTCAACGTCAAAAAATGTTTTAGACAAGGCGACGCACTGTCATGTGACTTCTTTAACATCATCCTTGAGAAGATCGTGCGTAACCCACAAGTCATCACCAGAGGCACAATCTTCCAAAAGTCTGTTAAATTGCTAGCTTACGCTGATGAAATTGACGTGATTGGACGAACACGGCGAGCCGGCAATGAGGCGTTTGCTGGCATTGAAGCAGAAGCGGCTAAAATGAGCCTAGTGGTTAATGAGGGAAAAACGAAGTACATGCTATCACCAAAGAAGGACGCACAACATCGACGTTTCGGACAGAGCGTCACAGAAGGAAGCAGAAACTTCGATGTAGTCAAGGACTTCGTCTTCCTCGGCTCCGCGGTAAATAGGGACAATAACACCAGTACCGAAATCAAATGCAGAATCACTCTTGCCAATCGCTGTTTCTTTGTGGTCAAGAGGCAACTCAGTGACAAATCTCTTTCTCGAAGGACTAAACTTGCTTTATATGCCACCTTGATCATCCCAGTTCGCGTTGATGACATCTGGAGGAGAAGATTTAACGACGAACTCTATGGGCTGTACAGCGACATGTGCCTAATCAAGTGTCTTCGGATACAACGCTTAAGCTGGCTAGGCCATGTAGAGCGTATGCACACCACTGCTCCGGCCCGAAAAGTTCGAATCTGAGGCATTGGGACAACGCAACAGAGGACGGCCTAGACTAAGGTGGCGCACACAAGTGGAGAAGGACTTCAACCAACTTGGAGTGCGCAACTGGCGAAAGATCGTGCTGGCTGGAGAGTTAGTTGAGGCCCAGACCCACCCCGAACTGTAGCGCCACAAGAAATATTGGCTGTCTTCGTTGAGTGCTACGGTTGCTCTGTCCGTACAATATGTTCAGCCGTGAGAGTACTTCTGAGCAGCATTTGGCTCTGTTTAGGCAAAATCCAAAAATTTGTCTGTGCCGTTTCGTAACCGTCAATTTAACATGATTCGACTATTTTACACAAGCGACCATGAAGCAGTCGAAACAGTGGAAGGCAAACACACTTCTACCGGTCGAATAGGTGATGGTCACCGAGTTCTAGTATTCACAAGGTGATCTACATCGACTACTTGGAAAGGAAAGAAACGGTCACAGGACGCTACAAATAGATAAATAAATTGGGTGACATTACATCCTACAATTGACCAGGGTCATGTTTGGTTCAGCAACCACTCTTGTTGTGCCTCCTATTGTTCTTTCATTAATATAGGAGACCTACCATTATAGCCAACTCTAAGCGATGATGGTGCCATGAAAAAGTTTGAGATGAACACAACGGAAATCGTACCTTGGACCTGTGGCATGTGAATCGATGCACTAACCTACAACGCAATGGCAGCCGCTACAAAGTCGCAGTGCTATACTATGCGGAACTATTTGGTCGACTTGACGCCGAATTGCAGAAAGTTGTCCCTTTTTGCGAAAAAACCTGTTCTGTCACCGAGTGCGCAACAAATGAATTGCGTTGCGCAAGCGCGCAGCTGAGTTGGAGAAACAAATGTAGCTGACACGTGCACAACCAATGGACATCTGTATTTTGCGTTCATCGCCTCGAATGGCATACACTAGCAGCCAATTTAGATAAAGAAAATCTGTAGAGTAAGCAATATTAAGCTTAAGAAGTCACAAGAAATAAAGGGCAGAGTTGTTCATTCATTCAATTAATATTCAACTTAACAAAAAGTCACTCATCAGACCGAAATTTGGGTCGAATGGGTGGGTTATCACAGCCATGCATTCCGACGTTGTAGACCTCTAGACAGTGTTGGTTGCTTTTATAGGTAAAGTTCATATTGAAACGCATTCCTACTCTCACACAAGTTTGGAGAATAGTTTGAATGTTGCTCTAGTCTTGGCCAACCTGTTGTAGCGTCTGTTTAACCTAAGTTGACCTCTTTTCTTGTCTACTTGTCTTAAATCCCAACAGTTCCCTGAATCTCATTAAAAAACGCGATTTAGAGCTTCCTAAGGAAAGCATATGCTATAGCCCAGAATATTTAGCAATTTTCACAACTTAACGTTGTAAACCAAGACGCTCACTCAAAATATATTCTACGTGATAGTAAAAGCATTCCTATCCAAAAAGGACAGCCCTTCTATAATTATCCAATTGTGACATGTCAAGGAACTTCTAAGAGAAAAAAAAATCAGACGTCAGACGAATAAAAACAACAATCGCTCGAATGTCAAATCTTCTCTCTGCTTAGTGCTGTTTTACCGTGAATGCCGGATACAATTTGGCCTTCCCTCGCATACGATGTACTCGTACATCGTGGATTTTGTTGTTCCATTCGATTCCCTGCTAAATAAATAAATACCACACAATCCTCCACATCCAGTTCGTTTACCAGCCAAAACACGCACCAAAACAAGGGGAAACCGCAAAAAACCCCGAGACTCGATTGCAACTTTGTTTTCTTTCGAATTTAACGTGCTATTTGTTTCTCGGAAAATCAACACCGGTGGCAGACCGCTGGTCTTTTCCAATCATCATTTCTCGTGCACAGCACCGGCCTGCCATTGATTAGCTCATAATCACTCAAATCCCATCAGTGACGCTCAGTCAAGCACTGACGTCCGCCAAAAAAACGGCAAAAGCGACATGGCTAATTCGAAGAAGCACCGTCTCCCTCCACTAACAAGCCTATCAATTGACCGTATCGCTGGTGTATCTCAGCTGGCGAATCTCCGGCGATTCTGCTATAGCATCAGATGCCAATCTTATTTTAGGGCCATTCTCTTCGAGTGTCGGAATGAAAAAACAAACAAATCGATAACTTACAGGTTAATCGATGCGCGTATCTTGCGAATTGTTTTGTTATTTTTTTCTGTTTTGTATGCGTGTGTGGGGGGGCATGTGTTGTGTATGTATGCCAAGTCCAAACGAAGATATTTGCCGTACGTTTATTTTCGGGTCATGTGTATAGAAATGAATTTCGGGTAAGAAAAGTGGGAAGACGACAGCATTGCCAAATTTTCATTATTCTAAACGAAAATGCATGTTGTATGGTGAACACGATGTACCTGAAAGTTTCGATTGGTCACCGCGTGACGTCATCTCATTTATTTTGTTGTAGTTTTGAAGCCAGACAAAATCTTTTTTTTTCCAAATGCGAAACATTTCATACAAATTCTCAGCTAGTCTACCATAAAGATTTTAGTTGATACATGTAGATGTATGTATATGGTGTGGCAGGGTTGAGGTTAAGATTCCAAACTCTAATCCAATATCCCGAAATGTCTAAAATTCCAAAAGACCAGAATCAGGAAAGATGCATTGATAATGGAGTAGGTATGAAAGGGCTATGCGGCTCTCTAAAACCGCCCTGATTCCGTCTTTCTGGAATCTGGAATAGGTTCTAAATTCGAAGAATGACAACTTCTTCCATACATATTTTGAACCGAACTGGAATCGGAATGTTGGGCGTTTCAGAATTTTTTTAGCTTTTCTTTTTGTTTTGGAGTTTTTTACATTTTCCGGGTTCGGATTTCGGAACTCAGTCCATTTCCCTGTGTGGACAAAACAAAATTAAAAACCGATTTAAACATTTTTCTGAACCCGACAAATATTCCATTTTTTTTGCTCCAACTCCGGCCCTAATCCGCATCGTCGTCCCTGTGCGAACTCAAAAAAGTTCTCGATATCACATACTCTTGGCACAGAGAACATAATCCCTAGTTTTTCCATTACATCCACGGCCAGAGAATCTATTAGAGTGAAGTCACATTGCCTCCTAGGAATCGATATAGCCTGTTAGCTCCTTTAGACTGACACTCGTCGGGCTTTCTCGTGCCCAATGACACAGTGTGTGTGTGTTACTCCGAGTGCTTGGGTGACATCATTTTTACAAAGTTCCATGATTCTTACGAGATCCTGACCTGTTCTTGTTAACATTAGTTGTTAAGAGTTAATTCCTACCGACAAAATTCGATCGTGAATAAAACGTTTGTATATTCCTTACAGCATGAGCGAAATGTATTTGTTAATAATACTGTCGATCATTGACAGAAGAAGATGCTGCGCTTCTGCCCAGTGAGGTGAACATTTTGCGCGGATGGAGCTAGCACTTTTCGGAGCTGTTTAATCCCGAACAGGGCACTGAAGATTACACAACTGTTACCTTAAGGGGGACGGAGAATAGTCGAACGGTGAAAGAAGTCAATTTATCGGTTGAATTGCGAAAAGTTGGCAAGTCCATCCCGGTGTGGATGAAATTCGGCCTGATATGCTTTATGCCATGGGTAACGATGGAGTTTTGTGGCTCTCTAGTGCCATTAAGGTGACCTGGGAATACTGAGAGAAACTCGGCGATTAGCAGACTGGAGTGATAGTTCCTCTTTTTAAAAAAGGGGTCAAGGAAGGCTGCTCCCGGAACAGGGACATATTTCTTTCAAGTCTCCTCGGTAAGGTCTATGCTAAGGTATTAAAGGCCCGTTCTAGAGCTATGGTTGAGTCCAGGTTGTAGGATGAACACTGCGGTTTTTGGTCGCAGCAGAAGTGCAAGTGATCAGCTTTTCACTCTGAGAATGATACTTAAGATTGGCAGGAAACCTATCTACAGTTGTTTTGTAGACTTGGAAAAGGTATACCACCGCGTGTCTCGAGGTAAACACTGAAGTGACCTATAGGAGTATAGGATTGATGGTCTCCTGTAAAGTGCCACTCGACTTTTTTAACACCAACTGTGGACTGTGGACTGGACTTTACATTGTGAAAATCGTCCTTGACGGAACTCCAGTTCTTGCTCGATCGTATGTATGGATGCTGGAATTAAGGAGAACGTGGACATGTCCGAAGTTATGGTTCTTTCCAAAACGGACTCCCAATGCACTCTATATGTTAGTGGATTCCCTTTGAAACAGGCGGAGTAGTTTGACTATCTTGCGATCCTTTTAACGAGTGATGGGAGAAGTAACTCTGAGCTTTCTTGTACGACTGGCCAGCCTGGATCAATTTCGAAACAGCTTTGTGCATCAGTAATAAGGAAGGCCGTGCTTGATGGCAAGGCCAATTTATTGGCTTTTAACTCTTCTCTATGCTCGTGAAATTTGTATAATGACCGAAATAATAGGGTCGCGAATAGAAGCTGCTGAGATGATATTTCTCAGTGCCGTTGATGGCGTTACTCGCCGCGATAAACTGAAAAATCCGACGGTACCGGGGAAAAGCAATGCTGAACAGCTACATCTTCGGACGGAAAGGGCTTTATTTCGTAGGTTTAGCGACGTATTACAGTTCTCCCTTTTATCACGCCTTCCGAGGCGTGCCTTTTTTTCAATGCGCCACCACAGTTCTTCAATGATTTCCAAACACTCGTTGCTTACACATTGACGCCCTGATCCTTGAGACATTTGCTAATAAATAAATTTCTGATGCTCCAATCCAATCAGTAATTCCTACAGTGTAGACATTAGCAAGTGTAGAGCAGCAAGTCGGCATATTTTGTGTTCAAAACACGCAACCTAGCAATGAATCTCGAGGCGTATAAATACAACATCGAAACTTCCTGGTAGAGCACTATCCACCCAGTTAAAAGCATACGCGATCAGCAACCCTCGTTCTACCTTATTTACTTTGCAGAGATAACAATATGAACACATGTGAGCTTGTGTGGCTTAAAAATCAATTATCTAAAAGCTTCTTTACACCCTGTCCAAAATGTTACCATCGCACGTAATCCCAAGAGCACTTCAAACACGCGGCATCTGCAAACATCTGGCAACACCACGCTATCATCAATCAATCGTTCCTCGGAGTGCATCGCGAACGTCAACGTCGCAGTGTGAATGTGCATAAAATAGTTAATTCGGGTGGCATTTAGACGTCGCTTCGCACATCTCCGCGTCTTGTCAAAATAAACAAAAGAGACTTTTATTCCGCGAAAATATTATCGCGAAAATGCATAATTTATGAGAAAATATCTGGCGGATGGCGCACAGACTTCGCACGGTCAGGAATCCCCTGCGATCGAGCGCCAACACAAACGCGTCGCTTCAACGACGACATCCACGTCGACGCTAACCAAACCACCCCCCTGGCCGGCAAAATAAATGTTTACATTATGCACATGTGGTGTGTGCACAAGTGTATCATGATCGAGGTATGCGCAATGTGCCCACAGCCCCATCGCGTCCTCCGTTGGAGGTGGAGAAAGAATTAAGTAATCAGACGCGATCAGTGGTCAGCAGGTGCGTCGGGAATTAATTTGCCCACCAATAGTATGTTTTACGATTGCTGCCAGTGGCCAGTGTCAAGACAGCGATCGCCCCCTCTCTTTGGACCGGGACTTGTTGGCGGCGCGAACATCTGTACACAATTATGAGTCGCTTTTGAATCGATAAACACACAATATTCGATTAGTGGCCGGAGAGTCTTGCGGAATGCCAAGCACTTCTCGGCGAGTAGTAAACTTGACGAAAGTGTAGGCCAGCCAGTGCCAGACGGGCGCGGCTGTTTTCATAGAGCAGTTGAAATCAATACGCACGCAAGACCCGATTGCGAGGGTCTGGAGTCAAGTTTCCAGGAATGAGCTAATGCCCGGAACGAAACGACAGGTGCAGCTCTGCTTATTTTTATGCCAAAACCCAGCCGCGCCTGATAAGAGCACCTCCAGATAATGGGAGATATGATTCACCCAAAATGTGTCTGACAGACACAAGGAAACACATTTTTCGAGCACACAACTGGTGAGTAAGCTCTTTGCCAAACATCACGTAGAGCGTCTTTGTGGATTCTTCCGCAGCCACTCGCGTGGTGCGTGCTACTGTTTGGACACGAATGAAAGTACTTACAGATTTATGCCGACTGGGAGGGGAGTTGTAAGAAGCTTTTCATTAACTCGGTGGTGTAGGATTTGTTTGTGATGATGGGGGGAAATAAAAATTCTTTTCCTTCAGTTCTTTATTTTTGCTGGAATTCGAAGCGAGATCGACTGTGGGAGGTCGACAAATAGACCACTGACTGTATGTTTTGTAAGGGAATGCGAAATGGAGTTCATTTTGAGTATTTTCATCCTCAACAAGTAGAATTGTAGAAAGAAAAACAATTCATATTTCGCCAACAGTGCAGAAAACGGTATTCTCTTAACAGATAGAGTCCAGATGTTACCACTTATATTTTACGCTTGTGATAAAGTAGGGTCAGGGCTTTACATGAAAGCCTTATTGATTAGTTTCAGTTTATTTTGGGTAAATTGTGTTTTCAGAAGAAGAATGCTGAATCAAGAAATTATCGAGTAGTATAGTGACATTCAACTGAGGCAATGACGGCCGTCTTGGTTAATCGACAATTGTGTCATTTTTAACTTAAAGGCTTGAGTTTTTTAGAATTGAGCTTGTTCTGTGATCTATTTGCTAACAGGATTTTCGTCGACTGCGCAGAGTTTTAACTTATTATGCAAGTGACTACTTAAACAATTACCGATACACACACACGCTGTCAGATAAATGCTGCAGCCCCTAATTTCCTCGGGTAATGAAACTGGATCAGAAAATATGGACAACATCATTTTAACGTAGTGTTGACTAATGTCTAATAAGTTGTATCCTCAAATGCTTCCAAAGCAGATTCTCAACCACAAAAATTAACAAGCGCGAGTGACACTCGCGCACCGAAGGTTTTAAGCGTTAAGCTTTTATTTATTATTTATTATTATTATTATTCATTTAATATTTATTTTTTCTTAGTGGCGCCCCCTGTATATCCCGGGACTTATAGAATGATGTGTTATATTGGTATTAAGACAAGAATCAATTAAAGCCTTCACTTAAAAGTACAAGATTCGTTTTTTGTTTTTTTTTTTTTGGATTTTGACAGCTCCATGTTTTGCAGTTAAGACCAGAATATTTTGATTTTTTCTTTTGTTTCGTAGTACTCGTATATGATATTTACAGTTTTTGAGTACGTTATAAGACTTTACATCTTAATTTTTCTCTTTTCAACACTTCCCCGCCAACAAACAGCTGTTTTGCGAACGCGATCAAGAACGATCAACTGGCAAAGATCTATATTTCTGGCCTCAAGAAATGTACACTCTAGTTGAGGTGGTTTTGGTAATCGTATGCTGTTTCAATGATATCTGCCGATTGGCATGCATTCTTACAGGACATTCACAATGAGGTGTTCCAGAGACTGGAGGCAATTGCTACAATAGGCAAAAAGCACTTCAAGATATACAGTACCTCACAAAATTGAGCATGCACCTATCATAACTTCATATTCGTGCTGTTTTAAGGCCGACCACTTTTTTGTTTTATTTTTTTGGTATACAATCATAACTGAATACATATCTTAAACATAAGTATGTATCTGCCAAATTCACAAACAGGCGACTCCTACCGGTACTTTTCGCATGAAAAAGGAAACAACCCCTGAATTCGACACACAAATTTGAGCATACAGATGTCATGTGTGCGTTATACACAAGCTTCGCAGAATCGATACATGCAAATTTGTTCAGGAATGAAGCAACAAATGTCGCTAATGATCATTTCTGTAGACGCTTTTGAACTGAAAACACCGATATAATCTTCGCTGTGCGAAAATATGGAAAACATGCGAAAACAGACTACTTTGTCAACGAGAATGCTCATAATTAAGCTATTTTGCTAGGGGAAGTCGATGCGAAAAATAGGGGAAACTGTATAGCGATCGCATGCAACGGTACAAAAAATAATAAACAATGTATGTGGTTAAGCAGCGCTATCTAGTGCCAAATGTCGAATAATTCCCGGTAATTAAGTCGACTGATTTCATGAATACTTGATACCCGATATGTCAAACCTTGATTATTTTTGATAACTTCATCACGTCTGTTGCTATGAAAAGTTAATTCATTGAAAACACGAAAGGAATTCTACTTCACATTGATAAATAGAGAACAAGGAATAGATTTGTGATAGACAGAAAGACTGCAGTAATTATTTTATTCGAAAAATGGAAATTTACAAGCTCGACACGTTGCCAACATGACTTACAACTTGCATTAAATCAACTGAACGAATGTCAGATTCAACAGGAGAATATGTACCTATGTATATTGCATTCACGTATAATCAAGCGGTGAACTGACAGTTAGGACAGAGAAACGTCCATACATAAATAACTTTACACAAGTTTGTCACGCTTCTTTGGGGTAATCGGCAAACCGGTAGCTAAGACAACAGTTTCTCTATTAAATCAGAGATCAATCGATGTTCAATACATAAGAGGGGATTCCATAATTATGAAACACCGTGCAAATGAGAATCTTTTAAGACAGACATCATCGAGAAGGCAGGAATATTTTTACTGTCGTTGGGCACTCAATTCACATACTTTAGGTTTTTGAAGAAAAATCCATTTAATTTTCAAAACATAAAAAAGCTGTGCTTCATATATAATAAATAATAATAATTGAATGGCACTACGGCCGCCCACAAGGAACCAGGGCTTAGCTTCTACAACAATTACTCGTGTTGTGCGTGCTACCTACAGATTTTTGCCGACTCCGAACGGCGAGATTTGAGAAACTTTTCATAGACAATTAGTAATCTTTGGTGCCCTGAAAAAATGCGAGGTGTCCCGTCCGGGAATCGAACATAGACTTTCTGCGTGGCGGTCGACGCTTTTACCACTACTACAGTAATACTGAATCTTATCAAAAACAAATTTTATTTTTGTTTCTAAGGCAACATTTCATTTTAAGGGAATGATAATCAATCTATATTTCGGCAGAGCCCACGTCCGAACCAGAACTTTCATCAATCTGCGAAATGAATGAAGGTAAGCATTAGGGAATTTTTTTTTATGAAGCATAGACACTTCAACAAAATTTTAAGACCGATCATTGCTTAAGTAAATCTATTTACCAAGTCTCCATCAAATACGCCAAATTAAATGTAGTTTATCTGCCACATCTTTTAAAGACGATTATTTTCACCTTCTTTTCAGACGCCAACAAACAAGTCGAGCATACAACTGAATTGCTTAACTGCTGACTTCCCATCTGTTGCCCGTCTCAAAGTACGCGCCAGATGATTTATAAAATCCAAATAATGGCAAGATCTAGATAGCTTTGCACAAGATCATTTCGTTGAAGGCGAGCGTTAAATTTACTGCTTAAAATAAGAGTTTTTAAGAAAGTAAGTTTGTCACGGAGACATTCCACTCATCCCCATTTGACGCCACACCTCATCGCTCTCGGAAGTAGTAAATCCCTCCTTATGCTAGTCATTTGCTTGTGCCTACGTATGTAGGATATTCGTCAATCGTGGTAATACTTTTGATAAGAATCGCATTTAGTAAGCAAACTTGACACTTGCTGTTGCGAAAGTGTGTCGTCAGACATGATTAAATTAAATCCAAAGAATTTGGAAAATCCGATAAAAATATGTTGATATGGAAATAGATAGTGCTGAACGTAAGTTTATATACAAATACATAAAATGGGTGACGCTGAAGCTCACAAGGAACCGGGGGCTTCTTTAATCAGCAACCACTTGCGTTAATCGTTCTTCTTATTTCATGGGTTAAGTTAAAGGGGAAAATACCAACTCACATTCCTACCTGAATATGAAGAAAATTTTTGTAAGTGGTGTTCAATTGAATTTAAGAAGTTTAAGCATCTCAGGGTCTCTTTCACGAATAATGAGAGGAGCAAAACTGAGCTTCCTTCTATGCTTGGAAATGCTGGAAAATTGTTTTAAATTTTTTAAAAATCATTCTCGATGTAGAAAATGCTTTTTTTAGGGCAGTTGCAACAAAAAAAATTTGAGCACCAAACGTAAGAAGATAATGCTCTTTCATATGAGAACGATTTTGTGTCAGTAGTTGGGTAGTTTTGGAAAATAAAACAAAATGAAGGATATTAATTATGTAAAAACACACTAAATTTCAAGTCACACAGACCACAGAATTAAACAGTTAGCGTATCATTGAGATCCACAATTTTTCATATTTAGAAAGTGTGTTGATGTTTGCTCGTTGGGGCGAAATTAATGCACTTAGAATAATTTGACACTCTTCTTATCTTGAGCTATCAACCCGGCGTGGTGACGAAAACACATCCGCTATAACGGAGAAGTCACATAAAGGGTGATTTTTTAGCTATTATACTTTTAGCAACACTGGTTTTAACAGCTGACACACGTTTCGAGTTTTGTTTCACTGTCAATCATCTTCAGTTTGGTCTATAATTTAACCATGAATCGTCTTACAAACGAACAACGCTTGCAAATTATTGAATTTTATTAACAAAATGCGTGCTCTGTTCTGTTCACCGCGCGCTTCTTCCATTTTATGGACAGTTTATCATTTTTGGCTCAATGGGTACGTAAATAAGCAGAATTGTCGATTTTGAAGTGAATATCAGCCAGAAGCATTGCAAGAGCTACCAATGCATCCAGAAAAAGTCCCAGTTTGGTGCGGTTTATTGGCTGGTGGCATCATTTGACCGTACTTCTTCAAATATGTAACGTAACTGTGAATGGTGAGTGCTACCGTGAGATGATATCCAACTTTTTTTTACTGAAAATGCAAGAGCTTGACTTGCATGACATGTGATGTGATGTGTGAACCGGTCACTTGGCCTTCACCCTTTAAACGCGTTATTTAGCTCCAATAAACTAAAGATTGTCAGAAAGGAATCTGTTTCATATTGCAGTTGGAACATAGAATAATTTTGTATAAGACTGTAAGACAGTTCTGGTGCAAAAGAATCATTCATCGTCTACGTCTTCACCTCCTTAGGATTGGACAGGGCGCTTATTTACCACTCGATTACATGACAGAAAGTCTGTGTCATTGCTACTGGGTAACGTTTTAATAACGTTGGAAAATTTGCTTTGTAGTGCAAACAGTTCGTTTTTTTAGAAATCTTAGCGTAATCCTGCACATACCACGACTGATGTGCTCAAGTTTTCAGCAAAAAGTTCGTGATACTGGTTATCGAGTGGCAAATGCTCATGATCCCCATCGTCGTGGAAATGTGACTGCTGTGGCGGAAAGGAGATTTAATTTACATAAGCTCGCTGCTGATTTTAAGCGATCAACATTTCACGCACCAGCTTGAGACTTTTTATTTTACAAAATTTTTACATTTGACTCAGCAAACGGAGGTGCGCGACAATAGGCGTCGTTATTATTTTTCAGTTTGGGCCTCGGAGGAGCTTGAATTGGACAACGATTTTCGACGAAAAATCATCTTTACTACCAAGGAGCATTTTTATATCAGCGGTCAATGCCAACGGCGGTCGACGATGGCACCATTCCACAATCCATAACAGTTTGGTGCAGATTGTGAAATGGTGCCATTAATGAGCCTTTTTTATTCAAGAATTTTACTGGGAACCACATTTAGGTCAACGGCAAGCGTTATAGAGCCATGCTACTGAAAGTAAAATTAAAGATTTAGATGGCTTGTGATTTATGTTGAAAAGAGTGTCATATACTCAGCCCAGACCACATTTTCCGTTCACCCAATTTCCAAATCGTGTTATTAGGCGCTTTAGCGCTTTCAATTGCCTGTCTCAGACATGCTATTCGACCTCTTTGGACATTGTTTGCGAAGAAGGACAGATATTATCACGAATAGAATTCAGTAAATAATAACATATTCGTGACCTACAGCCCAAAACAATTAAAAGGGTGTCTGGAATTTGGACAACACAATGCGTACTGCGAATCTCCCCGAAACAGTCACTTGCTCGACGTTGTATTTCTCAAATAATGGGAATATTTTTTCTTTCTATTTTATTAAAGCCATCATACATATTGAATTTTGAAAAAATAAACTTTTATTTGTTTCACCTCGTGGATGAACGTTTTTCTTGTTTTCATCGACTAACCTCTTAGATTTGTACGAAACTTATTGCAACTTGGATCGGAATGCTATGCTTGAAAACACCGAAGTGAGAAGTCAAGAAATGCCAGACCTAATCACGGATAACATAAATAATTGCCAAATGTGCGAAGCCACAACAATCGCAGCCAAATGTATGGTCACGGTTTCCGGAAGCGTCGCTGCGAACAATTAATCAACTCCGAAGACCGAAATCAAATCTCCATTCATTCCTGCTGGGAGGCAGTCTCACGACGATCGAACTAGACTGCAATCCATTCTCAAACCGGATTTAAAAGCGCTTCATTCAGTTCGATCGATGATCGACACGGTGAGCATAATAAATTGTGATCCAAAAATCGCGATCCATCTTTTGGCTACTGGCCGACGGCGATCCTCCTCCTCATATCTGTAAACTGATGTAATATCTAAATAAACACGAGAGGCTGCTCTTAGTCCATGCATAAATTATTGACACCCGAAAGTACGCATTGCCTCTGTACTGAACTGAAAGGGAGTCCATACAGATACACCGTGGTTGAATGTGATTCACAGCGTTTTCGATTAGATTCAGAAAAATCTCGGCGCAACTCGCGGCAGGTACACCTTGCGGAAAGGGTAAAGACCACCCCTCCGCGGCCCCACGCCACCCATGTCTCCTTCGCGGAGCTTTGTTTTCCTTCAATTGAAGCGAATAGGTAAATAATGATAAGAAATGAACGCCAAAGGCAATCCATCTGCGAGGCGAACGAGCATTCCAATAGAGACAGACGACTCGTACTTTCTGTCTGCACTATAGATAGTACCTACCTACACGCGGGCGGGCTGATCTCGGTGCGGATAATCATCATTTGTTTTCTGCTTCATTTGATCTCAAGCTTGTAATTAGAATTTTTCGCTCCGCGAGAGTCCCCAGGTACACACGCTCTCCCTCTCTGTGGGGTGTGCTCCTCTCTTTGCGACTCTCTGCGGTGATGCGATCGCGCCGATCTCACTGCTGTAGTTAGGTCGAGCACAGTTTTAATTATTCGACCTCAGACACTTAGTTCCGTGGTTTTATATCGTTAAGGTGTGTGCCGCTGGAGGTATCCGCGAAGTACGAAAATTCGGTATTGTTTCGCGATCGCTTCCCGGAAGATCACCGCGCCAGAGTGCCTGTGAAAATACTGTGTTGTGTGTGTACATTTGTGTTGCGTGCTTTTTTCTGCGCCTTGACGGTGCTTTGCGTTCAGTTTCGATGCGCAATCTTATCATGGAATGCCGTGGGATACTATTTGACTTGGTGACGCTGGTGATGCTGCTGCCGTTGTTGGTGGCGGGCGGCGGACGAGATCCCAGTGTATGTATTGTGTGGTGTGTTGTAGCCGCGATATCCGCTCTAATCTGTGTCTTCTTGTTCAGCTCCCATACAACGAATGCACGAAGGAGATAACCCTTCTGGGTGATCAGGTGTTTACATGGATCCATTCGAAGAGCAGCGAGACGGACTATGTGATCTCGGAGCCTGCGTGCTTGAGCGACAACGGCACTATCATTGTGAGAAAATGCGCGACTGTAGAGGGTGTGTGGGTGCCGACGGAGTCGCCAGCTTGCGATCACTCGCCAATGACGTTCGGCGAGAATTTTCGATGTCCCGAGGATCTGATTGAGATTCCGGTGCGTGGCAGTGGATCGCGGACATTGTGCGTGAAGATGTCCGACACGGCGGAGGAGTGGAGTGAGCAAATGTGCTACGGCTCGGACGGAAGTATTTTTGACTTAGACGCCGAAGAGCGTGAGGCGTTGTACGAGCACCTGCGATCACTGAGGACTGTCACGGGGTTTTGGATACCAGTTCAGCGGGCGGACAACAACAAGTACAACCCCTTGGTGTGGAAGCTTCCCGGTCATCGGTGGGGGGACGCATTTGACATGGTGGAGTACAACGAACTTTCCGACAAGAACTGCCTGATTGCGACCGTGACCCCAGTGCCCGTGTTCGAGATGAGCCATTGCGACGAGCGCTATCACGCGGTTTGCATGTTCAAGCGAAAAAACTTCGGCATCAAGTCTGTGTGTCCGAAGAACTACGGAGCGCTGAGCTATGCGCCGACTACCTGTTACGGCATCGAGTGGGACGTGGAGCCACATCAGGGCGCCAGACAGTTGAGCAGCGCCGAGTACTTTAGGAATCGCATTGGCATTGGCCAGATCCTCAGCATGATCGACTACGACGAAGACGAGTACTTTCTGCTGAATCCCACGCAGATTGACGGTGTGCGGTACAATGTCTTGATGAACATTCGGGAGCGGTTCAAGGTGGGCCTGGGCTATCGGTCGGTGCGGTACCTAGGCCAAGAGGTGATTGCGAGTGGGGCACGAGTTGAGATGTTTCTGAAGATTGATCAGCAGCTTGAAGGCCTGCTGTTGACTGTGTATAACCGGAATTCGATTTGGAGACTAGGTGACGATGACGACGATGACTATGGCATTAAGTGCTTCACCAACGCCGACTACGACGAGGTGCGAACGGTGAAGATCAAGGACTTGATCTGGGAAAACTCCGACCATTCAAAGGCAATGTTCGAGCTGAAGCTGTACGGTGACGGTCCCGGCTACTACTGGTGCGAAGCGCACACCGTCTTCAACTTCACCAAGGTGCAGACGACGAAGATCGTTGCGGCTAAGAAACAGAAAGGACACACGTACGCCGCCTTCTACGAGATGCCATGCGATGCGGAAAAATGCCAGCGAGTGCATGGGAATATGAAGATGTTCGGGCAGTTTGTCAAGACTTCACTACAGGATGCCGCAAGCGCCAATGACGAACAGTTCAAAGCTCTTAAAGTGCACAACGTTCGGGTGATGAATGTAGAGTACGTGAACGAGGACCTGAGCACCATCACACTTCTTTGTCACATTTCCGCGTCTCTAAAGCACTCCTCGGTGGACAACAGCGACGAGAACAGCAGTGAGGAGGACGACGAGGAGGAGGATAACCGCGGCATCAGACACGACACATCCATCCGCATGGAACTGCGGGATCTTCTGAGTGACCTAATGAAACTTATCAACCATAACACTTCATCGGTGAACAGCACTGAGTTCTGCTTTCCGGAACTCCTACCGGACAACCAGAACAATCAGTGGTCCACCGCCAGACTGGGGCAGACGTCGACGACAAGAGAACTTTGCCTGCAACCCACTGGACTACCAATAACGCGGAAGTGCGTGGGTGATTTCCTCTACGGTGCCGCCTGGGAGGAGGTCCAAAGTGATAAGATAACCTGCCTCCGTGACATCCCCGACAAGTATATCACGAAAAACCTCTTCAACATCGATCATTCGAAACTTTCAAAGAAAGAACCAGAACGGGCCATCAAAGACGTGAAGGCGATGATCAAGCAGAATGTGGACTCCCTGATCCCAGCCGATCTATTCTACCTGGGAAAGATTCTGCGCAGCATCTCCTCCGGCGTGAGTGCGTCGCGAAAAATCACAGCTAAGTCAGCGAATCAAACGGCAGGCATTAAGCGGCCTTCCTCAACGCCACCGATCGTGTTCAACGACACAAAAGCGGCCACAAGCGACATCGTAAGCATCTACAATTACCTAATGAAAGTCAATGTAGACACAATCAAACCCTCAATTAGATTAAATTCGACAAACATCCTGCTTGACGCATTCGAGCGCCTAATTGACGAGATCTCAACGACACCCGAGTTAGTGGGGACAAGCAGCACCGCCAACGCCACCATCACTGATCGCGTCAAGAGCAGCGGCACAGTGGCGAGCAATGATCTTAAAATCACGGCAAAGACCGGCGGGGATGAAATAATTGAAAGCATAAGCTACCGCGACGGGGTGGTGGTGAAAATAGCCCCCAAGCTGATCGTTTTCATCATAGATCCTAGTGTGGCCAATGTCACCGGAGTTGCGCTCTTCCAGGGGAAGAGCAAAACAAACTCTCACCGGGGCGCCTTTGAGGGGGATGTTTACAGGTTCCTGTATTCGAATCAGTCCGTCGAGGACCTCCTGGAAGAGGAGGGCCTTCAATTGGCCACCTTCGTGCCAGAGTCGCTACTGGCTCGCCTGGACGAGATCACCTTGCTGTCGAAGAACGTCACATCGGTGGACCTTCCTGATCCCCGGATTGTCATCAAGGTCTACACCAACGACAAGCTGTTCCAGGAGGACCGCGACATAATCGACAACAAGGTGTTCAGCAAGATCATCTCCATTTCGATACCGGGCCACGATCGGGACCTGCCAGAATTGCTTCCACTGATCTTGCGCACGCCCACACTGATGGGCGAGGACAACGACACTGAGACAAGCTGCCGCTACTGGGACTACAAGACGTGGGCCAATGACGGATTGGTGTTCCTGGGAAAGTCGGAACAGAACGAAGACAGCCTGGTCTGGTGCGGATGCTCCCATTTGACGCCGTTCGCCTACCTCATCGGGGGAACGTACAACCTCTCAGTGTCCTCGGACGTAGTGGTCATCACCGACATTCACCGGGAGGCGCTGGACATAATCACCCTACTGGGCTGCTCCCTCTCCCTGATCGGCATCGTTGGGATCTTCATTACCGCGATCACCTTCCAGTCTTGGCGGGAGAAAGCTTCGTCGAAAGTGCTACTCCAGCTGTCAGCGGCTATCGCGCTCCAAATGATTCTCTTCTGCTTCGTCAACACCGAGGACTACTCCATGCACCTCATCGAAATGGAAATCTTCTCGAGCTGCGTGGCTCTGGGCGCCTGCCTGCAGTACTCCGTCCTCGTGCAATTTTGCTGGATGATGATCATTGCGTACCTGCAGTTCAAGCGCTACGTCAAAGTTTTTGGCAATACCCGCCCGAAACGGTTCTTCATCAAGTCCTTCATCCTCGGCTGGGGCCTACCCCTTATCCCGGTGCTGCTCGTGGTCTTCCTCGACCGGCAGTCATACATTCCCCACGAGAGTTCCGGCTCGGCGATATGCTACCCGACCGGCAGGTCCCTATACTTGGGCATAGTCCTTCCGGTAGCCCTGGTGATCCTCGGCAACCTACTAATCTTCATCGCGGTGATCTACAACATCGTCCGCGGGCCGGATGGAGCGATTCGGCACATCGAGAAGAAAATGGCGATATCCCAGATCAGGCTATCGGTCCTGCTGTTCTTTTTGCTGGGCTTCACGTGGATCTTCGGCCTGCTGACAGCTATGAAGGCGGGCATCGTCTTCTCATACCTGTTCTGTCTGACTGCCACGATACAGGGCTTCGTCCTGTTCGTCTACTTCATAATCCTTGACCCGGTGACGCGGAACATGTGGACCGGCCACCTGCGACGGATGTGTGGCGTGAAGGAGGAGAAGTCCATCAAGGACTCCACCACCACCCTGTAGAGCCCTCTGGCGGACGGACAAAAGCAAATTCGTGTTTACATGCAATTTCTATACTTAACTCCTTGTGTGTGTATTTTTATTGTTCTCAAAGAATCTATGTATTTATTTATCCAATATACGATGAATCTCGGAGCACTTGGCTTTGTCACTTCACTTCACTGGGTGCGCGGCTGCTTGCTATGTGCTTCGGGTGAGCACAGACCGTACCGAACGCTGCGGGAAGACTGAAATGTTTCGTGGGTCGGGCTTTGCATCTTCGGGCTCTTTGGCAAATTATTGCGCCCGCTTCGGGGGTGAACGATTTGATTTAATCAACTGGCAGATTAACGGAGGGCTATTATCTAATTTAGCGTGATGAACGGGACAGGCAATTGGGAGCGAAGTGTACGATGCAGACTTGAGCTCACTGCGGAGCACCATAAGTGATTTGTGAGTTTGTAAGTGAGTGTGCGATGCAGTGGACGAAATGATTCTCGAAAAATGTGGTTGAATTTTTAATAGAAAGAGAGAGAGAGAGAGAGAATTTAATCAATCAAAAATATTTGCAACGAATGGGCAGACAAACAGGGAATTTGAAGACAAATTTCGCAGTTTTAGAAGAGACAAAAAATAATTTGTTGACATTGGTCAAAAACAAACAGTTGTGGTGACAATTATTCGCACGTCCTAGGACCTGCAACAAATTTTCTAACGGTAGTTAAAGGATATTCAAAACTTTTACATGCTGAGGGCTTAACTTTTCCAAAGTTCACAAACTCTGGTCTGGGATAGAATGTGTCCAATTTGGAAGCAACGAAGAGTGGCGGGTAAGTGGATGAATGCCAGCGTGAACTAACGTTTTACCTGAATGCGGGTTGGGTTTAGAATCTCGAAGTTTGAAATGTCAAGAGACCTTTTTTTTAAAAACGACTTAAGTCCCTTAAAACATCTTCGAGAAATATTTGTGAGAGCTTAGCACGATTTTCCCGAGAATAATAGTGAAAGAACACATGACACCGTTGCGCCTTGCCCCCAATCATTTTCTGACCTGTCCAGTGCGAAGAACCATATCATTCAAATTGGCGACTTAGAAAGATTGACAGCATGAAATTATTTTGAGGTAATTTTGAACCACTTTTGCGTACATTTCGAAAAGTATCTCGGTAATTACTTGAATAATTCTGATTTTGCGTTCCAGAGGGCCGAGATTAATCGCGTTAACACGATCTTTTGCATAGCACCACAAAAAAATCGATCGTTGCCAAATCGCATTATCCTGGTGACCATTTTACGTTACTAAAATGCGAAATTATTATGCGACTAAGTGTCAAATACTGGCGCTACCAACTTGAAACCACGAAATGAATGGCATCATTCCTAAATTTGAGTCCCAATTTAAATTAGTGCCTGAAACGCAACTAGATAGACCACATCCAGTACATAATGAAGAGACGACAGCAGCCTTATTTGGGAGTGTACACGAAGATGGTTATGATTTCGTCGTCGTTCTCAACAGCTTGTATTGATGTCCACTTGCCGTATTTTACGTGAAGATCTCGGCCTCAAACCGTACAAAATTCAACTTGTTACGTTGTTAAACAAAATTGCTGTACCAATATTTGACTGATGAGCAACAGAAGAGCTAAAACTACATCTATTAGACATAATAGTACGGTTAGGATTAGGGGCTGGTGGCATCAGTGGTCCATATTTCTTCAAAAATAAGGCAAATTATAATGTTACTGGCAATGATAGCAGTTATTGCGCTACGCTAACGGACTATTTGCTTCCTAAAATTTAAGTACATGATTATGGTTGCAACAATGTGAAGCTGCGAGCCATACAGTTCGTGCAACACTGGATTTATTAAGCAATCATTCTGGTGAACACTTAATTTCACATTTTGTTGAGGTAAACTGGCCGCATTGATCGTGCGATACCACACTTTTGAACTATTTGCTCTTGGGATATGTAAGGTCTTAGATCTTAGAAATGACCCCTTGGAAGCCAACATTACTCGTGTCACAAGATACCAGTCGAAAAAGTGGCACCACAATTGGACCACCTCAGGCGTAGTCTTGACCAAAATTTAAATGATATTATTTTCAAAAAGTAATCGAACTGTTCTTTTATGTGTTTTACTTTCCATTATTTTATGTATTTTGTTTACAATTAAAAATAAATGCCACAAAAATATTTACAATAGGACTAAAAATAAACTTGAATTCTTAAAAGATCACATTTTATACACTTTTTTCCCAAAATGGAAACTCTGGTGTTGAATTTCTAACACATTTTTGTAAATCCAACAATTTTCATAATTTAATGACAGTATTAAAGTCAATATAAATTCTGTGAATATTTAAGAAAGAAAATAGTTTTAGATCGATTTGGCCGATGGACCGATTTGGCATCTCGCTCCACACGGTTTAAGACTTTTCCTTTATTTACACTTAATGATGATTAAGGGCTAGATCTTATCAGACTGCTGGATATTTTTTTCAGAAGTACGGTACATAATTCACTGGGCTATTGCCGCGTGTTTTTCTTAGAAGCAAATAGGTCCAACTGATCTTCTTTCAGGAAAGAAAACAACTACCCCAGTATGATGTGATCAGTGTATCGACAAGAGCCTTTTTTTTTGAGCGATTGACAAATTGTGTGGGATCCAACGCGAACAAATTTTTATGACGGTCAATTGTCAAACATTCCGTTCGGTTGTTTCCGGAATAACAACTGATTTTAGACGACCTTCGTCTTGAAGTGAACAACGACCTCGATTGAATTCACCATACCATCGATAATCACTGGTCCTTGATGGAGCTTCATCGCCAAAAATTGAATTAAGTTCATTGATGCACTGTTGTTGAGTTAATCCACGACAAAAGTTGTAAAAAATAATTGCACGAAAATTTTCACGATTTAATTCCATTTTTTGGGCGAGATGAATCTTTTAAGTTACTGTAAGCAACACAAATAGCGCTCGTATGTCAAAACGTATAGCTATAACCTCAAAAATGTAGCTGATAGTTGCAAGTTTGCAACACTAGGGTTGCCCAATCCCGAAATATAAAAGACAACTTACGTATTAAATAAAATAACATAATTTGGGTAACACTACAGTTCACGAGGGCTCGGAGCCTGGCTTCTTAAAACACTCAACACCGCATTTTTTTCACGGCACCACTGCTTTCGAATTTTTGACAAAACTCAAAGAGTATCAATTGTCTATGAAAAGCTTTTCACATCTCGCCGTTTGAGATCGGCAAAAAACTGTAGGTTTCTTCTACTCGTGAGAGAACAGTAGCATGCACAACACGAGTAGTTTTTGTAGAAGCTAGGCCCTGGGTCCCTTGTGGGCTGTACTGCCACTCAATCATTGTTATTATAACAATCTTTTAATATATGTCTGTAATACCCAATTGTATCGTGAGTCCAAGAAACTAAGAGAAGACACATGCGTTTTGCCGCACATGTCTTCCCGGCATAACAGCTCTGAAACAAGTAATGGAGACGCTACTCAAACAAACATTTACATAACTACACAGATAATCTGGCAGCAATTAAAGCATTTGAATCAGCACATGTAACACCGAAACTGGTTTTAAATGGCTATATGTACATCTCTTACTAAGGTGTACGATTACTTACCATCTGAACCGATCCATTCCCGCAACTGTGAAGACGATTAATTATCTAAAGCATTTTAAAGCTTTAATGACTTTTCTAATGGCGTTATCAATTCGACGATCGTTCACGATAGTTACAGTGTTACAGTGAATAATTAGGCTTATTTCTGATGTGCGAAAGAAAAATGAATTTAAGCACAAATGAAACGTCTCGCATATGAGCTAATTTGATTCAGAGACTTCAGGGACTTCAAAGCGCAAAACTGATCCCAGTGCGGTTTGCTTACGTATAAACATTTTAAGACTACAACATGTTGGAGAGTTCTGTAGAGACAAAAAAAAATGATAATCGGAAGGTGAAAGGTTTGGGCTACATGGTGCATCCTTCAAATCTTCCCAACCATGCCCGGTTGATACAAAAATGAGTGTGAAACACAACACCTTTCCTGTTAGTCAACTCTGGCGATTGTAACTGATTGGCTTACTTCAGTCTTCTTAACTGTTTTTAATAGTGAATAGAACAAATTGTTTGACTATGTGGTAGAGGCTCATGATGAACAATTCACTTCTAACTCCTTCAGACACACCGACTTCATATACTTGATTTCAATTCCATCTCTGCCACCGTATGTGAAGCTTAATCTTTCTTCATCCGCCTTCTGTTTTTTTTTTTCTCATTATGTACATACGTGTCACCCTGAACGTTCGCTTCGGAAAAGGTTTTATTTCATTTTGGCAGTTTCTAAATGAAATACCAGTCCATTCGATTTTTCACTGTTAAATCATGTGGCACTAAAATTTCGATCTTCTTTGGGCATCAAACTTTGTTAAAAATTGTTTTTTGATGATTGCCTAACGTCCACATTGCTTATGTGCGCCTCTTGCACAGAATTTAATACATCCACTGTCAAAATTGGAGTCGAATGGGACTCGTGTTATTTCACCATTTACCGATATTAACAAAATTTCGGTTGTTGATTCTATTTTTCCTGTTTTTTCTTTTCCAATGGCGGATATCAAAAATTACCGGACCGCCTATGAAGGTCGCCCGAGATAGTTCAGAGGGACCAGCGGATGAAATATTGGTCATGAGACATACAGACCGAATGAAAAATTGCTCATCAGACATGATTGCCGTGTAAGCTGAACCCGAAAAACAAGTCAAACAATGAGACCCTTTCAGAGCAGTGTTTGGCGTTGTTTTAGCACAATCCGAAGGAGTCATTGCTTTCTTTCACTATCGTCGACGAAGTTTGGTACACCAACAGAAATTACGGAACAGTCGAAACAGTGGTCTTGGCCCTGCGAACGAGCTAAGAAGCAGGCGGATACTGTCGTTACGGCCTTCTTATTTTTCTTCTTCCTGTGGCGCTACATTCGGGGTCAACCTGGGCCTCAACCAACATGTCTCTCCAGCCAGCACGATCTTTCGCCAGCTGCACCAGTTGGTGCGCCACCTTAGTTTAGGCAGCGCTCTGTTGCGTTGTCCCAATGGCTCAGATTCGAAGACCTTTCGGGCTGGAGCAGTAGTATCCACACGCTCTACATGGCCTTGTCATCTTAAACGTTGATTCCGAAGACGTTTGACTAGGCGCATGTCGCCGTACAGCCCATACAGTTCGTGGTTAAATCTTCTCCTCTAGCTGTCATGAACGCATCAAAAATCAAACGCAAAACTTTTCTCTCGAAAAGGCTAAGGGCTTCCTCATCCGCTTTAAGTAAAGTCCAGGTTTCCGTGCCATAGAGTAGGACTTGGATGATCAAGGTGTTATAAAAAGCAAGATTAGTCCTTCGACAGATGGGTTTATTACTCAATTGCCTCTTGAGCCCAAGGAAACAGCGACTGGCAAGAGTGGTTCTGCGTTTGATTTCCGTACTGGTGTTGTTGTCCCTATTTACCGCGGAGCCCAGGAAGACAAAGTCCTTGACTACCTCGAAGTTTCTGCTGCCTAGTATGACGCTCTGTCCGAGACGCCGATGTTGTGCGTCCTTCTTTAATGACAGCATGTACTTCGTTTAGCCCTCATTAACCACCAGACCTATTTTAGCCGCTTCTGCTTCAATGCCAGCAAACGCGTCATTGACGGCTCGCTGTGTTCGTCCAATCACGTGAGTGACTTTTGGAAGATCGTGCCTTTGGTGTTGACTTGTGAGTTACGCACGATCTTCTCAAGTATGATATTTAGGAAGTCACATGACAGTGCGTCTGGGATTTACTAGGTGCGATCTACATCGCCTTCCTGAGAAAGCGAAGAAAAGTCACAGGGCTTCTTCTTTGTTTTGCGATTTTATTATCTGAATTATAGAGTTCCACTTTAATGTACTCCATCTCCTTTTTTCCCAGGTGCAGCTTCTGTTTGTTTCCAAACATGAGGAAGCCCCCTAATGGATAGAATCTTGAGTCGATTTTTGGGGTTGTGACCACCAAGGAGGCCTACTTTGGAGACCTCCAGAAACAGTATTTTTCAGATGGAAAAGAAGTTTCAGCATTGCTGAATCATGTTCAGACATTCAAAGAAATGGTTTTCTAGCGATTCGTGGAGCTAACGTGGCGCGTAATCGACCTACTGTAACGATTATAGCAAATTTGAGTCACATTTTAAAATAGTGTAATGCAAGACCACATCCAGCACGTAGCGAAGAGACTATTGAAGCGTAGCTACATATATGCTTCCTGTAATTCAAATACATTTAAATTGGATTTTAGTTCAATGGAAAATCAAGTAAAAATTCCATAGGCCAGGTCATAGTGTGAACCTGTAGCCTTTAGCTTTGCAGGTAAATTATCCTAAACATCTATTTTAGTAATAAACTGTCAATAAAAGAAAAAAGAAAGAAGAAACCACAAACGCAATACACAACACATCACTCATTATGTCCCGGGACATAGTGGCGTCCCCTATGCCACTAACAAAACAAATTAATATGAAATTAATAATTCTTGTTAGTGGCGCCCCCTATATATCCCAGATCTTATTAAGTGATCTGCTAGTAGCGATCATTTGTTTTTAAAAAAGCCAAACACCATTTCGACGTTCCACTCCACCCTATTTCTACTTACTCACACTTAACGTGAAACAAAACATTCTTTCAATCAATTTCCAATAAAAAACAAAATTTTTGCAAATTTTTTAGGTGTCTGCATCGAAATGTTACTACACTTGAGTTTTGATTTTGACTTATGCGAGTTCATTGACCGCTTTCAAATTTGTACAGTGTTTGCTTTTTTCATTTTGTATTTATTTTTTGCATTGAGCGAAGCATTTGCCTAAATAAACGGATGATGCGGTGAGTGTCTATTAATTCAATATGGATTTTGATACTTCGGGGATCTCAAATGAAGTGACTATCTGACATCTTTCTCGCTGAAATATCTGAATTTTCTCAGGTGAATAAAATTGAATTATATTATGTGTCTTTATTTGGGATTAACTGATAAATTTATTTGCGTATCCGTTTTTCTTTCGTTCATTTGATCATGGACTACTTTTTGAGTACATGAAGAGACCTATTTTGTAGTCAGTATAAGCCTGTTTAATCTGGCTGTTAGTGTTCTCGTCTATTTTCTAATGTTTTTTTTTTTGAAAATTCGCTACTCGAACCGAGTTGATGATGAAAATCACACATCTCTTAATAAATAAGTTTTAGGAAGTTCAAACATTCAAATGATACCTGTCAAATTTTCATGAGAATCCGATTGTTAAGTTACAAGTTTTGTGATTTTTTTTAAAATCAATGGGAAAAACAGAACTTCGTGTGTTGATTAAACACTTCTTTTTGATGGAAAAAAATACCGCGCAAGCTCAACAATGGCTTGAAAAGTGTTACAGGGACTCTGCTTCATCATAAAGAACTATCTGTCGGTGGTGTGCTGATTTTAAACGTGGCCGTACAGACACCAACGATGCTGAACGCTCTGGAAGGCCACTTACACCTGAAAACGTCAAAAAAGTGCACAAAATCGTTTTGGAAAGCCGCAAAGTGGATTTGCGCGAGATAGCTAAGGCCTTTCATTTATAAAAAAGGTAGTGTGTACACAGTTTTGCATAAACATTTGTCCATTAGAAAGCTGTTTTCGAAATGGGTGCCGCGTTTGCTCACAATGGAGCAAAAACAGCAACGCATCGATGATTCTTAGAGCTGTTTGGGGCTGTTTCGCCAGAATAAACACGACTTTTTGCATCGGTATATCACAATGGATCAAACATGGATCCACCGCTACACTCCAGAGTCCAATCGGCAGTTAGCGGAGTGGACAGCAGCCGGTGAACCACCCCCAAGGCGTCCAAAAACACAAAGGTCGGCTGGCAAAGTTATGGCATTCGTATTTTGGAATGCGAACGGCAAAAGGATCAACAGCAACTACTAAATGGCATGATTGACACATTTGAAGGAAGAAATTCCAAAAAACGGTCCCATATGAAGAAGAAAAAAATTCTCGTCCAGCAAGACAATGCACCTTGTCACAAGTCGTTGGCTACCAGGGCCAAATAGCACGAATTGGGCTTTGAATTACTTCCGCACCCACCGTATTCTCCAGATCTGCCCTCCAGCGAATTATACCTCTTTTTCGAACTCAAAAAGTTGCCCGTTTTAAAAAATATAACTCGAATGATCGCCGAAACTAAACCCTTATTAGAGGCCAAAGATAAATTGTTCTATAAAAAACGTATCGAAATGTTAGAGCGGTGTTGAACTGATTGTATCGTTCTTGGAGGAAACTATGTTGGTGAATAAAACTGAAAGAAACACGAAGTGCTAGCATCATACAAAGTTCATTTCACTCAGGAACTGAAACTGAACCATGCAACCGAGGGGAGTTCGTTAATTGGGTATTGGAGAGACAACATGAACATGCTTATTTTGCCGATAAAATCATCTTCAGTGAGGAGGCCCATTTCCATCTTGATGACTTCGTCAATAGGCAGAATTGTCGCATCTGGGGCGAGAAAAATTCTCGAGTGATTCACGAGAAGCAAATGTATCCTCAACGTGTCACTGTGTGGTGTGGATTTTGGGCTGAAGGAATCATTGGACCTTTTTTTTTGAAAATGAGTCAGGTCAAGCGCAAACAGTGAATGGTGTTCGGTATCGTGAAATGATAAACAATTTCTTCGTGCATAGAATTGAAGAAATGAATGTGGAGGGGATGTGGTTTCAAAAAGACGGCGCCACATCTCATACAGCCAGAAAAACAATTCAATTGCGCGTTTTGGAGACCAGAATTGGCCACCTAGATCGTGTGATTTAACACCATTGGACTTTTTTCTTTGGGGTTTTTTGAAGGCGATGGTTTATGCGAAAAAGCCGACGGAGACTCAAGCCTTAAAGAGGAAATTAGACGCTGCATTAATGAAATACCATAGCATTTATGCAAAACGGTCATTAAAAATTTCATTAAAAGATCGCGTATGTGGCAGCAAAGCCGCGACGGCCATCTGGCCGATGTATTATTCCACACATAACCTCATCCTGTCTACTTTACGACATAATAAAGAATTCACGTTCTTTTAAATATCTGTGTATTATTTAAAATTTAAATCTTGCGTTCCTGTTGGGACACCCTTTATATGTCATTATTTATTTATCTGTTTGTTTATTCATCCATCTATTGATTTATCTATTTACTTATTTATCTACTTAATTGTTTAGCTATGTGTTTACCAACAATATATTTATCTTCTTCTTAGGATGGCGCTACAGTCCGGGGTGGACCTGGGCCTCAACCAGCATGCCTCTCCAGCTAGCACGATCTCTTGCCAGCTGCTTCCAATTGCGCACTCCAAGTTGGTTGATGTCCTTTTTCACTTATGTGCGCCAACTCAGTCTAGGACGTCCTCTATTGCGTTGTCCCTGTGGTTCAGACTCGAAGACTCTTCGGGCCGGAGCAGTGTTGTCCATCCGCTCTACATGGCCTAGCCACCTTAAGCGTTGTATCCGTAGACGCTTGACTAGGCTCATCCCGCGGTACAGCCCATACAGTTCGAGGTTGAATCTTCTCCTCCAAATGCCATCAACGCAAACAGGATCAAAAATCGCACGCAGAACTTTTCTCTCGAAGAGACCAAGGGCTTCCTCATCCGCTTTTAGTAGCGTCCAGGTCTCTGCGCCATAGAGCAGGACTGGGTTGATCAAGGTTTAGTACAAAGTCGCTTTGGTCGTCCGGGAGAGGGCTTTATTTCTCAATTGCCTCTTAAGCCCAAAGAAACAGCAATTGGCAAGAGTGATTCTGCGCTTGATTTCGGTATTGGTGTTATTGTCCCTGTTTACCGCGGAGCCGAGGTAGACGAAGTTTTTGACTACCTCGAAGTTTCTGCTGCCTAGTATGACGCTCTGTCCGAGACGTCGATGTTGTGCGCCCTTCCTTGATGACAGCATGTACTTCGTTTTGTCCTCATTTACCACCAGGCCCATTTTAACCGCTTCCGCTTCAATGCCAGCAAACGCATCATTGACGGCTCACTGTGTTCGACCAATTACGTCAATGTCGTCGGCGTAAGCTAGCAATTGAGCTGACTTTTGGAAGATCGTGCCTCTGGTGTTGACCTGTGAGTTACGCACGATCTTTTCAAGGATTATGTTAAAGAAGTCGCATGACGTTTTGTCTAAAACCGTTTTTGACGTTGAAGGTCTCGGTGAGTTCGTTACCGACCTTGGCAGAGCAGCGAGAGTTCTCCATCGTCATCCTACACAATCTGACGAGTTTGGTAGAAATGCCAAAACTAGACATGGCACATGGTATAGCTCTTCTCTTTGCACAATGTAATATGCGGCCGTGGAATCGATGAATAGGTGGCCAGTGTCGATTTGCACTTCTTGGGTCTTTTCCAGGATCTGCCGTAGCGTGAAGATTTGGTCGATTTTGGCCTTCCCTGGCCTGAAACCACTCTGATAAGGACCTATCAGGTTGTTGGCGAACGGTTTCTGGCGATCAGACAGTTCGGTAGAGGGGATCTTTTACGCGATGTTAAGGAGGCTAATGCCTCGATAGTTGGAGCAGTTTAAGGGAGCTCCTTTCTTGTGGACCTGGCAGACGACGCTGAGATTCCACTCATCGGGCATGCTTTCCCTCCGACCATATCTTAGAGATGAACTGGTGCATGTGCCCAACCAGGTCATCTTTAGCTACTTTTAACAGTTCTGCGGACAGTCCATCCGCTCCAGCAGCTCTGTTTGACTTGAGTTTCGATATTGCTATCTTGACCTCGTGTGAGTCGGGGGCGGAATTCTTGCCTATCATCGTCCAGATTTAGAGGAACATTCTGCCTAACAGCGCGATTTGAGCTGTCATCGCCGTTGAAAAGGGTGCAGAAATGATCCTTCCAGATTCTCGGCATCGATTGCGACTCTAAAAAAAATCCTTGTATCAGTCGAGGTAAATTACAAAAGTAGAAAAACGCCCTTAACGGTCCCAGCGTTCTTTAGATAGAAATATTTTGAAAAAGCCCTTTTCCGTAATAGAAGAGCAGAATATAACGATAACCCTATGAATTTGTCCTCACCTTTTAAACTAAAATAATATTTCACGCAGGAAAACAGTTTTCTAAAAGAGACGACCTTAGAAAAATCTCCCAACAATTTGTTAACGAATACGAGTAACCAACGTATAAAAAGTCGAAGACTCAGATCTCTAATCGGATTGAAACTTTCGTATTTAAATGCGCTCCACAAAGCAGAGCAGCTCTACTCAAAACTGAGTGCGAGAAGAAGCTCAAGGTATTGCAGCCTGTTAAATTGCATCTTCACGTTATTTTTCAACTCAACACCAGCCACCCTGTTTTTCTTTTACTTTCGCACTGAATGCACTCCACTTCATTTGACATTTAACAGCTGTTCCGTACAAAACAAATGCCGCAGCCAAACATCTGTCGTACACGGTCTAATGTTTTGTTGGTTGTTGGATGTTGTTGGTTTTGTTTTGGGTAATTTTAGATTATTTTGTATAGACTTTCCAACAAAAATAAGTCGTAGAAAGTGATTTTCGCTTTGTTCTTACGTGGATGTTCAGTGCATTAACAATTATTGTTTCTGGGTAAATACAGTAAATTGAATTCGAAATGGCTTCAGTTAGTGTGTAACTTTTGTAAAATTCTTTTTTCAAATTTGTTTCTCTGTAGACGTAATGTTTCCTAGAGCACGCAGTTTTCTAAGCACAATTCTCGCTACACAAAAACTTAATCAGACACCTGTCCGTCCTGCGTTATCGGCTTCTGTAATGAACGGCAGACGATCGCTTTGCAGTAAACCCAATGCACCCACTCTACAAGTCAAACATGATCCAGAGAGTGAAGAGTTTCGCATAGAGTTACCTGATGATAGCCGGGCGTTTTTAAAATACGAAAAGGAGGGCGATCTCATTAAGATAATGCACACTGAAGTTCCAAAAGCGATGGGTGGACGTGGTGTCGGTAAAATTTTAGCAAAGGTTGGATCCGATTTTCTGTTTTAACATGTGTAATTGTTTCTTTAGTTGCTTTGGTTTTGCTTTGATTGCCATTGAATTTTTGTGGGTCACTGGGTTCAAATATATTCATCTGCTTTATCATTTGTTTTGTACAATCATAATCTTTTTGTTTTCCATGTTCATCAAGCTGATAAGTTTTTACAACATTTGCATGCCGCCCTCTTAACGATGTGCGTTGTTTTTTTTATATTTTATGCCTGTATCCAATAGTAACACGTTACGCAACAAATATTCCATTGCCTTCGACAAATATTGGGCGTAGTTTTTAGCATTCAATCGTCTTCCAAAAACTGATGAAGAATATATTCTCCAATGAAGCTCTTTAAGATAGTGTACACCAGAAACCAATAAGGAAGGAGATGGTCTCTGGTCTACACCCGCAACAATGCGCATTGTGCATTACTCAAAGCTCCTTTACATAATTCTGATGGGCAGCTTAAGCATGTTACCAGCTGAGATGGCTTCCTCGCAGTCAGAAGTGTATTAAAGTCCCAAGTATTAAAACAAAAGACGCCATCGAAACATGCTCACCTTATGTTGCTCTTACTCACCATTTGCTTGCATATGTCGTTTACCATTTCAATGCCCTTCGTTTCAATCATAATCTTCAACCTCTCGCTGTTTCTACATATATCTTTCTGTCGAACTTACATCAAAACAATTTTCATTTCCAGGCTGCCCTAAGTCACATTGAGGATCACAAATATCGTGCTGAAGTGTACTGCGATTACGTCCAGTACTACATCGAGAATTACGAGCCGAAGTACTTGAAATACGTGGAAAACTAAAAGCAATTGCTTCTGTATCAGTCACGAGATATCGCCCCAAAATTTTATGCATTTAAAATTTATTGTATGAATAAACACAAAACTTGGTAAACACATAATTCCGCTTTCATTCGAAGTCCAGAATGGACGAACACGATTTCACAAGCTTAATTTTGTACTATGGCCGCGCGAAGTTCTTTCATTCGATGCAGAAGACTGCCCTCGACGGCTTGGCGAAATACCCATCAAATTCATCGTTTCGCTTTTACAACGGCATCTCGTTGGCGTTAGGAAACCGCGTCCAGGAGGGTATTCGTGAGTTGAATCCACTGAAGAATGAAGCTGACTTGGGATTAGCTGCGATTCTAGGTCTGATATACGCTCACAAGCGATGCAATCTGGTAGACAACGATGCGCTTGCTGCCCTGGAGGCGAAGTTGAAGGAGGAGCGAAAGAATTTGTCAGCGAATTCCGCATACTACGCGGCAGTGTTTTTGTTCTTGAGCGGTGGAAAGGTAGACAAGGCAAGGGAGTACGCAGAGAAGGCGATCAAACAGAATCCAGAATTGTTGAACGCACATGTCCTCAAGGCCTGGACAGAGATGAGTACAGAAGGCAGAATCAGCAAGAACATTCTTCTTTCCCTCGAGAAGGTTCTGAACAAAGGCAAGAACATCGACGCCTCATTGGGTCAAGTGAGGTATTTCCAACTGAACAGCGACTATGAGAACGCCATCTCAGTCCTGAACAAGCTTTCCGTGCGATTTCCGGAACTGAACATTCCACTGATCGAGAAGATGGAAACGCAGTTGGCCAGCTGGAACTGGGATCACGCATACGAGACTGCACTGAGGATTATCAACTTGGAACCGTCAAATATAGCCGCGCTGAGAGTGAAGGGATTTCTTTTGATTTGCCGCGAGGGCAATGTCCAGGCAGGTGCCCAGACGTTGCAGCAGCTGCTCAATGCCGCCGAAAAGGTTGAGATGAGCAACTTTAGTTTGATTCTTCAGATTTGCCAGCTCTTCTCGAGGATTTGTGGTCGCCAGAAGACGATTCTGAGTATCACCACCAAGTATGTGGATAAAATTGTTCAAATGAGTCCAGGGAACGTGGAATTCCTCACCGAACTCGGTTATCAGCACATTCTGGCGGGAAACTACAAAGAGGCTACAAAGTGCTTTCGTTCAGCCACAAAAGTCGACGACAATCTTTTCTTTGCCCTATGTGGCCTCACTCTGTGTCAGATCACTGAAGGTGGGATAACGGATCAGGTGCGACAACAAGTTGAGTTCCTCAACGAGATAAAGGGTCTTAACAAGGAGCCGATTTTGTTGCTGCTCTCGTCAAAGATTGCCGAGAACGGTGATAAAGCTGTGGCGAGACTTATTGAAGCAACTGAAATTCATTTCAAGAATCTGAAGACACTGTCATTTGGAGCGGAGTATCTGCTGCGATTCGATCCGGATTTCTTGCTCCAAGTCACTGCGGAACTGATGCAACACTCGCCCGTTCAGGTGCAGGTCAAAGTCGGGGTGAATTTGTCCAAGGATACACTGCACATTTCACTGAAGCATTGCTTGAACATCTTGGAGGCTGTCTGCAAAGCTTGTCCCGGCTCAGTGAAGGCCATCTTCATGATGGCAAAGGTGGAGTTCCTCTGTGGTGAGATTAGCTCAGCAACGGCGACGCTGCAGAAAATTCTGAACGACATCGACAGCACCTACACAGATGCCCATCTGCTGATCTCACAGATTCAAATCGAGCAGAAGCAGTTCTCCAAGGCCTTGCAATCACTGGAGATCGGATTGTCGCATAACTTTGCCGTGCGAGAGAATCCACTGTATCACTTGTTGATTGGCATTGTCCAGAAAAACCAGCAGCAGTACGTCGAGGCGCAGAAGAGTTTCTTGAACGCGATGAACTTGACCGGAAGCAAGTTCACTTCCGAAGTACAGGAGTCGAATGTCGCCTCACCGAAGAGATACCGCAAATCTGACATTGGAAGCTTTACGCTGGCTGACAAGGTCACTCTCTATTTGGAGTTGATTGGAGTCTACATTCAGCTGGGGGAGGTGTACGAGAGCGAGAGGCTCCTGCAGAATGCTATGGAGGAATTTGGCGGGACCTCTGAGGAGGGAAGATTGGTTATTGCGAATGCGGACTTGGTGCTGCAGAATGGGAACGTGGCAAAGGCCATTGAGCTGCTGACGGATATTAAGCCTGGACAGTCTTATTATATTCAGGTGAGGGGAACCTCAATCATCCTCCTCTTTAACTTCTCACACCTTTTACTAGGCTAAGACACATTTGGCAAACATATACCTTCACCATCGAAAGGATCGTGTGGCCTTCGCAAAGTGTTTCAAACAACTCGTAGAGACTTGTCCAGAACCGGAGAGCTATCTTATGCTTGGCGAAGCCTACATGTCCATTCAAGGTAAGTCTTCTGGCTCATCCCTCTTTTCTTGTTCTTATGTTTGTTCAATTCCAGAACCCGATCTCGCAGTCGATGCCTACATACGAGCTCTTGAGCTGAATCCAAATGATTCCCTTTTAGCTAGCAAACTGGGCCGGGCTTACGTAAAGACACACCAGTACAAGAAAGCCATCAAATACTACTTGGAAGCCGTTCAAAATCCTGACCATTCCGGACTAAGATTGGATTTGGCAGAGCTCTACCTGAAGTTGAAGCAGTTTAAAAACGCTGCTGACATCCTCACAGAAGAAGTCGACAATAAGAGAGTGTAAGTGGTCCACCCCAATAGTCGATATTCGACAAGTCAACTCTCTGCTTTCTTTTGCAGAGACGATAATGATGTGTCAGCCCTTCAGCTGCGCACAAAGCAACTCCTTCTTCTCGCGAGGGTTCACGAGAAGTCCGGAAACATTGCATCATCTGTGTCGAGGTTAAAAGAAGCTCGTGACAATCAGTATCGGGTGCAGAAGAGGATTACCATTGATCAATCTGGAAATGTTCAGGAACAGAATCAAGTTCTCGCGAAGTTAGTAACGTCAACCAGTGTTCCATTTCACTTTCACTTTGACTCGTCTTTGCAGAATTTGTGTCCTTATTGCGGAGCAGTCAATAAGTCTGCGGGAAAATGACCAGGCTATAAAGACCTTCAACGAATCGCTGAAGTATTCTCCGAACGACATTGCAATTTTGGCCGCTCTAGCCAGGCTCCATTTGCAAATGAGTCAAATGGAGAAGTGCAAGGAGATCTGCAATCAAATTCTGCACCTTGACAGCAATAACGAAGCAGCCTCGGTCATGATGGCTGATCTTTCCTTTAGAAAGGTAAGCATACAGCCGCTGGTACCTTCCCCCCTGACTCACTACACATCTCTTCTCCTAGATGGATTTTGAAAACGCCGCCTATCACTTCTCGCAACTCCTGATCTCTCAACCATGCTACTGGACAGCGCTTGCTCGTCTAATCGAGGTAATGCGCCGGTCAGGCACCCTTTCGGAAGTCCCCTCATTCCTGCAACGCGCCGAATCAGCATCTGCGAACCCCTCACACATCGCCGGCTATAACTACTGCAAAGGTCTCTTCGAGTGGTACTGCGGCAATCCAAACGGAGCGCTACGATTCTTCAACAACGCTCGTCGGGACTACGAGTGGGGGCAGCAGGCGATTTTCAACATGATTGAAATCTGCATCAATCCTGACGGGGAGCTGCCCAATTCATCGGATACAGAGGCGGCCGACGGCGGAGAATTCAATGAGTCGCGCATAATTGCTCTGCGCACAGCAGAGCGGCTACTCAAAGAACTTCGTCCCCGTCCAGGTGGTATGGACAACGAAACCCTCAACCACCGTCTGCTGCACAATTTCCTTCAACTGGCCACCAAGCAGAAGTTTCAAATTGAATCAGCGCTGCAGGACTTTACGGATTTGGCTTCCAAAGAGGAGTACCAGAATTTAGTTGGCCCCATCCTTGGAATGGCATCGGCACTGATCATGCTGAAACAAACCCAGCGTGCAAAGAATCATTTGAAGAGGATCTCTCGGTATGAGTGGAATTTCGAAGAGGCCGAGTACCTGGAGCGCAGTTGGCTACTTTTGGCGGACGTTTACGTCCAGGCGAATAAATTCGATGTCGCTGAAAGTTTCGTGGATAAGGTGTTGGAGCACAACAAGTCCTGCACTAAGGCATTTGAACTCGCCGGCTTTATAACAGAAAAGTTGCAGAACTACCGTGAAGCAGCGAAGAACTATCATAGCGCATGGATATGTGGCGGCAAGTCGAAGCCACATATCGGCTACAAGTTGGCCTTCAACTATATGAAGATCAAGAAGTACGCAGACGCAATAGATATTTGCCAGCAGGTCATGAAGTCGCACCCAGACTACACGATCATCAAGAAGGACATCCTCGACAAGTGTAGAAATAATTTGCGCTCTTAAATTTATTCATTTACTTAAATTCTTCTCACTTTTCCGTCCAATTTGTGTGAAAAATAAATACATTCTTGTGGGTGTTCTTGCACTGCTTAAGGAGTTTGTTTTGTTTGTAATCGATAATGGGGTACTTGGCCAATGCCTTGAGGGAATATTTTCCAAATGAAAGATGCCATCGGCTCAGTACCCGACTATCACAACAATTGACATGTAATTTCTAGATTTTCAAGCCACAACACCGTCTGTTGCGGTGTAGGGGGCACTACATATGTTGAAACACTAAGGAAATGGACATTTTGTCGAATACGTTATTACTTTACGTACCCTCGGTAACAAGAGTACCAGTGTACCACATACTGCTACCTCACTGGTATGGTGTACAAAGCTTCCTTATTTTACTCCACAAGTATTCTTTGATTTTTCGGTTCCAATCTTGTCCTTAACGTTGTACAGATTCCAAGAGATTATGAAGAGGGGGGTTTTCGTTCATCTTTTCCCTTGCCAGCAGTATGGGTCATAATCGACCATTTCATACCAAGGAAAACATCCCCAAACCATTATATTCCGCCTCCATTCTTGACACATTTGGCGCTGTATTGGGGCTCATATGCTGCATTTTTGGACGCTTGGACGCTCTCTTACCATCCAATTCCACAAAGCTTGTTTTCGTACCTCTAATTTTTCTCTTTTTCTAAACCTCATGGTTTTTCCAGTGCTTTTTGGCAGGGACTTCTGCCGAAGAGATGTTGTTTCTTAAATGTTCTCCGTGTTGTTCCAAAGAAGACTGACAAGACCAATTCAACTTTGATGTCAGCACCTGACTTGAAAGGTTCTTTCTTGGATAGCCATTTCATTTGGGCATCACCTTTCAAAATTGCTTTACGTGATTGTTGGTGGGCACTGAAAACAAATGCCCAAGATCTCGCAATGGGTCTGGATACCTTCTGCTGCGACAATACCTCTTAAATGAGTTTCATGAAAAAAATCTTTTTCGGTTATGGAACGACTATGACCTTTTTCCAGTCAAGCGGCTTATTTTCGTACTTTTTGACGGAATTTAGGCGTTTTATTCTGTTGAATTCTTGAACTTTTCCTCAAATTTACGAATCTACGAAGTGCTCCCGTTATTTTGAAGCTTTCATTTGGATGGTAATTCTTCTTCCTCTTCTTCTTATTTCCTGTATTCCCTTGCTTGGCTTAACACTTGTATACGGCCGACGAATATATGGTCCTGTCTGCGAGGAAGGTGAATGGAGGAAAAGACACAGCCGCGAACTCTATGTGCTGTACCAAGATGTGGATGTAGTTCGAAGAACAAAAATACGTCAACTACATTGGCTCGGCCACATCGAGCGAATGCACAACAACACATCTTCGAGTCCCAGCTTCCGGGTTCGAAAAGGAGAAGAAGACCGAACCTCCAGTATAGAGACCAAGAGATTGCGGACGCGAGAGAGCTTTGTCTTGACAACTGGAAGCAGCGTGCCCCCGACCGTCAAGAATAGAAGGCAGCTTTAGCTCAGGTTCAGACCCTCCGTGAGTTACAGGCCTTATACAAACATGCCTATGGTTTCCTTCTCTCTGATGTTCTCTTATGTTTGAGATACGGTTCGGCTAGAAAATCCTTAGTATGTTTTGTAGACACCGGTTCACAAACGTCTGTAGTGTTCTTGTGATAGCAGCTGCCACTTGCCAAGTGCTAAACCCATACGTGTAACAGCACGGACTTCGCATTGGAGCGAAACAGTCTTAGTTTGCTGTTTAAGCTGATAGCACTTCTTCTTCGTATTGCGGACAACACTGAATGTCGACTTAGCTTTCCATATTCGATTTTCGACATCTGTTTCAGTGCCTCAATTAGCTGAGACAGTACTTCTTAGGTATTGAAAAATCACTGCACTCTCAATCAGTTGTCCAGCAATACCTATTTGATCGAGAGTTCTATTTGAGTGACTAAGCAACTCCGCTTTAGACGTGTTTATCCTGAGCCCAACGGCGTTAGTTTCCCTCTGGAGGTGAGGCTGTTTTATTCAGTCTTTTCTCTTCCTGCAAATATGTTGAGCTTCAGACTTTATAAGCTGTAACAGTTTATCTATTTAGAACACGCATTTTCGATCTTTTCGGTGATGGATCGTTAAAGATCGTACCTCTTCACTTGTATTTGCATACATTCTAAAAAAAACAAACAAACTCAAAGCAACAAAAAAAAAAAAAATACCTTCAGTTCTGGTTGAAATATTCCCTATATTAATTCTATATGTCTATTTCCAGTCAAAGTTATACTTACTGCCGTACTAAACGGAATGTGTGCTCTCCTTTAAGAGTGTTCACAAAAAAAAGTACATACCTTTATGTTGTTATGTTCTTATGTTCCTCCACGTTTTCACTTTTTTAGCAAAGAACAAAGATTACGGATGTGACCAAATGATGATTAATATGAAGGGACGACATTTTTTCAAACTAAATCTTATGTTTTGTTGCTATAATATGTTACAATCTATCTGAAACGCTGTGTTTCAAAGTGTTGGTTTATGTCTACCAAAACAGTTTATTTCATTATAATTTTTCTCTTCTGTTTTGTTCATAACTGTATATGAAATGTTATCGTTTGTACACTGAACACATTTTTTTAAATATGCATGCACTGGTTTTACATATTAAAAAAAAACTTTTTCATCCATAATATCTGAAAATCATAAAGTGAAATATGAGCGGTACTGTCTGCCTTTCTATCTGGGTGAAATCTCAAATCAAATGACCTAATTTGGGATATTCCATAAAAGGTTCATTGAAAATGATGCCTGATTGGAGGACGCTAGTGGGATAGTGTGATACAAGTCACTTCATTTAAGTCACAACCGTAATAGAGGTGGTTGGGATCCATTTTTTCTTACTTCTTTGCGTTGTTCAGTGACAAACCAGGGGATAAAACATCAAGAGAGAAAAAAATGGACACCAGAAACAAATGCGGAAACCCTTTTGGTTTCTGAATGATGCTCACGTTGTCAATAAGTTTCTGATCTATACTTACGTTGTCAATTAATCCAATGATCAGTGTCGGATTATGTCTCGCAACTTCTTAAGCCACAACTGGAATACCGAATCTTCGCACTTATTAATTGACTAGTCACAAAAGGACAAAAGGAATAGAGATGACTAAGTCCCAATGGTATCTTAATCAAAAGATTTTGGTATACAAAAAAACAAAACAAGAAAAAACATGTTCCTCTTAAAACAAACTTTCTGACTTATGATCTATTTAAAAAGAATGTGAATCCTAAAACAGAATAACTTTATTAATTGAGTGGCACTACAGCCCACAAGGGACCAGGGCCTAGCTTCTACAAAAACTACTAGTGTTGTGCGTGCTCAAGTTTTTCTACTTCTCACGAGTAGAAGCGACCTACAGTTTTTTTCCGACTCCAAACGACGAGATTCAAAAAGCTTTTCATAGAAAACCTAGGTAGGTAAGTGCCGTGGGTCGACACACTTACCCACTACACCACAGCGACCACACCCTAGACAAAATAAAGGTATACAATAATGAAGTTACCCAAGGAGTTGGTTGGAGAAAACCACTACGGACTTTTCCTTTAGGTAATGAGCAGTTCAAACAAGTTTTCTAAAATCTCTTATTTGTCAGTTTTTCGTTTAATATTCATTGCATTTCAAGTAGTTCAATGTTTCCGAAGTAAAAAAAAATATAATTTCGTAAGTCAAACTGCCCTATTGGCCGTCACCCGTTTCGCTCTCGAATCGTTTTAGCCGCATACGTTTCATTGTAAGCAATCCTCTTATTGTCAACTCAAGAAGTTCGCATCGCTCTAGAGTTGCACACATTCTTCCACACCAAAGGTGGCTGTTTGCAATATGGGCAATTTTATTTAATTTTTAACGTCTACACCACTCTCGAGACACGGGCAGTACTCACAAACTGTTGATTTCCTAAAAAAAACGCTTCTCAAACTTCAACACGTGAAGTCAACCTTAAACTGTGGTTTCTTTTCACTAGTGATAAAATAATTGCGCGGGAAACACAGACGGTTGCTAAAGAAGTGGAGCATTGTTTTTTTGCGGACTGCACCACTTATTCACGAAGGGTTGTTGCGAAACCATTTGGAGGAGCCATTTACATCCACTTCATGGATGAAAGTTCGTCAAGGTTAAAAGTTATAGCCCATGAGTGACTTCTATCGAAAATCCTGTCGGGAGTTCTTATTCCAAAACAGTCTCGTAATAGCTGGATCAAAAATGTCCATGACCGTATTCTACCACTTTTGTCGGTTCGAATTTACGGTTGAACGCACTACACATTCAATGTAAACTAGTACCTTGACGGCTATTCAATTTTTTCATAAAAAGAAGGTCTGGGCCGCCTTAACACCGACTTTGAAAATGTAGCGAGAGCTCTCAACGGTAAGCCTGCACCATATCAGGACATTCCTATAATGAGTAAAAAGAATGCTTGCCGCTTTGAATTCCATCCGCCCCTTCGTAAAGCAAAAAAGAAAAATCCAAAAACATTAGATGATTACCACTTTATACGAGTACTTATGTGCTATTGGAATCTAAATTGGAGTCAACAAAAAAGTCACTTTACAAGTCCAAGTACATGACCTGCGTTGCCGATAACGCGCCGCAGAAACTGAGAAAGCTCGCCGTGCTGACAACAGCTGTCGTCGTTCCCGATATCGTCACAATGGTGCCCATGCAAATCGATAGAATGAATTGCGCCAAGAAGACCATACTGCTAACGATTGCGATGTCCGTGCCCAGTCCCCGAACCTCGGTTCCCAGCTTGGGCGACCCATCAAAGTCTAGTTCGAACTGAAAGGAGAACATTTCTCAAGCAGCTGCAACCAACTCACAATACCACTCACAGTTCCTTTGGCATGATAGTGAGCCACTAGCAGATAGGGCATGGTGAACAGAGTCGAGTACATTACTCCTGCGGCCCAGCTAAAGACTATGACACTCGCCTTCGCCCGTGTCATCGCCATTAACGTCATGCCGACGCAGTAGAAGAGCAGTCCCCCAACGTACACCGGCTTAGCGCTGTTCGGAGTGGAGTTGTCTGAGTCAATTAGCGGGGAGGACAAATTGCGTCACGGCTCTTACCTAAATCTCTGAATCAGCTTCTCAATAATGAGCGAGTAGCAGGAGCAGGACAGCGAGTACATGGCCATACCCCAGCAGCCGAAGCGGACACCCTCCTCGTAGAGGATTTGCGGTTCTGTGCCTTCTAAAGCCTTGGGATCACCGCCAAAGACAGCCTCCCCCACAAAGTCGGTGAAGTACAGCGAGTAGCAGACATGTGCCATCCAGCAGAAGAGATTTGTCAGGCAGACCATCCTTAATGAGTGCGGCATGTAGACAATTGATAGCAAGTAATGCGAGAGGCTTTGCACGGTCTCTGTGGGCGGTGGTGGCACGCCGTCATCTGCATCGGGGTTTGCTGTGGGCGGCAGTTCATTTCCGGCAGCGAAAGAAGTTTCGCTTGTGTTCTCCCCTGGGACGGTTATGTATTCGGATTTTCTTTCCTGTCGGTTGGAGGAAAATGCGTTTTGAAAGGTGAACGCTGACAACTGGTTTGTACCCACCTCGTCCAGCATAGACTCGTTTGCTTCGGTCTCGTCGTTGAAGGCTCCGTACGAGACGTTGGTTTCATCACCCAGGGCATCGGTCTCTCGCTTGCCGGAAGTCTTAGGGGCTACCAGCGCCCACAGAGGGATCTCTTTGAAGCTTGTCACGGTGAACACGACGCAAGTGATAAAGATGAACGTGATTATGGTGAAGACCGCCTTCACATGACCTCCAAGACGACGACCTGGGAAGGGAAAAGATATCTTCCATTACAAAGGACTCTGAAAATAAATGGCTGACAAATTACCAATAGACGTAGCGTCCCAGTTTATGCCGCCCATAGAGTACCCCATGAAGCCGCCCAATCCAGCCATGATGGTGAATGTGGAGAGTCCCTTGGCGTGATCCTCTGAAAAAAAAATACCATCGTTACTCTGTGTCTGACATTCGAATCGCCCTCACCTGGCACGCAGACGTCCAAAAGGTAGGCCCTTGCCGGGCTCTGACAAGCATCCGCATCGAAGTCTAGCAGAACCGTCCCAAGGATGGTGAAAAATATCCCCCACGGGTGGGAGGTCTTCTGCACCACCTGCACTTCAGTTTCCGAAGCCGATGCCCTGTGAGGAGACACGTTTATGTTGTTGTGAGTCTGATTCGCTGTCAGGTTCATCGCAGCAATCTGCAGATGCGGATCTACATCCCCGAAGGCGTAGCCTAAGTCTTCACCATTCGGCACAAGCATCAGTCCTGCAAGGAACGCAAAAACATCGTGAACCCTCGGCCCACGCAAGAACCCCTCTCTCTTACCGATTAGCACCCCAATTGACAGGAGAATAATAAACGGCCGCCTTCGTCCCATATTCAGCTTACATCGGTCACTCAGTGATCCCAGGATGGGGCAGAGAAAGAACCCAACCAGTGGCGACAGCGCCCACACCAGCGTCATGTGCTGATGTTCCACGCCGATTTTCAGGAGGGTTGGCGACACAAACGCCGTCTCGGCCGCGTACGAGAACTCGATGCCCATGACTGCGGCCGAAACTCTGACGAGCTCCATGCGAGTCTTGTGCCTGCAAGAAAAGTGGGGGGCGGGGGGTGGTGGTTAAGTATGATTTCCATCAATTGTCGCTTGGCAAATTGGAAGGAACGATTGGGATTTACTGGGATTAGGCGGGGATAGTGATTTCTTTTCGCTGCGCTTCTGGACTCTGGCTATCCAGTCATGCTGACAATTGGGTGTGAGGTAATCTCATTCGCAGTCAAATTGAATGTTATGGCGTCTCAATATCGACTTTAATGATGAAGTCATGATTCTTGATTTTGTATTCAAGAATATAAAGCAATCTCTGTTTTCGTGTGCGTGTAAGGATCTGGGGACGAACTGAAATCTACAGAGACTTTCGAGACAAGCATTACGTGTCAGACCATGAAAATAGTTTATTTGAATGTGGTTCGATGTACGGAGATTATTTTACATTTGTCCTTCAAGGTTCTTAACTGTTAAAGATGTTTAGGCGAAGCTGGGTATTCGGTGCGTTCACTGAGATAGCAGGTAGGTAGGAATTAGATTGCAGATAAATTCTTTTTTCTTAATTTGGGAAAGTTTGAGAGGATAGTAGAGGTCAGGAACATTGATCAACTTGTGTCACAACGTGTTAACACAAACGCAATGCAACCTGCATCGAATTTCTGTCAAGGGAAGTGTTGTCTTGGGATATTTTCAATATAATGAAGAGAGATTATTGTGGAGAGTGGCTTGAGGACAAAATTTAGAAAGGTAGACACACAATTCTACAAAGTTAACATCCCGTATAAATATGATCCCAAAAAATAAACAACTCCGGTGGGTTTGAGGAAGTTCAGAAGCCTGCTTCCGTAAAATATGCAACAGCCTCTACGAGCTGAAAGTAATTGGTGTTTGCACAGGAATCGAAAACAAAACTTAACCTTTTTGAAAAATTAATTTCGGCAAGAGGTCCATTTTTGAATGTGTGACAAAGTCAACAGGAAAAATTGACCAATTTTGACGGATATCATTCCACACCGTTCCGAGAAAGTTATTGCTTGCCAAACAGTTCTGAGCTAGTGTTATCTTCGGTTCATACTTCCTTGAGAACAACGCAGGTGAGGTCATCATCATCGAAAGCGAGAGCTACAGGTCGAAGATAACCAACTTGTTTTGGCCAGGATTGAATGGTGTATGCACCAATGTGGATGTCGTTTTAAAAGACGTGTGCTTATGCAACATTCAACATTCTTGTCATGTCAGTCATTTTCTTTGTATTAAGTGTACGTCTTACCCGTTATTGAATTCATTGAATGCGTCTTATTAGTACTTAAGACATTGTGGCCAGACGGAAGAAACAGTTGACTGCCTAAGGGATGCCCGTAAAATATTCAAAGTGATCAACAGAACATTTTTGTGGTCGCCGTGGCGTAGTGGTAAGTGCGTCGACCACCACGCAGAAGGTCTAGGTTGGAGTTCCGGACAGGACATCTCGCGTTTTTTTTTCGGCACCACCTCTTTCGAGTTGCTGACAACACTCAAAGAGTGTCAATTGTCTATGAAAAGCTTCTAAACCTCGCCATTCGTAGTAGGTTCCTTCTAATCGTGAGAGTACAAAAGCACACACAACACGAGTAGTTGTTGTAGAAGCTAGGCCCTGGTCCCTTGTGGGCTGTAATGCAAGTCAATTATTATTAAACTGAACATTTGTAACAGGGAGAGACGTTTAAGAATTCCCACCTACGAACATTTTCAAATTTCAACAGACAGCACTTAATTCCTAAACTAGGTGTAATAGACAGTAGTAGGACACACACCAATCTCCTCAACTCAATTCAAATGACTGTCAGACCGTCTTTTGTCGTAAATTGATCTGTTCGTTATGGTGAGAGACCATAATACCAACTTTTGGATTACCCACCATTTAGACCCTTTTTGCACTTTCTTCCTATTCTTCACTATTTTGCATAAGAATTGCTTTTGTAGTTAAAGTTTTCTAGGGTTGTAAATTGACTTTCAAATTTTTAGTGTTACTCATTCACAACGTTGGACTAGAGTTTCGAGAAAGAATTGATTTGACAGACAAGCCTTCACCAATTAATTCAAATTTGGCATCTACAGCGGATGGTGACTGGCGACGAAAAATGGATCACATACGACATATCATGCGAAAACGGTCGTGTTTGAAGGCCGGTGAATCGTCCCAAACTGTGGCCAAGCCGGGATTGACGGTCAGGAAGCTTTAGCTGTTTGTTTGGTGGGAAGGAAGGGAATCCATCCACTATTAGCTGCTCCCATATGGCCAAACGCTTAATTCTACTATCTACTGCGAACAACTGGACAGCTTGAAGCTGGCGATCGACCAGAAGTATCCAGAATTGGCCAACAGGAAGTGTGCAATGTTTCACGGGGACAACGCCAGACCACACACTTCGTTGATGACTCGTCAGAAGCTACGGGAGCTCGGATGGAGTTCTTCGCAAATACGGAGGGGACCTTCTACGAGGCGGGTATTATGAAGTTGCCGTCTAGAAACGAAACAGATTATCGAACAAAACGGCGCATATTAGAACTAAATCCGATTCCTGTAACACTTTTTATGAAGCATTGAATGAAGAGCAAAAAAGCGGAAGGGAAATATTTGGAACCTTATATTTAAGATTGCGTCTCCATGCTTAGAAAGTTGAACTTACGCGACAATTGAAGCAATTGGGGTGTTGAAACAGACAAAAATTCAAAACAGCAACAACTTCATTAAATCATCAAGCAGATTTACAGTCCTGGGTGGACTTGTTTCTTCAGTGGTCCTGCATATATCTTACTCGGTGGGTATGTAAACAAACCAAATTGCCGCATTTTGGGCTCTGCAGGCCCACAAATGATCAAAGATGTAATATCGGCGAAAGATGTCATTGGTCTATACCCTTGTACTTCGCGAATGTCAACGGGCTGGTGGTAACAGTCAATTTGGAGCGATATTGATTGAATGATTTTTTATGGTGTAAAGAAGATGGTGACATGAACAATTATGACTATAATACTTGAAAAATTTCCTTGTGCCGTAATTTCTCGTCTTAGCGCTGTTCATTGACCATCAAGAAACCAAATGGTTTGACACCGTTTGAATAACATCAGTTGGACTTCATAAAGGACAATATTTATGCGAATGACCGCCGAAGTGGAGAAGTATTCAAATGCACCGTTACTCAAGTTATACCTTAAATTACCACAATCAATCGCCTTAGAAGTGGAGCGGTAAGCTTAATACGGTTTCTTTAAAGCAAGTTTTGAACTGATTTTACAATCGTGAGGCACATACGCCTTATCAAATATATCTTCTGGATAACATATTATTTTACTTCTCATTTTGAAATTTAGGGTCATCACTTTCATTACTATGTGTATAAATTCTTGCTGTTCTGTGCATTTACGGAGGAAACGGGAAGAAAATAACACACAATAACTTGCAAATGTCCGTTTTTAATTGCAATAGTCTTTAATCGCAATCATTGGAAAGATAGGTTGTATCGAGACTCATTTTCGAAATGCTGTTGAAAGTTGACAACCTTTACGACCTACTGCAAAAACAGTCAACACTTTCGTAAATCTTTTACCACGACTCATGCAAAATCCAGTCTGTAAAGGGCAAGACCATGAGCTACGCACATAAATGTTGTCACACTGATTTGAAAACACACCAAAAGTAGTACAAGGGCACTTAGTCCGTGTTACATTATCACTCAAAGTGGCCATTATCATCGACGTGTATCTTAATCCACGTCCAACCCCTTGTTATCATTGTTTTTGTCGCCGGTTTCATGTTACCACATGTCAGCGAGTAATTAGCATTCACCTCGTTTCCAGTTTTGTTTATTCGCACCCTTTCGTGGCACATGGTGTCTAGGGTGATCAATAAAAATGAAATGCCTACATTCGGATCGATTTGCAACCCTCGTCTTATTTCGTCTCTTTTTTAGCGGATTACCTGTAAATATGCGAAAAATCCTGTCCAGCACTTGCATTGCCCTTCATCTGATCCGAGGCTGCTGTCTTGGCCATTTCTACTAGGTTTTCTGGATGCTGCTCCCGAAAGCTGGTGAAACGTTCCCGAATCCCATCACGCCACTCGTGAAGGCGTCCCGACCACCCCTGATACTCGTGTAGTTTCTCCATGTCGCAGAAATTCCCGTATGCTCACTCAAAATTCACTATTTTCACCAGAAATTGTTCACTGTTTCACGAGTGTTTCTTTTTTCTGCAATTCTCAGTCCCTAGTCCTAGCCGACAAGCTATGTCCGTCTGGACATAACCTTCCCAATCTGGCGTGTAAAGGTCGACGCTTTAATTCAATTAAGAACGAGACATGATTTCACTCTTGTGCAAATAAAATTTTGCAAACTGCTTCCGAACTCTCAAAAATCCGATTTAATTGAGTTTTTGAAACTTTTCCCGATCCGGGGGACGGGTGCGCTATTTGAGGAAGACAGTGTCCCCGGGGAATACTTTGACTTTTCGCTGTCAGCGTAACGTACTCGTAGGTCTTCGGTGGGGATGACTCTGAAAGGGGTTGCGAAACGTCGCTGGTAACTGGTCTAGGTCTGGTTGCGAACTGATTGATGGTTCCAGTGCTCGATGCTGGCCTTCCTTCGGCCAGAGGATTAGTGGCGTTTGCCTCATTGTCTCTTGCTTCTGACCGGGAAGAGCATGCGTTGGATCGACGACGAACAGCTCTGGTTATTGTTTCTCTTCTAACAGCTGTTGAGTGAATGGAAATTTTGTTGTATTATTTATATTTGTTACATTCGATGAATGGGGGCTTATGTATTTCTATCTGCTTCTCTGGGTTTGTGTACGCTTGACTCTGAGCCACAGGTTGGTGCCTTTTTGAAATGAGACATCATCGAAAAGTGGTGAGCAATTAAGCGGCCATGATAGACGACTTTTGGCGGGATAAAAATAAGGGCTAATTATGAATAAAAAAAAGTCACGATGGGTATGCGATCGTGGTCTGTAACGTTTCCGCTCGAACAATGATGTATTTTTCTACATATTCTCCTTCTCACTCTCCACACTGCTCTAAGATAAGGTCCTAGCTCTCTAACCCGTCCAAATACCTACTGGCGCTCTTCTTTGCAAAGCAATTTTTCACGAAGGCTCCTTATTTGAGGAAAATTCCTGTCTTCCGGACGCAGTTTTTAAATGAGGGAACAGAAGCCGCTTGGAAGTAGGTCTGTTAAGTAAGGGGGACTGTCAAGCAATTTCAACTGGATTTTCGTCACACTTATTTGCGAGAGAGGATCCATTTTTTTGCAAATGCGGTCGTTTTTCCGCAATTTCTCCTGCAACTGGGCAAGTAATGCTTCATACTCGTGTTTTGTTTTTTTTTTCTTTTGGAAGATAATCGATTCAGAAATTCCCAAAAAGAAATTCCAACAACAGAGCGTTGGAAATGTTCATTCGAATACGTTTTCGTTCTAAGGAGAGAAAACAGGGCACCCAACATTCGAACAGCTTTCTCATGCCTAAGTCTTAATTTAAAATGTTACGAATGACCGAAAGAATACAATTTTCTTCTGGCTGTTGTAGGAGTTACTCACCTGGCTAAATCACTTGGCACGAATGTCCTCAGCGAAACAGCTTCCGAGGCATGCCTTGGATCATCCGGTAGGCGATCACTTGGTAGACTCAAGACGAGGTTGTTGAATCAAGTTTAAGAACTTCCTAATATCAATTGATCAAGAATTAATTGACGTGTACATCTCTTGTCCTTGCATTGCCCTCACGACACCTCTAGAGGAACATACGGCTCATAGAAAAATATGTTGATGAGAACAATTTAACCGCTAAATAAATGATTTAAAAAATGATTACAGTATGCTACGGTTGTTGTGGAGAGGGATAAACGAAGCGTGAATATTGCCGAAATAGTAATCTTCTCAGAATATTTCGCTTAACTTTTACATGCTAGTCCAATGGATCTTTTTCTTCTTCTTCTAGTGGCGCTACAGTCCGGGTGGACCTGGGCCTCAACCAACATGTGTCTCCAGCCAGCACAATCGTTCGCCAGGTGCCACCAGTTGCGCACTCCAAGTCGGTTGAGGTCCTTCTCTACTTGTGTGCGCCACCTTAGCCTAGGCCGTACTCTTCTGCGTTGTCCGAGCCATTGGGACTCGAAGACTTTTCGGAGATGTGGTGTCCATACGCTCTACATGGCCTATCCATCTTAAGGGTTGTATCCGAAGACGCTTGACTAGCCGCATGTCGCTGTACAGCCCAAAACTAAGACTAAGGGTTTCCTCATCCGCTTTTAGTGGCGTCCAAATTTTCGCGCCCTAGAGTAGAACTAAGATGATCAAGGTGTTATGTAAAACAAGCTTAGTCCTTCAAGAGTGGGCTTTATTACTGACTTGCCTCTTGAGCCCAAAGAAACAGCGATTGGCAAGAGTGATTCTGCGTTTGATTTCGGTACTGGTGTTATTGTCCCCGAGGTATTCGAAGTCCTTGTCTACCTCGAAGTTCGGATGGATAATGAATTATAAAATCTCCCCGCATTATTCCTTAAGGATATTTGAAGCCAAATCTGTTCAAGAAGTTAAGAAAAGAGAAAAAAATTCCAACCAATATTTTTACAAACTACTCCTTTATTAGTTTATACATGATATTTAGCATTTTCATGTTTCTGTTGCGCCAGTTTGTTCACCTTTAACAAAACTTAATCTCTAATTGCTTGTCTTTCACAATAAGAATGAATTAATTAATCTGAAAGTACAATTCCCTTCCAAAATGTATACACACAAGGATCCGTGCGATCCCCACCTCATCCTTCCAATCAGCTCACTTTGCCTCTTTGAAAAAAAAATTACGTTAAATCGATCCAATTTACAAGCTACAAACGTCATTTGCATCCGGATGATCTACAAGCGTATTAACTTAAATGTGGTATTTTATACGAAATTAGACTTTACTTTTCACTTTCTATTTTAAATAATTTAACATACATTTTAGTTAAGTGGTTTTTCTTCTCTTTATACAGAATGACAAATTAATAACCGAAATAAACATATAACATCAAGTTTTCTTAGCGTCGGGTCTCATAATACATTTTTTTTTTGTTTTTAAATTTAACTTAAGTATGAATCTATTCTTTTTTTCTTACAATTTGATTTAGTTATTTTTGTTTTGTTTTGTTTTCGCTTTAAATTCTACTAGGGGCTTACTTACAGTTAAGGTTTTAGTCTTATGCTAAGGCTTCATTCCCCGTACTCGGTAGGAGAATGCATAATATTCCACATACTGAAAGTACAATAATTAAAAAAGGTTAAGACAAATTATTAAAGATAAAGTTATGAAAGTAAATAAAATTAAAATTTGACGCATTTAAAGATTTTTTAACATTTCTTTATGAATTTGAAAGCATTATAAATTAGAAATGATCGTTTGTTTGTCGAACGCCTCATATATCCTTAATATAAAAGCCAATTGTCATAATATTTTGAATATCGTTGATCAAAAATGTAGTCAAAAAACAGTACAGTCGAAGACCACTACGTCGAACGTCCTTTAAGTCGACAATCCCTAAAATTTTTTCGCCATATTTTGGCATTCCCTTCAAATTTCCATACAAAATCCATTTTCTATCTCAAACGCCCTCCAAGTCGAAAAGCCCTCTTACTGGAATAAATTTGTTTGACTCTTGGTCTATTTTCGATTCCTCAAATCGGATTTTTTTTGTTACAAAAAATATACGAAAAATTTCCTCTCGCAACTTGTATTGCATGTTTTGACTCTCTCTCTCTCAATTTGTGCACCTTTAATTTCATGTTTGTTTTTAATGTAAACACGCCTCTTATTTGTTTATAGATGCATGAAAGAAAGAGAATGTTCACACGTCAAACATCGAAAAAACCGAAACTAAAGGGTGATTTTTTAGCTATTATCTTTTTGGCAACACTGGTTTAAACAGCCGATGCACGTTTCGTGTTTTGTTTCACTGTCAAACATCTTCAGTCTGGTCTATAATTTAACCATGAATCGTCTTACAACCGAGCAACGCTTGCAAATTATTGAATTATATTATCAAAATGCGTGCTCTGTTAAGAAAGTTGATCGCGCGCTTCTTCCATTTTATGGTCACTTTATTTTTGGCTCAATGAGTACGTAAATAGGCAGACTTTTCGATTTTGGAGTGAATATCAGCCAGAAGCATTGCAAGAGCAACCAATGCATCCAGAAAAAGTCACAGTTTGGTGCGGTTTATTAGCTGGTGGCATCATTGGACCGTACTTCTTCAAAGATGATGCTAATCGTAACGTAACTGTGAATGGTGAGCGCTATCGTGAGATGATATCCAACTTTTTTTGCCCAAAATGCAAGAGCTTGACTTGCATGATTTGTGGTTTCAACAAGACGGTGCCACATGCTACACAGCACGCGCAACAATGAACTTATTGAGAGGCGAGTTCGGTGAACATTTTATTTCACGTTCGGGACCGGTCAATTGGCCGCCTAGATCGTGCGATTTAACGCCTTTAGACTAGTTTTTGTGGGGCTATGTTAAAGCTCATGTCGACACAGACAAGCCCGCTTCAATTGACGCATTGAAAGACAACATTGAAGCATTTATTCGTGAGATACCGGCCGAAATGTTGGAAAGAGTATGCCAAAATTGGACTAAGCGGATGGACCATTTGAGCGCAGTCAGGTCTTAACTAAATTACATGGACCATACAATCGATTCAAATAAAAATTTCATGCATTTTTCTGAATTTTATGTTTTTTTTTTTTTTAAAAACTTTCCTATACCTTTAAAACAGTCACCCTTTATTTGCCATTTGAATAAATTAAAGACTTTTAAGGAAAAAAAAAATGTTAGTTCCTCTAGCTCGAGTTTTTCGAAAAACCTCTCTAACTCAAGCTAGTTTTGATTTGCCGTGAAAATTCGACGAAGAGGGCATCGACTTTGACATTTCATACAAACAATGCCCTCAGGCACTTGACAACATTTTCCCAACAAAAAGCCGCAAACACATCTGACTCACAAATCTGGATCAACGCAGTATAAGTCGCTTGCACTTAGCATTGCACTGTCGCTTCATCCATTATCATTGCGTCAAAAACCGTAGCTACGTCTACCGGATAGAATGCAATTCAATAATTAAGACAGATTATGCTGCGTAGGTTTAATTTTTAAAAGTTTTACAAGGAAAACACATATTTTATACGTGAAGTTGGCGCATCAATCGAAATGTAGTTGAAGTTCTGTTTGATTTGAACAGAGTTAGATTCAAGGCGTCAAATTCTGACCTTTTTCTCATTTAGTTTCGACGCACTATAAAACAGAAAAAAAATTACAAAATACTGTTTTTAGTGGGAAATTTCAACTAAAATTGGTTTTAACATTATGACTCTCATAATTCATCCTTAACTGTCAAAATACTGTAGAACATCGACGAATTTAAAAAATTCTGAAAACGCAACTTTAAGAGCTTAAAAAGTGTAGCAAGAGCATTTCGCACCACTAGACAGAAGAAACTTCGAAGTAGCCAAGGACTTCGACTTCGTGGTAAACAACATCAGTACCAAAATCAAACGTAGGATCACTCTAGGCATTTGCTGCTCCCTGGGTAAGTACGTTAACTCACACGGCAAGGTCCTTGGTTCCATTCCCAAACTTCGCACCGTTCGCCGTTCGGATTCGGAAAAAAACTGAAGGTCTATTCGTCAGAGAACAGTGCTACTGTACAACACGTGTAGCTGTAAAAGCTAGGCTCTGCGTAGAAACTTTAATGTTACTAAAAGCGGATGAGGAAGCACTTAGACTTTTCGAGAGAAAAGTTCTGCGTGACTTTTTTGATCCTGTTTGCGTTGATAACATCTAGAGAAAAAGATTAAAGTTAGGCGTCATGCGCCTGGTCAAGCGTCTTCGAACAAAATGCTTAAGATGGGATACAAGGAGGCCATGTAGAGTGTACACCATGCTCCCGTTTGAAAACTCTTTGAATCCGAGCCATTGGGAGAACGCAATAGAGGACGGCCTAGGGGCTGTGATGGCGCACACAAGTGGAGAAGGACCTCAACCAACTTGGGGTGCGCAACTGGAGACACCTAAAGAGAGATCGTGCAAGTTGGAGAGGCATGTTGTTTGAGGCCCAGGTCCACCACGGACTGTAGCGCCATTAAAAAGAAAAATCAAAATAAACAAAATATTGACACATTTGTGCTGCAATCAAATATGTGGTACTTTCAACTTTGCATTCAGTTGAAAGGAAAGTTTTTGTGCACTTTTACGAAAATGTCATCCAGAGATTAAAGTAGAGACGCAGCAAAATACTTTTTCGGGATTTTATTAGAGTCACATGTCTTTATTTTTAAGTATGCACTACTATCACTAATATTTGTGTCGAATTTCGAATTTTCTTATTTTTTTTAAATATTTAAAACAGTTTAAAAATTTCTGCTGTCGAAATATTTTTAATGCAGAAGGCCTTGATGATAAAAGACCTTATGAATGGCCCAAAAAGTTCAAGTGGGATGAGGATGAGAGCGCGTTGAAGCGCGGCCAAGGCGAAAGTCAACATTCACTGATGAAGAAGGAATTAAATGTATACCGCAAGAGATCTTTGCAGTATATTTTGAAAATTAAAAAAAAAACAACTTTGGAAAAAATCTGCCACTGGAGAAGGAAGAAAGACATTGGAAAGAATCAAAACAGATTTTGATTTTGATTTCTAAATAAATTTTCGGGTACTTTTGTTACGCTGACTGATTGCAAGAGCAGCGTATGAATAACCTCTCCCTCCTCAATGCTTTTAAACTCCCTACTTATTGTGTTTTCTTTCGATAATGTCTACTGCGACGTCAGTATCGGCAAGCAGATGCACAGATATCTCGATAACCGTGTCACTGTTGTTGACATTTGACTGAAGCACATAACCCAACTTTCTCGAAAGTGATGAAGAAGTCGAGTGAGTCTGTGTCCACTTTGTAAAGTCTAAATTTATTTCTGTGTAGCAAACAGCATTCAAAAGAATGAGTTTTCAAAGATTGCTAGAAGTAGAGTATCCGCTGTGAACTTGACTCTTCGTTGTGAAATATACAAACATCAAAAAACTTCGTGATCAGAGTAAACTGATCAATGCACAATCAAAAGGACTAAATCTGCTCTTCTGTTAAAATATACTTCTCCCCTGGGTATTGTTACCTTTATCTTATTTTGATATAGGGGATAGTATACAGCCACAATGGCCCGACAAGTCGTAAATAAATTTAACCTCGCAAATAAAAGACTATCGCGTCAAAACGAATGAGATATGATTTATACTCACCAGCTAACATAAAAGCAAATATAACAATTGGTACAACACAATTGAAGTCTATCAGGAATCCGAAGAGCAGGTTCCCCAACAGCGCCCCGCCACGTCCGAATGTCATGGATAACGCCGCTGCCATAACCCTAGAGAAACCACCAGAAGCATGCCGTTAATTTGTGATCACTTTGCCGTTAGGCAAACCTGCCTTACCTTAAATTCGTTGGGAATAGGTCGACCATAACGCAGTACACCGTACTTATACTGAGTGAGGTGAGTGCCTCGAAGATGCACGACAGTATTAGGTTTTGCATTGCATTGCGGACGAAGTACAAGCCGATGGTGACTGCTGCCGCTGCCTCTAGACCGAACACTGAAACGGGAAAGGGTGTCAGGTAAGTGAGTGTGCTGGTGGCCAACTGTCACTGAGCCACAAACCCAAAAAGAATTTTATTCCTAATCGATGAACACAGAGGGGAAGCCAGAAGCTGGTCGGTATGCAGGCCAGTCCGATGATCAGTGTATTCCTGTAGACTCCCTGCTGTATGCTCGAGTCACAGCTCTCGCCATCTTCCGTCAGTGTGCTGTCAGGGTGATTCAAAATCACAGTTTTTAGGGTTCCCGCCCGCTCGCACTTGTGGTCAACAACTTACCCATTTGACATGTAGACTGACGAAACCTGGCAGACGGATGTGGCTGCATCTGGATTTATCTCCTCAAAATCGGCGAACCGTTGAAACAACTCCGGGAACCACACCATCAGAGTGTAGTAGCTGCAAGAGAAACGCTGCTAAACGCCTGGCCATGGGTGGGTGCGGGTCTGCTTACCTAGACGTCAGTCCGAATTGTATTAAGCAGGTAAGTATGGTTGTCCTAAGGTACGGCTTCCTGCAGAGCGTCTTGGTCTGTGTCCATATCTCGCCAACTAGGATCTTCAGCTCTTTCGGTCGTCGCAGTTTGAGTCTTCTCACAGAGACGGTGTCTTCTGTTAATATCTTACCACCTATTAGATTTGTGAACTGAAACGAGACGAGAGGTTACTTCGGCTGCTCGGACGCGGACACCCAGCGTGGTCTTACAGGAAAATTATCCTGACTTTGTCCGGTATTCTTCTCGTACATGTGTCGCAGCACTTTGAGTGCTTTCTCAGGCTCTCCGACCTCCAGGAGAAATTTGGGGCTTTCTGGAAAAGCAAAGAGCCACAGACCTAAAAAGAGACTAAAAGGTTGTGTGCTGTATTCTGGGCAAGTGAAGGGCGGGTGAGAGTTCTTACCTTGGCAAGGCGCACACTGCAACAAACAAGTTCCAACTGTGGAAACTGAAATGCTCGTGAACGTAGCTTATGTCAAGCGGAATTATAGCCCATGCAATAACTGAAACGGGGTAAAAGGATTTGAATTAGAATAAATGAAATTGTTTGGCGCCTCAGTCCATAAGGGAACAGATCTTAGCATCTTCAGCTCCTGCTGGTGGTGTACATGCGTGTTCTCTCCCGAGTTGAGGAGAAGCTTTTTAAAGATAATTTGTTAGATGAAACCTTAAGTTCAGGGATGGAACCTTGGAGTTGCTCCGCACTTACAAACTGTGCCACGTGGGCTTTTCATGCAATGGGCAAGTGGAACCCCAGCAATGATCAAGTTTATATCAACTTGTCATCGCAGCATCCGTGTGGCCAAAGTATGCAGCAAAACTTTTAAGCAAGAGGAGTGGGTTTCGGGAAATATGCCGGACAGGGCTTAACAAAACTTATTGCGACATTTACTGCCACTAGATGCGAACTTGGTATAGAAAAGGAGCGATTTTAAAAGGATAAGTGATCACCTAACTTTGATTAAGGGTTCAAACACTGATTGTCCAAAAGGTGCACACCACGTTTTGAGTGGAGACAATTTTAAGCGTTTTATGAATAATTTAATGTGACTGCATTGTGAAAACTCAATTTCGGCCGATATCTTTTGTGCTCTGCTAATACCTCTGATTCAAAGGTTCTCTTATTCGTCATATCTGTCAGTTGAATTCGGCTACAATGGTTCTTAGAAATTACAAAACTTAATCGTTTGCTCTCAATAATTTACATATTTATTTCAACTGCCCTTCTTTCTAACCTGCAAATGCCAGAAGGACGACTAACTGCTTTTAATCAATGCTGCGACTGTTACACGCACAGACAGCTGCGCATGCTTTTGGAAGATCGCAACCTAAATTTCAACTTGTTAGTCTTGCACGAACGCCCGCAGTACGACACGTGATATTGTGTCGCCTAAGCTAGAACGTTTTTGAAAATTGAAGTAATCGGTGAATTCGTTGCTCACCTTGAAAAGGCAGCGAGAGTTATTGTAATCTTACGCTCTACGTTGACGGTCTTACGCGCTACGACGGTATCAGTGTCAAAATGAATAGCTCGTCTCCTTCAAATCGACCGCTCTCTCTGGCCTCAAAATCGATAAGCTCGGTATAACCTTCGTTTTGCCCCTCTCAAGCCTTCTAATGGTCTGTCGTAATTTGCAAATCTGGTCTATCGTGGATTTACCGGAAGGAAGATACACTGAAACGATTGTTTATAAACAACGCGAACGAAGTTGGTCTGAAATGTGCTTACAAGAGAAAAACTAACATTTTGGAAAAGTGGCGATTTATACGCATTCTCCTCTTGCATCGAAGAACTTGACCTAGCAATGCTGAAACTTCTTTAGCCTGTCTGCAAAAATCGTTCCCTAAGTCTGTAAAGTAGTTTTCCATGGAGCTTATAACTGTCTTTTTTAGTTTAAAAAAGTATTTTTTTTTTTATTTTGAGTTTCATTTCCATTAAATCTAGATATAAAATACACTTATAACTGTCTCTTACGATTCAAATTTCCGACCGATGAGTGACTTTTTCACGTTTTTCGTTTCACAAATGGCACACGAATCCAAATCGAGAGGATTTAGTTGTAAGGAGCAGCAGATCATAGCCTTATTTCATCAATTTGTGTTGACGGTTTGTGTCTTTTTTTTTGGCTACATAGGTTTTTTTCAGCGATTTATAGCAGAGCATTATAGAGGCTTTAAACTATTTGGGAATCGATGTAAATTACACCTTGTGAATCCCTGCAGACGCTAGCCATCACTTTGGCGGGTGATAGAACATTCTACGCCTTCTTCGGATCACTTTCACCGCCAAAGTCTACTTCTTGGTGAATCTATGTTTTATGGACGGTTACACGATACAGAGACTTGCTCGGATTCGCATAGCAGCGTCAAACATTGCTCAGAATTGATCTCATGGTTGCACTTGAGCTGCAGATAGTTCTCTGATGCCCTTTATTTCATGCACAATCCGATCCACTCGGTCGTTTGAGATTTCAGTTGTCTCATTCGATCAAGTCATAAGATGTGGGCATTTTTGTCACTTTAGCCTTTGTGGGAGCCTTAGTCTGGGAATCTAGGCGTGGCTCATCAGAGACTGGCGTGCATACAACACGTTTAACTAATTTTTGACCATCGCCTTCAGCGTACACAGCATCAAAATTCTCTTTGCCGTCGCTGCTTGATTTGACAATCGATTCATCGGCCAACGATGCCCTTTCCATTTTATAAGGTCCACAGGCAAGTCTCCCTCCGAACGCTGCTAATAAAGAAACATGCCGGATTCGACTGAAACTAGCTGAGCAGTCTTCAAGAATGTACAACAGTAAGAGCACCGCCATCGTGTGGTGGGGCTAAGTACACATCGTGAAGCTCTAGTACTCTTAAATATGAAATTCAAAAGATTTTCGTCAAAATTTGTGAAGTTTTCGATGCACAGCACAAACATAATCTTTTTGTTTTGAAATTGCGCGACCAAAAAGTGCAAAAGTCGGTTAAATCAAGAAAAATATTGAGAAAGACCTGGTTGGATGTTGCTGGGGAACTAAGCATTCACCACCAAACAGTTATCAACCATTGGAAGAAAACTGGATGCACCAAGAACTTAGAATTTTGGGCTTCACATGAATAAGCTGTGAAAAATATAATGGACCGACTTTTCATTTAATTTCAAATATAAATTGAATGACGCTTCAGTACACAAGGGACTAGAGTATATCTTCTTCAACATCTATTCGTGTTGCTATACATAATTCTCTCACAATTAGGGAGGACCTACAATTTATTGCAGACTCCAAACTGCGAGAGTTAAGGCTTTTCATTGACAATTCGCCAGCAACTCGAACAGGATTGTGCAGTGATGGGATTCGGTGTGTTCAGTCCAAGAATCGAACCTGGGATCTTTAACGACTGAGTCGACACACATAAGCAGTGCGCCGTGGCAGCAACCACAAGTGAATGATTGCTGACAATAAACAAAGTATGAGTGGCTTTGCAAAGAGTGACCAAGCCATAATTGGCAACAAGAAGTGTTATTCTGTGAGTTTTGTGGGATTGGAAGAATGTAAGAATTGTTTGTTATGAGCTTCTACTACGTGGTCGGACGTTTGATTTTGTTTATATTGTCAACAACAAACGAAATTGAGAGATGTAATTCAGTTAAAGAATCAGAATTGACTAACAGGAAAGATGTTGTGTTCCATCATAATGAACGCCCTTGAGGACTTGGCAAAAACTAAAATAACTTAGCTTGATAGTTTTGATACATCAACCAACAGCCCAGACCTTGCACCTTCAGATTATCATTTGCTTTGATCCCTGAAGAATTCTTTTAATAGTGTAGCTTGAATCTTCGTTGAGACCTGCAAAACACACTTGCATCGGTTTTCTGCTGAGAAATCAGTGAAACAATAACTTTCCTCTAAAAACGGCAAACGGTGCGCGATCAAAACAGCTTTGAACGAAAGAAGTAAGTATTTGTTGCCTAACTTGCTTATGCCTTCATTTGAGCAAACTCACGAACAATCTGTCTCATAAGCCTGCCTAATTTATATTTCATCTGCATTCAGCATTTCTTTGGAAAGCAATCTATTTTCCGTATAACGAAAACCTCCCATAAAGGTGTCTAAAGGGTACACAAGATCAAGGCAAGTACGTGACAAAAGGTCAAATCAAACACGCAGTGTTTACCAACTCGGAACCGATCCCACCCTCTAGCGCACTGCTCCTTATTGACGGCACTAATTGAGATGTTAGTCCAATTCGAAACGGACGATCAGTTGGACCACATACGCGTGCTAATTGAATGTTTGGTACATCGCCCAAGCCTCGTCGTCTCCGTGTTTACCGACCGCGCTGCTTGTACGGCCACCACTGAACCCGAGATCCAGCGCTGATTAGAATGTGTTAATGAAAACCAAAATTACTCGTATTGGCTCTAAAACGAAATTGTACCAATAAAACGGAATGGATCTGCAGCCGTGGAAGCGACCAGAACTTGTCGACAATGTTTACTCTGCAACTTAGACCGATGCGACGAGAGGGCGGGGAGACTGATCGCATGATCGCATCTCGTTAAATTTCTATTTACCGCATCAAAGTGATGATCAGAAGATCTGATTGGAAGCCTTTTGGCAATCAGGCGGATTATTCTGCGGAGATGTTGTATAACTGAGGGCGACCTCGGGCAGACGTGCTCTTTGTTTGTTGATAATTTCCATTTTAGAGTGATTTTTTAACACCTCTTGATTGAGCCATCATGATTATGAACAAATAGATGCGGTCCTAATTGAGTTTGACAATTCGAAGTTGTCCCTTCGGGGCACGTGCTAAGTGAATGCGTAAAAGACAAATAGTGACTTACGTGGTAGAACGATTATTCCAATGGTCCAAAACATTTCCATCCAGCAGAGAATCTTTTCGCGGTATTTTGTTGGCTGAAACTCGCCCAGGTATGGAAAGCATATCCCCATCGCACCGGCAACACTAAAAGAATAATAAATAGATGTGATTAATTATGATGTGTCTGAAATAATGCAGTCGGACAATTGTTAGCCGGGGAAGGTAACTGAATAACGCATAAATGACATCGGTAGAGTATCTGGAACCAAGTGTTAGTAGTGGCAGTAGAATCCGCAGGATTTGTCAAGAGACAGAGATCAGAGAAATGGCTTTGTTTTCAAATTCAGTAGAAGCTAAAAGGGAACAAAGAAATCTTAGAATTTCTTCATTGAATCAAAAATATCCTCCTCTGGGTAAGGAAAAATTAAAAAAGGAATATTACCACACGTACAGATAGCCAGTCCACAATAAAATCTCCTGACAATTTCCCCTTTAATTCAGTATATGTCGCCTGTTTCTTATTGATGTGTTTAAGAACTACACCTAATGAGGTTACCAGGACACTGTGACAGTCAGAGAAATAACAAAGTTGACAAACTCGCCAAGACCGGCACTAACTCACTGCTTACTTCCTTATAATTTCCATCCTACATGCCATGCTCCTCCAATAAATGTGTCCAGCTGCTGGTCAAGATTAGCAATACGAAGAGAAGATGGTCCGAGAGAGCGTAAAGCCCAAGTTATATCTTGGCCGCTCAATGAACTTAATCAGACTATTCGGATCAACTATGAAAATGCCCAAATGAGATAAGGTCTTCCCTACAACGAATTCTGTCGTAGTTGAAGGGACGAAGACAAGGCAAATCTCACCTCCTCTGCTCATGCAAAGTCCTCTCTAGAAGAACGAAATCCCATTTTGTTGCATTCTACTTAAAATAATCTAAATGGAAGGAGTCTCTTTTAACCTTTTTTTAACGAAATTGACCGAAGGACTATATTCTTCAAGTCAAGCAGTATGGGAATTACGACGAAGTTTTTAAACTTGCCGTAAAAGTTGCTGAACATTTTAAGAAGCTCACTGATGCGATTTCTGAATACAAACTTGAATTTACAGGCAATTGACTCAAGAGACGTAACCTACTGATCATTTCAAGGGTTATCAATGCGCCGAATGGATGGTTGAACAGACAGAAGTGAATGGTGACTATACAAAGAAATTCGTCTTCGACAAGGAGGCACACTTTCACCTCAATCGATTCGTTAACAAGAACAGTTGCCGCATTTGGGCAAATGGAGATTCATGAGTGTTGTTCATTGTTCACAAACCGATGCATTCACATAAATGCATCTATGTGAATGTTTAGTGCGGCTTATCGCACCGTACTTCTTCGAAAATGAAGTCTGTCAAGCAGTTACCGTAAATGGTGTTCAATATCACGAAAGAAAACGGACTTCTTGTGGCCAAAAATTGAGGATCGGATCAGTTCGTGCCACTAACCACATAGCCAATGAAACAATGTCTCCTTTGTGCAAGAAAATCGATGGCTGTGTTATCTGACATCGTCGTGGCTATGTTTATTGGCCGCCACGATCATGTGTTTTGACACTTCGGGATATATAAAATAAGAAGCAAACTTCAATGAGCTAAGAATAAACTATCTGCATCAGCTAAACGACACTGAAGTTTAATTATCTCTCAGAGTCATTGAAAATATGAAACATCGGACTGAGGTATGCCACTGAAGCCGTGTCGAAGATCATCGTAGATCGTTCAATCGTAAATGTTACATAGTCTCTTTTGCTTTTCGACGGTATCTGAAGTTTTCTGATCTGTGGCAGTGGCCATTAAATGCGCCACATAGAATCCGAGTCTGTTAATCAACCCTCATGAATTTCTTAGAGTATTGTGGTCGCCGTGGGGTAGTGGGGAAGTTCTTCGGCACACACACCGAAGGTCTAGATTCGATTCCCGAACGGAAAACTTCGCAGAGACACCTCTTTCAAGTTGGTGACAATACTCACAGAGTATTAATTGTCAATGAAAACACTTCTCAAATCTCGAAGTTCGGAGTCGGCAAAAAAAGTAGGTCCCATCTACTCGTGAGAGAAAAGTAGCACGCACAACACGAGTAGTTGTTGTAGATGCTAGGCCCTGGTCCCCTGTGGGTGTAGTGCCACTCAATTATTATTATTATTATTGTGAGTCCCTTCTAACTGTTCCATGTTTGGATGCAGCATCTATTTGTTCATTTGTTTATATGTTGTTGCATGTCAATGTTGCTGAAACTATGGAGGGGAAAAGTGCCACGTAAACGGAGTCTCAGCGCCTTGCTTTGCTAGGATATTTGTATTTTCAATCCCTACGTGGTTCTCACTTTCCCGCACGGTACCAATATCAGTTTTAACTTGTTTTTCTCCACCAGCGTATTGAGAATTTAATGACAATTCCAGACAGCCATATAGCTGAATGCGAAGCTGCTAAGAGTTTTAGGTACTGTCTGATTGTGGGAGGTTTCTGTGTTATTGCAATGTGCTTCTTTATTTATGACGAAGACTTCAGCTTGAATAATAGTAAACTTTTAGGTAGGGGCATGTGTAGGCTTGACCTAGATCCTACAATGCCTGGTTCTACTCCATTTTCTGTCTTTTGGACAAGAAAATAGGTTTGCTTTTAGGGCCGCTTTGTAACTTGTTTACCCCACTGCATAGCGTGGTATTTAATCCCAAAAAGTGAACATTGGCTGCTATTGGGGAAAACATTCCATATTCGAGTCTCTTTAGTCAACTGCACATCTGGAAGTGGGCTAAGGATGAAGTGATGGACAATTCAGGAGAGGGGTTTTTTATGCAAAATTCTTTTCGCAACAGAGAAAATTATATTTTTTTCAAAATACATGTGTCTTCTTTTTGTGCTCATATGCTTTTAGCGTTTCACTTTTAACATAAATTTTTTTTTCACAAAACTTTGCCGTGCCACCTTTTGCTTTCTCTATATTTTTCTTACAACATTTGCACACAAACATATTTTTACAACACTTGGTCGTTATGTTTTTCGGTATCTGAGAAGTAGTTTAAGTTATATTGACTGGTTTTATTAAATCTCGTTTTCTTCGAATTAAAAGCTTTGGTGGTGGATCCTAACGAGGTTTAGAAGTATAAGTATCTTCTTCTTCTTCTTCAGATGGCGCTACAGTCCGGGGTGGACCTGGGCCTCAACCAGCATGCCTCTCCAGCTAGCACGATCTTTTGCCAGCTGCTTCCAATTGCGCACTCTAAGTTGGTTGAGATCCTTTTCCACTTGTGTGCGCCATCTCAGTCTAGGACGTCCTCTGTTGCGTTGTCCCTGTGGTTCGGATTCGAAGACTCTTCGGGCCGGAGCAGTGTTGTCCATCCGCTCTACATGGCCTCGCCACCTTAAGCGTTATATCCGTTGACGCTTGACTAGGCTCATGCCGCCGTACAGCCCATACAGTTCGTGGTTGAATCTTCTCCTCCATATGCCATCAACGCAAACAGGACCAAAAATCGCACGCAGAACTTTTCTCTCGAAGAGACCAAGGGCTTCCTCATCCGCTTTTAGTAGCGTCCAGGTAAAGCAGGACAGGGATGATCAAAGTGTTGTATAAAGTCAATTTGGTCGTTCGGGAGAGGGCTTTATTACTCAATTGCCTCTTAAGCCCAAAGAAACAGCGATTGGCAAGAGTGATTCTGCGCTTGATTTCGGTACTGTATAAGTGTCTGTTGACTTTAATTTATTGATGTCTCTTTAAACCGATGAAAACTATGTTAACGCCATCATTAGCACAACGTACGAGAACTGCCTGATAAATAACCGACCTCAACGTGAAGCTAGCGGCACAAGTGAAAAAAAAGTTTCTACTTCAAATTGTGCATATTATAATAGCTACTCGCCAAAATTTCAGAAATTTATCTTGCACCATTATCTGTTGACAGTCGTTTCTGTGAGTGTATTTCGGTGATTCCCCCAAAATGGAAAAAATTGAACATCGAGCTGTAATTAAATTTTTACTTTTGAAAGGCAATACGCCTTCACAAATAAAAGATGAGTTGGATTCTGTGTATGGTGACTCTGCACCATCGTTTACCACCGTACAATTTTGGGCAGCTGAATTTAAACGTGGTCGCAGGAGCTTGGAAGATGATGAACGTCCTGGGCGTCCAAAAACTGTAACCACTAACGATAACATCGCTAAAGTTCATCAATTGGTACTAGACGACCGCCGGATTAAAGTTAGAGAAATAGCTGAGATTATGAAGATGTCAAAAGAACGTGTTTGTCATATATTAAACCAAGATTTGGGCAAGAGAAAGCTGTCCGCGCGTTGGGTGCCGCGTTTGCTTACGCTAGACCACAAACGTGCGCGCATGAACATTTCCAGCGCTCTGTTGGCTCAGTTTAGAGGCAATAAGACCGAGTTTTGGCGCCGATTGATAACTGTAGACGAAAAAAAAAGTTTGAAAAAGTCGCGTGCATCATGGTTAGGTCGGTTATTTATCAGACAGCCCTCGTATGTTCCAAATGTTTTTACTTCTTACCAGAATATTAAAAATTCCTTTTTCGCTATTTTGCGCTTATTTAAAAAGCGTAAGAAATCATTTTCAAATCCAAAATGGGTCCAATCACATTTACAACTCAAAAGTGATGCAAAATATTTTGAATATCTTTTTAATTGCAATAAACAAAAAAGCGAACGATGCTCTTTAAGGTTCAGTAAAAATTAAGTTCCGTTATGTCAGTGTGTATTAATTGAAATTTCATGAAGTTTTACTCAAACTTTGTCCTAGCTATTATTCTTTAATGAAATCAGTGTTTAATACAACAAACTATTGCTATAGTATATGAACGCAAACTTTATTCACGGCCCATAAATAGTACAAAAAGTTAAAGTTTGCTCATTCGACCGATTTCCGCAAACTGTTTACATATTGCCTGACCTGAGTCCGAGCAATTGGTATAACGCAACAGAGTAGAAATGGCAAACAAATGAAATATGACCAACTTTATGTGCGAATCTTGAAGCAACTCGCGAAAAACAGTGTTGGCGGAAGACGCATATTGCTTAAGAGGCAAATCCACTCCGAACAGTAGCGTCCACTAAAGACAAGGATTACATTTGTGTTACCTTATCGTTCATGCGTCAAAGAATTGAGATCACATATCAAGCCTGCTTGGCCATAAAGCCATCATTGGTTGTCTTCTGTGGAGTGTTGCCCCGTCTTGTTGGAATTATATTTCGCCCAAGTCATACTATTCAATGGCCGACAAAAAAATGGTTATTATTCAATCTTTCGATCATAGAACACACCAAAGAGTTATTTTGTTTGGGGGCAACGTCACCCCTTTAAATTCTTGTAGGTTTTCTGCAACTGTCACAACAGCCACAACAGGGGGTGCAAACTTCCAAAATCAAACCATAGTTGCAACAAATACTTTGAGACTAAGCCATGTTTATGTTAGCCATGTTATGTTGGCTAGACACGTAATTACATCATACACCACCATAGTTTGGGGCCAAATTCTTCTCCAATAAACAACGGAAAATAAATTGCAAAGAGTTGCGTTTTGTCAGGCGTAACGTTTGCCATGTTCACTTGCAGGACACAGCTTTAAAATCCATTATCCACCTAATGCCGTTACCTTAGTAGTTATGTCCTACTGGCTTCAAAGTCGCAGTCCGCCGATGTATGGTGATAGTAAACAAGTCCTAAGGACTTCAGAGCTGTCTAGGGTTGGTATCAATCGCCATTCGTAACCAAGTGAAACTTGGATACGTCAAGGCAAAAAAATGTAGATTTGCTTGCTATGAAAACCGAAACCAGAAACTGCTTTCATATGTCCTGTGGAAAGGAAACAAGGAAATCCCTCTTCCAGTCAAGGAAAGTACAAGAAAGCTACCGGTAAGAAAATAAGAACCTAATATTGGGAGATGACGGAACTTTGTTCTGCCACCCTAAGGAAAATATTTAATTCGGTGGAGTTGAGAAACTGTATCAGGATATACTCTAATTCATAAGGGATTCAGGACGTTTTTGAAGGAAACCAAACCTGAAACTTAATTGATCAATATAAGCTGTGTGGTGCAAAAGGAAATCAGATAAAGAAGATCCGACAAAAATTTTCGAACAAGCTATTGGTGTAGTCTGGAGGGCCGTCTACTACACTCATACGACCAAATTTAGCACTGCCTATCAACAGTATTTGTCAGACATCCATAGTTTAGTTTTCAACGTCAGCTCGATGCCATAAAGATGAGTGCAAAGAATCCTTACACAACACGGAAGTCCAATATCATTGTTGTTAATCAAAATCGCACACCCACAAACACACACACACATTCAAACATCAACTTACTTGAATCCATTGAGTAATCGAACCAGCAAGAAGAATAGAAAATGCTGTGAAAAGGATGAAATCAAACCACAAAGGGCATCACCCAACAGTGTCGCAATCAGGACCCTCTTTCGTCCCTTTGTATCGGCGAGACAACCCCAAAAGTACGAGCCAATCAGCATGCCCAACATGGGTGACGCTGACAGCCAACCCTTGTCCGATGATGTCATTTGAAAATCACATGTCGCCACCGGAAGGACGAACGAGATAATTGTAACGCCGATTGCTGTATTCATATAGATGAGACCACATAATGCTAGAAGATTGTAGTGAAACTTTCCGAAGCCGGTTTGCAGGAGGGCTTGCTCATAATCGGTAACAGTGTCGTCCATAAAGTCGAGCCCTGAAACACAGCCCTTTAAACAGTGTCGCGAAACGAGGATGTCTTGACGGTCCTTACCCATCTTCTGTGCGTAAAGGTATTCGTCCGATTTGGTAGTTGCAGATGGGGTCTGGGGATGGGGTGGATGTGAGTGTTGGAGTTTTATGTCTGATGTCTGACGGTGGCGATCCGTGATTGTTGGGCATAGGGTACTCCGTTGCAATGGAAATCTGGGCTGACCCTATACAGAGGGGTCGTTCCTCCTCTCTCACACACGCAAGCCCACCTCTGTTTCTATTTGTTTGTTTCTTTCTTTTTCTCTCTCTCCCTCTCTCTCTTTCTCTTTTCGTGTCAACAGTGTTCTTTTTACAATTCTCTGTGAATGTGGTTTCCTTGATGATGTTGCGCCTCCCGACTGGTGTGTACGCGTTTCTCAGGAACAAATGTCTAGTGAAGAGCAATCTGAAAGAAAAAGAAAAAGAACAGGTCTTGTACTCAAAGGTTTTGCAATTCGTTGAGTAAGTCCTCATGTGCACCCCACTCGGGTGACATGTGCGACTGAATTATGCATCCGCAATTAGGCGTGTCAGTGTTGAGGTCGTAAAATGGATTGAAGCACGAGGAAATAAGGATTTTCAAGGATAATCATGGCGTTCTGTTTCGACTTTTTACACTCACAGTAAAGTTTATTTTTAGATTGTCGAGCTCTTGTTTTGCTGAGTTAACCGTCCCCTGTGTGAGGTCACGGAATGTTGGTTTTTACACGCGACAGGTTTGCCAACGCAACTGTGACGGAACAGGACGTGCATAAATAAATTATTTAGCTGAGTAATTGAATGAGAAACCACGTGAGTTCATAATTTTTGATTGTTTTGCTGTTGAGTAGGAGGGAGGGAGTTTGTGGGAACACTGTGATATGACAGCTACATGTGGTTCTACAGCATGAAGCAAAAATCCGAAACGTATGAAAAAATTTCAACTTTTTTAACCAAGCTTCGTTAAGTGCTTAGGTTGTTTTATTTTGATTTTTATTCATATGAAATTGGGTTATTTATTTGGCGCTTTCAAAAGTAAAGCTTAATAAAGTACACGCAGTCATAATTTTTGAGTAAAATGTTAGTTCATTATAAAGTTCGGACCTAGCCATTATGTGTTACAAGCAATATTTTTCAAATGGCAGTCTTAGGAAGACTCATGCAGTAGAAGTAACTTTTGCCCACTTTTGGCATTCTGCAGACGGTTTCTCGGGCATTGGTTTGGACACATCTAAAATCCGAAAATCATGCACATAAACACAAGCTACACAAAACAGCCTCATAGCCTCAGAGAAAAATAGCATGATTTTGGTTGTCAATTTACTTCGGCAAAACGTGAGATTACGCGACCAAGCCATAATTGGTTGTCTTCTGTTATTGGCTTGTTGTCCCGTCTTGTTGGAACCAAATAAAGCCCTAGTCATACTATTCAATGGCCGACAAAAAGAAGAAATGAATATCATTCAACCTTTCGATCATAGAACACACCAAAGAGTTACTTTGTTTAGGGGCAACGTCACTTCTTTTATTTCTTGTAAGTTTTCCAAGGTCCATATGCGAGTCACAACAGTCTTATCTACAGCCTTATGAATGCTCAGCAGGCTTCAATTGTTACGTCAGCTGAACTATAAAAATATAATGATGCAAATCTAAATGCAATATACGCCGCAGTGAATTAATCGACACTTTTACTCAGCAACACTTGCACCAACAGCGGCAATATTTTAACTTACAGGCCTTACGGCATCAGTAACACTTCTGTACTCTTCGAATTTCGGAACGACTTTACGATTGCCTGCCTATTTGTTCGATTATAACTGCCATAATGCGTAATGCAAGAAAGGTGGTTACGCTTGTGTCATCATTTATGTAGTAAGTTTTTATATTTTATTCAGTTTGTTCTATTACTAAGCAGTCCGTTATGTTAAATGGTAAATTTAAATCTAATATTGCGTAGCTTCGAATAGTTGCTGATTTTGGTAGGTGTCAAATGCCATGGCTACCAACTTGAAACCACAAAATGGATGAAAAATGTACTTTCGAGAAATAAAAATGATCCTATTTTGGAATCACTTTCAACGCACAAATTCACATTGTGATAGAAAAAACATGTAAAAAACAATATATTTTATATAACATGCGTGTGCCGTGTATAAGTTGTGGCTGGAAAGGTGTGGCATTTGTCAGCAATATTTGTGCATCCGCGTCTGTTTTAGACAAAAAAATAGTTTTCTGTCTCTTCGAAAATGTTCGAATTTGTTTTATATAAACAGTATTTGCGTAAAGTTTTTATTGTCTTTTATAATTGGAAGAAAAGCGCAGCTCATGCCCTACAAATAATTGTAGAAGTTTATGGTGAATTTACTCCAACCGATAAATCGCAAAAATGACTGCCTTTAGCGTCGGGAACAAAGACCGTCTTGGCCAGCTTTAAAAGTTTGAAGATGAGGATTTGGAGGCCTTACGTGCCATACTCAAAGTGAACTCCCAGAATCGCTGGGAGTGACTCAGCAAACAACTTCCGTTCGGTTAAAGACCTTCGGATTTATTCAAAAGCAGGGAAATTGAGTGCCGTATAAGTTGAAACAGAAAAATGTCGAAAGGCGACTTAAACCTCTGAACTTCTTCTTGGTAGACATCAAAGGAAGCGATTTTTCTACCAGATTGTGAATAAAGTTGAAAAGTGTATCGTAGTATAATAATCCCAAGGAGAAAAATTACACTGCAAAGCCTGGTAAACCCGTTCCATCATCGTCAACATCGACACCAAAAAAAACATCCACGTTTCAAAGGTCATGCTCAGCATATGGCGGGACCAAACGTGTGTGGTGTACTATGACCTGCTGAAACCAAGATTAAAAAAGAATGGCAAACGTTGCTAATAATGCATTTAATTTTTGCATAACCTAAAACAACAGCTAGAAACGACTAAAAGCCATGACAAGGTTATTTTGCAGCACGATAGCGCTCGGTCCCACGTGGCTGTAGCGGTCATAAATTACGCTGAAATAGAAGTTCTTCTGCAGATCTTGCGACTTCCAACTAATGCCTTTTTGACAGTTGAAAAACGATGCAAGGTTTGGATCATTTGAAGAAATTGAAGAACGTCTCAATAATAATGAAATTCGAAAATTACCAAAGAGATGGGAAAAAGTAGTGCTTTGATGGTCAATTCTTTGAGTGATGTATTTTTCTACGTTTTTTTTTTTCAATAAAAACAATTTTTTTGACAGAAAATTCGACCGAATTAAATTGTACCCATAAATTGTATAAAAAAAAGCGCAAAATGACAAAAAAATCGATGTGAATTTTGTAAACGACTCAAATGCATTTTCCGTCTTAAACATATAAAATGATTGGTTGATGGAGAAAAACATAATTTTTTCAGCGAATTTCTAGCTCCGCAATACAAAATAGGCGTTCAAATCAAAATGCATTTCGTGATTTTAACGAGGCGCACTTTCACCTCAATGGATTCGTTAGCAAGCAGAATTGCCGCATTTGGGCAAATGAGAATCTACGAGTGATTGTTGAAAAGCGACTAACTGTTTGGTAAGATATATGAACTGACGGCGTCATCGGGCCTTATTTCTTCTCCAATGAGATCGACCTAGCAGTTGCCATGAATGGTGTTTACTATCGCGAGATGATAACGGAGTGCTTATGGTCAGAAATTGAGAATATAGATCTTGAAGGATGATACCACTTGCCAAACAGCCATTCGCAACCATGAATGTCTTGAGCGATAAATTCAATAGTCGCGTTAACTCACGTAGTGGTATTGTTAAATGCCCACCACGATCATGTGATTTGATACTGTTTGGGGATTATAATACGAGAAATAATTCAGTGGGCCCACAAGGGGCCAGGGCCTAGCTTCTACAACAACTACTCATGTCGTGCGCGAGTTATGATTCCTCATTAACAACGCAACATACAATCTGCCAATACCCAAATGCATCGTCAGCAGCCACCCGCCAACTGATTGCCCAACATCTTTATCAGCAGAAACCTTAAGGCAACGACCCCAGTAACCAACAAGTGCAAGGTTAGCACTAGAATCCAGCGACACCGAAATTACAAATCAGCAATAAATAGTGTAATGCACCGGTGACCCAATAAATTGCCGAATAAGCGTCTGGTTCTTTTCCGTTCATTGCTTCACCTGTGCAAAAGCGAACTGTTGTAATAAATTAATAATTTCAATAAAAGTCTTGTTCGAACCACCAAGTTAAGAAGTTTGTTTTTAGACAGCCCTCGACCACGAACTCCTAATTCGCGCTACTGTTCTCTCACGAGTAGAAGGGACCTAGAGTTATTTGCCGTCTCTGAACGGTGAGATTTGAAAAGGTTTTCATAGACAATTGATACTCTTTGAGTGTTGTCAGCAACTCGAAAGAGGTGGTGCCGTGAAAAAAATGCGAGGTGTCCCGTCCGAGAATCGAACCCAGACTTTCTGCGTGGCGGTCGCAGTCAATCAATCAAGAATCATTAACGAGCTAAATGATTACATAATTCGACAACAGTCATGGGTATTGAGATGACTTTCTGAATTCATCATCACGCGTATTTCTTTTCACCACCTTTTGCAATTCTTAAACTGGTTCCATCTCAGTTCTAAATCGGTAACCTTAGTTAAAGTATTAGTGGTAGAAGTGCATTCTCCGCCCTTACTATCACTTCCGTAAATCGTTTACTTTCAACTATGCTAACTCTAAATAAAAGTCATTTCAAACGCCCGTTTTGCAAAAGCACAAAAGTCTAATATGGACGGAAGTCTTGACAACGCCGAAAGGTAATAATATATGTAGATTAATTTAGAGCGCCCGCATAGGACCAGTAAGATAGTTTTAACAATAATTAAGAAATTTGTAACTAGTTTAAGTATTTTTACTTCTAGATTTAAGGAATTCGAAAAAATTAACAATAAAAAAATACATTTGGAAATGGAAAAAAAATGGATGGAAGTCTTATTTTCAAAATTTTGCAAGTAAATGATTACTACCAACTTATTAAGCCTACAAATTTTATTAGAGTACTTAGGCTGCACTTTTCTCTAGTACTGCTTACTTCAATCCGATTTCACTTATACACTTCTTGATCATCGTCCTCAATATTACTCCAATCATTAGTATTGGTATGGTGCTATCCATATTTATATACAAGATAAGCATTTGAAAACTGCAAGAATTGTAAGTGAGAAGAGTTTTGAACCATTACGCACCGCACTTAGTAGCCAGCTTCAGTTGTGGAATGTATGTGGAATGTAGTGTGGAGTAGGATTAACAAATCTTTCTTATGAGCGGCGAAGTGCGAATTATGAAAATTTACGAAATTTAACATTTCGTTCACATGGTCTTGGAGCTACAAATCTTTGTTAACCTAGGCTCCGCAGTAAATTTCGGAAATGGCCCTGGCCAATCGTTGTATCTTCGGCTTAGGCCGCAATGGAAAAGTAAGACTCCATTTCAAAAAACAAAGCTATTTTCATATAAGATCTTGATGCCTTCCGTCCTGCTGGGACTCTTTCTCGATTCGTGGAGGAAAATCCTCCGAAAAACGTTTAGTCAAGTTTACGTATAAGGACTGTGGAAATGAAGACAGAACGATGAAATAGAAAAGAATGTTTTTTTAGAGACCGACAGAATTGGAGAGAGGGAAATGAAGTGTCGAGGATAAGAAGAGCATGCGAGCAAGGGAGGACTTCAATTGACAAAACGAAGAAGAAAGAGAGTTTGAGGCGGTAAGTCGTGTGATAATCGCAGAAAAGTGGCTCGTTCGACGATACTAATTGACGCATGCTGGAACTTTAGACGCACAAGAGTTCCCGGTGGCGGGAATGAACACTAACGCTCAGGATCAGAAAATTTTCGAAACTATAATCAGCTGGGTGTTGGGGAGGCATGTTGATAGTGAATTCAGGTTAAAAATTCAAAGAAGGCGATATTTCCCTAATTTGAAGAATATTTCTGGAGATGTTATGCTATCTGAAAATTTAATATTTCGAGGCGCAACTTATGACATATCTTCCAATAACTACATAATAAATAATAATTGAGTGGCACTACAGCCCACAAGGAACCAGGTTCAAGCTTCTGCAACCACTAATCGTGTTGTGCGTGCTACTGTTCTCTTGCGAGAAGGAAAGGCCTACAGTTTTTTGCAGACTTTGAAAGGTGATATTTGAGAAGCTTTCATAGTCAATTAGTACTCTTTGAGTGTTGTCAGCAACTCGATAGAGGTGAAAAAATTCGAGGTGTTTGGCCCGGGAATCGAACGTGGACCTTTGGCGTACGGGTCGACGCAATTACCCACAACGCGACATGCTAAAGAAATAATGGTATTTGAAACAAATACCATACAGGAATACAGGTTGCAATACAGGAAGCAACAACTCCTCTCCATAGTCATACTGATTATGGTGAAATTCCGACGAAAACTCGCAATGTGGTTAATATCCAGAAACTCCACACCATTCCCCTGGTTCCAAAGTATGTCTGATCTGGGTTTTTGTGTTAGACTATGTAAATAAAGAGATGTTCAAAATGAAACCAATGAATTGGACTGGATTGAAGGACTCCATGAGACGATTCCAAACTTGCAACCCTCACTCAGGTCTTAGTGAGTAACATTTTGAACAGATGTCGCTTGTTCGTAAATGAGCCTGGAGGCCATTGTCTTCCCATCTCCCATCTAGTAATACGAAATAAAATTGAATTTCCTTCTTGTGGCATAGCTGTGAAGCACAATTGGTGGGCCACCCAAAATAAACTCAAATCTGGTAAAATATTTCTTTGGTCACACAGTTTGAGTTTTTTAAAACAACATCAAGATCTATCAGTGCACATTTTACACACTTTCAGATATAATAGTAAATCCCAAAAAAATAAACAGAAAACATTTTCTCAGTTTGCCATTCCGGAAACTCGCGCAACAATATGCTCCCGATTTCGTGTTCATTTCGATTGAACAACCCATTTCCTCGAAGGAATCCCCAAAAGACATTCACTTGGAATTCGCCTCTAATTTGATTAGAAATGGGAATGAACCAAGCAGAAAGAACACACACACATACACTGTCTGTCACTGACCGCTGATTACATGAATTCCAACCCATCTCAACGCATCCCCGCCGAAGCAGTGAAAAAAAACAATCTTCCCACCACCCCACTTGAACGTCCGCGCATCGTTCGGGCAGGAGTGACGGAAACGATTATGATAGATAGCGTCATACTTATTTCTATTCGATATCAATTCCAGGAAGAAGCTGTATCCTTACACTTGATTTCCAACGGGCTAGCTTGTATCTCCGTCGAGTGATACTGAATCTTCGACACCATCTTCCGCGGCACAAGTGCACACAATTTTCGCAAATAAACCTTAACTCAGCACAGTGACTCACAGGATTGCGCTTGCAAACGTTTTACACATTGTCGTCTGCGGTGTGAACCCTTTTCGCACGCGGAATGTGTGTCAGCTGAGAAATCACTTCCATACGATCGTAGGCCCACTAATTTTCACACAACACTTCCCGTCTAATGAGGGCCATTATGCGCGAACGTGTTTTCGGCTCTGCTCCGGAATATCTCCCAACGGTACGGAAATTAAAAGCACTCTTTGGATTCGTTTTGTGAATTTAATGGAAAAGTAAATTTTAATCACCGCACATATGGCACAGACCCGCACCGCCTATCAAATGCACAGACACGCAAAAGTGTCCATCAATCGCGAGCTCGTCCAAGAACTCCCATTCGTGTGTCAATTAAATTAATTGCTCGTACACACATAATACCGACGCACTACATGTCTCTGTCAAGCAAATACGATACGAACCGAACTCGGACACACGGACAGATACACTAACGCGACGCGTCCTTAATCATCCACAGAGACTAATGAGGGTCACAAATAATTTTTCATATTTTTTTTTATAATTAGTATCCCCGCCCCCCTTGACCGTGTGCGAGAGCTTTAAAAGACGGAAGTGATGACACCAGCCTTGAAAGTGCCCTGTTCAGCGCGCTGCGTCTTCGACGCGTAATATGCGAGGACGATGTGAGGAGTTTCGCGCTGGAACTCTCGCAGCACAGACTGTTCACAGTTCAATCAATTGACCGAGACTGCGTTACCAGGATATGTCGGATAGTAGTCCGGCACAGGTCCTCTCTCTAGCGGCCGAACAGAGAGTGACACATAGCCACTGGATAGAATTCCACTATCACTATCAGTGTGTCCTTGTTTATGTGTTCAGAGTTTTGCGCTGCGCTGCCCTCGTTCGCTCGTGAGTTTGCCGTTTTCTGTATCTCATGGCGCTGGTCAGTTGGTTTGCAGGGGGGGCGAAATTGGGGGAGAAGCGTAAGAATTACAGCCAGTTTTTGACCACATGTATGTCTGAACGAACACATGCCTGGTGTGGCTATTGGATGTATCAAAGATCGTGGGAAAGCGTGAGGGTCTCGACGTCTCGTGGCTGCGACTCGAAGGTTCACATATCGATTTGTGCGTCGAATTCTGAATTTATTATTGATGAATGCAACAAAGAACGTGACAAAGGCAGGTTCAATACCACGTTTCTTAGCAAGGAGGACTCAATCCCATGCAGACGGAGTACAGTGGGCGAGGTGGCAGACAGCAAGCCCGTTGTAGAAGGCCGTCTGCACTTCTAGGTGTTCGATACACGTTGTCGGGAGCAATTGTATTTGTTTCAGTTCATTTGAAGTCAGATTTATTGTCTTGAATGTAACAGATGAATGTAGTGTGTCAAAAAATGTTGAGGACACCTTACGCCAGACGTCTCATCATTCAAAAGAAGCTTAATACTGATCTAAAGGGACAACTTAACAAAAGCATCTGCAAGTAAAAGGTTTAGGGTGAATAAACCACGGTCCTTCGATTAGAGCCATTGGGACGGGACAACAGAGGATTTTCTGCATTGAGATTGTGGTTAGTCATCTTGGGGCATGTACTCATCTTGATGGTTAAGGCACAGAGCAGTTCGAAGCTACAACACCACCAGAAATAGGAAAATGCAGTAACAAAAGGCTCAAAGAACCGTCCATCAAATAAAATACACTTTCTTTTGAAAATGAAAAAATAAGAATCCTCAACATCGTCTACAAGATCCTCTCTGCCTTATTATGTGAATGCCTGAAACCATTCGTCAATAAAATAATAGGCCCTTATCAGCGTGGTTTCAGGTCAGGAAAGTTCCTGGAAAAGACCGAAGAAGGCCCCATATGATAGTGTGCATAGAAACGGGCTGTACAGTGCCCGTCTATTTTTGGCCTTCCTACCAATCTCGTCAGATTGTGTAGGATGATGGAGAACTCTCGCTGTTCCGTCAAGGTCGGGAACGCACTCACCGAGACCTTCAATGTCAAAAAAGGTTTTAGACAGGGCGCCAGAGTTTTCAGAAACATTCTTGTGCGTAACTCACAAGTCAACATCCGAGGCACGATCTTCCAAAAGTCCGTTCAACAGCTAGTTTACGCGAACGATATTGTCGTGATTGGACGACAGCGAGCCGTTAATGAGACGTTTGCTGGCGTTGAAGTGGAAGCGGATAAAATGTGCCTGGCGATAACTGAAGACAAGACAAAGTTTATCCGTCATCAAGGAAGGACACACAAGCAGAAACTTTGGTAGTAAAGAGCGATTTTTTAGCTCTGTTAAGAAAGTTCATCGCGTGCTTCCTCCATTTTATGGTCAGTTCATTTTTGTCTCAATGAGTACGTAAATAAGCAGAATTGTCGATTTTGGAGCCAGAAACATTGCAAGAGCTACCAATGCATCCAGAAAACGTTACAGTTTGGTGCGGTTTATGGGCTGGTGGCATCATTGGGCCGTACTTCTTCAAATATAATGCGAATCGTAACGTAACTGTGATTGATGAGCGCTACCGTGAGATGATGTCCAACTTTATTTTACCCAAAATGCAAGAGCTTGACTTGCATGACATGTGCTTTCAACAAGACGGTGCCACATGCCACACAGCATGCCCAACAAAGGACCTATTGAGAGGCGAATTCGGTGAACATTTTCAAAAAGAGGACAAAAACCAACCGAAATCCAACGCAGAATCACTCTTGCCAATCGGTGCTTGTTGAGGTCAAGAGGTTATTATGTAACAGAACCTTCCCTGGAAGGGCCAATTTTGCTTTGTATTACAGCTTGATCATCCCAGTCCTCCTTTACGGCACCGAAACTTGGACTGAAAGTGAATGAGTCGTTACTCATTTCGAGATAAAAGTTCTGTGTGGGCTTTTTCGTCCTGTTTACGTTAATGGAAGGAGAAGAATCAACGACGAACTTTATAGGCTGTAAGGCAGCATATGCCCGATCAAGCATCTTCGGATACAACGCTTAACATAGGTAGGCCATGTATGTATGGACACCACTGCTCTGGGGGACGGCCTGCGTTCAAATGACACAAGAGAAAAAGTGGAGAAGAACATCAACCAACTTGGAGTGCACAATTGGAGGCAGCTGGCGAAAGATCGTGCTAGGTGGAGAAGCATGCTAGTCAAGGTTCACTCCGGACTGTAGTGCAATGAAAAGAAAACGATGCAATGAAACGCATTAAGCAGATAAATTCAGAGTGAAGACTTAATTAGTCTTTGTTGAAAGAAACTTCCTGAATCTAGAGAGAAAGGCATGCTGCCGCCTAAAATCACTCTGCTGGAGGTGGCTGCAAACTTGTTAGATTTCACCTCTTCTTTCCAGTTGTTGGCAACAGTAACTCGTACAGAGATTTATGACACATTCTGACGTTTTAATCAGGGTCGGACTGGAAAGAGGTTTTTCATATATTTTTCGGAGCTTGCCACAAAATCAGTGGAATCGGCCTTTCAAACGCTGTCGCATTTACCAAATTCATTGCCCACTTTTTGCGATCCTCCAGAGATATCATCTCGAATGCACTTTATTTTATTGACCAAGTGTTTGTCTTGTCTGTGAGATACGGCGTACGCATTCACCCACTACGCGACGGCGTCCATACCGACGTCATCCAATCCTTGCTTTAAAAATATTTTTCAACTTTGTCGCCTCTCTTAAAGCAACAAATTCCGTACCCTCTGAAACCATATTATAGTACAAACAGTCCCCAAGGACATCACCGTACGGCTGTCGCGTTTCTTCACTTAATTGGAACACAAATACCACAAAGATATTGTTTTCATTTGCCGCCCAATTATTTACCAAAAGCTAACTGTTGCTGAACCATAATTTAGTTTATAATCGTCCTATTCCCAGACTCGTGGCAGTGAAGCCTCAAAATAGAGAAGAAAGCAAAAAAGCACCCCGAACACAGGGAATAACGAAAATTACCAAGTGTTGTCCGCAACACACCGACACCCACACAGACGCACCTGTGTTCTGTTCGGCCGGCCAGCGCGATGATAGTCATAGTTTTCGTGTTGTTATGCCTTTCGGAGCTCTCCGACACGCCAAGGACATGTCCAGGAAGAGAGCGCGATTCTGTCCTTTGGTTGGTTTTCCAATAAGAGATTTGTAGCGATGACGGCGCGCCGCGTTTGTGTAGCGTGCACGATTCGAAATGGGTGCAGTTTAGCGTAATAATGAATTGTATCCGAAGGCGAAAACGAACTAAGAATTCGATGGATGGGTCTCCCTGATGATGAGGACACGCATGCCAAGGCGCCAGCCTGCGCGCGGGGGCGAATTCAGTGATTAAGAGTTCGTGGCATTGAATTTTTGGGACACTGAACGGCGGTTCAGTTTTGTGTCGCGAAGAAGAGGGCGAGTGCGAGATGGGCAGGGCTCGGGTCAACGCATGATAGTTTTCTGCGGAATAAAACAGGAAATATGATAAAAAAGGTCAAGTGGAATATGTTGAGTGGCTCTCTTTCCATCTGGACGTCGGTGTGTGGATCAATGAAACTTTAATGATTTTTACATAAAACTGGATAATCATCCTTCGTTAGGCTATTCGAGGGACGGCCTTGTGAAGGGTTTTTAACTGGCGCTAGGTATCTCCTTGTCCCCAGTCTAGAATTCATTTTTATGGAATGTAGAAAACTTTGGAATTCGGTGGGTAGGAGACGGTGGGCTCGTTCGATAAATGACGGTGAAGGCATTCGAGAGAAGAAAACCTCAAACTGAAGAAGTTTAAGACGCCTCTGAGACAATTGGTGATCCTAAAACTATACACTCAGCACTTGGACTCACAAACTGGTCAGTTGTACCCACATTCTACATTTACTGCATTTTCTTGGTCTTCCGAAAGAAAACCAACAGGCGTATCTGGAGCCTTCATCAATACATCGGTGTGATCGGTTGAAAGTACTTAACCGCCAGATATTTGTTCGCTTAAGGAGTATCCTTGTCACCCGTTCCGTGAATCATAAAAGATGAATCACACTCGCAAAGCAGATGAAAACAAGTTGCCAACAGCTGATCTTTGAAAAATGGGATAGAAAGGTGGTCAGGTGATATAGCAATCTGCAGACACATCCGGGCAGTAAAAGCTCTCAAAAGCAAAAATAATGCAATCAGAATTATGTTGTCTTGAACATGTCATCTACTAAGCACGACAAAATTAATTTTAGCTTCACCCCCCCTGCCGCCATTATCATACCCCTCACCTGTCGCAGTCCTGAATGAATTCTATTCTTCTTTGCATTGCTCAACATTCCTCTTCGTCTATTTTCAGAGACAAGAAACTAATGCCAACGCTACCTACAGACACACTCGAGTATGACCACAAGCCGATTGCCAACGGTCTCAAAGTCATCGCTCGAACTTGCCATTGATTTGTCTCACCACTGAAATTAATTTCTTTTCTCTTGATCCGTACACCTCGCACGATGCGCAACGCCGCAACAATGTTCAAGTTTGTTGCTTTTCACGTTGCCGCAGTGTTTTGCTCACGAGTTGACCAAAAAAACACACAAATGCAAAGAAAGGGCTGCAGCGAATGAATCCTAAACCGGATGGCGGCAGTGTTCGGATACAATTAAAGTGACCGACTCAAATTGAATGAAGGCACACTTGTTTTCGCTTGCTTGGCGGATAAGGCACGAGTATAAATAACTATCCTTGCCCGTGTGCTGCAGTCGACGATAGATGTGCTCGCGGTGACTTGGCGATCATTGTTGACGATGAACTTGATTCGATGCAACCGACGCGACGACCTCGTAAAATCAAATTCACCGAGGAAGGTACTGGCTTGTGCAAAGAAACTTATTGCCTGTCTTGCTTGTTTGGTTGGTTTATAATTTTTTTTTAAGGACATGCAAAGGAGGAGTGGAGGGATTCGGAAATGACAGGTCACTAGGCTTTAAGAAGTTTTGATGAGATAAGGGCAACCAAATGGATCCTTGGGATGTTCAAGTGAAGACCATGTTCTTGTTCAAAATTATCTGCGATTTTGGTGAAAAGTTTCTAAGCCCTACGTCATTTAGGGACTGTTTGAACTGCTGTTTGACTTCGACAGATATTGAAAGTAGACCACGGCGAGAATCTTAATAATAATAATTGAGTGGCACTACAACCCACAAGGGACCAGGACCTAGCTTTTACAACAACTACTCGTGTTGTGAGTGCTACTGTATAGAAGGGACCTACAGTTTCCTGCCGACTCCGAACGGCGAGATTTGAGAAGCTTTTCATAGACAATTGATGCTCTTTGAGTGTTGTCAGCAAGTCGAAAGAGGTGGTGCCGTGAAAAAATGCGAGGTATCCCGTCCGGGAATCGAACCCAGACTTTCTGCGCGGCGGTCGACGCACTTACCCACTACGCCAAGGCGACCACGGGGAGAATCTTGTGCAATGCAAAAAATCCGAATTTAGTGCAGCTCTGCTGATCGAATATTGTTTTATGTATCACTACAGACGGCGCAACCAAACAAAAGCTCCATAAATTCTGAGTGCAGTCTTGATCGTCAATCTGAATGTATACAAAGCTGAACTGGGTTGTAGCTGTACCAGCGCAAGTAACGCTGAACATGCAAACTACCAAGAATAGGCCATCACTCCTAAAATCTTGAATCAAATCCACACACTGATACTGATCGAACTGATTTAGTATTGTCCATCAGGCGATCGTGTAAATTTTCGGTAACGCAAGTTTTGAGTGGTTGACCGTGACGTAGTGGGTAAATGATTCGACTCACACGTTCAGAGTCCAAGGTTCGAATCCTGAACTGCTCCCCTTTCATTCTTTTTACGGTACTAACTGTTTTGACTTGCTAATCCAAAAGTACTTTCATCAATGCAAAGCTTTTCAATTCTCTCCGTTCGGATTCGGTAATAAACTGCACGTCTATCTACACATCAACGAGTCGTTACAGAAGAAGCTAGGTCTTGGTCCCTTGTGGATGGATGTGGAATTTTGATTTATGTGACGGTCTTATACCGCGGGATTAATTTGTTCAGCATTTGTAGATAATGTAAGCCTAAATGCCTTAGTTACCCAAGCACCAAACCGAGTTCAGGCTTGAGAGGTAATCACTCCATTCAAGTGGGGATTGCGGCGTTTCTAGCACCTCTGTCGATTTTTGGGTCGTAGCATCGATTTAAGAACTTGATGCTAAGCCGGGAAAGTACCCTGAGTCAGTGGGGTTAATAATCTGCTTCAGACCAATTAGCACAGTACACTAACCGTAGGTCTTCAGTCAATAGTGGGTTTTAAGCCACAGAGATCATGATACTCCCACAAGGTTGGAACAAAATTAAGGGCTTCTGACCTCCCATTGCACCAGAATAAAGCCTCTGGTCAAGTTGTCACTGTCAGTTAGGTTAATTCAACACCTGAACCTGGTAGCCGGTATTATACCAAACGATCTGCCACCGAACTAAGATGGAGAAATCTGCTCAGGCTACACGAATTGTATTGAAGTAAATGAAAGTTGTTGTAAAGGGTGTCCCAACAAGAATGCAAGATTTAAATTTGGCGCCATTCGAATTGCCATTGCTTGACATTTGAACAATTATTATTGTTTGTTAGTAGAAGGTATAAGGTTAATAAAAATGGAGTGCTACACGAACGAACAACTCTTTCTCATTGTGAAATTGTTTTACCAAAATAGTGAAAGTTGCGGCTACAGTTCGCAAATTCCGATGAATTTGGGGTTGCAATAATGCTCCAAAATAGTCAACTGTAAGGCGATTAATGGAATAATTTGCTGAAACTGGGTCTGTAACTGATGTAAAGACAACAACGCGCCTTCGACCAGGTCGATCGACCGAAAATATCGCAGCAGTACGTGATGACGTCGCTCAAACTCCATCCACCTCAATTCGACATCGACCTCAGCAAATTGTAGTTTCCAAATCCACTATGCACCGAATTTTGACGAAAGATTTGCATCTTCATGCATACAAAGTTCATTTGACTCAGGAACTGAAGCCAGCTAACCATGCACAGCAAAGATAGTTCGTTAATTGGGTATTGGAGAGACAACATGAAAATGCTGATTTTAGTGACGAGGCCTATTTCCATCTTGATGGTTTCGTCAATCGGGAGAATTGTTGCATCTGGGGCGAGGAAAATCCACGAGTGATTCACGAAAAACAAATGCATCCTCAACGTGTCACTGTGTGGTGTGGATTGTGGGCAGGTCAAGTGCAGTCAATGGTGTTCGGTATCGTGAAATTGAAACATTGCATTCGTCAAGCAAACATAGTAGTTGGCACAAACACAAAATGGACGTAAATGTCTGGCGGTAAACGAAAGTAAAAAAAAATTATTTGTGGACAACACCGTCGACAAAGTGTACCTTGGTTTCACAGTTAATAGGAAGGAATATATCAGTACCGAAATCAAGCAGAGAATCACACTCTCCAATCGTTGATTCTTTACGCTTAAGAAACAATTGAGTGATTTTCGTGCAACACCACGGTGCTCCTCGACATTATTAGGAGCAAAAGAGAGAAAGTTTCAGTCCTGTTTAGATGGAGGAGGGAAGGATTCAATGACGAACTCTGGCTGTAAGTCGGCATGCGACTAGTCAAGCGTCGGCATGAACTCAGATCAAGTCTTCTAGTCCGTGCCATTGGCAGAGCATTTAAGATGACGCACTGGAGTAAAAAAGGACCTAAGCAATTTCGGTATGCTAAACTGAAGGCAAATGGATAACACATTGTTGGATGACCACTCTGGACTAAAGGACTACACCAAGAGGATGGAATTGCCGGCAGTCCAAAGAACATTATAATTGGGGCCGCTTGCAGTTTTGTGTGCATGTCAGAAAGGAATAGATTTATAAAAATGAACGAAAAACAGTCCTCAAGAGACCAATCTAAGTTCAGCAACTATTCGAGCTGTGCATGCTATTGAGATTTGAATAGCTTTTCGCTAACAACTAGAGCTCAGGGAGTGTTGTCAGAAACTCACAATAAAATGCAAGAGCATCAGTCGAGGAATCTAATTTGAAATCTTCGGTGTATGAGTCGACACACTAAACCTCAACACCACGATGGACGAAGCAGAAACACTCTCTTCAATGAATACAACGAAAACGTTAACAAACGTCAAAGTCAGTCAATTTCATGTCCCCTTTGCATGTAAACATAGTTTATTATTGCCATTTTGCTTGTTTGAGTTATGAAGAGCATTTTCAGGACTCCAAGACCTTGAAAGAGATGTTTCATGATGAAACATGAAAAACATTTCGCTTCATTAAGCGGTTCGAGCTAAGTGAACGAGTTTGTCGGTATAAAATTCTCCAATTTTTTATCAATTCACCTTAACGGTCATTATATGCATTACATGCCCCAAACAACAGTCTAAATTGTTCAAAGATTGCATAAGTGTCATTAGAAGAGAAAATTACCGACAAACAGCACGACATGCGATTAAATGCATCTGCCTATAATTCTGATCTGAAATATAAGAGCTAATTGAGACAGTAACATTTTTAATTTAAAAGTGCTTTCAATGTGCCACTCATTCATCGGCTCAGCTCTGACACTCCATTATTAAATTAACTCGCAAGGACAACACCTGTCATTGTCAACTAAAAATATATCCACTTTCCAAGAAAACACGTATTGAATCCCATAAGTCATGAAGACCTCAAATTAAAAATTCATTAATTACCACCCGAGCTCGAGACAATAATAGAAATGTTGGGACTTCGTCCTATGTCCTTGAATTCAATTGAAATAACTTTTCAAAGCCATGCTTGAACAACTGTCACTAGAATCGATATGATCGATGAATAATTGATGTCACTTACCAAACACGTTGATGTTTGAAAATAGAAGAAACGAAAAGGGATGCAACAGGATATGCCGAAGGTCTCCTTTCAGTGTGTTTTTGTTTTATGTTATTTCCTCACCAGTTGCGCACTCGTATGCACTACACTTAATCGTCATTTAAAATGCAAATGAACTGTTTGATTAGACAACGGCGGCGGCGTCTGGAAAAATCATGACAATTTCACAAACCGCATCCTGTGGTACCGCACAACTGTCAAACACATGTCAAAAAAATTCTTAAAAACGGGGTAACGGACACTTTAAACTTTTTTCTTTTTCCTCTATTGTGTCAAAATTATGTAACACTTTCCAAATTTGTGCGAAATTTACGCCTGTTCAAATTTTTTTCACAACACGTCACTTTTTCTTCCGTGGAGTGGATACGAAAAAACAACTTTTTTTTTGGTTTTTCAAAACTCCTGGATAGACCCTGAGTTTGATATGATATTTTCCACTATTTTCTTTGTCCGATCAACGTCCGTTTTATTCAAAAGTTTAACCGACACTACACCTCGTCTTCAAGACCACGTCAACAATCGCCACCGCAACCACCACGAATTGCAGGCACTTGTTCACTAGGAAATTCCGCAAGGGAAAAACTCACCCCGACCGAAGCGATACATTCAAAGAAAAGCTAAAGCACATCGACGTTGACAATAGATGTTTAAGTGTCGACTAGGAAGATGATCGAAACGATCGTACCTTTTGTTTTTTCGTCAGCGGCCAAAGCTTTAGAACGTGCATCTCTCACGCTGAGGGCACTTTGTTTTTGCGATTCTATGCATCAAACGCCAAGACTGACATTACGAAAATATCATAGCAAACTGAGACTAAATTTCGAGCACGTTTTGAGAGCTTTGAAATCGCGCAAGCTATTCAACGAACTGAGCACCCATAAAAGAAGAGACATCTGCCCCCAGCGTTCCCTGGAACGGTCCTAAACACACAGCGCTTAAAAATTTAAATGCTCGCATTACGGAAAGAGTTTGTAAATAAAAAGGGTGTTACTGCCGAATGTGGCGATTCAAATCAGATAACTTCAGGCCTAGCCGTGACCACATTCGCCGGCAGGTGTTCTAAATTAGTCATAATCACTTTTTCCATTAATTCAGCATTTTTGGCCTGAAACACGATATGTGATACATCTGAACCGAGCACAGATACAATCGCTGTGATGAACTGCACTTAGATATATGCCCTGAATGACAGAGCACGCCAATGAAATAGAAATTTCGTCGACGAAACTGAGGATGTACATTGCCATTGTCTCTGTTCGCCAAGCTGTCAAGTGAAACATTTTGTATTGTACCGTAAATGAGACGCATCGCTGCGAATAGAGTTTCTGCTGTTTTAGTGTCGACTTAAATGACAGCTGGCGGTTAGAAGTTGTAGACAGTGTGGTGTAAGGACTTACTATTAAGGAGATCATCGGCTTGAATGTGAAGTTATACCGATTCTAATCATCCAAATATCGTTTCACATTCGTGTTGCTACTTTACGGACCGCTTTGCTAAGGTGGAGACAATGTGTTGACTTTTTCATTATTTTCCATGTTCCTTGTGCTGATATTGAATTTTTCTGTCAAACTGGTAACTTACGTGGACGATGTTGATGTGATTGGCCAAATGGAACGGAGGATGAGAAGGTTGTTATTCCTTAAATGCGATGCGATGTTTGTTTAATTACGAAGATTTGAAGGATTCCACATCATACTCAATAGATTTTACGACAGCATCCGCTTCATCAAAAACCAACGGATGCGTCTTAAAAGCGCATGGACCACGCTGTTCCCAGTTTGAGTTGTTGTGACAAATGACACACAAGTAAGGAAGACGATTTCCTGGGCAGAGCAGTGAGTAGCTAGCACCTTAAGGGATTTAGAGACGATTTAAGGCAAAGTATACCTCAGCCTTACATATCAGTAGACAATAAACTCACAAATGAGAAAGTACGGACCTTAACAATTTGAAACAATTGTCGCGGCGACCATGTTAGCGACGACACATGTTGGTTAAGACCGAGATCAACTTCAACCGCTGAGCGAAAGAACGGAGAAAAAAGTTTTCTTAAAGCACATGTTCAAAAATGCATTTTGATCACTATCAATGTAGAACAAACAGATCAAGAGCTAATTACATTCCCACATAGAGGGTTTCGTTTTCATATTTGATCCAAATGAATGAGGAAAGTTTCCCGCTAACACATACATAATAGGTCGCGTCCTTTAAATTTTGTTCCCATATTCACGTACACTCTTATGTACACTAAAACTTTGTTGCGTACATTGCCTTAAGTAGACACACAATTTTCATAATCAAACCCTATCATTGCCCACTTCAAACCCATCAAGTATGATCGCATTCTCATGTGAATTGTGTCTGAGTGCGGACATAATTTAGGAGTTAAAAATGAGCGATGCCACTGCGGTTTGTATAGATTAATCAACTTAAGTGGAAAATAAAAGGATGATCCAATATGTACAAAAAGAAATATTTTAGAAAAGTTGCGATTTATATGAATATCTCTTTTAACCTCAATACATGCGACAAACGTCTGATAAATGTTTTTAAAATAGGCGACGATGGCCAGCTTATTCGACTCAAATAAATGCCGGCGAGTAACACTTTTCAAGATTGAAAGCGAAAGGAAATCGCGCGACAATACCGTAGATGGGTCAGCAGATGGGAGCCTCATTTGGCAACGGTGAGGAGGTCGGCCAACTCACATTTAGTATAAGTTAGGTTAAGTTAGTAATTAAGTCGTAAGTATATTTAAGTTAGAATAGAACATATTGGGGTAGATTAAGATATTTTTGTAGTTTTAAAAAAATAAATAATAGTTTTTATAAATTAAAAAAAAATAACTAGCAATAACGCCGAAAGGCAGATACAAATATATAAATAGTTATAAGATTTCATTTCTGTCGTACCTAGGTTAAGCGTTTTTTACCTAGTCTTAAAATACTATAAGATAAAAAATATAAAAAATGTCTTTTAGACTAAACTAAAACGGTGAGGAGGTGTAAACCAGTGCGTTGGTGAAAGAAGAAAAGAACCCCTTATAATAGTCAAACACTGCTCTGACGTAGATTCACGTGTGCGCTTGTTGTCCTAATTGCGCGGCATCTATTTCGCAAATATCTGCAGATAGGCTTATCATGTCCAATATTTTATGCAGAATATGACCCTTCCGGTCTTTTGAAAGGTCTACTGTCTCAGCAATTTCGCACATCCACAATCGGTGGTCAGCTAGGAGGACTTCGTAGATTGTTATCCTTCATCACATAATCGTCCATGGTAGCCATTTTTAGGGCACCTGGGTACGGCTCATCGCGCGCATATTTGGGTCCTGTTTCGATTGATGGCATCTAGAGAAGAAGATTCATACAACGGATCGGATATAAAATTTAAGATGGGTAGGCCATGTAGAGCTTATGGACAACACTGCTCCGACCCGAAAAGTCTTCGAATCTGAGCCATTGGGAAGTCGAAAAGGCCTTCAACCAACTCGGAGTTCGCAACTGGCGGCAGCTGGCGAAAGATCGTGGTGGCCGGGGAGGCATGTTGGTTGAGGCCCAGATCCACCCCTGACTGTGGCGCCACAAGAAGAAGGTCATCAAAATTGGACATGCGACCATATTGAAAATCGTTTAACTTAAATCTGGCGGTCTATATAGAAGTGCAATCTCTCGTTGATTTCACTACCCACATCCCCTTTTAAACAACAATCGAATCACCGACTTGAATTGTTCTTCTTTCTCCATTTATTTTTAAATCAAGCCACATGTGGTCAAAACAAAACTTCACTTTCAAGATGGCATTTTGAATAAAGGTCTAGTAGACACCTAGTACTACAAGATGGTATTTAGCGGTGAAGCTATGCACGTAAAACATCGTCCTATTAACAAAAGCTGTAATGCACAACTCTAGGTCCGTTGTTATGTTTCCAATTCAACATCTGTACCCTTTCTCTTGTTGTCCTCCTTTCTTCACAAATCTCAATCACTCACTCACTATTTATGTATCATGGTCACGGTTATACCAGTGATAGTTAATTCACCCGCAAGGCTCGTCTCTGGTAAATGTTGTCCAAAATTAATCATCTATCTTAACTGACACAACTGGCAGGATAAAACGAGGGATGGGTCTTTCGACACGGAAAGAATTCGAGTCCAACTCCCGAACGACGGGGTAGAGGTAGACGTTGCTTTCCATTCCTTGCCTCCATTAAATATTCAAGAATCCACCTCCGCATGGGCACAGATGCAACGCTTTTTAATATATTCATTCTTGCAGGTGCATTTTTATTTGCTCAAGTAAATCATTTAATGAAATCATCACTCACATTGCAAATTCGTCAACCCTTCTCCTCACGTCTTATACTCTGGGAACCAATCTACGAATTTAATGCAATGAGCACCTTGTGATGGACAAATCCACACATTACCACTGCACACGCCATCTCCATACACGACAAAGTGCCACAGGACCTCAGATCCCCCGCCAGACTCGCTCCTAAAATAGACCGCAAGCGTGGGAGCCAGCCAATTTCATTAGTACCCATAGCACTGTTGACACTTTCACCACACAGATTTTCGTCTTCCAATACGTAGTGTTCAGACGTTTCGCAACACCCCACACCATGAGCTGTGTGTGGCGGGCCGTCTTGACGTGATCGGATCACATCTCAGCAGCCCCTTGTTCTCTTTAAGCAGATAATCTAATTAATAACAATCCATGATGCACACTGAAATTGTTTAATTAAAAGCACAGAACAACTAGTGAATTGCTTGTTTGGCAGCCTGCCCTGAGAGTTCTGGCGAGGCGGCCGCGCTACGAGAGGACTCTACCATTCTCATGATCGGAACATGTGCTTGGCCACATTTTGCAATAACCCATGCGATCAGTGGCAAGTGTCTCGTGCAAATACTAGACGCGACCTTGAATTGCCGGTAAGGCTGTGTTATGGATGGGGAGAAGAAAGAATGAATCTGATTTCTTTTGTGCTTTTGATTGTTTTTAGCCTATCTTGAAATATTTCAGACGTTTTTAAGAAAATGCAGTTTTATATGAAACGTCCCTCAGTCACTGTATGGAACCTGTAGTAAGTTGAATGAATGTCCGATAAGATAAAAATATTTGAGCGGCGCCACAGACCATAATGAACAAGGGCCTACCTTCTTCAACAACTTCTCATATTCTGCGTGCTACTCTAACTAGCAGGAGAGACCTACTTTTCTTGCCGACTCCGAACGGCGAGATTAGAGAAGCTTTTCAAATACAATAAGTACACTTTTACTATTGTCAGCAACTCAAAACCGGAGGTGCCATAAAAAAAATTCGAGGTGTTCCGTCAAAGAATCGAACCTGGACGCACTGCGCCATGGTGGCCACATGTCCAATAAGATGCAATAAGCTAATGTGGAATGCAATATGTTCAATATACACTAGATTTTCTTTGTGGTTTCAAGGTGTTATCACTGCCATTTGCCAATCTCAGGTTTTATAATAGTTGATCACTTAACTATCGAGCGGATCGTTAAGCGATGACTACGGTCACATTAAATTACCTAAAACATAAGAAATCGGTAAGCTTGAAATAAGCGTGACTCATAGTGCCTGTGCATCTTCGTAATGCGTGGACAGTCGAAAATATTGCTGCCGTTAGTGCACGCAAAGCTGATGATCCGAATTTATCGATTTCCCTAAGCTCGTGTCGTTCAGTGTCGTACAACTCACTATGTCGTCTTTGCATTTGGATTTTCATCTCCGTCCCTTATAGGAATTTTGGAACATTCACAACGCCGTTGGTACGCTTCTTAGGGGTTGAGACAACAGACAATAAACATCCATTTTGTGTATGCAAACAAACTTCTTTCATGTGCCATTACATTCAGACAAGGAGACTGTTTCTCTGTACATTTTTCTTTAAAGATGTCAATGGGCAACTGGCGACAGTCAGTTCGGAGCGATATGGTGGAACATTAAACGATGTCTTGTGGCCGATGATTAGAGATTATGATCTGGATGATACGAGTATGGGGTTAAAACGACAAAGCAATAAACCACACAACACGACCAAGTATGGTTTAATTCCGTGAGAAGTTTTCTGGTCGCTTAATTTCCGTTTAAAAGACGTGAATTGGCCACCATGATCATGGGATTTAACACCGTTAGGTTTTATAACTCTAAACGTATTAAAAATCAACATCATTTAAGCTTTGACTGATATAGAAAAGCGCGAAAAATTGGTTAAAAATTGCACGCCGCAAATCTTCCGGGGGGAATTAAGGCTTAGCTTCTTAAGCAACTACACGGAGGACACTTTTTGCCAACTTCTAAGAAATTTGAAAAGTTTTTCGTAAGCATTTAACGTTTTCGAGCGTTGTCAGCAATTTCAAAGAGGTAGTGCCGAGAATTAAGACTAGAAATCTAAACTGGGATCTTCAGCACGTGAGTCGACGCCCAAACACACTTCGCCACCGTCAGGAAACTAAGCCTTCTATAAAACAGTAGTAATGGACCAAGTATTATGGTGATGGAAGGAAATATATGTAAATGGTCTCTATTTCAACAAAAAAAGGGGAAATATTGATTTTCCTTTTCTGACTTTTTAACAAAATAATACGAATATGTAGTACTATCCATTTATGCTGACAACTAATAGTAGAAACCACACAAATTCTAGGTAATTGGAAACATTTTACCTGGAATATAAACAACCACGAGAACCACGAGTAACTACACCTGACAGGCAGTTGGGTGCGAAATCGGCTGTTATTTATAAAACCAACCATCATACATGTAACCAACGCTCAATAACATGAGAAAATGATAAAATTGGCTTATGAAAAAAAAAACGTTTCCGAGAACTTTTCGCTAGCGGGTTCTTCAAGTGTTCGACTGAAAGGACTATTACATAGTATGATGAATTGATTATCAATAAAAACCCCCACATTGATAACATACAAAGCCTCTGAAAGCACTGCCGCTGTCCACGAAAACGGCAGGAGAAGTTGAAGCAGTCGTTTCACGTGCCGTTTACGAAGGCTGGGTCTTTCGAAGAACTTGCATTGAGACTTACCTTTGCAATCGTAAAATTCAGCTGAACCATGAGAAACAGACGACATGCGTTTAGTGGAAATAAATATAATACGTGGACTTGGAAGAAAAATAAAAAGTAATTGGAAAGGACTGCATCCACAAGTTGGGCCTACCGACTCCTATTGTGCGTACAATAGTTCTCTGACAAGTAGAGTGAACCTACAGTTTACTTATACTCGTAATAACAATAATAATTGTTCTAGTGGCAATACAGCCTATAAGGGACCAGGCCATATCTTCTACAACAACTGCTCGTGTTGTGCGTGCTACTGTTCTCCCACTAGTAGAAGGGACCTACAATTTTTTGCCGACTACAGTTTACTACCGACTGCAAATGATAGGATTTTAATATCTTTCCACTCACATTTAGTACACTTTGGGTGTTGTTAGTGTGAATCCGTGCCACGTACAACTGAGCGGCAGACACTTCAAGGTAGTTAAGGACGTCTACCTTGGCTCCTCGGTAAATAGGAACATCAACATCAGTACCGAAATCAAACGCAGAATCACTTTTGGCAATCGCTGCTTCTTTGGGCTCAAAAGGGAATTAAGTAATAGAGTTACGTGTTACTAAACAGCTTGATCTTCCCAGTCATCTTTTACGGCGCAGAAACTTGGACGTCACTAACAGCGGATGAGGAAGTCTTTTCGAGAGAACAGTTCTGCGTTTGATTTTTGGTCCTGTTTGCGTAGATGGCGTCTGGAGGAGAAGATTCAACGATGAACTCTCGCAGGTTGTACTGTGGAATGTGACTGGTCAAGCGTCTGTGAACAGCGAGTAAGATGGGTAGGCCATGTAGAGCAAAAGGACAACACCGCTCCAGCCCGAAAAGTCTTCCAACCCGACCTATTGAGATAACGTAACAGAGGGCGGCTTAAGTTGAGATGGCTCACAAAAATGAAGAAGGACCTCAAGCAACTTGGACTATAGACCAGTTGATCACTACACGTCACGAAAGCTATTGCTGACTGCATTTGACATAGATAACATGGACTATGGCGTCATGTGGTGTAAATAAGACGGCATTTAATACCACAGTGATCGCCGTGGCGTAGTGGTAAGTGCGTCGACCGCCGCGCAGAAAGTCTGGGTTCGATTTCCGGACGGGACACGTCGCATTTTTTTCACGGCACCACCTCTTTCGAGTTGCTGACAACACTGAAAGAATATCAATTGTCTATAAAAGGATTCTCAAATCTCGCCGTTCGGCAAAAAACTGCAGGTCCCTTCTCCTCGTGAAGAACAGTAGCACGCACAACACGAGTAGTTGTTGTAGATGCTAGGCCCTGGTCCGTTGTGGGCTGTACTGCCACTCAATTATTATTATTTTAATACCACAGAGTTGAACATTCTGCGTGGTCATCTCAAGTATGAGATTGGGATCTTTTAATTCTTTTGTGACAAAAAAAGTAAGGCGCCCGAAATTGGTCTGACGAATGAAGGCAAAACGAAGTATTTGCTGTAGTCGATGTAGAAGACGCAAAACATCGAAGTCTCGATATATATCTCTCTCGAGGATATAGCGACATGCACCTTATGAAAGGCTTACGGAAGCATAGCTAGGCAAGTTGAGATGGTTCCAACGCCGGTCCAAAAAGCCTGCAAATTGAAGTTACTGAAACAAGGCAACAGAGAGCACTTCCCAGACTGAGGTAGTGCACACGACTAGAGGAAGTTAGTTAAACTTGTTGTGCGTAACCGGATAAAGACTGTACCGGCTGAAGTTTTTTGGTTGTGGACCAGGTCCACTCAGGACTTTTATGTCTAACAAGGAAATATTTCTTATTGTGAGTTTTCTTAAACTTGTAGTTCTATGGGAATAAGCCAAAAATCACAGTGGCCCATTAAGCCACAAACTCGTCGCAAAATTCAAATTTACCCTCATTTATGCGCCAGTATTTTTTAAATTTAAAATTTGTGGATCGCACCCCACAGAAGCCGTGGCAGACATTTAAACGATGATACATTCTGAATGAATGCCCATGATATAACAATCACACACTTTGTTGCATTGAAATTTAAAGAAAGGACACGCTAAGACGCTTGTCCTTTAATCCTTCGGAAACTACAAAAGTTGACCAAGTTTTGACATACACCTTTAAGTTTATAAAGATGTTTTGAAATCCAAGACAACAAGAAATTAAACCGGTTAAAGAAAGACATGATTCAGCCATTGGAATGCGTAGGGACATTACAGTTTAAATGGCTTTCGGCGGCTTGCCAGAAAAACAAAAAGACCAAAGCCCACCCAGTTCTATTATAAAATGATTTAATGTCATGTCATGTGCCAAACACAAGTTTTTTCACAAAATATTGTAAGACCACTGCACCTGCTAACCGCACACGTGCCCCTGTGTGACAGATGCATACATGCAGCCTAATTGTCTTGTACTTACATGTGGTCTCTCTCAATACATCGTCGTCCGTTCCGGTGTCATGTCTGAGTGGTATCCATTCAAGAGTCTGCCGTTTCAGGTCGTTTAACTGCGAAATTGATTTCCAAAATTCACTCGAAAGCGTTCACTTCACCCGCCGAAATCAATTTCGTTGTGACTGCAAACTGCAAACTGCGGGTACGTTGCGAGATAAAGTTTGCACGACAAAAGAAAGCGCAGCACGTTCACATTGGGACAGCGCGACGATGCACCTAATTGTTTCAAGATCAAGTGCGGTGACGGCAATTCACGAAGACGCCAACAACAATAATTAAATGGTCACCTTTCCTATTTACTTGCGATGTGAGAACAGACGAAAAACAAAAACCGCTTGTTGCCAATTTATTGGCGCACTGTTCAGACGCAACGCGATGATGATACGAACACTTCCTTCTTCTTACGCCACACTCTCACACACGCTTCGAAGGTTTGTGTAATTGTCGCTCTTACATTTGTAGCTGCTGGTGCTGCCGAAGGGAGTCTTTGTTTGGTAAATCCTGCACGGTCAGTTGCGGAGAGTGACGGTTGTTGCGCCTGGGTTGGTCTGTTTACCACTGAACTGAATTAGAGGTGTGTTTTCACTGTGGTCGGATTGCAGCTAACAGCATCCCTAGATGAGCCGTTAATTAGGATGACAATGATGCACAGGGGGGCGAGGAAGCGTGGTGTGCGGTGGAATTTGTTTGGCAGGCAATGCCAAATGTGGTAGTGTGGGATGTGGGACATTTTGTTGTTTTTAATTTAGTCTGATGCCGTCTGTGTTGTTGGTGGAACTGCGCCTGTACGGGGTGATAAAAAAAATCGTTGATTTGCAATGGAAAATTTTGGGACACGAAATTAGTGCATCAACATTGCACATATGGCATGACATCTACAGAGTTCAGACGTGGCGAGTCACTGCAAGATTTTAATCATCGTGCTAATTTTAACAGGGTGACAAAGAAATAGTCCTAAAATCTCCAATATAAAATAATTTAACTCTTCGACTATACTTTTTAGCGATTTGACAACTTCTTCAGTGTCACAGGAGTGAGAAGCGTATGAATTGTTGAACTATTTTTGAAGTGAAGTGAACGACTAAATCAGCTGTTCAATCATTCGAAGGTTTTACAGTCATCTGTGGATTCTGTGACAATGTCTGTGCGTCAAAAAAGTTGCCTGTCGTGGTGATCTACAATTAAGCTGTCTGATGGAATTGTAGAAGTCGTCCTCAAATTTACAGTTGATGAACAGAAAAGATTTAAATTAAGGTTGAGCATAGATCCTTTTAATTTGAAAGTCTCGTCGAATTGCATGATCTTAAAAATAAAATGCCAAGTGAAACCTTTGAAAGTAGTAAGAGTGGGTTTGTCACAGGGCTCACTTGCTGGAAGTCGGAAAATTAAGGACTTTGTTTGCTTACTTACTCTTTTGCCATTTGGTCAAATCTTATGATTTTGTGCTCTAATCATACTCCTTTAAATTGTGAATCCTCTAGGTGTTCGGCTGCTTTACTTCCATAAATTACATGAAAGGCTATATTTTTCACCTGCATTTGAACTTTATATTCAAAAATTTTCCTCTTGTCCAGTGACACAGGAGTACAATTTACTGCTTGTAAACGAAGTTTGGAGATGCAATCCTAGCAGATTCGTTCTGCAATTTTATTGCGTATAGGGACCCAGCGAAAATACAGTTTGATATGTTTTATTAAAACAACTTGGCTATTTTGCCACTTGGCCGCCGTGAGTTAGTCGATTCACATGCACCGAAGGTCCAATATTCGCTTCCTGGTGCAGCATTTTTTTCACGGCACTCTTCTCTCTTTCGAGTTGCTCAAAGAGTACTAATTGTCTATGAAGATCTTCCGAGTTGGAAGTATCCAATAATCCGTAGGTCCTCTCTTCTCTTAAGAAATCAATGGCACGCACAACACGAGTAGCTGCTAAGGAATCTGGGGTCTGGTCTCTTGGACAAAGACTTGCAACAACAATTTGCGCCACAACTTGAACAGCGACTTGGACATAGATTTGACAGAGACTTTAAGAGGTACTTGGACAAGGAATGAGACCACGACTTGAACGAGGACCTGGACAAGAACTTGTTTGAGGGACTTGGTCAAGGAATGTGTTGAAAGTTGGAGAAGAGTTTGAACAAGGAGTTAGACCTTAAATTTAAGACTAAATTCCGACTTGGTCGAGGATATGGAATAGAACTGAGGATAAAAGAAATATCAACGTGATGAGAAGAGAATTTCAACATGAAGAGATGGGAATCAAGAGTGGGACCCTGCGGGTAGGACATAAACATCAACCAGAGGCCGGCTACATGACCTCAAGGAAACCCCTCTATATGCTGTCCCTATTTTCCGTCTTCTTTTCGTTCTACTGCAATAGATTACAGTATTGCTTCTGCCGCCTGTAGTCTGAAACTAGTTTTTGTTCTTATTTCTTGTGACAATGACAAGTCTCATTTTTTGAAAGTTAACTCCTAGACGACGGTCTTTATTCCAAAATGCAATTTGACGAAGAGATTTTGAATAATGGGTTCAAAGCAACTTCGTGCAAACATTGCAGACTGCTTTTGTGCCACGTCTTCCTTTAGCAAAACTTTAAAAAAATTTTAAAATATAAAAAATCACATAACATACTGTGCCATGAAGTTAAAAAAAAGGAGGATGATGAAATCGGGACTTCCCACAGAAAAAGGCAATCGAGGAGGCCAACAAAACAGACCCCAGTGGAAGATCGGTGCTATAAAGACGTCGGCTTCTTTTCAAGATTTTAAAAAACGACCTGTGTCGAGCCACAGGAAAAGTAATTTCCTCAAGCTGGGGGAGGAAAACTGGATATAGAACACTCAAGCCAGTAATAAAGCCAGCTCTGGGCTCAAGAGCATCTCAATCAGACTTAAGACTTGTGGAACAATGTCACTTTGAGACACATCAAAGTTTAAGCTCCATGTTGGAGAGGAGAAGAATGTTGTCCGAAGGGGACCAAAGGAACTACTGAATTGCAATTGGTTCTAACGGGGGACCCCCAAAACTAATGAGGCTATGATATAGGGCTGTTTCTCTGAAGAAAAATAAAGGTAGACTGGTCACTACAGAAGTTGACCTCCGTGTTCTGGAAAAGGGACCTCTCCGCTGGAGCATACTGGTGGCCCTTGCAAATTTACTTTTGAAAAGGACAATGCTTCGTGACATTCAGCCAAAATTGTAGCCATGAAAGTATGAACTTGATCCTTTTTAAATACAACGCTACTACCAAGCTTTAAATAAGCTCGAAGTTTTATGGCTTAAAGTAATATTCGCGTTTTTGTTAATTACTTAAGTTAATTTGTTTATTACTTAAGTGAAAGGTTAAAATAGTGACGACAACCTTTTAAGTTGGATTCCCCAAGGACCAGATCAAAAATAAATTGAGAAGATATGCTAAATGATGAAACTTAAGATTGTAAAGACCTAAAGGTAGTCTTAACCGGACTTAGAGCCATTTTAACCATAAAATCAATCGAGTACGGGATTCTTAGACGCTTTGTACGACGCACCTACCATTTACGCTATGAACTATGGCGTTAAAAGTAGACGGGCAGAGCTATGAAATCCCAAAATACACAAGTGCCCAAATTTACGAAAAGACCCAAGTCCCGAAATCACAAAATTAGGCAATTCTGTGAAAAAGTGGAGTGACAGAAATTTGCATTTGAGTTCAGCACATTCTTCACATCATATAGCAGCCCCAAGCAGAATATATCTCAGATATCGAAATTGTTTTCGGTGATTTTGGATTTCGTGTAATTTTGTTTTGGAAATATTCTACAGCGATTTAAAAAGAGGCTAAGGTTCCATTAGAAGAAAGCACACAAAACAATGCTTTCCGCTATCCCAACGTTGATAAGCACCAAATTGAATTCTATTTGTAAACATTTCTTTTAAGGCCCAGCTTACATCGGTGGATGGCCGAAAGTTTTAACTGGTAAGACAATGAAGAGACTATTCCCCTTTCGCTGAGACTTTCCTTTGCTTCAAATTTGGCACTGATAGCAGAAGAAGGCTAGTCCGCTCACATCTTGCAAATTACATTCCCCTTGGCTCAACTTAGGCCCCCATCATCGGCAACCTTCTTGAAGACACAAGTCTCCAACCTACAGTTCCACCAATCAACAGGACAAACACTCTCACATCCATTATCACAATTCTTAGAATAAATTTATTTACAAACACTTTAAGCTTAAACCTAGAATTCGAACACAAACTTCTATTGCACATCATTGATCCCACACGTTTCCGATCGCAGTCGTTCAGTTTAAGCTCGTCGATGGCGACAAACTGTTCACCGACGCACTCAGTCCGGCACTGTTCACAATACAAAATGGCGTCGTGTAGTAGTGTGGCATTAATGCTGGCGGAGGAGGTGGTGCAGCTCCGGCAGCTGCCGCCAAACCGGCTGGTGTGAGGTACAGATGACTGCCGTAGATTCCCTGACGTTGAGCGATTTTCAATCGCGATGTCAGTTGTTTTTTCCACTTAGTCCGTCGATTCTGGAACCACGTCTTGATTTGCACCTCTGTCAGGTTGAGATTTTTCGACAGTTCCATCCGCTTGCTGACACTCAGATATTTGTCCTGTTTGAATTCGTTCTCAAGGCGTTCCAGCTGCTTTGCACTGTACGCCTGTCGCGGCTTCCGATCAACTCCGGGCTTTCGAAAACGTTTTCCACTTGGCTTGGGGACTAATGAAAGATGCAAATTAGGGCAAGGCATTGAAAGGGAAGAAATTGATTTGGCTTACCTTGCAGACCTAGTATGTAATTGGCGGAATGAAAATGCGACTGCGGTAAGGCTTTGGAGGGAATTCCGATCCAATTACTGTACAGGAGGGCAGATGTATGTGCACTGGAATAGTCTGGCATGAGTTGTGGGAACGGCCGAACTTCTTGCGGGACTTTTCTGTCGTATATCGCTTGATAGCCAGAAGTATCACCCAGAAGGAAGTTTGTTTTTGTATTCAAGGCGTCTAGTACATTCGTTGTTGTAGCTGAAAGAGAACACAATCGTTAAAGGTCTGTCGGCAACAGGCTAACAAAATTGCTTAAAATGCGTTCATTATTCTCATCCATGGTGTAGACAAATTGGGTGTTTTCGATCATGGCACTAAGAGACAAGGTATCCTGGAGTTCAATGAACGAAGATTTTATTTCTCATTTTGGTAACGTCACACTGTTACTGCTTCTGTTAATAACACTAACAGCTTACACCTTAACTCTCCTACCTATCTAGAGTCTATTTTAGATCTCTGTGATGCAAAATCACATTTCCAAGTTATGAGCTTTCAAAATACACGCAGGGCCTATCTGATCTAGTGGCTGTTTTCAAATTAAAGATTATTTTGGCACTAACAGCTGCTTCCTGTTTGAAATAATGACAAAGTCTGTATCGTACCCCCACGCATTGAATGACACGTTGGACACTTCAACAATTGAAAACTTTTTCCGAAATGAGCGCTGTGTAGTTCAACAGTTCGTTTTTAAAGAAAAAAAAAACATTGGCAAAACAGAAGCACCCACCGTCACAGCTGAACGCAAAAAGTTCATGAGACTGCTTTACAAATGGACACAACACATACTTCCTGTCGTATGGCGTGCACAGAGGAGAATGTCTCTGCTGTTGCCGAGAGTGTGAAACTCAATTCATGAACATCAACTTGCCATCGGTCTCAAAAGCTGAACATTTCATGAACTAGCCTGATGAGAATTCTGCGCAAAGATGTGGCTTATGAAGTCCAACTGGCTCCGCAACTGAAGGTGCGTTACTATCTGTTTCGTTATCGCCTAGGAGTTTCAGTACCTTGAATTGGAAACGTTCATGGATTATCGTAAAAATCGTATTTTCTGACGAAGCATATTTTCAATTCAATGGCTACGTTAACACACAAAACTGCCGCATCAAGCAAAAGGAAAGTCTGCGCGGTATGATCGAGAAGTCAATGCATGCAGAGTGGGTGACAGTTTGATTCACATTTTGGAGTGTGGCATCGCAGGGCTGGCAAAAAAGAACAGGTCTGACAGGGACACTCTTTTGGCGATATTTTGCAAATGTGTACGGAGACAATGTTTATTGGGTGAAAAACATTGCTCAGGCCTTGAATCTTAGCTATAGAGACAACATAACAGAGGACAACCTCGTCAGAGATAGTGCACACAAGTGGAGAAGAACTTCAACCGACTTGAGGTGCGAAATTGGTGGCAGTTGACAGGAGACAGTGTTAACTGGAGAAGCATGTTAATTGAGGTTCATGCCCACCCCCGACTGTAATGCCACTCTTAGAAGATGAAGATTATGTTTTCGAAGTAACTAATCTAACAAACCTTAATTCGGGTATAGGAGTCATAAAGTTTAACAGGCTTAATAAACATTTCGTGCAATAAACTGTATGTCGAGTTACCGGAGAAGGTAGGCCTTAGTTTCTTGGGGACTGTAGGAACTAAGGTCTACCTTCTTCGGCAACTATACCGACTCTGAATGGTGAAATTTGACGAGCTTTTCATTGACGTCATCATTGTCATTGTGAAAACGCTAGAGAGATTGATAGATAGAAAGACAATACGCATAGAGATAGCATCGTTAAGAAAAAATTAAATTTCAGATCTCAAGTGTAAGATTTACGACTAAAATATGTCCTCTCTTGTTCCAGTATTTTCAAACGTTTTGTTCAAGAACCCACAACGTGCAGCCAACTCAAAGAGATTGAAGATATTTCTAGCAATTAATTCAATAGTAATTTCGTATCGTATGCCCCCATCTTTCATCTCATAAAAATTATTTCTGCTCCACTTTTTTTTGATCGGAATTAAATTTTGTCGCTCCCTGTAGCAAAACAAAAAGTTGATGTAATAGATACTTCACTTTGCTCTAAGCCCGGAGTTGACATCATCTTTAAAATCACAATTCCTGTACCGTAACCACACCATCTTCCACCACATCTTTCCAAACGGCGATCTTCCTAGGTCTTGAACGCAAATGACTTCCATTTTCCAAAAGACTTCTCAAATATCGAATTTAATTTTCTACACACTATTCTCAAAAGTTTTCAAAGAATTATGCAAAAGCTAATCAAAAATTCTACATTTGAGACGCTTCCAGTCCAGTGTGTCCGGATGATGAAATTGTATGAATTGTCAAATATGCTTATCCGGTCACTGATGAATACATAAAATTAAGTTGCACTTGCCACAGCAAATTCTTGGTTACTTAATGGGCCTTTTTCAAACAACATTTTGGAGACATTTTCGCACAAAGAAGACATCGAATGACAGTTAAAATTAACAAAGGAACAACGACCATCGAATGAAAACTTGTCTTGCAATGATGACTGGCGCCAAAAGGAAAATCCTTACTACATCCACTCCCTCATCAGAAACCGCTTGAAATGTCCTTTCACTGCATAAGTTCGAATTCTTGTGAGTTGAATTCTACGAATCCTTTGTTTTCTAATTTTGTCAACACTCATAAAAACCACGCATTGTCCCATGTATTTCTTACTCGCACTGTACACACAACACACTTGTCCAACAGACTGTTCACAATGCGAATCTTACACGAGATCATGCTAATTGAAAACGTTTTATTTTTTTCCTTCCCCACAGGTGAAACCTTTTGAAACCTTTTGCAACTCAAACAGGCATCTGATCAAATAGAAATCCGTTTAAAGACTCTAACTGCCTTACAAGCTCACAAATTGTTAGAACAATCGCGTTCGCAAATAATCACACTCAACCCAGCCGAACGCTACACCGACCGACGACGGATCTAACGAGCAGTTCGTTGACAATTCGAAAAGTGCGACATTATGGTGATTAACACGTCTCCTCTGTCTCGGACTATGGCTCGCAAAAAGACCATTTAATCGGGACGCTAATTGGTAGAATAACCCTTTGACAACACTTGCTCTGCACCCCACAGACTACACTTACAGGTTCCACATGTCGACGCAAGTGACAGTTCTGCAGAATCAGTTGAATCTTTGTCGCGTTGCGCCTTCTTGCCAATGCCCAGGATGCTGTCGATGCTGAACGAGGCCTTCTTGGCGTTTATTTCACTTTTGCCCACCGACTCGGGCAACAAATCACTCTCATCGTCGCAGATAATCTCCTCGGAGTCACAGCTGTCCGAGGACAGGGATGACAAGAGAAAATTCCCATGGACGTCGTTTAACTCTCGGTTCAAGTCCATTTCACGCCGCCTGCCACTTGACGAATGACCACTTAATTACGGGACTCAGTGATGTGTGCCCGCGCGTCAGCCAGCAGCATCCACCAGATGAAGCTCCGCCTCCGAATTAACAGCAACGTGTTAACTGTGCGTTGCTGCCATTGCGGCAATCGATGCGAGTGAGCAGGTAATTGGATTAGGGTGAAGGTGAGAAAAGGAGCACAGCTCCGTTGAAAATGGCTGTTGCAGCAGCATCCCTTGCCCAGCCAATGAGGGTGGCAGTGGCAGCATGCGCATCGAACGGCTGTGGGCTCCTTCTTCGACTTGTTCACATTCGAGTCGGACGGTGATGTGCTAAATGGCCGATTGTCTGTTAATTTATTCGTCATCCTGCAGCGGGGTACATACACGCTTGCGATTCGTTTCGAAGAGTTATTGGAACTTTATCGTTGTTTGCTTTGAGCCGAACTGAATTTGATGTGATTGTCAGCGGTTGAATAATATTTTTTGGAATTGGGCATCAAGGCAGGGCTTCAAACGTCACTTTAAGTTTTTAGAGCGCCCGTGAGAATTGATAGTTTGTTTATGTTTCTCATTCGGGCAGGCATTTCGATATTTGGAGGTTAACAAAGAGATGCCAGAATGAATGGAAGAATATTGTTGCTAACGATCTGATTAAAGTCGGAGAAGTATATCGTAATTCACCATACATTGAGTGAGCTTATGGATTTTTTTCGTAGAGTTATTCCCAATCTTTTTTATGACAACCTTAACGCCAGGAAATGAGGCCTTGCATTTTAGCTTAAGGCATTTTTACAACGTTTCCCCTAGCGTTTGATGTCGCTTGTATTTGCCTAAGATGTAACGGTATTTTAGATTTTAACAAATATACCCATAAAAAAATTTTCTATTTTTTCACTAAGTTTTAGCTCGAAAACTCTGGTGGCAAAGCTATACAAGTTATCTACGTTTGTTTAAAACAAAACCTTTTGTAATTTCTAAGTTAGAAAAACTAAACTTTAACCTCTCTGAGATGATCCATTAAGAGAAAGGGCTAAGTTATGTTCTGTCAACATTGACTCCGATTTCATTTCCTTGGTTCTTGAGTCAAAGAAAGTTTTAAAAAAAAACGCTACTTAAAAATTTGAAACAGAATTCAGCAAGAATATTTTTGATTTAGTCTAGTTTTAGTAGTTTGGGCAATCAATCAATTCTCAAGAAATTGCGTGAAGTGTAATATGATATAGACACGTAGTGTTAATTTGCCGTTGTTAATATATTAAGTAAGTAAAGAGTGTTTTTTAAATGATTTTAAAATGGTATAAAACAAATATAGTCGTTTTAAACTGACACGAAATATACTATATTCGAAAGATAATCTGCTGGCATTTTAACTTAAATATAAGGTTATATATCTCCCTTTCCGCGTTTTTGTCTTTTGAATTTTCCGGCTATGTACGAAGCGCTACAGAGCCCGTATCTGGCAATACTATACATCATTTGAAAGGTCTTGACATAACGTACAAAAAAAAAATGACGCTATACATTATTAGTTTGGATATTGCGTTCGCGCTATTTTCAAATTTATCACTGCGGAAGAATGGTTTCGACGATTCAGAGCCGGTGAAAACGACACCATGCATAATCCAGCCGGCGGAAGACCTGTTACGACGAATGCCGATTGAATCATGGTAATCATCGAGTGATCAGGAGATGGGAGTTAGTCACCAAACCATTTTAAGCCATATGCAGAAGGCTGGATACAAGATTGATGTTTGGGTGCCGCATGATTTGACGCAAAAAAACCTTCTGGACCGAATCAACGCCTGCGCTATGCTGCTGAAACGGAACGAACTCGACTTATTTTTGAAGCGGATGGTGATTGACGACGAAAAATCAAGCGAAAACGGTCGTGGTTGAAGGCCGGTAAATCGTCCCAAACAGAGGCCAAGCCGGGATTGACGGAAAGGAAGGTCTTGCTTGGTGTGATTGGAAGGGAATCATCCACTATGAGCTGCTCCCATATGGCCAGACGCTTAATTCTATCACCTACTGCAAACAACTAGACCGCTTGAAGCAGAGGATCGACCAGAAGCGATGCGACCTCGAAACCTCGCGCCCCCACTCTGAATAGAAGCAATATCATCATCTCGCCCAAAATGTTTTAAAAACCGTTCCTTAAAAGGTTCATTATAATCATTAGTTATCCACCGCGGCTCAGGGGACGAACATTGCAGAGAGAAAATTGATGTGCTTCCCTTGGAAATTGAATCATTTCCAGAACTTCAACACGCAATTGTTCGGTCACGGTCCCGCTGCGCCTTGCGTGTGTGTTATTCCTCATCCAAGTGCTGGATCTCTCAAGTAGCTATTACACCTTTTAGCACCACTCACAGGACGACCGAACGTATATCCCTGACCGCCGGCGGTGTGGTGGGTGTTCATCGTGAATGGAAGCGGACACCTAGGGCGTTCTCATCCCGCGTCAGCAGCACGTAGTGCACGGATAATATGATTATTTATCATAACGAGTTTGTAAAAGGATTTTTATACCCGATTCCATGATTCCTGGCGCTACATCATGGGTTCTTTGCGAATGTGGTCTGTCGACACCTTGACAGATGGTGGGATGCGCGGTGGGGGCTGACGGGCGGGATGTGATGGTGGTGTAAAATGATTCTTAAAAGCGCTGGGAACCAGCCAGGTGGTTGCGGACGACCCTTTCTGTGAATGCGTTGTTTGAGCTCTGTGCTGGTGGTTGTGAGCGGTTGGGTAGGTGAAAGCATACGTGAATGTGAATGGTTTTGAAGGGAAGCACCAGGATCATTCGTCAACGATATGGATTGGATATTGGAAGTGAGTCTTAGGATATGTGTTGGCGTTATTCGATACTGGTAATGTTTGCTCGGAAACATGGATGATGTCATAAACATCGAAAAGAAGATTTTGGCTTCCGAGGGTGTTTTTTTTAATTAATATTGTTAATCCACTACTGGGACGTGAACAAAACCTTTAATTCGCCCTTGTATGCTGGACACAAATTGTGAATTCTGTCCCAAGCGAAGAAATCTGTAAGAAAGTGTAAATATTCATCTAAGCCTTAAGTCTTAAAGGAAATTGCTGAACTGGCATCATTGAACATGCCAATTTTTTTTTCTCTTTAGATCATTTTGACCAATTGGCAGCCACAAGCATGTGACAGTGTTTGGCTTTTTTGTGGAAATTAAAAAACATTAAAGACTTGAACCTCAATAATACTACATCTCAGATTCATTACAAATGAAGACAGAGGTATGCCCCCGAAGCCGTTGTGAACACTGACCTGAGGGCTGTGGGCTGAGGCCTAACTTGTTATATTTCGAACATTATTGTCATCATGGAGGATCATTCTTCATAGCTAGAGTGCTTCAGAGTTCTCATCCAGACGAACAAACCAAACAAGTGAAAGAAATAGTTTTCTAATACTAGCCCGGATCCCTATGCCGCTCGGTTCTGATGACCGCCAAGGTTGTCGGTTTTGACGTAAACCTCAATATACTCGACTTGATGTCGAGTTCTTGAGGCAGACTTCTTGAAGATAAACACACAACTCATGATTCCCACGCTGGTGAACAAATGCTTCGCTTTGTGGGAGTCCCGCGACATCATGATCTACCTGGTGGGGAAATACAACTCGCTGTACCCAAAGTGCTATAAAAAGCGCGCCGTCATCAACCAGCATCTGTTCCTCGATCTGGGCACACTGTACCAGCGCTTTGCTACAACTACCCGCAGATCTTCGTCAAACAGCCCGCCAACCCAGAAAAATTCAAAAATATTGAGGACGCCTTCGGCTTTCTGTACACCTTTCAGTTCACCGTCGGTGACTCGCTCACTCTTGCTCACATGGCCCTCGTCGCTACAGTCTCCACGTACGATGTAGAAAAGTTCGACATCAGCAAGTACCCCAATGTCCAGACGGGGTACAAGATGATGCATGCCGTGACACCCGGTTACGGCTTCAACGTCAAGGGCATGGAGGAGTTCAGGAAGTTCTTCTAAAACCTCAGTATTTAGTAAAGTCATTTATTTCGCGGATGCAAGCGGAAGTGACTCAGAAAAGTGGTGCATCGTCGCTGATTGTAAATTTATTTATTGTCAAATGGAATTCTCACACAGTTTGTATAGATCCTTCTACCACAACAAAAAATGTTTTCAGAACAAATTAATTCGTCTGGTCTGTTTCAAAATATTGTCAGTGGGGAGTGACTACTTTTTCCCATCTCTATGCTGATTTTGAATATCATCGAGACATTCTTCGATTTCTTCTAAGGATCCAAGCCTTTGAACAATCAAATAGTTTTGCAGCCGCATAAAGGCAGTTGTCAGAAATCGCAAGATTTGTAGAATACGGCGGGTAGGGTAAGACCTTCCATTTAAGCCTGCGGTGTTCGGCATCACCTTGTTATGCCTTTCAGTATTAGCTGTTTTTCGCGCAATGCACGGCTCAAAGACATTATTAGTAGTCGATAACGTTTCCCATCTAAAGTCGCAATTGTTTTAGCAGCTAGTACACCACACCTGTCTGGTCCCACCATATGCAGATCATGACCTTTGAACTGTTAATGTTTTTCCTTGCCGTCGATGTAGACGATAATGGAACGGCTTCATCAGGCTTTGTATCGTATTTTTTCTTCTTGGGGTAATCCACTTTTTATTTCCAGTCACGATCCGTTGCAAAAATTCCTTCCATTGATGTCTTTCAAGAAACAGTTCCGGGGTGAAAAATCGCCTTTCGGAAATTGTGTTTTGAATCCCTGCCAACAGGTCTGTGAATTTAATTTGCGTTTGACACCGATCTTGATCCAGTTAAGATTCCAATTCTTCATCTTCAAACTTTTTGGGCAAGACGTTCTTTGTCTTTGACGCTAGAATTACCACTTTTGAAGCATCGAAACCGCTGTCTATATCGGTCTGAGCAGATTCAGATACACTTTTACAAGCCACCGTACCACAGCCAAAGACTTGAAGAGAAATGCAGCTCGTGTCATGGAGATTATTTTTAAACTTCCGATCCACTCAATCAAGATTCCAAGCCTACTGCTTTCTACGCCAACAACTCAAAACCAAAATTGTACTCAATACCAAGAGACCAACGCGGAGGGTTGACCTCACAAAACTACATAACTTCCCAGCCACAAAGTTCGCGCAATTACACTCATCATCGAGCAAAACACCTTATTAGCCAACTATCTGCTGTTGACTGAAGCAATCTCGCATCTTTTGACCGTTTAACGATTCGTTTAGCGTGCAAGTGTCAAAATGTAAATTACCCCTTTGTCTCTGCGTCGATTTAGAAGGCACCTTAGGCTCTCGGAATTCGTTATGTTTGCCTCGCGACCGGCAACCATGTCATCGGCTAATAAGCCCAATTTGCCTGTATTGTCAAACAGAAGACGATAAGTGTAAGTCTCTCCTTCGGCGAGGTGTGAAAATGTACCTCTCGACACCATCGACGAAACACTGGATATCACGCAAACGAAGCAAACCAAAATTAAGACTCCACTGACCGCTAACACTAACACACGTGAGGCACTTTATGAGAATGAGCTTTGAGCATGACAAATCACACGCTGAATTAACTTCACAACTGACTGCCCAACGCGGTCGAACGTCAACGCGATGCATGTGCATCAGAGCAGAAGCGCAAGAAGTCATTGTCACCACTGAGATGCTTTGGTTCTTGCTTCAGTTAAGCCGCAATCTTCTAGCCAAGCACACACGATGTCTGCCAACTTGGGGACGTGTATTCTGCTTGTGATGCTTTTGCACTCCTTTGAGGTGCAGGGCTCAGTGGAGTCCTTTCAATTCGACATCAACGACATTCTGAACGAGAAACTAATGCCAGCTAATCTGCTGGTGCAAGAATTCGAGTCGTTCCTTAAGGGATCCCCAAACATCACTCGGGAGGATTTCTATCGGCAGAACAGTAGCGTTTCAAACTTTACAACGGCCTTCACAACCATGGGCTTTCACAGGTAAGTGAGTGCGATGTCTGAAAGGCAAGATTTCTTACTTACCGTTGTAGGAAAATGATGAATGAGTATTTGGCGACTAACTTTCTGGCAAAGCAGATCCTTAAGGACCTCCCTCTGGATTATGGTGCACCAATTGAAAGGCGCATCGGGACACCATCAAGCAATGTCACTGGGGAGCACACGCAGGGGGAAAACACCCGACGAAGGGGCAAATACATTCAACACGGGCTCCTGGAAGATCCTGGATCGACGAGTTATCGCAGTTGGCTTGACAAGTGAGTTGGATTTTGAAAATTTTTTAAGTTTATTTCAGCCAAAGTGTTGACTTTCGAATCAATTGCTTATTGACTTGATGTTTTGTTGAGTGTCGGTTTGCTTAGTGTGTAAGAAGAAAACGTCATTTAAGTTTAAGTGAGTTTGAATATCTTCCTCAGACGAAATCGGAGGCTTGCGCATCTTTTTTTTATGTAGCATAGTTTTCCAGTTAAAAGGATTTGATTCAGCTGTTTGAAAATTAACTTTTCTCTTCCAATTACCTGAAGCTATTGTATCGTCAAGGATTATATTGAAAATTGAAAATGATTCAAAAGAAGAATAATTCCAACAATTCACGGTAAGGAACCTTATTTTCGGGTATGTGGTAGTACCAGGCCCAATTAAAACTTTGTCTTTTAAAGCAAAACAATCGTTTCAAATAACGAAGCACAGTCTAGCATAGCTTAACCTTTCAGATGTACATAGAAGTTCATTTAAGAACATCTTAACTGTGTACTGTAACTAGGTGAACCTGAGTCTCAATCAATATACCCTTCAGACGAGGTCTTCTCCAATGTCAAGTTGTTGGAGTTCCTTTTACACTTATGTAGGACTTTCACTATTTGTGTCAGTCGGTAGGATTTATAGAAGTCTTAACGTAAAAAAAGCACATAGCTGAAGTATGAGTTCGACGTATCGTTAACAACTGCATCAGAAGATTGGACAATTGGAAAGCTAATGACGTAGCATAGGTTGGGTGGGCAACAAGCACGTTTTACACGAATACAAACATCGTGCATTTTCTTAAGCGATTTCCTTTCATTTTCAAAGACAGCTCTGTATTGTCCATCTGCTTTTTACTACCATTGCCGTCGTTTTTTTTTTTTGTAAGCAGCCCCTGGTTGCTAACTGCTGCCTGAGTGCACTTTGTCTTTGCTTGTGCCTAAGAGGATGAATTCTACCATGGGAAATCTACTTCCGATACGCGTACAATTGAAAGAATTTTTAAGTGTCTCAACGTGGCCCAAATGGCATGCCCTGGAACGAATGGAATACCCCATATTCTTGTGAGGAGGTGTTTTTCAATGCTGGCAAAACCATTGCGTAAGCTTTTCCTTTTGTCCCACACTTTAGGGCTCTTTCCAAATTAGCGGAATAAAGCATCATGCTCTCACATTCATTCTTTCTTGGGTCATGAATATGCTGTTAAACTGTCAGCTCATGAAGCATATTGAATCGCTTTTAAATGGCTGGCTGTGGCTGTAAATAGGTCCGCTGTTGGTCTGATGGCATATCTTACTACAAGCTGGAAGTAATTCTTGCAGACTGGCGCAGATATCAAAACGTTTGCGCTTAATATTTGAAAGGCATTTGACCGAGTCTCACATTAGACTCACAACAGGCCTTACCGAAAATGGGTGCTTATGGCTTCTGTGAGTCTTTTCTTAAATCGACTTGAAATAACCTTTCAACCATTTAATCTAATTTCTCTTGGATAGATTCAAGCCGGAATTCCACCAGATTGGAATAGTGTCCCCTTAGGCTCTATTTTCTCTTAGACATTCTTTATTATTTTTAAAAATTATTTCTCTGCCGCACTCCTTCGCTGATGATAGTACCCTTAGCTCTTCATACTCGGTCGTTGGTTCACGTCCCTCCGTAAAATTGGATCGGTTGCGTATGTTCTTCTTCTCCTTCTTCTTCTGGCGCCACATTCCGGGGTGGACCTGGGCCTCAACCAACATGCCTCTCCAGCCTGCACGATCTTTCGCCAGCTGCCACCAGTTGCGCACTCCAAGTTGGTTGAGGTCCTTCTCCACTTGTGTGCGCCACCTTAGCTTGAGCCGTCCTCTGTTGCGTTGTCCCAATGGCTCAGATTCGAAGACTTTGGGGCCGGAGCAGTGGTGTCCATACGCTCTACAAGGCCTAGCCATCTTAAGCGTTGCATTCGAAGACGCTTGACTAGGCGCATGTCGCTGTCCAGCCCACAGAGTTCGTCGTTGAATCTTCTTCTCCAGATACCATCAACGCCAACAGGACCAAAAATCGCACGCAAAACTTTTCTCTCGAAAAGACTATGCGCTTCCTCATCCACTTTTAGTAGCGTCCAAGTTTTCGCTTCATAGTGTAGGACTGGGATGATCGAGCTTGCGTATGTTGAGCACATTAAATTCCGACATGGGCAGCATAATTATATGGGGGCAAAATCAGTAGACCGGAATTCACTGCATTCATAACTCACTGCTGTCTACTGTCACTCAAGCGTAAAAACAATCAGACATTTTACCACGTAATTCATTGAGACCGAAAGACTTTTCATCCTCGTTATGTGTATCAGCTCAATACTTAGTTGGAACGATCACAACTTTGAGGTTGTCAAAAATGCTACGGTTTCTAAAATCGGTGCAAAAATCATTACATCCATATTGGATTTGGGTAAAATAAATTAGAGGCCTATATACGCCCTTAGATTGGGCACAACGTTCCTTTCTGATCTAGTGCTCCCAAGACCTTCCTCAACTACGGGCTGAAATCCAAAAGGGAGCCATAAAAGTCATTGGAGGCAATATTGTTATTAAGTCGGTCTACTCTGTGGAGCACCGACGAAATGTTTCATCTTTGTTACTTTTGATCGCAATTTTCACAAAAGATTCTTAATTGAATTTAATTATAATTGAGTGGCACTTCAGGCCAAAAGGAATCAGGGCATAGCTTCTACAACAACTACTCCTGTTGTGCGTGCTACTTTTCTCTCACGAGTACAGTTTATTGCCGATTCCGAACGGCGAGATTTGAGAAGCTTTTTATAGACAATTCATACTCTTTGAGTGTTGTCAAAAGCTTAAGAGAGGTGGTGTCGTGAAACAAATGCGAGGTGTAACGCCCGGAATCGAACTTAGACCTACGGCGTGTGGGTCGACGCACTTACCCACTACGCCACCTTAATTGATCTTGGTAGCTGCATATTTTCACTTTACCCACAATTAACACTTCGCGCAGAATGCCCTTTTGGACGTACAGATGTAGTTAGAGGTTCGCACCGCACGAATATGAAATGCTTTACCCAACACTAAGTTTCCATTGCTATGCTTTGATTACAATCACCAAAGGATACTTCAAAACCGAAAATTATTAAGATAAATCGTACGATTTGTATCCGAAGCTGTTCTCCCAGGACCATGCTGCCGTTGAATCTTCTGCTCACACCGCCATCAAAGAACACAGGATCAATAACCGAGCAGACCTCCTTATCTGCTTTCAGCTGTCCGTCGGATTCAGATCAAAGAAGTGTTATACAACGTTAACTTGATGAACCTGGCCCAGGACATCAGTTAAAGATTCTTTAATGGCTTCTTCAATTTTTATGCGGTCGATGCAGACATTCTAAAGAATTTTTGGGAGATTCGGTCAACAAAGCTTCATTGGGATTGTAATTTTCCGAAGTTAAACCCTGCAGCCTTGGTGCTTCCATGTTTCTCAGTCTGTGGATTCTTATTTTGGACACAACTGGGTGTAAAGAAAGATACTGATGCCGATTGTTATTGGATCAATCAATTCTAAAGAACGATAGCAGAGTACGTTGGGTGAAAGTAACATAAAGGGTGATTTTTCAAAAGCTATAGAAAAATGCATGAAATCTTTATTTGAATCGATAGTACGGTTCATATAATTTAATGTCTGAAGATTATTTCATGCAAATGTTGACCTTGCCTGCGCCTCAAATGGTCCATCCGCTTTGTCCAACTTTGGCATACTCTTTCCAACATTTCGCCATCTCACGAATAAATGCTTCGATGTTGTCTTCCAATGCGTCAATTGAAGCGGGCTTGTCTGTATAGACATGAGCTTCAACATAGCCCCACAAAAAATAGTTTAAAGGCGTTAAATCGCACGATCTAGGCGGCCAATTGACCTGTCCCGAACGTGAAATTAAATGTTCACCGAACTCTCCAATAACTCCATTGTTGCGCGTGCTGTGTGGCACGTGGCACCGACTTGTTGAAAACACACGTCATGCAAGTCATGCTCTTGCATTTTGGGCAAAAAAAAAGTTGGATATTATCTCACGGTAGCGCTCACCATTCACTGTTACGTTACGATTCGCATCAACTTTGAAGAAGTACGGTCCAATGATGCCACTAGCCCATAAACCGCACCAAACTGTGACTTTTTCTGGATGCATTGGTAGCTCTTGCAATGCTTCTGGCTGATATTCACCCCAAAATCGACAATTCTGCTTATTAACGTACCAATTGAGCCAAAAATGAGCTTCGTCGCTGAACACAATTTTTCGGTAAAAAAGTGGATCTTCTGCCAATTTTCCAAGAGCCCATTCACCAAAATTTTGCGTTGCTGTAGGTCGTTCGGCTTCAATCCTTGCACCAGCTGTGTTTTGAAAGGCATCACACCTCAATTCTTCCGCAAAATTTTCCACGTTGTTGAGTAACAGAGGCCCAATTGCTGCGAACGGCGCCAAATCGATAATTAATGGTCATCATTAACACTGGCCGATGCAGCTGCGATATTTTCTTCAGTTTGCACTCTACGTAAGCGTGTTGATGGTTTAATGTTAAACAATGTAAATTTGGTGAGAAATCTAGTCAGAATAGCCCGAATAGCCGCTTCAATGGGTCGATTAAACTGACCATAAAATGGAAGAAGCGCGCAATGAACTTTCTTGTTCGTTTGTAAGACGATTCATGGTTAAACTGTAGACTAAACTGAAGATCTTTGACAGTGAAACAAAACACGAAACGTGCGTCAGCTGTTTTAACTAGTGTCGCCAAAAAGATAATACCTAAAAAATCACCCTTTACATTGCTCTTATGATGTTCATTATTTTCTGTGGTACTCCTTTCTTTTTTATGCTCCACACAACTCCTTTAATGGTGTCAAACACGTTCTGGAATTCGATGAAGAGCATAATAAGAGTAAGAGGTGAACGCCATTCTAGGAATTGCATCTTGACTTGCTCTAACATACGTAGCTTCTGCCTCGGCGGAAGTCTATCGCTTCATGGGTGTCCTTCGGCTTTGTTTTGAAGTCTCGATTGTACTGAGTAATGCACTTTTTGGTTTCGGTAATAAATTTTAATAAAGCACACACAGCGATACATTTTTGATGAAAATTTCGATTCTTTTTAAGCTTGGACTTTGTCATTAAGTGTGGTAAACAAGATCAGTACCTTCGTATGTACGACATTATGAACAAGTATAATTCGAATCTTATAAGGATGGAGATTCAATTCCAAATGCAAACTACTACAAAGTGAGGTGTATGAACCGTTTTATAGCTGATAACGGTGGGAAATCTAAATCATTAGTAACACTGGCATTTTCAGCACGAATATTTTCGACTGACCATACACTTCAAGAATATAAAGGGCTAAAGACGACGGTAGCGCTTCCGTTCTTACAATTTAGCGATTTCTTGCGTAGTTGTTCGATTATGACGTCCATAATAATTTCTTAGTTTCCGAATAGTCAACATTTGAATTACCATATTTGCAGTAAATTTAATTAAATAAAACCCGTCGTTTGATTGCAAAACGATTCTTTATTGTAAATGGCAAAAATTCAGCTAATATTTAAACACTTCAAATGACAGATAAATTTGACATGTATTAAATGCCAGCGCTACCAACTTGGAACCTAGAAATAAATAACCCTTTTTTAATGTAGAACTATTCCTCTCCAGTTGCTGCATTCTATCAAGTCATTCTTCCTTGGTATCTCCCCGATTATACCTTTCTTCCAAGATGTGGATAGACTTAATTCCACCCTTGTCTTTCTCGCGAGAGAGGTAGAGAAGTTCAGCTGATGTTCTGCTGTCAGCTAGCCACCACTTCACCATGACCAAATGCCATTAATTCATAGTATTCCTAAACAGTTTTTGATCAAAGTGAAAACTCCTTATATTGAACTCCTTAAATAGAACTACAACACTTGAGGACATTCAACGTCAGTTCTCGGAGAACAACAACATAGCACCCAGTGACTTCAAGCCCCTACAGCCTGATAACAGTGAACGTCGAAAGAGCATCGAAGCAAACGAAGACGATGGCATGGAAGAAGAAGACTTCGATGACGGTGACATTACAGGATACGCCTACAGCGGTGGATCAATCGATTCAGTAAGCATTCCCTTTGAGATAGCCAAAACAAACAATAACTCAGTGAGCGCTTTCAGGTTCCTAACTTTCCACAAGTCTTACCCCCTCCCCGCCACCACTTGCCTTTCGATGCCTCCAATAATATTCCAAGTTACAGTCCCCCCCATCAGACGGCGTTGAGTAAAAATGGTAAGGAACAGGGGAAAAACCTTCGGACAGACTTCAATGATCTTTCTGCAGGATACTATCCTCCAAGTGGGCATGAGACTGTCCACGAGAACTATGGCCCACCAGTGCATCACGTGCAAGCACAGCCACAGCAGCACGTGAAGGAAATCGGTCTCAAGGACATCTTGGACATTGCCTTGACGACACTAGCCTTCTTGTCCTTCGGGATGTTCATTTTGCAGGTACTTATGTGCATAACCATGGTAAGTTGAGTCCTAAAAAATCCTAGCACTCGTCTGACCGCGTATCCTTTTGCAGAACAAAGAGGATACCAGCAATATGATGATGATGCCAATGGAGGCGGACAATGGGGCCATGATGCCCAGCAACGACGGCATGACAGAAGAGATTCGTCGAAGGAAGAGAAATTCGCCAGAGAGCCGCCGAATAGAAATGGTTTGCCCGCAAGACCCACCCACCCCACAGCACTAGACTTACGTTTGTATCCACAGATGAATGAGCTGTCTCGACGTGTACTGCACTCAATCGATGCGGTTCTGCTGATGCCGAAGGACGAAGGACGCTGCCACTATCATTCGTTGTGTGAAAACAACAAATACGCCCGGCAGCAGAAGGACGGTCAAAAAGTCTGGATACCCATGTGGAGGTTTGGCAGTCACTTGCATTCGCCCACGTTCTTTCTCACAGTTTGATGTTTGCTTGTTCCAGCTTGGGGATGAGCTGGTTCTCGTCTAAGGTGGCGCCAGTGAATGCGACAACCGGGAATACGATTTTGGAAAGTTTGAAGGCAGCTGTTGTTGGACTTGGCAATGGTGATTGCGCAAAAATGTATCGTTCCTGCCAGATGGAAATCATCGCTGATGAGCGCAGGGACTTGGAGAAACGAATTACGAAACGGGACTTGGGAAAGGATTTCAAGTGGACTGGGTAGAGGATTAATTTGTGACGGATTTTGTTTGTAGAACATGTTTTATCTTAATTTATATAAAGTTTAATTAACAACAACCGAATGTACGTGTTTCTGTACGTTTTATATCTCATGGTTATGTGAAAGGATTTATGTGAACTTAAAGCATAATGGATGAAGGCTTCAATGAAACGAATTGATGACTCTGCGTCTTTTAACATTATAAGTTTATGATATGCATCGCTGTGGACTCAAGTAGGAGTTCAATTTATGCGTGGTCCACTTTACTGCGTTGATCAATCGACTAAGTGTATATACGAGGTATCCTTCGACGCATATTTCTGTCACAATTACAGTTTATTCTCTCCATTCTAAATAAGAGTTATTAACCCTCTTTACACCCATACAGTCAGCTCTTCTTCTTTACTCACACACGCAAAATAGTAGAAAGAGCATCTGACTCCGGCGCAGTTAAAAGAAATCGGTTATAATTTTGTTTGCATATACTAACAGAAGCAGCAATATGAGATGGCTTCACGTACTCGTCAATTTTAGGATATAATCAATTTTTGCGATTGCGGTGGCAATGCAAAAAATATTTTGGAAGAAAAATGTGTTCAGAATGATGATGAGGACTTTATAGTTGACTCTTAATACTCAAACTATAATGATCGGCAAGTGTCGCAAGTTTCATACCCAAGTGCGCGATCTTTGACATTTGAAGACGAATATATTGAACATGTCACAGTTCGTAAAATCGTAAGCGCGGGAGAAAGTATTGAGTAGAACTCCTACTTTTTCTACTTGTTGTGGCGCTACAGTCCGGGGTGGACCTGAGCCTCAATCAACATGTCTCTCCAGCCAACACGATCTTTCGCCATTTGCCGCCAGTTGCGCACTCCAAGTTGGTGAGGGTCCTTCTGCACTTGTGTGCGCCATCTTAGCCTAGGGCGTCCTCTGTTGCGTTGTCCCAATTGCTCAGATTCGAAGACTTTTCGGACCGGAGCAGTGGTGTCCATACGCTCTACATGGCCTAGCCACCTTAAGCATTGTATCCGAAGAGGCTTGACTAGGCGCATGTCGCCGTACAGCTAATAGAGTTTGTCATTAAATCTTCTCCTCTAGATGCCATCAACGCATCAAAAATCACACGCAAAACTATTCTCTTGAAAAGACTAAGGGCTTCCTGATCCGCTTTTAGTATATCCAGGTTTCTGTGCCATAGATTAGGATTGGGATGATCAAGGTGTTATATAAAGCAAGCTAAGTCCTTCGAGAGACGGATTAACATACACCTCAATTGCCTCATGAGCCCAAAGAAACAGCGATTGGCAAGAGTGATTCTGCGTTTGATTTCGGTACTGGTGTTGTTGTCCCTATTTACCGCGGAGCCGAGGTAGTCAAAGTCCTTGACTACCTCGAAGTTTCTGCTGCCTAGTGTGACACTCCGTTCGAGATGCCGATGTTGTGTGTCCTTCCTTGATGACAGCATGTACTTCGTTTTGCCCTCATTAACCACCAGACCGATTTTAGCCACTTCCGCTTTAATGCCAACAAAATCTTCATTGACGGCTCACTGAGTTCGTCCAATCACGTCAATGTCGTCGTCGTCGACTTTTGCAAGATCGTGCCTCTGGTGTGGACTTATGAGTTACGCACGATCTTCTCAAGGATAATGTTAAAGAAGTCACAAGACAGTCCGTCACCTTGTCTAAGACCTTTTTGACATTGAAGGTTTCGGTGAGTTCGTTACCTACCTTAATGGATCAGCGAGAGTTCTCCATCGTCATCCTACACAATCTGACGAGTTTGGTAGGTATGCCAAAACTGGACATGGCACTGTATAGCTCGTCTCTATGCACACTGTCATATGCGGCCCTGAAATCGACGAATAGGTGGTGAGTGTCGATTTGCACAGGCAGATTTCCAGGATCTGCCGTAGTGTGAAGATTTGGTCGATGGTGCACTTCCCTGGCCTGAAACCACACTGATGAGGACCTATCAGGTTGTCGACGAACGGTTTCACGTTCACGGCGTTCACACAATACGGAAGAGAGGACCTTGTGCGCAATGTTAAGGAGACTAATCCCTCGATAGTTGGCGCAGTCGAAGGGGTCTCCTTTCTTGTCGACCGGACAGACGACGCTGAGATCCCACTCATCGGGCATGTTTTCCTCCGACCATATCTTACAGATGAGGTGGTGCATATGCCCAACCAGGTCATCTCCAGCTACTTTAACAGCGTAAACTACACTCTACTAAATTGGCCTTTTTGATGAAAAATATTTCTCATGATATAAACATTTTTTCTCGCACGAGAAAGACGAAGGGAAAACTTTTTTGAAAAACTGATCAAATTAAGCGTTTACAAACATTCTTGTGAAATCGACAAAACGCGTACCAAAACCTTTCAAGTCCGGCCTCTCAACTTGGCTTTATACTTCTGTACGGAAACTATCTTTATGTTCAAGAGCCGAGGAATTACACTGAAATCGTACGTATGATTCAATTGAGAATACTTTGGACTTCCTTGGATCTTAATTAGCTCCGTTTACTAATATTAATTTAAGCGGGAGCTAATTGACAGGTTGAGTCAGTTTAGGTTAAGGTTTAAATATACAAAAAATAAATAATAAAGGATCAGATCCTAACTCCTTCAAAAGCTTTTTGTCAGCATTTCGAAAAAGATGGTGGCGTGAAAAAGTGCGAGGTGTTCTATCCGGAAATCGAAGCTAGACCTACGGCGTGTGGGTCGTCGAACTAACCCACTACGCCACAGCGACAACGCCCCTTATTACACCAGCGAGTTTTAAACGTGCGTGTTTTAGAAGAATATGATTTATTCTACAATAAGAAAGTATGGAGATCCACCCAAAGTTTAAACCTAAGTGAATTGTCGATGTGCGCATGCCAGTCTTATCTCATTTCGTAACGTTCCTTTGCAACAATAATTTTGGCAAATTTTAATCGCACGTGGTAGCAATAGCAACTTTTGAATCAAATAATACATTGTGTGCAAACACAGGCCAACGTAAGAAGATCAATATCTGCATCACAGATGACATCTTAATTATACCCGTGCACTGAAAAGCAATATGCTCACAATGAGATATGAGGCTCCTGCTCTGAGCGAGAAAATTTTCCGTCGTTAAATAACGATGTTAATCATGATGTCCGCGTGTCAGTTTTGTGTAAACTGAACAAAAAGGTGTCACATTTCAATTATATTTTGAACAAGCAAGCAACACCTGATGTCATTATTGTTATTATTTAGTGAGATATTAACGACATCTCGCGAAGTTGGACCTCTTCTTTAGTGACAGTTGCGACGCATCAGACAATTTAAAAAATTGCGAAAATTTCCGGAATCACTTAAACTGAACCGAAGTCATCATTGACAACCGATTAAATGAGTTGTTGATGGTCGGTGTCATTTGATTTTTTTTTTGTGCCATTTACAGTCAGGAGTTACAAGACTGCGGGACGTTTGTCACCTCAGCGCTGTATTAAGATCTGATCAAATAAGGTTGTAGTGAATGTAGGGTCTAGAGGTGGGCTCACATAATACAATTAAGTTCATTATTTACTGCAATGAACAGTCTTTTGTTGATCATTTGAATCAATCTGTCTCGACGACAACATTTGTCAATAAAATTCAGGATGACAGCTTAATTGGGCGCCCCAAAACTTTCATTATAGTTGCACGTATCTAACTTGTATCAATTGATCTCGTATAGAGGTCACACACAACACATATACAGTGGCTCACAGTGAAAATGGCCCACCATGGATTAATTTGTTTTAGTTACACTTTTGTCCCGAAACGAGTTGGAATAGAACCAAAGATACATGATTTCAAAAGATAGTTATATTCTTGTTTCAACAAAGCAAAAAAACTTACTTAAATATAAAAGGAATTCCAAAACGGAAGCAATTAAGCAAAAAGAAATACAATTCATCTCACAATGAAAATGACCTAGATGGAAGAATGAAATAAAACTAGCCCAGAATCAGAGTAAATACTATACACTAGTATTTTGTCGGGAATCCTTTTTGCTTTTCATTCTTCTAGTAGCACTGTTTTTAGATCTTGTTTGCTAGAAATGTTGTGTTTTCGGATTTCTATTTCTAATTTATGCCAAACATTTTCTATAACGTTCAAGTCTGGAAATTGTGCTGGTGTTTTTATCACTCTAGGACAATGATACAAAAGTCATTCTTTAACGATTCCGGCTGTATGCTTGGGGTCGTTATCTTGATAAAAGTGAAAAGGATCCTCGATCCCAAGATTTTCCCCACTTTTTTTTAAATTGTGTTTCAGAATGTTTAAGTACTGATGTTTGTCCATATTGCCTTCAATAAAGTGCAAGTTCCCAACCCCCCCCCCCCCCCCTGCTGAGCACGCACCCCACACCATAACATGATTGCCACCATGTTTCATAGTGCCACGTAAATTCCGTGGATTCATGTCCTCATTAACTTTCCTTCACACGTTGACCCTTCCATCTGATCCAAACAGATTGTATTTACTTTCATCAGTAAATAAAAGGTTTTTCCAGAATGAAAAATCTTTCATTAAGTAATTGTGGGCAAACTGCAACCGAACCTTTATATTTTTTAGGCTTACAAATGGCTTTTTTCTTGCAATTCTTCCATGCAATCCAAATTTGCCTAAAACTCTTCGCACGGTTTCGGCATTACAATTTATATTAAGGTGTTCTTGAACCATATCTCGGAGTTTCGGTGCACTGAGCTTCGGATTATATCTAGATTTCCTAACAATCCAGCGTTCATCACGTTCAGAAAATTTTTTCTGGAACTTATTTTAGGTTTACTAATGATCCTTTTTTCAAGTTTATACCTTTTTATTATGTTCCTTATTGTTTCCCGAGGTTTATTAACAATTTTTGCAATTTCTCTTTGACTGTTTTGCTGTTCGCTTAGTCTAATAATTAATTTTCGCAACTCAACTGAGGTATGAGGACCCATATTGCACAACTGAGACAATTGAACACTAATCAGCGACTAGCACGTGTTCAGGATAAGCGGAATTGTTAAAAAAAAATATTATGAACGATAAACATAATCACTCAATGAATAACCGTTATACGATATGACTCTTAAAATGACAAGGTCTCATAGAGGATTGACGAAACTGCTCTGGAATTCGATTTCGAGCCATTGGGACATTGCAACAGGGACGACTTCGTAAAGCGCAGTTGCTAAGACTCTATTTTACAATGAAATGTTGTTGTTTGTTTAGAAAAGATGTAGTAATTATAACTTTTGAAAAGAGGCATCTTCAACTTGCATTATTCCTGCAGAAGGGAAAACTTTCTTTCGATTTCAATGAATTGTAATTTTAGCCAAAAAAGGACGGCTAAAGTGTCACTTACATATCCAACATTTACAGTTTTAGTAACCAAGTATTAAAAATAAAACACACTTGTTAACTCTTAGGTGGTAGCACACAGAATACTCTTTCTTATATTTGCTCTTACATAAGTACTCTTACTGCAACGCACGCGCCAGTTATCGGTTTCGAGCGGCTATTTGGGCTATTGCGACTAAACTTCGCACCAAACTTACATTGTTGGACATTAAACCACCAACACGCTTATGTAGAGTGCGGACTGAAGAAAATATCGCAGCTGTATCGGCCAGTGTTAATGATGACCATCAATTACCGATTCTTCGCCGTTCGTAGCTATTGGGCCTCTGTTACTCAACAACGTGGAAAATTTTGCAGAAGGATTTAGGTGTGATGCCTTTCAAAATACAGCTGGTAGAAGAATTGAAGCCGAACGACCTACCGCAAATTTTGGTGAATGGGCCCTTGGAAAGTTGGCCGAAGATCCACTTTTTTAAAATTGTGTTCAGCGACGAAGCTCAATGGGTACGTAAATAAGCAGAGTTGTCGATTTTGGAGTGACTATCAGCCAGAATCATTGTAAGAGCTACCAATGCATCCAGAAAAAGTCAAAATTTGATGCGGTTTATGGGCTGGTGGCATCAGTTGACCGCACTTCTTCAAAGATGATGCGAATCGTAACGTAATTGTGAGTGGTGAGCGCTACTGTGAGATGATATTCAACTTTTTTTGCCCAAAATGCAAGAGCTTGACTTGCATGACATGTGGTTTTCAACAAGACGGTGCCACATGCCACACAGCACGCGCAACAATGGACTTATTGAGAGGCGAGTTCGGTGAACATTGTATTTCAGGTTCGGGGCCGGTCAATTGGTCGCCTAGAACGTGCGATTTAACGCCCTTAGACAATTTTTTATGTGACGCTATGTTAAAGGTCATGTCTATACGGACAAGCCCGCTTCAATTGACTCATTGGAAGACAATATTGAAGCATTTATTCGTGAGATACCGGCCGAAACGGTGGAAAGAGTATGCCAAAATTGGACTAAGCGGATGGACCATTTGAGGCGCATTTGCATGAAATAATCTTCAAGCATTAAATTATAATGACCGTACTATCGATTCAAATAAAGATTTCATGCATTTTTCTAAATTGCCTTAAACTTTCCTATAGCTTTTAAAAAATCACCCTTTATTAAGGATGATGTGTCATGATGTGGGGGTGTATGTCTGCGAGGGGCGGTGGTGAATGGAATTCATTGACTATAGAATGAACCAATATGGCTACCTTGACATCCTTAAAAGATGTTGACCCATTGTCGTGCAGCAAAGCACCACGAAAATGGGCCTAGGGTTAAATTATGTCTTTCAACAAGAGAACGATGCAAGGCACACTGCTCACAATGTCAAAATATGGCTGCTTTTCAATACTCGATCGCAGTTCAAAACGCCACCACAGACACCCGACATTAATCCCATTTAACATTTGTGGGCTGAGTATGAAGAAAAAACATTCGAAATCGGGCTATCAGAAGCAAAACTTCAATTAAAGAAGGTCTACAACGAGAATGGGAACCTTAAAGCCCAGATCTTTGGAAAAAACTTGTGGATAGTATGCCAAAACGACTAAGAGCCGGTATTGATGCTAAGTGTGGTGCAACTACTCGTATTTAGATCCTGATTTGCCACTCTTACTTAAGGTGGCGCTACAGTCCGGGGTGGACCTAGGTAGCTAAGCTCCCCCTTTCTATTTGCGTGCGCCACCTGAGTCGCGGTCTTCCTGATGTGCCACTCACCTACTTCATTTTAAGTATTTTTTGAGATTCTTATTTTTGCGGGAATAATTTTTGTGTTACATTTTATTGAAGTCAGTTTGTTTATTTTCGTATGTCTATTAATATTTGATTTATTGTAGACATTTTTAATATTTGAACGATTCTATTTTTTTAATTTTCCTAAATTAATTTTTCACGATTAAGCTAGTGGAATTTAACTCATTTCGTTAAATGAATTCTTGTGCGAATAATTTTGTGAGTATGTGTACATGATTCTTAAGCTCCTATCGCAATAATGCGAATTGCGGTAATTTAATTTTCACAATTAATTATTAAACTTTTGCATTTAATGCCACAATCTGAAGTAACATATTCACGCTTTGTCTTCTCAAAATTCTCGAATACACCTTATATTCAAATTACGCAAGCAATTAAATTTTGGCAAGCTTCTGGATTCTTCCGATTTTGACAGACATTCGGTCTGCTATCTACGCGTTTTTGTTTTTACAATTTTACTACAAAATTACCCCAAATATGCTCCTGTACGCAAATTGTTTTTCGCACAAGAAGGATCTCTCTGAAGAAACCAATTTAAGGTCCATCCTTGTTTCAAGCTAAGCATAAGTTTGTAATTCCACCATTTCGTTGTCAGTTTTTATTATCTGTCAATTCTCACTTAACTGTTGACTAGTTTTTCTGAACGAATTGTTCGTCTACTTTCCTATGAGCTCTGCAATTTTTGACACAATTTACCACCGCTCTTTAAAGAGAAGTGCAGTAGAAAGTAGACAAGTCAAACAGACGTATTAGGCACATCAATTGGAGAATATTCAGCAAGATTTCCAATTGGATTCATATCGAATTGGGTGTGTTCCAATATCTTGGACTACTACATTGAGTCATTCAATTTAATTTCACTGATTAATAAAGCCAGAATTTCATTAATTTCTCTTTCATAATGCTGAAAGCATTTTGCATCAAGAAAATTCAACATGTACTTATTTTGCGTAAAAATGTACCAAACGACAAACATCACTGAACACACCCCAAACAATTTGTACCATAATGCCGGTAGCTGCATAACCAATTTCAATTCTAGCACTTAACCAATCACTCGTCGCTTCGTGCGTACACGCCACCGGCATTTGTGTTTGTGCACAAATATCGCCATCTTTGATTCCATAACCTGGCATCTTCCGTGCGATTTTTTTTGAATCAAAACGAGTCGAACTGAAAGAATACAAATAAAAGGAGAATCTCCCCTCCCATAAGTAACTAATTGCAGGAAGCCATCTACTGTGCAAAAACCGATCTATCGCAAAGTGCTCGTCATATAGTTCGAGTGAAATTCAGAAAGAAAATTTCAATCGCATTGCGGTCGCCCATATTCAAAAGAAAACTAGGCAGAAAGCAAGAAGAAAGAAAGCCAAGGAAATAAGGAAAAAAATAAGAAAAAAAAACCGAGTAGAAGTGAAAAGCAAAAAAAAAAAAGGAAAAAAATTACGCGACTATCTTCCTATTCATCGCAGTCGCCTGCAAACGAACGAAAGGGCACGACAAAAGAAAGAAAAAACCGAAACGAAAACGTAAGAAAATTTCTCCGGTGTGTCGGGTTTTGCTCACACACGTACGCATATCTAATTTTCTCTCTCTTGCCACTGCTAGAATTGTCATCGGCATTTCGTGGTTGTCCTGCTCCGTTGCTCGTTAGTGCCTTTTTGCTATAGTAAAAACGAAGAGGATAGGTTCAAAACATCAAGCGGCACAAGCACGTGCGTGAGTGAGAACAGCAGCGCATCGTAGCATTTGCAAGTATATACTCGCACTCGCCTCCATCGCCTTCTTCTTCGTCGTCGTCGCCGTTGTCGTCGTCGTCGTCGTCGTAGTCGATTCTACTTCTCTTTTTTCTTTTCTTTTCGAAAAAAAAAGTTTTTCGTTCTGTGCGGCCAAGAGAAATAGTTTTTTGGAAATATTTTTAACGCTAAAAACAAACAGAAAATAAACGCAATTTTGTTCCGTTGCGAAGGCGGGCACATCAGCAGCGGAGAAAGCTTGAAATACGACCAAATTTGTGGTAGCCGAAGCAGCAGGTGAAGACCTACCAACAGTAATTCCCAATCATCATTGCCACTAGAACTATACGCTTTTGCAAGTGGCCAAGGGGAGGATTTAATGGAAGCGGACCCAACCGCGGCCTAAGACTTCCACCGACCGATAGAATCTATGATTTGTTGGCCAGAACTGCAACATCATTATCCTGGGCGAGTTTATTTGACAGAAGCTGCCAGCCATATCAGTGCCAGCAGCAGCAGCAGCAGCGGAGCTTGTGTTCAAATCGTGTCGGCACCAACAACCGCATTGAGTCGAGGAATATCTTACCACATCGTGGACAGTTTAAAAAAATAAGGTTAGTATTTTGCAGTGTGATGAGCAATGGTTTTCCTTCTCCAACCTCGAATATTCAATTTAAAGATACGCGTGTGTACGCAGGGAGGAAATTCAAAATGCTGCTGATGAAAATATTTTCGCGACGATAAATGATTTATTGAAATGTTTAAAGTCGCGTGTGCCGCGTTTACACACACGTATGGGCAAAAATTTCACTTCGCCTCTTGTCGTTCTTATAATCGCCCTCTGTGCTTGTGTATCATATTCAAATCCATTACTTGTGTCCCATCAAAGAGACAAAACGAACAGATAAAAAAAAAAAATTCTGACGATGAAGCCCAATCTGCGTTACTTTACGCTTTCACCGTACATTTTGGTTTTTGTGGTGTTTTTTTTTTATTTTGATGATTTTATTTTTTCGTTAAGCTCTTTGCTGTTGAATTTGTTTTTAATTAAAGGCGCTCTGACATTTTGCTCGAGAGGGTGACATTCGCTTCTGTACTTCCTCGTCTGTCACTGTGGTGTACGACGAGGTGGAGACTCTGCAGGCATTTGATGGAAGATTATGTGCCTGTCTCTGATGAAATCAGATGCAGGTGACCACTTGTGCGTATCCGGCGTTTGTTCTTGGTTCAGCCCCAGTGGGCAGGCCAATGGAATGTGATGTGTTTGCTTCGGGTGATTAATTGCCTGTGTGGGGCTGGAGCAGGAATCTCTGAAAATACAGCTCTCTAGCCCCATGTCGACATTTTACGCCTCAGCATAAAAATGCGTTTGTTTATGTTTCGTGGGCTGTTTGTGCGTTTTGTGAAAATACAAAGTTACAATACTCGTCAGCCATTCAATTATCTGTCACTGGAAAGTAAATAAAATCTGTTTTTGGTTCCGCTGAGTCATGGAGTTTCATGCGAACGACCTTTTTCTCGAACCGCACATGTGATTCAAAGGAACAGCCCATTTGTTGATCGAATTATTTTGCTCTTGTTCAGGTCTGCGGGTCTGCCAATTGGAAATGTCTGCTGTGAGATCACTATATGCTGTCATTTTTTTTCAAATTTTACTTCGCTCTTTATTAAAATTGTTCTTTTCTTGCAGAGAATCCCGGCATTCTTTCAGTCAGGAAGGCCTGACTTGGTTTTGTCGAGTGTGCTACAGCAGCACATGGGAATAATGTGGAGAGTTTCTGGTAAATTTTATTCAAATTACATTTCAATGCATATCGATGCATGTTAATCTGTGTCAACCGTTTACGCATCTTTACCCCTCTCTCTCTCTCTCTCGCACAACTAAAATCTAGTCAGAACACGAATCGTTTTTGTTGTGCTCCTCCCATTCTACGGAATGTTAAACGTTTCTATTTGTCATTTAGCCTGTCTCTCATGAACATTTGCTGGCATCAGTTCCTTGCGACAAAACCACGTGTGAATACTTAATGTCCCCACTCTTCCGTTCGGTCCCTCAGCTGTTTTTCAAATCATCTTCCATCGTCCACTCTGCCCCCCATTAATTTATGAATGCCCGTCTCATCGTTAATTAAACTCATACCGAGTGCTCTACGCTGCATGACTGTAGAATCTGCGACATTAAAATGTCATGTCGTCCTCTTGAATCATTTCTGTTGTTCACCGCTTGGACTGACTGACATTTGTGATGTACACTCAATCGGATACATTTCCCTGGGAAATATATTTACGCACACGTTGGTGTGGCTTTTTCCCGCTCATCTCCTAACGACTTTCAAGAAACCCTTCTAAATTGATTCGAATCTGAAATTCATCTTCGGTGTCAACGACTGAACTTGGTCGTTGTGGGCTTTGTTCTGAAATTGTGATGGGTTAGATTAATTGACACTTGGGTACATCACAGTGCTTGTCGTAATGAGATGCGTGTACGTCAAGAAGTGGAGGCTTGTTATGATAAATTATCTCCTATCGGAGAAGAATGTCTTGACTGTGTCGTTAAAAGAAGTTCCACAAGTGATGCAGTATTATCGCAGTTTTGGTGATGTCATAAGTTAACCTCAATAACCTCAGTGGAAAGCTTCGATAGTAAAATTGAATGAGCGTCATCCCACCAAACTAAGGCAATATTACCGAGTCATAGATTAATGGCGTTAAAAGGTGAAAGTCTTTTTGTTCTGCCCAAGATCAGGGACAGTCGTCATTACACACAGTTTTGATCACTTCTATGATCACGACGGCATGGGTTTTAGCTTCCTTGGCAATCATTTGCTCTGTGGATGTTATTGTTCACTCACAACTGGAGAAAAACAACAGTGTAGCGCCTACTTCAAATTGTAGAATTCAAAGAGCTTCATTTAGAAGACCAACATCGCCTCAGTCTTTTTTGGAGTAATGCAGACATGTAGCAAAGGAATCGACGCGCGCAGCCATGACATCGTTTTTGATACCACTTAAACTCAGTGCAATAGGCAAACATCTTACGATTGTCACGTTGCTTCTCCTACGCCACAGCAACCAGCTGCATCATGCAGCTTCTTAATCTTAGATAACCATGCATATGTCATTGACGAGAGTCAAAACAAAACTTTACAAACCAAGCCATTTGGGGCCTCTGTCTGAAGGTTCCTGGAGGGAGAACTGTAGCAAGCATATCCCGCGCAGTTCTCATAAAGCCCAAAATTTGTTCCATGTTTTGACTTTGTCATTAATTGCATTTGACGGATAAAGAGTAATCCCTGTTTTTTTTCTTTAAAGCTTCTACGTGTTGAATACATTTGTTGAGTTGTTCCTAATTTCACAGTTTCGGAGAGTTCGTGGTACCTAGCTTTGGTGCATCATTTACGTTGTACATTTAGATCTTCATTTCCTTTTTCGAGGGTCCGTTGGTTTTACTGACTTTAACGTGTGTGTGCGAAGGAGATGATTCCTGTGCCTATTAAAGCATCAACGGACACAGTGCTTATGATGAAGAGCATATGGACAACATTGTTCACGTTCGGAGAGTTTTCTAATTCGAGCAATTGGGAGAACACAAAAGAAGCAGCCCTCCTACGCAATGTCGCACACAGGTGTAGAAATATCTCTATTATCCTGTTGTGCACAACTGGTAACAACGTAACAACGAGTGCCTACATGCACTCGGGACTGAACTATCACTTTAAGAAGTTCTAAGTAAATGAGTAGCAGTATAGGTCACAAGGGCCTAGCTTCTACAGCAACTACTTGTTGTTCGCTGACGTTAACAGGGGACATACAGTTCATTGCTTACCTCAATAGGCGAGATTTTAGAAGATTTTCATTCAGAACTCTCGTATTGTTAGCACGTGGAAGTGGTGGTGATGTAAAAAAAATTCAAGATGTCTCCTCCAGATATCAAACCGACGCACGGTGGCCACTTGGTAGACGTACATATTCTAATTTTCACTTTTCGTTCATTGTTTTAAATTCTGCCAACCCAACAGTCGCATAGCGCTTAGGACTACGGAACGTTTACATGCATGTATTAAAATCTGGTTTTGATGTGGGGTTACTGTCATAGAACCCACGATTATTTTCCTTCATATTTTTTTTTTCTCTTTCGCAAATGATTGGCCAGAAACAATTCAAAAGTCATTTATGAGACTATCGGAATTCTTTGGAGAAAACGCTCTTCGCACCCAATCATCTCCCTTTTGTTCCTTTCTATCATGTCTTCAGTCATTCGGTTAAAGTTAGCGTTAGTCGCATCTTGTCGTTGTCGTTTTTTTCACTTTGCATCCCAAATTGATTTTCAGTTAGAAAGATTGTCCCTGTTGCCTTTTGCTTCAAAACTGGTGTTAGGCGGATCGTTTAGTTTCAAAAATTTCAAAAAATGTTTAATTTGCTCATTGGAGACACAAATTGTTCCCACTTTTCTGACAAGACATGAATTCCGCATTGAAAGGAAAAAATCTTCATATTGACAAATCGATCAGCTTGTTGACTTCATTATAATTGGATAAGTGCTGGTTAGCCAGCCCATGTGACCATGTGTCATAGAGTGAAACAATTGGTAATCGAATGGCTCAAGATCTCAGTTGCAGAGCCCTTGGGTTAGGACTTGCCATTTTGACGTTTCTGAGTATGTTCTGTCTGGTCTTGTGGTGTTTGCATCACTTCATAGTATCTAACGACAGTCGTTCCTTCAATACTCTTCTCAAATGGATCAATTTTCGTCGATAGACAGTTGCAGCAGCTCCTAATACACCACAACCAGCTGGACCCTTCAAAAACACAACATAACCTCACAGAACACAACGTCACGCAACTGTCGACAATGAGACATGGCCGCTGTGTCCATACGAAGCCCAACGTTTTGGATAGCCGTAATGAATGCCCTATTTATCGCCAGTTACAATTCGATGTAAAAACGATTTCTTTTCGTAGCCCTTCAACTGAATTTTATTTCAACGTCTCTGTTTCAATTCAAACCGCACACATGTCCAAACTTTCGGATCATTCCCATTTGTTTTCTTTAGAAATCGGAAATGGTGTGTAGAGCGACACCAAACGTACTTCATTGATCAATGTCTCCAAATCTTCCACTTTAAATCCTTTTAATAGTCTGGGACGTTCCTCATCTCCCAAATAAAAATTATCATTTTTGCACCGTGCACACTACTTCTGACACGTTCGAGCTAATTAAAACTAAAATGTGACGACTTTCGGTTGCTTTTGGCTTCAAATTCAAGTGTGGAGTAGAACTCCCCAGCATGAAACTCGACACATTCAGTGAATAAAAAAGTATTGCTGTTTACGCTTATTGACTGTCACGCATGGCAGTAGATAGATAGAAGAATCTGGTTACGTCATCTGTTGCAAAGTCAGTACACCGATTAGAGGATGCCTGATGATGCTTACTGATTATGATGAGTTTGGTTAGCACATCACTCAATTCATTTGTGTTGTCCGCTGTTATCACTGCATCGCAGCCGCCGCATATCTGGTGATTTTGATACTAGTGACATTCGCTTTCACATCTCCATCATTGTTCGTAAACGCTTTTAAAGATTTCTTCGGAATACATTTTTTATCAAACAAGGTGATAGAGATAGATGCAGACTTGCCTTACTTATCTTATTTCAGAGTTTTCCCCATCTGTGGATGCTTTTGCTATGGCTGCTTCTATAAATGTGTATGGGATGTTCACACAACTTGGGCAAACTTCAGTTCCCTTCTGCTCATTGCGGTGGGTATAGGACAGACTCTTGCCGTTGTCTTCGCAATGTCATGTTTCGACTTAGGCTGTTTTCATAAGTCTCAGATAGTGTGACCAACTTGAGTAAACTACAGAACCTCCTGCTCATAGACGCGAATATGCGATCAGTGCAGTTCTTGAAAGAATAAACTTGGAACAAAATGGTTTTGCTTTAAAAAATGGGACCGTTCCCTTAAACTCTTCTTTTTCTTCTATTCAATATAATTTATTGTTCTCTCGAGAGAAGAACGTAAGTCCAGTGTGCAAACAAATTTAATTTCGTTAGATTGCAGCCAGCACTAGTTTAAGGAATGATGAAGGACGAGAGGAATTAGGCTCTACGTGCGTTATTTATAATCCATGAGAAGAAAGTCAGCTGCCCAAGATTATCGACGTTTATGAAAACACTTTATTTCTTAAAATCTCCAGCTTGTCCTTGTGGTACATCTTGAGTAACTTTGAAGGGATGTTGAGTCAAGAGCACATACAAATCCGCTTCAAGATCCTCAATATTCCATTGCTTACCAAATACAAACTATCCCACTTCTGTAAATTTAATTTGAACAAATTAACTAATTCCCAGACTCCCGTTTCTGGAAATATCTTGCTAAAAAACTGTCATATATTTTAAGGGGTTGATACAATAACTACCTAGGTCTCGGTGATTTGTTATCAAGTTGCGGCCTTTTTCCTTCTCTTTACGATAACCATTGCAGAAGAAGGAGAATTTCAAATGGAAAGGACTTCAAAAGGCCACTCTAGACAGTTTGGTTTTATTTTAAATGTACACTTAGTCTGACCGTACTTCCTCCATGCTTCAGTTGTCCGTTTACTTACTGGTCTCAGGGAGCTTTCGCAATCAAGTGTTCATATTGTAGTTTCGTTCAGTATAAAGTCAGCACGGTCTTTCGCCAGCTGCCGCCAGTTGCGCACTCCCAGTTGGTTGAGGTCCTTCGCCACTTGTGTACGCCACCTTAGCCTGGGCCGTCCTCTGTTGCGTTGTCCTAATGGCTCAGATTCTAAGACTTTTCGCGCCCGAGCAGTGGTGTCCATACGCTCTACATGGCCTAGTCAGTGTTATTTTGTTTTAATCTTATCAGATGTTCAAAGTGACAGATAACTCACCCTTTCCGACCGGTGTATCGATGAATCCACTGCATCACATGGTTTTGGAAATATGTAGATTCCTTTAAGACCTGCTCCATTGTATATACATATTCATGTAGCTTTTAACATTTAATAGGATTGTTACGCCTAGCCTAAGTCTTCTGTGACTGGGAACAATTTGCTTACCCTCTCCAACTCAAATTAGACTTAAGAAGCTGCTGATGAGGAAGCTCCATTGTCCCTTCAATAGAAAATTTCTGAGTGCGTTTTTTTGTCCTATTTGCGTTGATGGCATCCGAAGAAGAAGGTTTAACGATGAAGTCTGTAGGTTGTACGACAGAACGCACCTAGCCAAGTGTCTAAGGTTCCAACGTTTTAAATGCCTAGCCATGTAGAGCGGATGGATAACACTGCTCTGCTCCGAAAAGTGTTTGAACGTCCTCCTCTCAGATGGTAGGAACCTCAAGGCACCTGGCTGGGACCGTACTTGATGACATGGCGGTTGATGCCAATGTCCATCACTTTCTGCAATGCAAATCGAAGAAAGGGAAGAAGTTACTGATGCAAAAGTGCAAAGTCCATGTACTCGACGAGTGTGTCCTACATGATTGGGGAGTACAAGTTTTCCCGGTCCTCCAGAGTGTATAAATCAGTGGAAAATCTTTTAGTCGTGCATTATTGTACGAACACACTGCAGAGTGCACACAGGCCTACTTCAGTTGAAATGTCGCAAGTCATTGATCATTTAAAATCCAGTCCTACTTAACGATCTTCTCGACGTCAGACAAATATTAATGCCTCTGAAGATTTCGACTTCAGTGTAGATCTGAATTTATGATTATGCCATTGTTAGTTTGACGTTTATGAACACATCCTTAGGGGTTTTCTGATACAATGCGTGCAGGCTGCTGTACAAATTGTTTCCGATCGTAAACTGTGTCAAAGAGACGGAAAGGCGTATGTATAATAAGTGACACTTGATTCCCAATCTTGGCTTCCCCTCCAATTCAGAACCAATTCTGCTCATCAAACAATCCGACACTATACACGACATTTTTGCCAAAACTAATTTCTAGCATTAACTGTCTGCAGTCATTTTGTTGTTACAAAGGACTGGTGTTTCAAAATGGGGCAAAACCATTTTTCTTTCCTTTTACATCGGGCCATCCGTCGGTGAGGAACCTAGAAGGCAAAGAATTGTCGTCGGTTATTTTGTTGATGTGCCTTTCGGAAGAGAAAAGGATTTTTTTTTTATTCACACCAAATTAAAAGTTTCCTTTAACGAAAGCACCATTGATAAGTGTTCTCTCGGTGTGATCCCTTGGTCCATATTCACACAATCCATTTCCTTAAATTTGTCCCATTCTTACAAATGGCATCAACTCTGCACATTCTAATACACAACTTTTAACCGTCTACGGTTCTTTGTCTGAATTGAAAGCATGAGAAGTTTCTTCGGTACATATGCCAATGGGCACTCAAACAGTTCTTCTGACAGTCATCTACAACTTGAAAGCATTATCTTTAGCAATTCCTATTCATCATTTGACTAATTGACTTCGACTTGTGTTGAAGACGCTTGGCTGTAAAATTATTGTTTATTCGAACGGTGATGTGATTTGGACTCCATTGCTGGAGAATTAATTAGCATTCCTACAAAAACATGTAACTTGGAGACGTGGTAAGCTTCTATTCAAAGTAAAGCAAATTCATCGCCTTTCTGTGTTGCGTAGCTCTCCACCAGAGCGATAGTTCAAACCAAAAGCTTCCGCACGGACATCCGAGCATTGTTGGAAGAAGCCCAACAATCAGAAGAAAACTTGACAGACCTTTGCGCTTGTAATAAAGCTATTGGATTTTAAAAGGTAAAAGCTGGTCGCCGTGGTTTCCTGCCACGCAGAAAGTCTAGGTTTGATTCCCGGAAGGGACACCTCCCATTTTTTCGCCGCACCACCTCTTTCGAGTTGCTGACTACACTCAAGGAGTGTCAATTTTCTTTGAAAAGCTTATCAAATCTCGTCATTCGGAGTCGGCAATAAACTGTAGGTGTCTCTTCTACTGGCGAGAGTACAACGAGTAGTTGTTGCAGAAGTTAGGCCCTGGTCCCTTGTGGGCTGTAGTGCCACCCAATTATTGTTATAGAGATAACACCCGTAGATTTGCGCGTTTGGTGTAAGGCCAATTCCTCTTGTCGGAGTTCCACCTCGTCTTGCTTACATTTTTCGATTCCTGTAGAACGTTTGCCCTCGGAGGAGAATGAAGAGAAAATCCCTACCTGTATACGTCTACTTAGCAGCTTGTTAACTTTGAAAATAAATTCAACTGACCCTAGATTTCTGATCATAACAACTCTTGATCCAGATGACAGCACACAGACCCACCCAACCCTAGAAGGGGTTTAAATTCTTAAAATCGCCAGTTCTTCCTATTACCTACTTCTAACGATTAAAGTTTGGAAAGTATGTTATCATCAGACAAAATAAGAAGTTTATTTCCGGTTCTAGCTCCAAAGCGCGAGAAACTTCTGCTAATCCTGACTGGTGTTGAGTAAAAAGCACATCCCTACCCTGAAATGTTCGTACTTCGTTGTTATGCATCGACCCATACCATTTCCGGCGTCAATGTGACATGTCCTGCGACTCAATTTGTGTCCTAAGAAACTAACAAAAAACCGTCGTAAATAAATAAATAAATCAAATGGGTGCCAATGCAGTTCACAAAGCCAAGCTTTTCAGAAACTGCTCGTGTTGTGCGTGCATTGTCCTTTCACGAGTCTAACACTTTTGATGCTGACTGTAAGCAACCAACAAATCGAGAAACTGTTCTCAAAGAATGGCGGTGGTCACAACCAACCCTTGATAAGCTGTGGCAGTGTCCGGCATAGTTGACAGAAATATTTTCCAATTCGCAGGTGCTTCCAATGCACAAGACAAGACCGGAACAATTAACATTTTAATACAGTTCCACAGAATGTTTATATATTTGGAATAGACGCAAATTGCACTCCGGAAGCGATTTTCAATTATTCCCAATCACGCACGAGTTCTTGAGCATTTTTCAATTAACCCCCTCGTCTCGTGTACGACAACGTTCGTCAAAATTAATGAAACTCACGAGGCTGACGTGTGAAATAAATATACCATCCATCACATCATTTCCTGTGCAACAAAAGGCGCTTTTATCCTCCACGGCGCAGTTCACAACTATTTTTCACATATCACGCATTTGTCGAAACAGACGAAAAAAGCAGAAATCGCGTGCTATTGAGTTTTTGTTCCCCTCTGTCATGTTCGTTTCCTCGTATTTTATTAATCCAGTTTAGTGTAATTTTAGCACAGGGCAGATCAATAACCATGCACATTGTTGTTTACAACTGTTTCCATTGTTGCCACTGCCGGAGAGCACATGTTCTTGCCCGCCCCCTATGAGCAGCGGTTATCTGCTTGTCGTTCTCTGTGGAAACAGTCAAAATCGATTTGACAAGCAGAAGTACATATTTAAACTTAAAGCTCGTCTTCACATAACCTCAACATTTACTTGTCTTATTTAACAGTCATTCATTTTGTTTCATTTTTTTTGCAGAAATTTTTTAAGACGGTACGATTACGGCTGGAAGTCATACGTATCGGAGAACAGCGAAGCAGAAGAAGACGATACAGGCGTCTCCTCAAATACTACATCCAAGCAAGATCGTTCGTGGTCCACCACCATCAATCCCACCAGCATTATCAAGATCCCAGTCTCGAGCAGATTTCGCCGTAGCACCAGTCTCGATTCTATAGAAGCGATGACATTACCGAGCGCAGCACGCGTCTACACGGATGTGAATGCACATAAACCGGACGAATACTGGGATTATGAGAATTACGTGGTCGACTGGGCCAACCAGGATGACTATCAGCTGGTCCGTAAGCTGGGCCGCGGCAAATACAGTGAAGTCTTCGAAGCTATTAACGTAACAAACAATGAGAAGTGTGTGGTGAAGATTCTGAAACCAGTGAAAAAGAAGAAAATCAAGCGTGAGATTAAAATTTTGGAAAATCTACGGGGTGGCACCAATATCATAACACTCCTGGCCGTTGTCAAAGATCCCGTCTCCCGTACGCCAGCACTCATTTTCGAACATGTCAACAATACAGACTTCAAGCAGCTGTACCAGACGTTGACCGACTACGAGATACGCTACTATCTCTTTGAGCTGCTGAAGGCGCTCGACTACTGTCACAGCATGGGTATCATGCATCGGGATGTGAAGCCTCACAATGTTATGATCGATCACGAGAATCGTAAGTTGCGTCTCATCGATTGGGGTCTAGCGGAATTCTATCATCCTGGGCAGGAGTACAATGTGCGTGTCGCCTCGCGCTACTTCAAAGGTCCCGAACTGCTTGTCGATTATCAAATGTACGACTATTCGCTGGACATGTGGTCGCTCGGTTGTATGCTGGCATCGATGATATTCCGCAAGGAGCCATTCTTCCATGGCCACGATAACTATGATCAGCTAGTGCGCATCGCCAGGGTACTGGGCACTGAAGAATTATATGCCTATCTAGATAAATACAATATTGAGTTGGATCCGCGTTTCCACGACATCTTGCAGAGGCACTCGCGCAAGCGATGGGAGAGATTTGTGCATTCGGATAATCAGCATTTGGTATCGCCGGAGGCATTAGATTTCCTCGATAAATTGCTGCGCTATGATCATGTTGAGCGGCTGACAGCTCGCGAAGCAATGGCACATCCATACTTTATGCCAATTGTTAATGGACAAATGAATTTGCTTAATTCATCATCGAAAGTGAATAGCCAACAATAGGAGAGATCAGATGGGGAACAACAGCAACAGAGTGCAGCAGCAGCAGTAGCAGTAGCAGTAGTAGTGGGTGTGGTATTAGTCGATGAAAAAATTCAAAATAAACAAGAACAACAAATGGAAGCAGTTAAAACACCAACAAAAACAACAACAACAACAGTAATAATGAAACCACCACAAGAGAAAATACAAGAAGATGAGAAGGAGAAGAATGTGGAACAAGTGAAGGAGGAGGGGGAGGAGAAGAAGGAAGAAGAAATTAATATATTGGGACAGGATGATAGTAGTGCTAACACTACTAACATACAACAACAAACAACTTTTAATAATTGCAGCAGTTAGTGTAGGGCGGAACAACACCAATAATAGAATAAACAAAACAACTACAACAACCACCAAACACCATCGTCACCACCACCACCACCATCACCACCACCTTGTCGTCCACATAATGATAGTCGAGCTCAGAACACCATTCTAATCGTTCTCAAATATCGAAAAACAAATGAAAACAACTGAAACTGCTTCGAAATGAAATTTGAAAAAAACAACAAAAAAAAAAAAGAGGAAAAGAAAAGAAATATGATTAAATATATAAATACACTATTATTTACGACAAGAAAAAGAAAAAAAAACTTAAAATTTGAAAGTTTATTAAGAAACCAGGAATAAAATACTAGAAACAATAAATTGTAAATTTTTCTCCATTCTTTCTTTCCGTATCATCAGTAAGATTCCAGATTCCATTCCCTCCCCCCACACCATCCGTGCTTTGGTTTCATCATACAATTCCAATTCGATGTTTTGCGAACATCATCATTTTCACTTTGTGTTTGTTTTGATTTTCTCCATTTTCCCTCAATTTACGATTCGTTGTTGATGAAGAAGAAAGCAAAAGAATGAAAATATGGGGAAGGACGTCGTCATCGATACAAAAAAAACAAAATCAACAATCTGATTTATTTCGCTATGCTGTGAAGTGGAACTTTTTATTTTATGTTCGACGCAAACCTGTGTCATATTGCCTACTTTCCCACGCGGAATAAAGAGATACACATATACATACATATATTTTTTTAAAAAGAAATGGAATCAGTTGCGTAGTTATTTTTATATTGCAAAAAAAAAAACAAAAACAGTTTTCGATTTCAACAGCCCTTGCTATCAGAATTTTCTGTTTTCTTCTTATTTATTCCCCTTTTCTTTGTGTGGTGAAGTTGCTGAAACAGCGAAACAGTATCCCCTTCCATTCACCATTGCCCCTCTTGATTTGAATTGCAATACATTTTATGTTTTATCTCTAAAGCATGCAGTTTAATAACAACAACAACAACAACAAAAAATTGTAAAGTAACACAAAAATTCAAAACCAGCAAAATACAAACACACGCATATTCAATTGAAACTAAGAGAAACAAAAGCAAAATAAGAAAATATAAACAATATGAGAAACCCATCATTATTATTATTATTATAATTATAACAGTTATTATAATTAATAAATTAAAACAAAACATGAGAAAAAAAAACGAATAAAAAATCTTAAAAAAAATAAACAAGGATTTTTTAATTAACAAAAAAAACGAAAAAAAAAATTAAAAATCATGTAATTAAACAATTGTTAAACTATATACATAAAGAATGAATAATTATATACATTAAACAAAATGAAAACGAATAAAAAAAAACATTTTCCTTGTTTTTGATTCTTTTGTAAGAAGAAGAAGAAGAATGTATGTTTTCGTTTTGTTTCTTCACATGCTTGCCCACACATAACCTGCAAACGTAAAGGGCTCCTTCAGTGATCAGGAGCGGTTGACAGACGGCAAGCGGCACGCAGCGATAGTGGACCGGTATGTGACTGACAAAGGGAGAGGGGAGAAGAGACACCGAGGCGGGGAGAACTAGGAGTTCTCTGTATTGTTAGGGAGATTCAAGAACATTTTTTTTTTCTGTTACGAATACAATAAACATAAGAAATTAAAAAAAATGATAATCTTTAAGAAATATAGTTATTTAAACTGAATTAAATTAAAGAACTTTTAATGTTTTATTTTGTTTTCCTTTAAGATTGTGTTCATTGCAAAAGAGAATTTTTCACTAAATTCATAGAAAATAAATAAAACAATTAAAAAAACAAAAAAACAAACAAGAACGATCAAAGAGGCGAATTCAAATAAACAAGAATGAACAAAGAAAAACAATGATGTTTCCTGTTTTATAAAAAGAATAGAAAAACAAAAAAAAAGTCAACATAAAGAAAAAAAAAGAAAACAATTTTTTTAAATAGAAGAATAACAAGATGATGAAGAAGAAGATCATAAAAAAACATACTTATAAGAATGATGAACAAAATTTAGATATCCACTGAAAGTAATAACAGAAATAAAATTACAATTTAAGAAACAAAAAAAACATACTTTTCCTCTCGCTATTGATTGAACATTTAAAAGAAACACACACACACACACTAGCGATGTTAGTAGATCCAGAAAGAAAAAAACAATACTAACCATCAATATAATAAATACCAAGAAACAACAAGAGGAAGATAAGAAATCTAACACACAGAGAGACACGTACACATTTTGCGTATAGGAAATTAAACAAATAACAAAAATGAACTAAGTTTAAATTAAAACAAAAAAACACAATTGAAACATTTTTTTTGAATATATATATACATATATATATACAAATATATGATGATGATAATAATAAACAAAAATAGTGTAATGAATAAAAAGTAATGCTAAAATATAAACAAAAAAAAAATCAAAAAAAAAAAAGGTTGCGCATTATGTGATTTGGAAATTAAAAAAATAACGTCAGGTTCTGTCGCGATTCCGGAAGTTTGAAGTTTCAACGTCAAAATTTCAATCACGTTAATCTGAGCCCCGATCTTGATCGTAATCTGGCAAATACAGTCACTCAAGAAAGAACTCGTGCAAAGATCCGTATTAAAACAAAAACAAGTAAGACTGGGTTGATTTAAAAAATGTCACGTATCTCCCGTGAATTTATTTTGTCACGGGAGTTGATAACTCCGATCCCCAATCTCTAGTAAATTGAATTTCTCGAAATACTCTCAGAGGGATATTGTGAAATGACCTACCACTGCGGTGGTTACAAACCAAGTGCTACATGAAGCAGTGGAGTTGGAATGGCTCTATCTACTTAAAATGATGTTTTCTTTCAAGTTTTGCAAATCTTCCAACAGTTTTATTCAGTTGCTGTTTATTTAATGCGTTTGACCTGATTATTGTCATTAATCTTCTTCTTCTTCTTCTTCGGATGGCGCTACAGTCCGGGGTGGACCTGGGCCTCAACCAACATGCCTCTCCAGCTAGTACGATCTCTTGCCAGCTGCCTCCAGTTGCGCACTCCAAGTTGGTTGAGGTCCTTTTCCACTTGTGTGCGCCATCTCAATCTAGGACGTCCTCTGTTGCGTTGTCCCTGTGGTTCGGATTCGAAGACTCTTCGGGCCGGAGCAGTGCTGTCCATCCGCTCTACATGGCCTAGCCACCTTAAGCGTTGTATCCGTAGACGCTTGACTAGGTTCATGCCGCCGTACAGCCCATACAGTTCGTGGTTGAATCTTCTCCTCCAGATGCCATCAACGCAAACAGGACCAAAAATCGCACGCAGAACTTTTCTCTCGAACAGGCTTCCTCATCCGCTTTTAGTAACGTCCAGGTTTCTGCGCCGTAAAGCAGGACTGGGATGATCAAGGTGTTGTACAAAGTCACTTTGGTCGTTCGGGAGAGGGCTTTATTACTCAATTGCCTCTTAAGCCCAAAGAAACAGCGATTGGCAAGAGTGATTCTGCGCTTGATTTCGGTACTGATGTTGTTGTCCCTATTCACCGCGGAGCCGAGATAGACGAAGTCCTTAACTACCTCGAAATGTCTGCTGCCCATAGTGACGCTCTGTCCGAGACGTCGATGTTCTGCGTCCTTCTTCGATGACAGCATATACTTAGTTTTGCCCTCGTTTACCACCAGTCCCACTTTAGCCGCTTCCGCTTCGATGCTAGCAAACGCCTCATTGACGGCTCGCTGAGTTCGGCCAATCACGTCAATGTCATCCGCATAAGCTAGCAGTTGAACGGACTTGTGGAAGATCGTGCCTCTGGTGTTGACGTGTGAGTTACGCACGATCCCCTCAAGAATGATGTTAAAGAAGTCGCATGACAGCGCGTCGCCTTGTCTAAATCCTTTTTTGACATCGAAGGTCTCGGTGAGTTCGCTACCGACCTTGACGGAGCAGCGAGAGTTCTCCATCGTCATCCTACACAATCTGACGAGTTTGGTAGGGATGCCAAAACTAGACATGGCACTGTATAGCTCGTCTCTATGCACGCTGTCATACGCGGCCTTGAAATCGACAAATAGATGGTGGGTGTCGATTTGTACTTCTTGGGACTTCTCCAGGATTTGCCGCAGTGTGAAGATCTGGTCGATTGTGCACTTCCCTGGCCTGAAACCACACTGATAAGGACCTATCAGGTTTTTGACGAACGGTTTCAGGCGCTCACACAATACGGCAGAGAGAATCTTATATGCGATATTAAGGAGACTGATCCCTCGATAGTTGGCGCAGTCGAAGGGGTCTCCTTTCTTGTGGACCGGACATACGATGCTGAGATTCCACTCGTCGGACATGCTTTCCTCCGACCATATCTCACAGATGAGCTGGTGCATGCACCCAACCAGCTCATCCCCAGCCGCTTTGAACAGCTCTGCGGATAGTCCATCCGCGCCAGCAGCTTTGTTTGACTTCAGCCTCGATATTGCTATCTTGACCTCGTCGAGGTCGGGGGGACGGAATTCTTGTCCATCATCGTCCAAATTGAGTGGAACATTCTGCCTAACAGCGGGATTTGTGTCGTCATCGCCGTTTAGGAGTCTGCAGAAATGATCCTTCCAGATTTTCAGCACCGACTGCGACTCTACCACCAGTTGTCCATTTTGGTCCCGGCAGGCTTCAGTCCGAGGCTTGTAACCGCCAGATAGCTGTTTTATCTTGCGGTAAAAATTTCGGACGTCATTCCTGCCATAGCACCTCTCCATTTCCTCGACCGCGCGCTTCTCGTGCTCTTTCTTTTTTCTTCTGAGAAGCCGGTTCTCTTCCCTTCTTTTCTGTTTGTAGAGCTCACGAACAGCTCTCGTCGTTCGATGCAGCGTTGCCTTGTAAGCTTCCTGTTTGGCTGCATGCGCCTGCCTGCACTCGTCGTCAAACCATGGGTTCCTCTTAGGTGGTGGCTTGAAACCCAGCACATCAGTGGCGGCCTCTTTGATGGCTTCTTGACAACGTTTCCATTTGTCTTCTATTGTTTGTGCAGGCAGCGTCGAACTTTGAGACAGTTTCAGGGAGAATCGATCGGTAAAGGCTCTAGCGATCGGCTGCGATTGTAGCTTTCCGACGTCAAACCGTTTTGGCCTGTCTCGACTCCGTTGCTCTCTCGATATCCGGGTTCTTACCTTGGCTACAACAAGGAAATGATCCGAGTCGATGTTTGCACCTCGGAATGTTCGGACATCGAGAATACTGGAGGAGTGTCATTAATCATCATCATCAATTTCCTTCGATTCTTAAAACAAAAACCTTAAGCAACCTCCAACAGAATACAGGAGAATTATTTTTAAAGATATGTCAATACTTAAGTTTTGAAGTTGTCCTCGAGTACTTGGAGAAAAAATTGAGGGGAAAATTATATTCCGATGAGGCTGAATCGCATTTAAATAAAAATGTTAGAACCTATGGTTATGTTAGACGTCAAGAATGCTTTAAAATTCAGCGAAATGGTCGCACATATGAAGATGCCTTATCAACATGAAGATAGCAGCTTCCCTCATTTGGAATGGCACGAAACACAACGAAGTCATGGCAGGAGTTCCACAGGATTCTGTCCGTGAACCACTTTTAACGAACTTGATACGTTCTATCCAGCACATTGTTTTAATGTTTCTACGCATTGCGAGCGTGATGACAAGTTGCACATATAACGGCACTTTTTTAAACACAATTATAAACACCGTGGTCCACGCCGGGCAAAACGTGTTTATGTGCGACCGGGTGCTAATGGTAAATCGAACAAGGATAAATGTATATGTGGGCAAACACGCAACAGAAGTTGAGAGTGCAACAAATACAGCAGCGGCAAATAAAAAAATCTGGCCAGAAAGCTGACTGTTGGCTGTTCTTATAACAAGTCGTAGAAGTTGGAGTATGCATCTTTTTGAGTAGGCAACCAGCTAATAAAATCTAAGGAAGATATACAATAGGCTTTCTTTCAAAATACACAGAAGGCATCGAATGTTTTCGAGCATCGGGTGGATCTGGTTAGGGGTGGGAAGGCAGTTCAGTCCTTGCATTCACTGCTTCGACTAAGGCAGGTGCCTTAAAAATCAAAATAAGGATATCATTGTGTATGAGTAATAAGGGCTTTCAGATCAGTCTTGTATGAAATGCTCCCCATTGCAATGGCATGGCATACGAATTAAAAAGAGTGTTCCACTGGCGAACATTAACCTTCTATCAAGAAGAAAGAGCTTAATCAACAGTTCTATGACAGAGTAGGTAAAATAATTTTATGAAAGGTAGATGGACTTACATACATACGCAGAATCACTCTTGCCAATCGCTGTTTCTTTGGGCTCAAGAGGCAATTGAGTAATAAAGCCCTCTCTCGAAAGACTAAGCTTGCTTCATATAACACCTTGATCATCCCAGTCCTACTTTATGGCGCGGAAACTTGGACCCTTGGTCTCTTCGAGAGAAAAGTTCTGCGCACGATTTTTGGTCCTGTTTGCGTTGATGGCATCTGGAGGAGAAGATTCAACGACGAACTGTATGGGCTGTACAGCGGCATGAGCTTAGTCAAGCGTCTACGGATACAACGCTTAAGATGGCTAGGCCATGTAGAGCGTTTGGACACCACTGCTCGGGTCCGAAAAGTCTTAGAATCTGAGCCATTGGGACAACGTAACGGAGGATGGCCCAGGCTAAGTTGGCGCACACAAGTGGAGAAGGACCTCAACCAACTTGGAGTGCGCAACTGGCGGCAGCTGGCGAAAGATCGTGCTGGCTGGATAGGTATGTTGGTTGAGGCCCAGGTCCACCCCGGACTGTAGCGCCATAAGAAGAAGAAGAAGAAGATGAACTTACAAACTCATCCCCGATATCGTCACATGGGAAACTGCAATTAACACATTATGAAGGCAATCGTAAGTATTTTCAAAAATGTAAAAACGAGGTCTCCCTCTTTCCCCACACTCACAGTCAAACATTTAGAGCACGTCCTTTCGCTCGAATTATCCTACTGTGGATGTGTTGTGTCAAGCACTTAGTGTTTTAGTATTGTCGCTTCTCAAAAAATTTGTTGTCACTTTACTAACTGTTCGACAACATCAAACAATAATTGTGCAGGAACAATTACGAAAAACAGAATCACATTAAGGGACCATGATGATGCTTCCTCGAATATAGTAAAATTATTGCTAACTGGCCATGCGATGTAAAACCTAATCCCTCGGGGTGATGGATTGAAGTGTGAAGGGTTTTGGATTGGAATGCGGAAAAAGAAGAAAAATTGTATGTTGTGGGTCGTGCATGATGGCTATACAGTTTGGTAGGATTTGAAACGGAGTATTTTTTGACAAGATAAATATACCAACACCTCAAACACGAGCTTTGCTCAAAGAACCTTTAACAAATCCAAATAGACTTGTCATCATAGGATGATCGTGCTCAGATAGTCCTGTGCCTTCTTTTTGTGTGCTCTCTTTTGTGTATAACGTGCTAGAATTGGCCTTGCCAACTATGACAGCAACTACACTCGCCATTTTTGTTAGAAGCTGTCACAATAAGTCTTTCGCGTGATCATCTTTTACTCCTGTTGAGAGATTAAGAAACAATGCTACACAATTGTTCTTCGCGTTTTGATTAGTAAAACCCATAATTTCCTCTGTCACCGCTTCTTTGGGTATCTCCAAATCCGCAAATACGCAACAATACATTCGTTTCTTAATTTTACTGACTTTTTGTCTCCTTAAAAGAGAAACAAGATCTATAATGTTAGAGAAAACACATAAATTTGAAAGTGACCTTAAAAGTGTTTTTTATCGATTAAAAGAATAATTCATGGCATAAACTTAGCGAACATTATATCATTTGACTGAAACTTCATTTGAGTTGGTCGATATGTTAAATTTTGGGCGACTAACTCGAGCACAGCGGCGAACGGCGAGATACCACGCCGATAACAAGGGTAAAGTTGGCTTCTAAATCGTCAATCTGAGCTGTTTTATGTCTGAAGACCTCAGACTTAAGTACTCACCAAAATTATACCTCAAGAAGCTAATTGTTTGACGCATTTTTTAAAAAAGAACAATGATTTTTGCAATACAGCTGGCCAATTTGGAGACATTGTTGTGGTGTGAGTCTTTCCATAATGACTTGCCAAGCCATACTGAATAAAAGTAGCAAAAAAGGCTGTAAGGATTCATACGTGAGCTGTCGAAAAAGCCTATTGAAAATTAAACCTCACGATGTATACCCCTATATTTTTTTCTTAAACTACTACCCTATTTTGAAGAAGAAAGCATTCACAATGTAGTGAATATTCGTGAATATTTCTCAGGCTCAGGCAGAATACGTTACTGCAAATTCATCCGAGGCAGTCACTTTAACGAAGATGTATTTCATTAGTTTCCGCGCCTTTCATTACTGCGCCAGTTGAACTTTAATTTGAATTCTCCTCAGTCTAGTGCGTGAAGTGTCAAGGTGTTGAGATCGATGGAGAGATTTATGTTCGTGAATTGAGTCTCTTTCGGCTACAGCAGCCACATTCCCATCTGTAGAACAACCGGGTAATGAGAGCTGTCCACTTACATATCTGTCTCACGAACTTTTTGTACAAGATTTTGTACAGCAGTCGCTGTGCTGCTTCGGTTCAAACTTCTTTTGGGCTACAAATCAGTCACTTCGGAAATAAGATTTTTATTCTTCTCGATTTTGGTCAAGCTCAAAGCGTTAAATTTGATTCCGTGGGACATATCTTTCTCTTTATCTCAGGACACCGACAGGCAGCTGTCCCATTTGCACTCTTTTCCACGCAACAGCAAAATAGACCAATTTCGGTCTAAATTCACCTAACACACGTTTACCTATTTACGTTCGCCACGGCGGCCACATGCATCACTTCTGTTGTACACATGCCTAGTCTAACATGTCAGTCATGTTTTTGTTAGAGATTTGTAAATGCTTGAGGAGCCTATATTACCAGCTCACACAAGATCAGCGCCAAATGTTTGTCTGTCTACCACCTGACCCGTGACACAGGCGGGACAACATCAGAGAACTGGTAGTGTTTTGTGCAGTGTCGTCATTCTTTTGGGCAGGCATCGACGAGGATATCATCGCTTAGCCATAGAAAGCTTGAGTGTCTGGCGAATGCGTAGTTGATCGTAAGTTCGCCAGTAGGCGTTTCATTTTTTAAGAAATAAGAAACAATTGGTGGATTTCATACAAACCTTTGCAGAACGTTCCTAACGAGGTCATCCTCCATGAAAGCATCAGGGCCGAACCTTTTCTTGCCCTTTGAGCTATCCTTAAAAATTTGCCCATAGTCAAATTCTGGTTCATATTCTGGTCAAAGTCAGTTCAGATCGGGGTAAAAGTAGCAGCTGGACTATTGGTTTTCATCGGGTTACTCAAGGGCAGACCTCCGATTGAAGATGCTTGAGCAGGAACAGAATCTCAAAAAACCCCGAAAGTTTTCTATGGATGCCGTCCTTGTTCGCTGTGTATAACAAGTGCAACCGTGAGACCACTTCAGAGCAAAGTTTGCCACTGCTTAAGTGCAATTCAGAGGATCCACTGGTAGCTAAAGACCAAATTCCAACAGTCTTAACAGTGGACTTCACCCTTTGAACGTGCTATGAAGAAGACAAATACTGTTTGTTTTACTGGTCAGAAGGGAAATTTGTAACTCTTTCACAGGATGTGGTGTGCATCGACCACTTGGAGAAGGGAACAGTGGTCAAAGGCCTCTACTACTCGTACGTATTGCACGTCGAATCGTTGGGTTGATTTGATGCCAAATTGGGCATGCTGAAGGGATTCCGTAACTTTAAGAGGCTGCAATCAAATCAAAGCGCAGGCCGGAACTTTGTTCAGGAAGAGAATCTACCGATGCACATTGGGTTCAAGTGCCTGTGGATAGTAATGGAAGGAAACATCGAGTGGGAAGGCCATTGGGCGCCTTCAAACTTTACTGTCCTTGCTGAAGCGGGCTTAAGGGAATGAAGCATGTATTGCAGGTAAATTTTTGAAGCGAAGAAATGCAGTGGACCATTTCTTTCAAACCGCAATAAGAAAGTGACAAAAATGTAATCCGTATTGGGTGCGGGTGTAATCTGTAACTTCATTTGTGCGGTTTGCTAAGAGATGACGTAAATTTTATTATTCCAGTTGCTTTTAAACGTTTTGGAATGTCTGCTTGAGTGACACCCAAAGATTCTGCGAACTCTTCTTCTGTTTGACAATAATCTTCTTAGAGTTATGCTTCAAGTTCTACATCTTCATACTATTTTGCCTGACCGGGACGTTCATCGTCTTTCAAACCAAAATCGCCACTTTAAAATCGTGCAAACCACTTTTGGCACGTTCGCTCAGATAGCGCATATTCACCATAAAATTCCACCAAAGTACGATGACTTTTGGTAACTGTTTCCTTCATTTTAAATGAATGAAGAATTAATCCCCGCAAAAACACTTTTTCAGGCACAAAGTTTGACATATTTCATTGAAAAAATCATAGCTGTCTATGCTTCAAATGAGTGGCATATACTGAAATGACGTACAATGACATTAGCTTTCGAACGAATGTTCCAATTGAATAATAGCAGTGGAATAATACAAGTTACGCCATCTCTTAGCAAACCGCAAGAATTAAGTTATAAACACAATAAATTTAAGCCCAGTTCCTATACTCATGTGTACGCGTGATGTTCTGGTAAACAGGGTAATTAAAAAAAACTGCCCTGACTGAGTCTTCGACGTGAATCGAAAAAATACACCCGGCTAAAACGGAAACGAACATCGAAAGTCACTGTCCAACTCAAGAAGTTTAAACTCAGACACGCCCTCACGCAACGGAATACACAATCGAAAGCGCAAAAAAAAGCAACGATCTCAACCACAAGCCGATTAAAACAACAAACTTTTAATTTTGCCGGTAGCCAAATCGCATTAAAATTTAATGAATTCTAACCGCAAGTCCTTACAGGAGGCGGAAAAACAACGAACGAACAGACGGTCATTAAGTTTAAGTTTAAAAATGTATTTTTTTATTTTGAGTTTCATTTGCATTAAATCTAGATATAAAATACTTAAACTAGCTATAATAACTTTTATTTTAATTAAAACTATCTTACTGGCTCCATGCGAGCACTCTAAGTTAATCTATGAATTTTTTATAATTGCCTTTCAGCCTTTCAGTTTTTGTAGGTATGTTCAAGTAAAGAACTAAATTATGTGATACTTAATACTAAGAAAATGTTCTGGAAAAACTTAGCAATCTAATAAAATTATTTTTAAATTATTATTATCTAACCTAACTAAACAAACTTAACCTAACTACCACGAATTTTTTTTTTTTGTTTTTTTATGGGCTATATATATACTACACTAACTTAATCTTAATCTAACTTATACTATATGTAAGTTGTCCGTAGGGGGACCAATTTCTGTTTCAGCTGACGGCAGCTGGGCCACCAGATGTGGCTCTAGCCACCAATAAAATTGCCTAGCCTTTTCCCGATCTTTAATGTCGCGAATGGGGATGGATGTGCTGAAGCGAAGATCACCCGGCCTTACGCTTCGTACATTGCTCTCGTAGAGCAGACGCTTGTCCACCGTTCGTCTTACTACGTGGTAGAGAAGTGGACATCCCTCCGGATCCTGGACCAAGCCAATGCGGTCCAGATACAAGAACGCTTCCGGTGGAATGAATCCACTTCGGCGTGCGCTCTCATGATATGCATCGTTCGGGTAGTAAGCTCCGAATATCAGCTCGTTTTCTGAAGTCATTCCTCGTGCAACGTGCCTTCGAATCAGCTTAATAATAAAATTATCCAGCCTATTCACGTTTGCTGCGTTGTACAAGATTTCATTAGCATAGAACTTCTTGTACTCAGACTCTGGGGTTCTGTACATCTTGAGACAAGCTCGAAGACATTGCCTTTCGAACACCCTCATCCTTTCCATCTGGGAAGGACTCAAGTTGAACCACACCGGACAACCATACACCATGATTGGCCGTATTAGGGCCGTGTAGCAGATAATCTTCACTCTGGAATCAAGTTGGCTGCTATAAAACAGCCTACTTGCCATAGCGAAGACTTTTCTGGCTTTTGCCAGACCCGTTGCTGCATGGATATTACCATACAGAAACTGGTCCAACATAATGCCCAAATATCGCACTACACTCCTCACAGCTAATGGCTGCCCCTGCGGGTCCAAAATGCCGAACTTACGCCAGTTTTTGCTCGTATCTCTTGAAGCCCTGCACAACGGAGTTCGGAACAGGATGGTTTCACACTTCTGGTAGTTGATCTTCAACTTCCAGTCGTCGCAAAATCGCTGAATTTTCTCGAAGTCGCGCTGCAAGAGGATATTAATGACCTCAATCTTCGGTGCCGTCCTGTACGCTATCAAATCGTCAGCGTACGCGATCAGGTACTGCATGGAGCCAATTAATTCACTGGTGAAAACAGTGAAAAGAATTGGTGAATTCACTGCACCCTGCTGGAGCCCATTTTTAATGTAAAAGACATTAGTAGAAACCTTGTTGCCACTTTTAACAACAAACTTTCTACCTGTAACCATATTGTAGATCGTGTAAAGCAGTTCTTTGCTTATACCCAACCTCGTCAACTTGAGGAAGAGGCCTTCTAACCAGACGGTGTCGAATGCCTTTTCCAAGTCAACAAGGCAGGCCCCGGTGCACTGGGTTTTATTTTTATTCCAGTGAATGTCCGAAACCAATTTTGACGCGGCATGTACAGTATCATGCCCCGCCCTAAAACCAAATTGGTTATTCGGTATTATTTTTTTGTCCGCAGTCCACTGCATCAGGACTCTATTGATAATCTTTTCAAAAACCTTGCTTATGCAAGGGAGGAGACTAATCGACCGAAGATTTTTCGGAAGCGAGGAATCTTTGTCCCTTTTGGGGATGGGTTGCACTACCGCCGTCTTCCAATGCTCTGGGTAATGTGCATTACTCAGAGCATTGTTAAACAGGATTGTGTATATCTCTACCGCCTCTTCGGGGAGATGACGCAACACAATATTCGGTATTCCGTCTATTCCGGTGGACTTTTTGTTCCTCAGACTGTTGAAAATGTCTTTGAGATCTACCTTCGAAATGATTATGGCATTAGAGCCATCTTGGGCGACGGCATTAATTGCCTTATTTTCATCATTGAATCTGGTGAAACCATGATTCTCAGAACGCCATTGCTGTATTTCATTTCGAAGGTAGAAATGGTTAAGCAAGGCCCTGTTCTCCAAGTCGTGATTCGGCCTACGAGATTCGTTGACCGTATACACCTCCTGGAAAACTGCTCCTATTGCTTCAACCTTCTCTTGGGCGTCCTCAACAATGAAGAACTCATTGTCCAGCACGGCCCCATCCGGATCGATGCCAACTGAAGTCAGTATGTTTGCGTTGTCGGTTGTTCTGTCAAGTCGAACAGCCTCCAAGTCGTTATGATCCCTCCTTCGAAAGACTCGGTTGATTTGGGGAAACATACCCGGACAGTTCGAACGAACAGCCCGAATCTTGTCTCCCCAATAAGAATTGATAGCAATTCTGTAATTCATCCGAATCAAACTCTGCAGGTTTTTCATCTGCGACTTGAGCGACCTCAGTTCCTGGTCGTCTCTGTCCGTAAATCGTCTGTAAAGTGTCTTGATTCTCGTCAGCAATCTGCTTTTTTGCACGTGCAGTGCGTCGATTGTATCATTCCGATAGATGTCGCCATCTGTGATCGGTGATACTTTAGGAATTGCTTTGTCCATAGTACGTTTTATTGTAGTATCCATTTGTATGAGGTACCTGTCAACCTCTTCGTTAGTTAGGTTTCTGTTCGAGGGTGGTGTCATGTCATTCGAACGCAGTTCTCTGGATAGGATTCTGGAAAACCGCGGCCAACGAGCCTTACAATAATTGTAAGGATACGCCTCCACAAATTCCTCCAGTTCCACCATTTCGTTCGGGATCCTGATAACAGCGGCAAGCCCACAGTGATCACTGTCGTACTCAACCGTTGTTAAGCAGTTCCTAATTTGTCTGTTTACGTTTCGTATCATTAGTCGTCTGTCAATTAGCATCAGATCAAGATAAGACCCACTTCTAGGAAATGACGGCCTATCGGTTGCAAGCAAATTCAGCTTGAACTCAATAGAGTGCTGCGTCAACCACTCAAGGAGTGAATTCCCCCTGGGATTTGACACAGAATTACCCCATTCCTCATGCTTCGCGTTCAAATCTCCGGCGACAACAAAGAAGTTATCCTCTGAGCATAAACGCAGTTTTCGAAAGAGAGATTCGAGCTCTGAAATGAAGTTTGTGGACCGAGGTGCATCTGGTGCATAGACCGCTACCACGTACAACTTCTTTCCACCTTGGAGAGAAATGCACGCAACAGACGCTTCCAGCACACCGAAACTTCGCACCTCACTGCAATACACGATCTTATGGCGAATGCCTTTTTTAATGAAGAGAGCAACCCCACCCCCTTGTGTGGAGTGGGGGCGGTCCCTTCGAATAACGGAGTAATCTTTGTACCTGATTGTGTGCTTCCGGTTTAGCTTAGTTTCGCTAACCATTAACACATCAGGCTTATGGGACTCCAACAGGTTAAGTAAAACCAACCTTCTCTCGATCCTAACAAGTGAATTTGCATTCACCGCCAGGATCGAAAGGTCTCCAACTGCTGGCGTATCCATTAAAACGGATACGCACCTGACCCAGCGGGTCTTGACGAAAGGACTCGGTCCATTCGCAGAAGATCTTTCTGGAATTGCTCCATTTGGGCCTTCATTGAGGCCATCATGGAGAACAATTCCGCGAAGCCCATATTCGGGGCCTCCACCGGTACTGGTGCCACTTTTGGCACTGTCTGTTGTGCCGGTCGCCTACCATACGCCATCTGGGCGTAAGAAACCACCGGCGTAACAGGTGTGGCTGGAGTTCTTGGCATCGGCCTCGAATCCACCACTTTTTCTTTCCTTTGCATATCCTTCTTCTGGATATTTTTAACAATTGGACATCCCCTGTAGCTAGAAGGATGTCCACTCTCTCCACAATGCACGCATTTTAAGCGCGTCTTGTCCTCCACTTTCCCCTCTCCAAGGGGACAGCGCGCCGACAGATGCATCTCTGCGCTATACTCATGTGTACGCGTAATGTTCTGGTAAACAGGGTAATTAGAAAAAACTGCCCTGACTGAGTCTTCGACGTGAATCGAAAAAATACATCCGGCTAAAACGGAAACGAACATCGAAAGTCACTGTCCAACTCAAGAAGTTTAAACTCAGACACGCCCTCACGCAACGGAATACACAATCGAAAGCGCAAAAAAAAAGCAACGATCTCAACCACAAGCCGATTAAAACAACAAACTTTTAATTTTGCCGGTAGCCAAATCGCATTAAAATTTAATGAATTCTAACCGCAAGTCCTTACAGGAGGCGGAAAAACAACGAACGAACAGACGGTCATCCCTTCCCTGAGAGTGACATAAAACGCAAAAAAAGAACGGAAGAGAAGAAATTATTTCAAACAACCGCAACCCATCTGCCCAACGGCATTTACGATCCCACTCACCCACTCTAATGCACGCTCAAGGACATAAAATATGTTCACCACAATTATTAGTCCATTAAAACAAATCACCATAGTGGTGTGGTGGCGTGGTGGTGTAGTGGCGGCTCCTCCAACCACAACTCCCAGTGTCCCCGGCAAACTTCGCGTCCCATTGAAGTAAACATTAAATACAGACACCGGCTCCGCATCCCCGTTTCATGCACAGGCATACATATGCTAGCCGGAGAGAGCGCGAGTAAATATAGAAAAATAAAATCCCGGCTCTTCATTTGCTGCATCAAAAATTAAGTTCTCTGCCCCAGTTACGTGATTCAACTTAACGCCAGTGCCGAGGACCGCTTTTTTCGCACTCGCCGCTCCCCGTCAACAACGCGCCCGGGACGTCGTCGGTCGTCGGTGGTGGTCGCTGGGAGCGGTGCATCCCCATAATTATTATTACGTACATGGGCGTTGGGGCGAAGCGGTGCGGCTTTTAATGAAACGAACGATATAATAAGTTTTAACTAATGGAAAAAAAGGCGAACGTCAAGTACGCAACGAGCGCAACTAGCTCGCCACTTTCCGCGTCGGTACGGGACACGGAGTTACTTCCTTTTCAGCGCAGCGGTTTTCGTTCGTTTTTTCCTGTCTCTCGTGCGGGGTATTATTTTTATTCCACCGACCGAGAGATAAGTTTTTCGATTTTACACGTACCTCGGCATAGCTCGACGAATTGCAGGGGCTGGGGCGTGAATGGCTGCCACCGGCAACGGATGAGAAACGCAGGAGGAATAAGTGGGGACGAGCCGAACGAAATACTTACAGCTATGTACGTGCTTAGGATTTCTCTCGCTCCAGAGATGAGCAATTCGGAGGAAAGCCATGCAAGCATTCTGAGCGGGAAATAGCTACTCAGTGGTTCCAGATTCACACATGTGTGCATGTGTGGGCTGTTTTATTCGCATCTCCGAACTTCATAAATGTGCCACACACACTCGTTCCGTCCCGGACGCGCGGTGTTCACGGCTGGAATGTCTCAATCATGCTTTCGCTCGTACGGGTCACAGCTTCGTTGTTGCTGAGGTTGCTTGTTGATGGCGGAGTCTGCACGGAGGAGGGGACTGCTGCTGTTAACAACGCACGTGATTATGCCTGTCAGGGAGACTGCAGGACTTGTGGCAGATGGTTAGGTGAGTGGCGGCTGTTGTTATGCGCAAGGTTGTGATCAGCAATCTGTTTTGATATTCAAATCCGTTGTAATTTATGAGTCATTCGGCAGAATGAGGTGACAACACGTCATACATGAGTGAAATTGCCTGTCAAGGTGGATTTCTTGCAATAAAGTGTCCGGGTTACAGTGGCAATTTTCTTCCGGCGTTTGATAGGCTTGTCAAGGAGGTAACAATGTCGAGCGTTACCTCGGAATTAATCGCGACAAAGTGGAGCAAATTTGTCGGCCTAGGAATTCGATTCGGGTGGTTCTGAAAAGATGAGGAAGCTTGTAGGTACTTCCTAAACTTCTTGTTAATTAAATCAAAGTAGAGACTTTATAAAGAATGCCATACGAAGTTTGGTTTTGCAATGTGGACATCTTTTGCAGTTAAAGATGACCGAGCCATCGGTAAAAAAAAAGAAAAAGAAAGGGACAAAGTTTTTGGCCAAATAACACTGCGGTCAGATAATTACTTAGCATCAGTAGCCACTGTAGCAAAAAGGGTGTGTACCAGGTGAGTCATAAATTCTCCCAGAGAACTTATGTATGTCAAAATTTCCATGGAATCGGACTCGTAGTTGTGACCCCGTACGGAAGCTATCACGTCTACGGATTTAATAAAAATTTAAAACAAACACGGAAGAGAAGTAGTGCAGAATGTTTGGTGGGGTGACCCTTCTGAAAAGGGTGGCCTGAAAATGGCCACCGCAGACGGTAACGTGAAACAAATTCATGATCTTTTGTTGACAGATTGTCTTTTGAAGGAGCGAATGCAGAGAAATTAAGAATCTCAAGAGGCGCGTGCGTCATATACTGCAATAAAGAATTAGCATGAAAAAGCTGTATGTGACACTGTTAAGGTGCAATCCAAAAAAAGTTTTCTGACCGTCGGCGAAATATGAATCCACTGATAGGTACACACCAGTTTCCAAGGAATGAATTAAGCAGTGGTATGCACTCGTTAAACATGCTCCTTAATGGCGAAAGCTGTCCTATAGACCAGAATGAAGAAGACCACTGTTTTCTTGAACTCATAATCAGTGATATTGATATTGACTACATCCACGAGCTGTCGAAACCTATGACGATTCTAATATGTCAAATAATTGAGTTGATTCGATGCTAAATGTTGAAAATAAAGCTTCTTTGGATGAGGGTAGCAAAAAAGTCTCTGCATCTTTTTTGTATATTTCTGAAAAACAAAACAAAAATTTGTTTCTCGGTTAATTCTTTCCGAGGCTACTGTACCACTCAATTATTATTATTTTTAAACTACACGAACGAGCAATGTCTGCATTTTATAAAATTCTAAAACCGAAATCAAGAGTCAGTGATCGCAACCTTAAGAGCGTTAACTCCAATTTTTAGCAATACAAGTTCAGTGCTAAAAATTGAGCCAACATATTCTCTGTGTGATGTTCCCGCGTCAGTGAGATAACGTTTTCGTCGAAGTTCAATTTATTATTGTTCAGTTAATAATTTTACAAATTTTGTATGTTCCTGCGAAGCCTTGTGGAGGCTTTTCTGCAGGAGACCGCATCTCTAATATTGGCAATCTATTAAAGTAAGCTCAAATGTATAGTTGTACAATTCATTATAAAGTTTGATTCTTATACAAAAGATCTACAAACAAATTAGGATATTCATAAACATATGTATCACTGCCGTTCAGGCATCCGTAGCAAACGCTCGAAATCTGTCAATTTTGTGGCGTTTTCTGTTTAAGGACTTATTTTACACCCATAAAAGTTAAAGTTGAAGCAAGAATTGAAGCCAATGGACCATTTGAAGCGAAGTACGTTCTGCGATTGGGTTCTGGAGAAGATGGCCTTTCATAGGAAAGACCATCGCGATGGTGTTACAGACTCATTTATTTTGTAGTTTCAAGCACTGGCATTTGATACCAGCTAAACTTAGCTATTATTTAAAGTATTACAATATTAGCTGAGCATTTGCCATTAAGGATATGAATCTGTAAGCTATGCTACAGCATAATAAAAATACTAAAATTTACCACAAAAGTAGTACCTCGACCTCAACCCCCACGATCTTTCACTAGGAGCCTTCAGTTGGGCACTCCAAGTTGGTTAAGGTCCTTCTCCACTTGTATGCGCCAACTTAGCCCATGTTGTCCTCTGTTGCGCTGTCCCAATAGTTCAGATTCGAAAACTTTTCGGGCCGGAGCGGTTGTGTCCATACGCCCTACATGACTTAGTCATTTTAAGCGTTGTATCCGAAGATGCTCCAGATGCCATCAACGCAAAAAGGACCAAAAATCGCACGCAAAACTTTTCTCTCGAAAAGATTATGGGGTTCCTCTTCCGCTTTTAGTTTTTGTGCCGTAAAGGAGAACTGGAATGACCCAGCTGTTGTACAAAACCAGTTTAGTCCTTCGAGAGAGGGCTCCATTACTCAATTGCCTCTTGAACTCAAAGAAGCAGCGATTGGCAAGAGCGATTCTGCTTTTGTTTTCGGTACTGGCATTGTTGTCGCTGAAGCAATATTTGGGAAATCGAAGATATGTATTTATACTCTTAGTGTAGGTGCTGCTAATGATCCGAATTTTTGGATTTCCCAGCGTTCGCAGGAATTTAAGTTGTCGTTAACCTCACTTTTCTTTGGATCTTTGCATCTCCATCCAAAGTCAAACTTCCGCAGCAATTGAAGCTTGCTGATCGTCCAGAGCGCCGTAGATACCCCTTCTTGGGTGTTGAAACAACAGTCAATAAACACAGATTTTTGTTACAACATTTTCTTGGCGGAGTATGTATGTTGGTTAAGGTCCAAGTTCAGCCCGGGCTGTAGCACCAGTAAAAAAAGAAGGAGTATGTTAACTGAGAAAATTGCCGCATATGGATCTCTGAGAAGCCACAACTCATCCAAGAGGTGTCACTACCTGCACCAAAACTAATTGTTTGGTGTACTCTATGGTTGAAAAGAGCCATTGATCTGTGCTTCTTCGAAGATGCCAATTGGCAGATAGTTACAGTCAATTCGGAACAATGAGGTCAAATAGTAACTTATTTTGACTGACTATTGAAGCTTATGAATTGGGTGACATGTTGTTGAAACAACCCACACAACATGTCGAGCTTCAAAATCGCGTAATTTCACTTTCTGCCATTGTCAATTAGCCACCATGAGGATGTGATTTAAGGCCGTTGGATATTTTATCTGTAGGGCTACCCAAAACACCCATGGAATAATCCATGAACTCTAGATGTATTGAAAACCAACATTACCTGATGGTCGTGATACGAAACATTTCCACAGCCAATAAGTGGTCGAATATTATATCTGTCTGAAGTGCCCATTTGTATGATGTTGTTTTGCATACATAATGGCAAACTCGAAACTTTATAAAGAATTCAAATTTCATGAAAATTCTATAGCTGTGTGTGTTTTATTGAGCGTTTTCTTCAAAAGCGGAAAATGAATCAGCCTATATTTTGAAAAAGAGACTAAACGACGAACTTTACGGGCTGTAAATCGAATTCTGCTTAGTCAGGCGAATTTCTTCTCTCGGTTACCTTCTATGAACAACAACCTCAACAAAAGCTATGAGTTTGGTGGTGCGTCCAACGCGAAAACAGCCTCATTCAGCAGCAATTGCCACTAGAGTCTATGACATAGAGATCCATTTCCACTCTGTTCAGTACCGCCAACCAAGGAGGAAAAAAAATTTAAGTAAAGTTACCTAAGCATTGTCACTATTTGCAGTGAATTGTTATCGAAAAAGGTGCTCCCTCTTCCAAATAATCGAAGTCCTAGTTTGCCCCTAGTAAGTTAGCGACATTATTTTTATGTTTGCTGCTAATTTCGAACGTGTTCAGAGGAAGAAAATGTGGCACTATGCTCACCCACTGTGACGGGCACTTAGTAGTGCGTTCATAGTGAGCTTTCATTCTAATGTGGCTCTTTCACGCGATGTCGCTCGTCCCTAGGCACTACTTGTTGTGCATTTTATCGAGCTGGGGTGTATTTTGAAGACTTTACATCCTCCTTGCATGCAACTTAATTTTCTTTCGATTTCAGATTCATGAAGAATGAACGCTTGAAACATTGCGTTTCTACCCGTATCCGCTGACACCGCATATACGATTTCACTGAGTGGCTGAGTGTTTCCGAAGTTCCCTCTGCATCCACGGTGCTTAAACGCGATTTATCAAAAATTCGTTTTGTAGAAAGCAATATCAATCAAAGTTTCTGGAACATGTCCCTCCGGAATGTGATTTTTCGATTATTCCCAAAAACTGTTTCACCCATGGACCGACTACTTCTTACAGAACAATGAAGTTGTCATTTTGGGTCCTACTTCAAATGTCACATTTCACTTCCCTGATAAGTATCTCTTCAAATTCAAACCAAAATTGACAGATTGCATCCATTCGTGGTATCGAAAGATCTAAATGCAACCACGAACAAATAACATTCTGTGAGAGGATATCCGGTCCGGATGTATCTAAGATAAAGATTTGATTATCCATGGGGCACAATAAATTTGTACTTGGGTTTGATGCAATGCAGACGTTTTTGATGTTTTATTCACTTCAAGTAATTTATGGATTTGTGGCCCACAGACAGTCATAAGAAAACCATTGAATAATTGCTCCTCAGGGTGAAGTGGTGATTGAATAAAGGGACCGTCTCCCTGAAGACCAATTTTGATTTGTACATTCTTCATCCACCAGCTTCACGTGAACATCATCTCAGGTGAAGGAAAAATCGTTTTTTTTTTGCGTTTGAAAACACGAATACTTAAAAACGAAAAAAGAATGCGCACAACAATAATTTGAATTTTTTGGGACCTGGGGAGTCCTTAGCACGAACACTGAATATGCCTTGGGAAGGCACCGGCTTGCACATTTGAATTCCGGTGAACATTAAATTTAGGGCCAGCAGGGTGTCCCAGTGGAAGGAAATCAGGTATTTCAGAATTTTCGGAAATGTTTCCCTCATACATATTTTCAACAGATAACTGACGTGTTGTTCGTGGAAATCATTGAAGTGTCAATTCATTTATCTACCGAATGATTTGTTTAATAATTACAAATCTCCAGATGGCTTTAGCGATTTTAATTTAAACGGTGGTTCATCCACAATGCAGGGTGCTAATTGAGAGTCACACTTTAAAGCCAAGACTTTTTGGCCAAAATAATTAGACTTTTCTTTGTTTCAGTGTTCGACAAATTCAACCGCGAAGAGGAACACAATTCAGCAGCGCGTTAACATTAGAAGATTTGAAGAAGAAGCCCGTTACGAAAAGGGGCTTTTAAATCAAAATGCATTTCGTGCACTTTGAAATTCTTTTGCACAACATAATCGACCAAATACCGCTCCACGGTAAATAAGGACAACAACAGCAGCACCGAAATTAAACGCAGAATCACTCTTGCCAATCGCTCTTTGAACTCAAGAGGCAATTAAGGAATAGAGTCCTCTCTCGAAGGACTTAACTGGCTTTGTATAACAGCTTGAGCATGCCAGTCCTCCTTTTCGGCCCGGAAACTTGGACGCCACTAAAAGTGGATGAGGAAGCCCTTAGCCTTTAAGCGAAAAGTTCTGCGTGCGATCTTTGGTCCTGTTTGTGTTGATGGCATCTGGAAGAGAAGATTCAATGACGAACTCTATAGGCTGCACAACGGCATGACCCTGGTCGAGCGTCTTTGGATACAACGCTTAAGATGACTAGATCATGTAGAGCGTATGGACACCACTGCTCTGGCCCGAAAAGTCTTCGAATCTGAGCCATTGGGACAACGCAACAGAGGATGGCCCAGGATAAGGTGGCACACACAAGTGGAGATGGACCTCAACCAACTTGGAGTGCGACTGGCGGCAGCTGGCGAGAGACCGTGATGGCTGGAGAGGCATGTTGGTTGAGGCCCAGGTCCACCCCGGACTGTAGCGCCACAAGAAGAAGAAGAAGAAGACCAAAAATTGAGGACATGAAAATAAACGATTTATACTTCTAACAGGATGATGCCACATACTCATAGAAACAATGACTCTTTATAGCGAGAAATTCAGTGGCAGTGTTGTCTCACTTCGTCGCGGTGTTAATTGGCCGCCACGATCATGTGACTTTACACCGTTGGACATCTTTCTTTGGAGATATTTAAAAAAGTGCTCGTCAACAATGCAATTACAATTCAAGAGCTAAAGGAAGAGATAATTCGGCACATGAACGCATTAAACGTCAATTATGGTTTTCGAAAATATGCACCATTTAAAAGAGGTATGCCGTCGTAGCCGTGGCGAGCATTTGGCTGATATTTTGTTTTAGACATAATTCTTATAATGGGTGTCCCAACAAGAACGCAAGATATAAATTTGCCGCCATTCGAATTGTCATTGTTTGACATTTAAACAATTATTATTGTTTTTTAGTAGAAGGTATAAGGTTCATAAAAATGAAGTGCTACACCAATGAACGCGTTCTCATTGTGAAATTGTTTAACCAAAATGGTGAAAGTCTTGCGTGCCACTTTGTGATGTGGATTTTGGGCTGGAGGAATCATTGGACCTCTTTTATGAGAATGAGTCAGGTCAAGCGCAATCAGTCAATGGTGTTCGGTATCGTGAAATGACCAACCAATTTTTTCGTAGCTAGAATTGAAGAAACGAATGTGGAGGGATGGGGTTTCAACAAGACGGCGTCAAATCTGATACAGCCAGAGAAACAATTCAATTGCTGCATCAGTCATTTCCCCGTCGTGTTATTTTAGAGACCAGAATTGGCCGTCTAAATCGTGCGATTTACCATATTCGCCATTAGACTTCTTTCTTTGGGGTTTTTTGAAGTCGATGGTTTATACGAATAAACCGACGGCAAACTCAAACCTTAAAAGAGGAAATTGGACGCTACATTAATGAAATAGCGCAGCACTTATGCAAAACGGTCATTGACAGTTTCATTAAAAGATCGCGTAAGTGCCAGCAAAGCCGCGGCGGCCATCTGGCCGATGTGTTATTCCACACATAACCTCATCCTGTCTACTTTACAATGTAATAAAGAATTCACGATTTTTTTTTAAATATCTGGGTTTTATTTAAAATGTAAATCTTGCGTTCTTGTTGGGAAATCCTTTCCCTTATTGTCACAAATTCTACATCAACGGCGCCGTAGCAGGATGGGGAACAAAAGATGGACGAATGTTTGAAGAGAGGCAAGAGAATTTTTTGTCAAAGAATAATGGTCAGTGTTCAGAAGAAAGGAGGGAATTTCTGAGGGTGTAAAAAAACCTTTGAAAAAATTGGATTAATACTTTTAATGTCCACCTTATTCTCATTTCCATCATTTACCATTTCCCCCTTTTTTCAATTCTCTCTTGGAATGAAAGCACTTCTTTTTTTAACATTTCAAAACAATAGGTTTATGTTTAATGCAAAAGTTCTCGAATAAAACAACATCACGAAGGGGACGTTTACATCAAAGACTGGGCGATAAGTCGATGAATGTTTCTGACGTTTTATATTGTCCTCGCACTTTCCTTACTTTCTGTGAGGGCAAGTTACTCATAATTGTTGAATTTATAATGAGTTGAGAAGAGATTCACACAAGAGGTACATAATCCAAAAAATGGACTAACCGTCGTAGTCAATCATTTTGCCTACTCTATGTTGAATAAATTAAGTGTTGAAAATTCACCAGAAATTAAGGTATGCACGCTGTTGGGAAGTCAGTGCTGACCTAGAACCGGTTGAGAGGGGTCAACTTATAATGCGAATATATTAAGTACTTTGTTTTGGGGTAGTACAAATTTTGTAGTCAGTTGTTAATTACTTGGTAAAAATACGAAGAAATAAGAACCTAAAATTACATATGGGGTAACTTGCTTCCTATTACAGTCCATCACTTTTTTCGTTGGAAAGCTACAGTTCTGGAATCAGCATTTCAACTTAACTTAGCGGTTAAGACAATTTTTCTAAACTAGTAGTTTCGTTTAGTTTCAAATAAAGTTTTTTTGCATGAAGATCAAAATGCGAATTTAATATTTGGAGTAAGCACATAAGGCTTAAGAAATCTTCTTTGGCAGAAGCTACGAGTATGTTAAACACAGTGGTATCAAAAGGTTTCCGTAGCTTCGTGACTGCATTGTGGTCCATAAATCTGATTGTGGTCTATACATCTGGAACCAATAAACTGAAAGGTGAAGTATCGTGCTGCATTTTTTCTGAAGACAGCTGTGTAATTCGTTGCTCGTGTCCAAAGTTACATTGAATTGAATGTAAGTGAAATGTGACGTTGCAAAAACATTTCAAAATTTTTTCAGCTTACGGTGAGGATGCTGTGAGTGGAAGCCGGCCACAGGAGTGGCTTGGTCACCGTTAGTAAAAAAGTCGATTCGCTACGGATAGAGCAGGGGAAGTATGGAAGCTGACAGACCACAGTGGAAGCACTAAATTCAACCGTAAGACAATTTCCAAAATAAGCAGAAGCCACATAAAACATAAATTAACGCAAAGAAATTACCATCAGTGAAACGATGCTGACATGTAACGAAATGGAACTGTTTTTGAAGCCACTCATTGTAGACGATGAAATGGAGGGATTGAGTATGAGAATATTCAATGCAAGCGATCATAGTCAAAGTTCGATGACCGTCCGCAAATGACTTCGAAGCCCGAAGCCCGATGTCAAACAAGATCACATTAAGTGCCTGATGGGAGTGGATGGGAATTGTCTTTCATAAGCTTTGCGATTACGTTTGTCTAGTCTGCACAACTTTGCAACCAATTGAATGAAAATGAAATAACTAGAATTGGCCAATAGGTCCCATTGGTCCCAGTGACATCAGAGCGAACATATTTGAGAAAACTCGCGTTATCAGCCACACAGCTGTGACCCAAATCTGCTGAACTCGCTGAAGACCAATATACTCCTCGTTCGTTTCAGCACATTGGCTTGTCGAGATTTTGGATTTCGTGATTTTGTCCCGAACCCAATATTTGGTAAAGGATTTAAATACGAAAGTCTTGTGACTGGAGCGCTTAGATTCCAAATAGTTTGGCTGTTCTGCCTTCCAGCAGTAGAGTTTGAATTTTCCAATGAAAACAGAGCCTTGGAGTTTATGTTATTATTCCTAAACGAGCTTAGAAGACGTGTGCTTGATATTAGGAGCTAATGAGAGAAAAGAAATAGTTCCGAAGAAAAAAAATCCCTCAAACTTTCAGCGTTTTAATTCAACACATCCCTTACTCAACTTCGAGACAAAAACTTAACTCTCATCAGTAGACAACATTGCTTGAATTTGAAGCAGGAATCATTTATACGGAGATGCTTCACACCGACTCTTTGCCCTAACCCTTCAAAAAACAGTTGACAAAGACAACAGACAAAGTTGACAAATCAGTCGTCAAGCCCCTGTCATCGGCAATCAAACTCGTGGCGGGTAACACGTTATCAATCAGGAGACCCAGGCAGGTACTTTAAGGACTGCCACTTACTTCATTCTTTCCCGTCTTTCAGCCAGATGTGACAATTGCATTTGTTATCTCCCTCAACATCATTTCAACGGGCAGCTGTAAGTTTGTTTATTCCCGCAGCCTGCAGCACAAACGAATTCTAATCGAAAAGCGTTTCATTGCATTTCCAAGTCGCCTCCAGGCCTCTTATTATTCCCTCTCAAGAATTAGCCGCTTTTAGCTGAACACCAGAGATCCCTCATTTCCCCGTTCGTCCTTCAGTGCGAACACAGCAACGACTGTGACCTAATTACAATTCTCCAGCTGCAGTGGTGGTGGAACGCCATTCGCTTGCAGCACAGACAAACACCCGCCGCCGACACCGCTGACAAAGGACGCCAATTGCAGTTGGGGCTCGACACTTTCATCATTTACAAGGAGCTTCGGGCTCCGCGCTCACATCTGACACATCTGACACTCTCGCTTGTCATTGCAATGGAACAGCTCCAGATTCGGTTTGAACCGCCGAAGGGTGCTTTGACCTTCAAAACGGCTCGAACGTCTCTCGCTCCTCCCTCTCTTACAGCTGAGAGTGTCAGCATCGTGTTGTGTTCCAAGTTTTTGATTCATTTAAGAGAACCCGCCTGCGAGAGCATTTATCGATTCGGGAGTGAATTGTGGATTTCGTCAGGACTGCGCAGCTGCCTCTCTTGTGCGCTCTGTCTCTCTCCCTCTAGGCGGATGCTTTGCCGGGCCCCTGAAGGTTGTGTCCCTTGCAGTCTTCCTTGTCCCTCTGTTTGATGTTCCTAATTGAAACGTGCTTCTCATAGCCGATTATGCGCCAGGCCAGATGGAGCGCTCTCAGTAGGGATGAAGTGGAAACCGCCTCGTTGTCGTAGTCACGGCCGTTCTCATCGTTGAATTTTGCTTGGCCACGTGGTTTTCGGTTTTAAAACGTTGGCGGTGGGCCTCGAACGTAGAATTTCCCAAGGAGTGACTAATTACTGAGCGTGTCCCCCTGAGCATGTTGAAATTTAAGCACTTAATGGGGAATCTGTGGTCCCGACGAAGCATCGGCGCTTAATTGTGATGTTTGGCCGATCCGACGCTGGGAACGGGGGGCCCAGCCGACCAGTCTTTGTTCGCCCAGCCAGAGGTTTATGTATAAATTAAATTGTGATTAATGGCGATGCTATTGCAAATTATGGGACACAGTTAGATCGGTAATTTATGTGATTTGAGAGGCGCCATTTGGTGTTATTGTTTCAGGGGGCGCGGACGCGATTTCGGTGATTCTCAGAAGATGCCCGAGGGATTTGCGGATTCGAGCAGAACGATGCAGATGAATGCTTCTGCGGGGAGCTGCTGCTTAAAGATGAGAGCTCTGTATGGTGCCGAACGGCGGTGGCTGGGTGGTGTGGCGGTTTTTTCATGTTTGTTCGTGACAGCGACTGGAGGGGGCTGACTTTCCAAGCTGCGGAATTTCCGTTCCACTTCAAGACACTCCTGCGATGAGTGGAAAGGGGTTTGGATTTCTTTAAGCGAAACAAATTTTGTTTAAGGAACAATTTAGCAAAAACGCAGGGGGGTGGGGGCATGATTTGTGTGAACTTTGTGAATACTTCTGAGACATTTTATTTCGACAGGCTTATTTGTCACGATGCTTCGCTTGAATGAGTTTGAGGTGAATGTAAGTCTTTTCGCATTATTAACCTAAAATACTGTGCTCTGGTCACGGTTTTAGTTTGACTTTATTGTTTTTAAAGTTCGAACGGTAAGGGCATACTGAAATACGGATAGTGATCAGAACCATCCCTCTTGATCCAAAACTCTCCGCCGGTGGGAAGTACCATAAGACAATATTGATATATTTGAAATGAATGAATAAAATCTGCTTGCTGCACATTTTGCAACCAGTTTAGCGCTGCCAGTTCTTGAGAGCGTATGTTCGACCATGGGACAAGTCCACTTCCGCATACATACAGATGGTGAATTTTGATGAACGACCAAGAGTCGTAGATAACGCAAGACTAGCCGTCTTAGTTTCCTAAATACCAAGTTAAATTCATGCTTGAGGGACAATCACTCAAACTTGGTAGGAGGCAATGCCTTTCTCAGACCTCTGCCGCTCTCTGCGTCGCAATACCTGGTTGAGAATGCAACTTCACGCTAAGCCGGGAAAGTTCCCTAACCGCATGGGCTGAGTCCGTAGGGTGAACAATCTGACTTAGACCAGTCAGCATAGTAAACTAACCTCGGCTCTACCCGCTTTATTGGGTTTTAAGCCACAGCTATGATACTCCCACAGGGGGCCTACCGCACGGTGAGGGTGAAGCAAGTTTCAAGGGCTTCTGACATTTCATGGTAACAGAACTGTTACCAAAAGTTCTGGACTGGATGGCACATCCCCTATTCCTTCGGAGTGTCGTTCTTTAACGCTGGTGAAACCACTAAGTAAGCTTTTCCATTTGCCCTACTCTTCAGGACTCTCTCCAAATAATTCCGAAACAGTATTTTTCCAGCCTTTCGTTAAAAAGGTGAAAATTCGGCATCCCCTTCGAACTCATAGCACTTATAAATGCCTTCTTTCTAAGGTTACGGAAACTCTGATAAACCGTCAGCTTATGTAGTACATATCCTGCTACCTCAGATATAGGTCCACTTGTCATCTTATGGCATATCTCACCAAAAAGTGGAACGAATCGTTGCAAAATGGACGAAAAACGGAAATTGTTGCGATTGATATTTCAAAGGAGTCCTTTCTTCTATGGATTAGAAATTACCTTTCGAACTGTTTAATTCAAGTTGTTTTGAATGGGTTCAAGTCTTATACCTACCATGGGCTGTGTTGGGCTGTGTTTTCTATAAATAATCCTTTGCCTGCTACTAATCCAATAATTGTTTTTACTGTCGATATTATACTCAGCTTGTCATATTCGTTCCTACTTCCTCCTCTTCTATCGTATTCTTGGATCAGCTGCGTATGTTTGGTACATTAAACTCCAAACATTGGCAACATAGTCAAATAGGGTATTCACTGCATCCAAAACCTAAAGCCGACTGCTATCATTTAAGCATTTCTAAAATTATCATTCCATGGATGGCAAGTAAGTCATTGAAACCGAAAGCCGAAGCTCAGCACTTATTTGAAACGATATCGTCTTTGATGTTGCTAAAAATGCCACGTTTGCTAGCTTGCCCTATAGCAAGCCATCTTTACTGGTGCTACAGTCCGGGGTGGACCTGGGTCTAAACCAACTTACCTCTCCAGCTAGCACGACCTTTCGCTAGCTGCCTTAAGTTGCGCACTCCAAGTTGGTTGAGGTCCTTTTCCAATTTTGTGCGCCACCTTAGCCTAGGCGGTCCTCTGTTGCGTTGTCTCAATGGCTCAGAATCAAGACTTTTCGGGCCGGAGAAGTGATATCCATACGCTCTACCTGTCTTAGTCATCTAAAGCTTTGTATCCTAAGACACTTGAGTACAGCCAATAAAGTTCGTCGCTGAATCTTCTCCTCCAGACGCCATCAACGCAAACAAAAATCGCACTCAGAATTTTTTTCTCAAAAAGATTAAGGGCTTCCTCCTCCGCGTTTAGTAGCATCCAAGATTCTGCATCGTAAAGGAGGATTGGGAAATCAAGTTGTTATACAAAGCCAGTTTAGTCCTTCGAGAGAGGGCTCTATTGCTTCTATCTGTTCTGGTTCTCTTTCATTTCTTTGATACATGTTTTCGTGCAAAAGCAAAAAATGTGTAAAAAATATATCAACACTCAGATTGTTTTCAAAATGTAAGCCTTTGGTGCGAATAATGACCATGAGATGGCCGAAGAAAGCATCGCACGAGTGGCCCTGTAGTATTTTGGACCGTTTCTGTCGAAGTGCTTGTTTGTAGTGTTTCCAACTTCAGTATTTTTTGTGCCAAATTTCGCCTTTAAAAAAACCCAGGCAGATAAATCCAACGGGTTTCCATTCAGAGAACATGCAATCCACTGTGTCGAAGAAATTATGTTTTGTTTTCTAACCAATCTTAGTCGACGCGCGTTTTCTGAGACGACGCGGAGTCTTCTTCAAATGTCCACGATCTCCGACCGAAATGTTTGTTTGCCCAAGGCTTCAATACTGACTTTAAGACAGTTTAACGGCGTACGGGCGCATTCATTTTGACGCTACGGTCCAAAAATACCTGCGGAGAGCGATCATCGGCGATTAGAGAGGGCCAAACCATCACCATCAGTGCTGCTTGCTTCCTGGTGGCCGCCCGAAGGTATACATTTTCGAATGACCTCTCTGGCACGTAAAGTCTGTCATTTTGTTTGTTGACATATTGCTCGCGACTCATAGGAAAAAATCACATTCGGCAGCTCACCACTGTAGGAGTGTTTAAAGGGAAAGCGGAAACAATCACGAGTGTGGTGATCCGTTTATTAAGCACCGCTTCTTTGTTAGCAGAGAATTTATACAATTCATGTGCAAATGAGTGGAGAGTTCTAAGATCGTTCACCTAATCGGATGATCGAAAAAGTCATACAGCAAATAACTGACTGGAATAGAAAATAGTGGTGAACAAAAGTAGTCACTTCCTCTACACCACTTTTGTGCAAGAGCAACTCCTTGGACTTTCGACTCTAACTTTGTTCTGTGGGGGTGTAAGAACTTTAATGTCTCGAGTCATTGTTCCCATTTCAGTGTACATTGCATCCGTTCTAAAGATATGCTCAGCTCAAGACACATTCTTTGTCCACTTCGACTCGGATTTCGTTCAATTCGAGTTTTCACTTTCCAAACCATTTTTGCCGATGTTGCTGTTTTTTATAACGGTAACGAGCTATGTTTAGAGACACAAATGATTTATTCGTGTTGAGGTGCTGGAGGGCTTTACTGATAGCTACTTGTGGTTTTCTAGTCAAATATAAAGCAATCACATTTTCACTTTTGAATTCCCTGGCAGATAAACATTTTCCAACACAACTGAGACAAAAATCGCTTAAAGAAATTGTAAACAGTGGAATAATCTGTCACATCTTTCAGCTTTCTGTCATGATCGGTTTGGAAATTTTAGCAGTCTGAAGTTGGTTGCAGTTTTACTGACAGTCAGGGTGTAGAATGAGCCGATTTAAGTTATTTAGGTTATTTTGCTACACCTCTGGTCCTTATGATCGCAAACCCGCAGGAATCGGTTTTCGAAAACATCTCTTGAAGTGGATTTTTCACTAGCACTTAGTTAAGCTTAAGTCTGGACTATAGGGGACGAAGTCCCTGAGATTCTGACGAGTAACGACTTGTGCAGCCTGGAGTTAGACTGATAAAAAACAATTCCTTTTCTCTGGTGAAGGCCTGCCGTTTCTAAGTGAGTGTCGGTCATTTCTGAGCGATTGCTTCTTTCTGACGGCCTTTTGGTTGACGGTACACTATTGAATTAAGAGTTTGAGCGTAAGACAGCAGCTTGTTTTAGATGATTCTTTAACCATAAAGTACATAAAATACAGAGCAAAACCTTCCTGTTAGTCATCCTGTCTTGGACACCATTTACGCCGGCTGATTGTTATTTGAACACGACCGTTTTTTGTCTGATGCTATCGGAAGTGATCAAATTTTTTCATAAGTTATCATCAGCTTCAAAAGCGGATAGATTTTGTTGAGAAATTCATTCCATAAGATCTTTCTGTGTAAACTCGTTTGGCACCCATGGGTAGACATTTATTTTTTCTATTCCATCTTATTCAAATGGTTCCAGACAATGCTTGCATAACGTTTGGCTTCAACGATTTTCAGCATTTTTGACCATTGGCCTTTCAGAGCATGGTTCATCTTTAACCTCAAAGCTACCGAAATGGAATCAACGAAACCAGAACTGCGTATGGTTTGCTATTGGAGTATCAGGAGCGTAAACACTTTTCACATTTTCAGCCATTTGACTTGCACTTTCGCCTTTAGAGAAGAACAAGTTCTCATTTTTGACTTATGCGCGCTTGAAACTAAATCGATATAATTTGCTTAACTGTCAAGAAAGTCTTTTTAGTACCAACGGTCGTCTTTGCAACGGTCATCATTGAAACGAAAACTAAGCCAGTTACCGAGTACTGAAGTCATCTATTGAGAAACCGTAGACGAGACCTGCTACGATCAATCTTTCAAACATCCAATTGACCACACCGCCAAAACAGCTTTCGAAAATTTCCGCCAATCCACAGCTCCTGTTAAAGTTGAGTAAAGAGTTGAGGAAAAGCTAGCTTCCAAGAAAATAGTTGCCGATACTGAAACCTATTTTGTAATGAACTGCGGAAATAGAATCAACTACTGTCTCGAATTCGAATTCAAATTCCTCAAAACAATTTGTTTTCCTTTTCAACGACGCGAACATTTAACTCGATTTGCTAATGTCGATTTAATCCAGAGATTGATCGCACTTGGAGTAAACACTGTCAATAACAAAACCCCAGATAAGGAATTCGCAAACCACGCTTACAAGCGAGCACAGATTGACGTTATCGGCAAAGTTCGCAGAACTTCTACAAACAGTAGCCAGCACTTCGTGCGACTATTTCCATATGTCGCCGCTTGGCCTCATTAAATGAGCATTCATGGAAAAATCATGGAAACATGAATCTGGGGTAACAGTTCACAAAAATAGAAAACATGCGAAACCGAATTACTTTCGAGATTAGAGAGTGACTTAATCGAAGGACGGCAGACGCTCGCCGTTTGTCTTATCGCTTCTGGCTCTGACAAGGTGACGCACAAATGACAATCCACAGCATAGGCATAAGCCCTTGACTTGTTTTTCCCGCTTCATATTACACAACGCCCTAGGTAGACCCCGTGCGCGCACAACTGCCCTAGCATGATCCATTGCTGTGCGCCAAGGGGTCAAATTGAGTCACACCAAAGAAAACACATCACTTGACACAACCAACGACATTTATTCACTTCAACGCAGAGCTGCGGTTGCGTCACCACAAGCGACACTTCTCGTTCGGATTCATCGGACTGCCGAGCGGGCAATCGTAGACGAGTGCGAACTCCTCGAAGTTCTGCAGTGATCCCAGGACTCGGTACTTGTCCAACGGATGATCGTCGGCCAGCTCCATCCAGAAGTGCTTGGGCGTATACTTGGCGCAGTAGAGTTGAGCGAAGCTGAGGAAGAACGTCTGCTCCGGGCTGAGGTTGAGGCCAGGTAGAGTTTCGCTGCGTTCAAAGTCGTCCTTGTTTGCCTTTGCAGCCGCCTTGTAGATCTTTCTGTATGCGGAGAGCGCCTCGCGGAGGCCGCCACTGTCCGCAATATTCTCGTCCAGTGAGATAGTTCCGTTGACGTTCCGATTGAGCTCGGGAACCCTATACTTACCGTAGTGCTCGGCAAAGCAGTTGGAACGCTCGTGGAACGCCAACGTCGAGTTGTCTGACCACCAGTGATTAAACTTGAGGTCTGCGTCGAAATGGGACCCGGAACTGTCGAAACCGTGGGTGAGCTCATGGCCGAGGATATACCCGAGAGCCCCGTACTTGGCTGACAGCGGCATGTGCGGATGGTAGGCCGGTGGGTTGAGGACGCCCGCCATCACATTGATGCTGTTGTCTAGGACGTAGTGGAAGGCGTTCACTTGCGCAGCGTCGATGATCTCCGGCGGGGTGGTGTTCTGGGCGACTTCTGGGTGCAGGTACAAGTAGTGGTTCATGTCCACACTGAACTTGGCCAGTTCGAGGATGTTGGTCGCGTAGTTATCGCTGGGACGCAACCTCCGGATCTGTTTTATCAGTGTGTCACTGATGGGGTCCTCGATCTTGCCCACGCGAGCCTGGAGAGTCTTTACCTTCTTCAGCGCTTCGATCTTGGTGGGCTCGTCCAGCCACTCGGCTGTCTCCATGAGCGTCTGCAGGCTGTCCTTCAGCTCAAATATGATTGCGAAGATGTCCTGCTCGTTCTCGGCCGTGTAGTGCTCCTTCAGGTAGAAGCGCGACAGCAGGAGAGGCATGGAGCGCTTGATTTGGTTAAGGCAGAACCTTCGCTGGAATTTTTCAGATTTCAGATCCGCATGCATGCTGTAGAGGAACTTCAGTGCCATGTAGTTCGCTGCGACTTTTGGATTTTTTTTCAATTCAAAGTCGAGTTTCTGGTAGTACGGGATGCAGGGGCAATCGCTGATATCTGTGGAAGTGAACTCGATGTTTTCAGGGTTCTCCCAAGCGATGTCGAAATATTGTGTCCATTTGCTGAAGGTGAGGTCTTCGGTGCCAAATTCGAAGAAGAGAATTTGCATCTCGCAGTACCCATTGTCGTTCAGGTATTTCTCGTACTTCAGCATCGATCTCCAGAAGTCAACGATCTCGTCGACCACTTCGTCGGCTGTGCTCCCATTCACGCCATAGGCACTAAGAAGCGTCTTCATAACCTCTTGATTGTATACATAGCCCGGCGACTCCTTGGTTTCGATGTTCTCCAGGTAAACGTCGAAGTTGAAGCCGAACTTGGGCAGCTTGTAGTAAGGCGGGAAAGGGTGCTTCAGATAGATGCTCTCCTTCACCAGCCCCTCGACTCCGTACCGCGAGAGATGCGCCGTCATTTTGAACCAATCGAATTTGTCCGATTTCCAGGACGGATCCACAGCTGGAAATCCGCCGATTTCATTCAGCACACTCAGGAACTCTGGGCTCGGCTCTATCGGCCAGAGTTTTGCCTTGACGCATGAGTCCATGTACTTCTTCGCCGTCTGCAGTTCCTCGTAGAATTCCTCGTCTGACTCCCGCTGCTTTGTGAGGATTTGATCGAGCTGGTCGAGGATGGTGAAGAAAATGTCAATTAGATTGCCACGCTTTTGCTCGGTTTCATAGTCCTCGATTACACTCTGGTAGTTACCGCACGCGTACTCGTAGAAGTCATCGCACGGGCTCACGGACGTATTCATGAACGACTTCATGCGCTGGGCGTACGATTCGCGAAAGTGCTTCTGCAGTTCATTCTTGTCGTCGGTAATCTCATTCGCCCGCTGGTCCACCTCCGGCAATGGCGATGCGTATAATCGAATGACACTGAGAGCTAGTATCGCGAGCACTGCCGCCAAAAACGATTTCATTTTGAAGTCCGCGCACAACCCGTCCGTCCGTCGACGGCAAACGAACTTGAATGAACGTTTTTCCACATCGCCGCCTTCTCGCGGAGAGATGCTAGTATTTTTAGTGTAACGGCTGAGCTGAGCTTGACCCCCGGCGATAACCTCTTGAATGTGGCTCTAGTGTTTTTCTTGGTGATATAAGCTCGCGATTCAGGCGGTCGCTGTCTTCTGCGTGTATTTATGATCAGATGGGACCATCGTGGTGGGTATTCGTATAACAGTTTGTCAGTTGGGCTGGTGAAACTGAGCTGCGTGCGAGGACCCTGAAGTCAGATGTGATTGAATGGAGAAGATGAGAATGAGGTTTGTCTGTTTGAATGTGTGGTGTTGGTAAACTCATTTTGAATTGAAAAAATTCATTCGTGGTACGTGCTAAATATTTGACGGCATTGGAGATGTTCTTTCAGATTTTGTTTAACGGATGTTTTCGAAGTTTACACCTAGATTCAAGAACTTGTCAACCGAACAGCAATATGTTAACTTACATACAATTACTGGAAATTTTTGATTAGTAGTTGTTACTATCACAGGGAAGCTAAACCTTCAGCTCTTATGATATCAGCACCGAAAACATGCCATCTGATGCAAGTAAAGGTTGGGCTGTGACGGAGTAAGTCCTCAGCTGACGTCCGCAATACGTTTTCGGCGCTAAGGCCAGGCACACTTGTCGGTGAACCATTATTACTCCGGCAAGTCGACAGTAGAATTGTCTGTCCTACAAACGTTTCGATTTCAGGATGGCAACGCAGCCTGAGAAGGTTAAGGACCTGAGCTTCGTATGAAGATGATAACACAGCGTACGAAAGTTAGGAGCCGGAGCTAATGTTCCCATTCGTTCTTGAGAGTCCCGGAAAGACCCTCTAAGCTGGAGCTTTGTTGTTCATTTGCTTGATGTGTCCGACCTAGTGTGTCGACTGTATTTTGCCTTCCGGACTTAAACCACATCTCGGTACAGTGCGTATAGTTCGCGGCTGTGTCTTCCCCTCAATTCTCCTTCCTCACCAGAGGACTGTCTATCCGCCGCTTAGCCTTTTTGCTTATAGTCCAGTTTTCGACTCCGTGTACCAAAATTGGGGCGATAAGCTTCTTCGTAAGAATGATCTTGGTTGTTCACATTACAAGTCTTGCCCCTTAAGCAGGCGGATCTCGTTCGCAGAGTTCACCTTCGCCTCTAGGTAGGTAAACTCCTAAACTTCCTTAAAACTATAGCTGCAACTGATCTTAAAGCCAATGAGGATGAAACCAAATATATTCTGTCGATCAAAAATTATGCCGCCATACACCATGATGTTTTGTCCGAGATTTTGTATGACGGCATAATTTTTGTCAATAGAATATATTTGGTTTTATCCTCATTGGCTTTAAGATCAACCCACTTTGCCTGTTCTTCAACAGCCATCAGAGCTTCTTTGACGGCACGCTGGGATTGTGCAACGATATCGATGCCATCTGCGTAGCCCAGCAGTTGTGCGGATTTGAAGAAGATCTCCTATCTTCGGTGCCTTCCGTGTTAGCATCTTCTTCCCGCACTATCCTCTCCAGTGCAAGATTGAAAAAAATCACATAACAACGCATCTACTTGCAAAATTCGAGTGAATGAACCAATCTCCACGCAGCATCGCGAATTTCAAGCGTCGTGTGATACATTTTTCGGGTATCCTGATTCGGCCATCACCTCGAAAAGTACTTTGCGATGGATGCTATTCCAGGACTTGCCTTAGTGTGGAAGTTTGCTCTATAATCGATTTGCTAAGTCAGTAGCCGCACTGGTACATGCGGTGCAAAACGTTTTTTGACGTTTACAAAGTAAGCTGGATTGGACCTTGTAAGCGGCGTTCAGCAGGGCCTGCGACCTTCAACTGAATTTTTTTCGAAAAGCATTACTATCAATTAAAGATAGTCCATCAGCTTATTCTTCTTATCCTCCTCTTATCTTTGTCTACGAAGGTCATCAGTAAACTCATTTCCAGTGATCTCATTATGAATCGGAAATCAGGCAAGTCTTAGCGACTTTTCACCGCGTACATACCTAAACTATACTAGAAGTGGCGAAAGGGTTGAGTTAGTCCTTAAGTACAACATGACTGTCACTACAGATACAAATATTTCACCCTTTCCACATACTTTCGCAAAATTTCCATATGGAGGCGCTCTGTCCGAGACGTCGATGTTGTGCGTCCTTCTTTGATGACAGCATGTACTTAATTTTGCCCTCATTAGTCACCAGACCCATTTAAGACGCTTCTGCTTCAGTGCCAGTAAACGCCTCATTGACGGCTCGCTGTGTTCGTCCAATCACGTTAATGTCGTCGGCGTAAGCTAGCAATTGAACTGACTTTTGGAAGATTGTGCCTCTGATGGTGACTTGTGAGTTACGCACGATCTTCTCAAGGATAATGTTAAAGAAGTCACATGACAGTGCGACGCCTTGTCTAAAACCTTTTTAGACATTGAAGGTCTCGGCGATTTCGTTCCCGACCGGAGCAGCGAGAGTTCTCCATCGTCATCCTACACAATCTGACGAGTTTGGTAGGAATGCCAAAACTAGACGTGGAACAGTATAGCTCGTCTCTGGGCACACTGTTATATGCGGCCTTGAAATCGACGAATAGGTGGTGAGTATCGATTTGCAGTTCTTGGGTCTTTTCCAGGATCTGCCGTAGTGTGAAGATTTGGTCGATGGTGGACTTCCCTGTCCTGAAACCACACTGATAAGGACCTATTAGGTTGTTGACGAACGGTTTCAGGCGTTCACACTACTTGCTTTACGCCGTGTCTTAACTCATGCTCATACTGTATTTCTAAAGTAAATAAGGAGCCGTTGATTCGGTTGTTAAGGTTCTTAAACCCTGCTTGCGAAATTTTTCCGGTTACCCAACTTATTCACCATCATGTAACAAACATTGCAGTGTTTAATTAAAAAATAGATAACGCCCAGAGGTAAGTCATTGTTTTTTTCTGTTAACTCCAATCCTTATGAGGTGCGCAGTCTATTGTTTATGAGGCAGGAATCTTGAATGAATACCAAGCTGGTTTGAAAAACACAACTTCACCCACTACTCTGTATCAAATTTTCGCCTAAACCAAATTACAGAGTGATTCAAAAATATTAACTTTATGCATTTTTTTTTAATTCTCAAGCAAAGTTTGAATTTCTGTTTGATTTGGAAAACCCAGCAAATTTATTATGTTAGTGAAAGCTATGTACCACAGTTACAACGCGTATGTTTTTGGATGACACTTGATTGTAGAAAGCCTGATTGCAACAGGGGGAGGGTGGTAACTTTCCTCGTCATCATTATTATCATTTTCATTTCAATTCAATTAAAGCGTTCGCGGGGGCAAGGCACGCAAGTTAGGTATTTTGGTTTTCTTCAGATACCAAAAATAATTTACCAAGTATATAATTTATTAATACTTTTTTTTCGTTCGGATGTTTGAGAAGTAGACCGTCCCGTCCGAAGCTTAAAGTAAAACTCGCCAATTGTCTATTACTTCTCATTCAGACAAGCTGCAGTTCACGGAAACTGCTTACTCAGACGTTTCACACACTGAGTTGATTTCCGTGATCAGACTGAGTCGTGAACGGTGTAAGTTTTCAACAAAATTGATGATTTCAAGTCTGGGACAGTTTGTCTGAAGTGTCGAATAAACACGGTTTCCTTCGAACTTCGGTTTTGTGGAGTGTGGGAACGTAACTCGCATGACGCCGCTCGATCCTTCGCTATCGACACAAACTCATTAGAAACTATACCCAAGCGCACTCAGTCGAATTTAAGGACTTGATCGAACCACCACGTCGTGGGTCTGCTAAGCGGTCACCTACCTGATGGTATGGCATCTAAGGCAAGCCTCAGATGTCATGATAAAGGGGACATCTGTACCACGTGGCCAAACTACTGAGGTATAGTTTTTTCCATAGGAAGAAGTAGCTGTTGAACATTAAGTTCCCTTCACCACTGAATTAAAACCCTTTGACTTAACTTGGACACCAAGCTTGGGCTTCCATTCTTTAGTTTTTATTTTCCTATTTTGAAAACAATCGGAGGTGATACACATCTGGCAATTACGAAGTCGGCGAAGCGTAGTGTGTGTTGAACGTCACGCATTTCTTCACTTCGCCATGCGTCGACTCACACGCCGAAGGTCCTAGGTTTGATTCCCGAACTGAACACCACGCATTTCTTCACGACACCACCACTTTTGAGTTGCTAACAATATTCGGAGAGTATCAATTGTCTACGAAATGCTTCCCAAATTTCTCAGTTTGGAGTTGAAAAGCAACTGTAGGTCCTTCCACTTGTAAAAGTACAACACCGCACACAACACGAGTTGCTGTCTAAAAAGCTAGGCTGTGTCACCCATTATTTTAACCTGTATCCCAACTGCTCTTGTGTGCAAACATTTAAACCATAAATTACCCCATTTTCTCATTTAATACAATCTGAATGCGAACACTTTTGAATTGCTAAAATTAAGAGCTCCTAGAAGTGCTCTTCCAAATCGACTTTTAAATGGTGAACTGTATTCCATTTCCAACAACCCATTCCGTGCACTTATACCAGGCGGAAACTCGTCAAGAACTTTTCAAAAAAATACTCAGTTACGTTAATTGATGCAGTTTACTCGCTTTTAGGCACTTGCATTATGAAACTCCTTGACATCGGTTTGTAACCTTCTCCAGGATAAATTTTATGATTCACATTACTTCCTTGTCGTTCAAGCGCTTTTTTTCCTCGATTCTTATTTGAAGTGCTTTTCGCTTAAAAACTGTTCATTTACATTCCACAAGGCTTCACGCTCAAGCATTATTCCACACTGAGGTAACCAGCGAGCGGTGCTTGAAGTCTCTGCTTTTATCGAATGAAATGCAGAGAAAGTGGTCAAGTTGAATTTTTTATAAATGTTTGAACACGTTGACCACGTCCACTGCTTCGACTGTTCCATGGTATCTGATGTATACCAGTGGATACGAATTGTCCTCAAACAACGTCAAATATTCCTCTGAAATGGTATCACGAATGACGCAGACGCAGCACTCGTTGGCCGATATATACAGTTAGCGTCAAAAGTGAGTGTACAGCCATCAGGAGAGAGTTTATCCTCAAAAATAAAATATACCAGCAGGAGCTACGGTGGACATGAGCAGAAAGTGCCCAGAAAAAACTTTCAATATCTTAAACTAATATAAAAAAAAAAGATTGGACAATGGAAAAAACACTAAAATTTTAGAATTTCAATTTCAGAACATTTTGTCAAAACGAATTGCTGAAATTATGGTATTTTCTTAGATATTGAAAGTCCACTTTGATATAGGGCAAGACGAACTGTATTCGCGTTTAGACTTTGATTATTCCTAGATATTGTTTCTGCAATTTGCACATCACTAGACATCGGATTTCTTTTCATTTTCTCGAAATGTCTTTTCTTTTGGTCGTCCTAAACTCTTGGAATTTTTTTCTGGAAAAGTTTCATACCGATCTTAAATCTTTGCACTGTATTAGGAAGTCCTTTTATTTCTCTACCGATTTCATGTAAGCATTTTCCTTTTTAGCGCATTTTTCTCGCAATTTTTCGCGTTTCAATTGAAAATTCGCATTTTCCGAAGAGGACTTATTTTAAAGACAGCGCCTATCAAAATTAAGCTTTCTTCTTAAAATTTGTCAAAAAAATCAGTTCGTATCATACTTTACCGTTACATTTTAAATTGGAAACGATACGTTATATTTTACAAACATAACAGTCGTGGAAGTATCAAAATGTACATTCACGTTTGCCCATTTTTCTTATAAATTGATTTAAATACTTTATGTTTACAGATTTTTAAAATTAAATGTAGTGTTTATTGAAGTATGAGTTAAAACTTTTAATTTGATGTGCCCATGTTTACCGTAGCTCTTGCTGGTATATATTATTTTTGAGGATGAACTCTCTTCTGATGACTGTACACTCACTTTTGACGCTGACTGTAGGTTTCTTTAGAGATCCTTACTGTCTTTACTCGGGCAACTGTACAATCGCCAGTCGCATTTGTAATTTTATAAACAAATATATAATTATAACAACATTCAGCGCGGGTTTCAAAAATGTAAGAGTACCCAATCCCTTCTAGGAGAATTTACGAATACCATTAAGGCTGGATTGAAGAGAATCCACCATGTAAATGTGTTCTTCATTGGTTCAATAGTAAGGCTCTGGAGCCAGAAAAATTGATAGACAGTCTGTACAAATATGGCCTTAGAGAACTAATGACAAATTCGTTAAGAAGAACCGACAGAAAGATTTAAGTTAAAGTATCGGACATAGCAGGCAGCAAAGAAAGCATCAAATATGGAGAACTACAAGGCTCCAAACTGGGACCTATCTTATTCATTCTCCTTACGAATGAACTACTGAGGATACTTAATAGAGGAACGATCTATGCCCATGCATGGTACGGCAAGTAGCCATAAGTATTTTACAAGAAGAGTTCGATGCAGTCTCTATATAGTACCACAATAATGGCCTAAATGCTACAAAAACTAAAGTGATGCATATACGGAGCCCATTCAATAAGACCCCACCTATTCATATTTACCATAGAAATAACGTCTGTCCACTTTTCCAATATCGAAATCGAAGTATTTTCGACACTAAAGTTTTTTTTTGTTGGAGATTGGATGCACTGGAGCGCTTAGACTCAAAAACTGGTACATTGTAATACCAGGCAGTAACCTTCGTTTACTGTAGTTTTCTGGTTTTCCGTAGAAAGACCAGCTGAAGCTTCTGTGATAAAGAGCTTAAGTTTTCAGCTCCCACCACATCGGCGCCCAACAGCTGCCACCTGATTCGAACAAAGCCGGGACATTGGCTAAGAAAGTGCTCTGAAGTGTCTTCACTTTCGCCACAGGCGTCGCAGAGGGTGTCTTTGCTAAGCCCAAGTAAACTTACGTGCTTAATAATAATAATAATAATTGAGTGACACTACAGCAACTACGCGTGTTGTGCATGCTATTGTTCTTCACGAGTAGAAGGGACCTACAGTTTTTTGCCGATTCCGAACGGCGAGATTTGAGAAGCTTTCCATAGACAATTAATACTCTTTGAGTGTTGTCAGCAACTCGAAAGAGGTGGTGCCGTGAAAAAATGCTAGGTGTCCCGTCCGGGAATCGAACCCAGACTTTCTGCGCCGCAGTCGATTCACTTACCACTGCGCCACGGCGATAACAAACTTACGTGCTTAGCGAAGGAAAAATATCCCGTTATCCAGAGATAACAGAAAAGCCGCGAATTTCTTGCTAACGTTCGGGAGTATGCACTTGGTCAGCTTGCACCCTGGACAGTCATGCCATCTCTGGTTGTGCTGTCGAGAGACACAACCGTCGATGGAAGGCCTAGCCAAGGAAGGGGTTAGTCCGGAGGTGAGTTCGGGCCCAACGAATGCCTCTTTAGAACCTTGTCCGGCTAGTTCATCAGCAATCTCGTTTCCCGTGATCCCGTGATGTCCCGGGACCCAAACAAGTTTTAGCGAATTCAGTCTGCCGACCAAATTAAGGGAGGACTTGCATTCCCGGACTATTTTTGAAGTGGTTAAAGGGTTGTGTAAGACCTTGGCTTCGCCACAGCTTGGCTGCGCTTTAGAAGCAGCTACTCCGCCCCTTCAACCTGTTCTTCACAATATAGTTGGGGGCTATTAAGATCGCAAAAGTTTCCGTCTGAAGACCGATGCGAAATTACCTAAAGAGGTGTGAAGTCTAATGTTGTCGTCCTCCACGAAAGCACCGCACCCAGATCCCTCCGTCGTCTTGGAGCCGTCCGTGAAAATCCGCCTATATTCCATTCCCGGTTCAGTTTCTGGCCAGAGCCACGCTTGGACGAAGGGAAAGTCAACTTTATATAAGCGATGCAACTGAGTCGTTGGTGACCTTGCAGCAGATGGCAAGTCCATGAGACACAGTCCACAAGGGACCAGGGCCAAGCTTCTACAACAACTACTCGTGTCGTGCCTGCTACTGTTCTCTCACGAGTAGAAGGGACCTTCAGTGTTTTGCCCACTTCGAAGGGCGAGATTTGAGAAGACAATTGGTACTCTTTGAGTGTTGTCAGCAACTTGAAAGAGGTAGTGCAGTGAAAAAATGCGAGGTGTCCCGTCCGGGAATCGAACCTAGATCTTCTGCGCATGGACACGCATACGCCACGATGACCATGAACCGAAATTAATGAATTAATAGACGTACTTCTACTCCTACTACTATGATCGCTCCATTGTTTGCCTAACAAGCCTGCTGAACTTAACATTTTTCAATGCTTTTATGACGTTAACTCATTTCGACTAACAAACTGAATGTCAAAGAGACGAGACACGCTGAATTGACTGTCAAGAAAATATGAGTTTCTGCTTTGCCGAGTCGAAAATTGCCCAAAAAGGATAGATACGAGTTTACAATAGAAAAGTCTTAGAATACAAATTCCCCCTTCAGACCACAACACATCCACCTGACGGTCGCGGTATCCTGTCACGTCTCGTCTCTACTTTGCTCGGCATCTGCGTCATGCACAGGTCTGTCGATGACCTTCGCTGACTCAAACTACGATCCTTTGTGCATTTCCTGCCCCGATGTGTAATGCCCCGTAACTAATCTCAAACAACACTCATCAAAGTCCACAAAAGAATGAGAAGAAGAGGAAAGCAACAAACAACCTCCCACAGATAAAGGCAATTGAAAAAGTTTAGCCTTATCCAGACACCCCCCCACACACACACAAAGACTTCACTTAACTTTTTTTGGGAGATTTCATTCAGACATAAAATTAAGCAGCCAGCCGTGTGCGGCAACCAGCCCCTCTTAATAAACCCATCAATACTGCTACCTTTCATCAGGAGATATGCACACCCCACCCCGGCACAAGTGCCGATGTATTAGCATACCCCAATGGCTTTCAATTGAATGAAAATGAATAGAAGAACAGATTACCTGTTCTGTTCGGGGCATGCCGCCGTTGCCGCCGTTGCCACCGCTGCCACCGTCTCACAGCCGCACAACCACACCCAGCCATCGTAAGCGGATAAAATTTCCATAATCCCCTGCAATTTCGACAGGCAACCAAATTGGAGAACTTATTCATAATGTATATCCCATTTCGCTTCTATTAGAATTGCTGTTTATTCTCCAGTCGGGGAGGGATGTGGTTTTCCTATCGGAGGCCCTCGGAAGTCAGTCGTGAAGGATGCTCGTCTCACACAGTCGTAACCGGGCATCTCGTCAATCGAATGTATTCGCGTTTTATTTTCGCCAATCATGCAGCAGTTACAGCCCCCGTCAGGCGCTGCACAAAAAGAAGACGACCTGCCAAGGAAAACAAACAGAATCCATTTGAAATCGAGCTATGGCCCCGATGGGATGGCGTTATGGGCTGCCAGCAAGGACACGCATTACGTATCGCATCGCGTTGGGAAACAAATCAACTTTATCGAGCATAAAACGTTGCCCGTTTATCTTTGCCGTCCTCCAGACATCATCGTTTCGCAATATTTCCTTTAGGGGCAATTGAATGCCTGCCTGATCGGCAGTTCGCTCATGCCGCCCCCAATCTGGTGCGCCGTCGGAAGACGGCAACGAGCTCATAATCGTAAAATCATTCATAGTTTAGGCCGTCATCCATAACCGAATGTCGGAGTGACCAACGGACACGGCTGTCATCGTTCGGACGGGGCTGGGCACCGATTGCAAAGCATATTTTCAAGGGCAACCGCAAACTCGACCCCAGCCGGAGCGCTGCACACATTGAAAAGTTATAAATCGAGAAGGGGCGCAATCAGTGGGAAGGGCGAAGGCGCACAGTGCCCCAAGTGCGAATCGAATCGATATTCAATTTGGAACGTGTTGCGAATGGACGGGGGGGTTGTTGATGTGGCTGCCGCTGGATGTTGAATGCATGACGAAGGCGCCGCAGAAAAGGGATGAACGCTTGTTAGTCATTTAAAGTTTTGTAATTTTGCGGAGCTCAGCGTGTATCTGGGGGGGATTCGAAGCTGGGAAACTTTTCAAATTAAAACCGAGATTTTTGGTTAAATGTATCGTTTCCGTCACGGTGACGTAGGGGAGGCTCAGTGAGGTGCTGTGTTGGGAACGGGGTCAAGGTGCGAACCACGGTGTGAAAGCGATGGCTAATTACACGAATGGAGTTGCTTACTACGTGTTAATGGCTTCCGGGGAACAATTTTGCCATGGGAGGTGGATTGAGTTGACCAAAGTTTAGGCGTTTGGGTTTGTTTAGACGTCATTTGTATTCCTGGCGAAGTGGGGAAAATTGGGCCCTGGACTGAGGGCTGGGTGTGTAGGGAAGTGGTTCTCTCGTGTGGGGGGCTTGCTGTTTCACAATTCAGGCAATCGAAGCTTTAAGTACAGGAACTGTCAATCAAGTACTTCAATTTAGCCTTTTAGTCTGTTCATGAAGGCAACTTTTACATTCTACCACATTTCATCCCTTCAGTTACTGACAGTGTTCACCTTGTAAGAGATTCTCAGAACTTTGCCATGCAGACTCAGACCAAGATTGTTTTCATCGGATAACATATTCAGAACTCGTTCGCATAGTTCTGCAAATGGTCTATGTATCCCTTAAAAAAGCCCTGAAGGTTTGCAGTCTGAGCAAGTCGTCGAGTTCGAGGTAAAGAAATTAAGAACTCAGTTTTTTGAACAGTGGGCAGGGGATGCAGATCGGTATTTGATTACGATCAGTTGTTAGTTGAGCAGGGAACAAGCGAGTTGAAATGGAAACACCAAACAATGTGCTGATTCACTGATTCGAGAAGATCTGCGAAAGATGATCTGAAGCAATGGAAACTGTTAGCAACCAACTGGAGCAATGAACTTTTGTAGAGACTACTGTTTCTTCTTCGTTTCCTAGCTTAACAGTCCGGGGTAAGCCTGGGCCTTGACTACCAAACTCCTCCACTTGGCACAATTTTTAGTCAGTACCGTAAAACTTCGCAGACCAAGATAGTTGAGGTCCTCCTCCGTTTGTGTGTGCCATTGGTTCCTTGTGAGTTGTCCCTGGACACTTTTCGGGCCGGAGCAGTGTTATCCATTCGCTGTGTCTTATACGTTCTATCCATAGACGCTAACTAGTCCCGTGCCGTCGTATGTCCGTACATCGCTGAATATTCTTCTCCAGAATTTTTTAACGCAAATCGAACCAATGTATGAACGGAGAAAATTTCCTTCAGAAAGACATTCTGATCTGCTTTTGAAGATGACAGGAAGTTGACAGAAGTAAGTTTTATTTTTTCGAGAAGTCTCCACTACTTAAGCCAAAAAACAGTGTTTGGAAAGAGTTGTCCTCCGTTTAATCTCGACGCTGATGTTGTTTGTACTATTTACTTGAAAGCGGTTAAGTCCTTCACTGTCTTGGACTTGTAGCTGTCAACGTCATTGTTGTGCGTCTTTTCTTAATGAGAGAGATACTTCGTTTTGCCTTCCTTCGCGCTAATGCGATTTTTACCGCTTTCTACTCAATATCAAAAAAAATCCCAAGGGTTTCGATTTGTACTTCACTTCCGAAATCTACCGCAGTGTGAAAGCCTGCTCTATGATGTTCTTCCCTGGCCTGAAACCACATTGATAGGTCCTTATTATTTTATTGACGATGGGTGCTCACACAAAATGGCTGAAAAGATCTTCTATGCCATGCTTAAGTGAGTTATCCCTAGGTAGTTGGCATAGAGGTGTTGTGGCAGAAATGAAGTCCGAACATTTTACCGAAAGGTGAAACGGCTATCCGGTGGATATAGGGTTCGGACCGAAGCCTGCCGGGACCAGAACGGAAACCTAGTAATAGAGTCGCAATCGATGCTGAGAATCTGCAAAGATCATTTCTGCAGACTTTTAAACGGCGACGACGGCCCAAATCCCGCTGTTAGGCAGAACGTTCCTCTCAATAAAGACGATGATAGGCAAGAATTCCGCCCCCTTCGACATAGGTCAAGATATTCGTAGTAATATCGAGACTGAAGTCGAACAAAGTTGCTGGAGCGTATGGACTGTTCGCAGAACTGTTTAAAGCAGCTGGAGATGACCTGGTAGGGCACATGCACCAGTTCTTCTGTAAGATATGGTCGGAGGAAAGCATGCTCGATGAGTGGAATCTCAACTTGTCAGATTGTGTAGGATGACGATGGGGAACTCTCGCTGCTGCGTCAAGGTCGAGAACGAACTCATCGAGACCTTCACTGTCAGAAAAGGTTTTAGACAAGGCAACCTACTGTCATGTGACTTCTTTAACATCATCCTTGAGAAGAACGTGCACAACACATAAGTCAACACCAGAAGCACGATCTTCCAAAAGTCAATTCAATTGCTAGCTTACGCCGACGAGATTGACGTGATTGGACGAATACAGCGAGTCGTCAATCAGCCCTTTGCTGGCATTGACAACAAGGAAGAACGCACAACATCGGCGTCTCTGACAGAGTGTCACACTAGGCAGCAGAAACTTCGAGGTAGTCAAGGACTTCGTCTACCTCGGCTCCGCGGTAAATAGGGACAACCACGCCAGTACCGAAATCAAACGCAAAATCACTCTTGCCAATCGCTGTTTCTTTGGGCTTAAGGGGCAATTGAGTAATAAAGCCCCCTCTCGAAGGACTAAGCTTGCTTTATGTAACAGCTTTTTCATACCAGTCTTACTCTATGGCGCGAAAACCTGGACGTTACTAAAAGCGGATGAGGATGCCCCTGGTCTCTTCGAGAGAAAAGTTTTGCGTGCAATTTTTGGTCCTTTTTGCGTTGATGGCATCTGGAGGAGAAGATTCAACCACGAACTGTATGGGCTGTACAGCGGCATGAGCCTAGTCAAGCGTCTACGGATACAACGCTTACGCTACAACCGCTCCGGCCCGAAAAGTCTTCGAGTCTGAGCCATTGGGACAACGCAACAGAGGCGGCAACTGGCGAAAGATCGTGCTGGCTGGAGAGGTTGTTGGTTGAGGCCCAGGTCCACCCCGGACTGTAGCGCCGCAAGAAGAAGAATACTGAGATTTAACTCCTTGGGTACTTTGTCCTGATCATATTTAACCGCAGCAGCTTTGTTCGACTTCAGTCTCGATATGGCTGTCTTGTTGTCATCGTGTAGGTCGGGAAGACAGAATTCTTGTCCCCCAAAAAAAATTCTGCCTGAAAGCGGTATTCTGTTCATCATCGTCGTTAAAGAGACTGCAAAAGTGTTCTTTTCCAATTTTTTTACGTGGATTGCAACTGTACCATTCATCCCGATATTCTTCGGTTCAAAGTTTTTATTTGGCGAATGTTGTATTTTTTTTTATAAAACTTTCGGACTTCATTCCTGCCATAACACCTCTCCCTCTCTTTCAACGTGAGCTTCTCCTCTGGAAAGTCTTTTCTCTTCTTCTCTTTTTGTGGATGGCAACAGCCAGCTCTTAGTTTTCATTGCAGCGTTGCTCTGTAGGCCTCCTGTGTTACTGCATATGCTTGACTGCATTTGTTGTTAAACTATGTTTTCTTCTAGGTGGTTCCGAAAGTTTCAGCTCATCCGCAGCAACTTCTTTAGTGTCTTTTTGATAACGTTTACATTGTTCTTCTATTGCTAGTGTGTTCAGCGCCGAACTTTCAGAGAGTTCCAGGAACACGCGATCGGTTCCTAGCGGTCTGTTGCGATTATAGCTCTCCGACGTCGAATCTTGCTGTTCTGTCTCGACTTCGTTACCCAAGATTTCTTGCCATGACTACAAATAGGAAGTGATCCGAGTCGATAATGTCTCTAGGCTACTAGAGGAGTGTCCGACTTCGTTTCTAAGGTGATCAATCTGCTAGAAGATTAATTTATCGGGGAGAATCGGGTCTTGTTACGTGTGTTGAGGTGTGGGAACCTCGTGCTTACTAAAGAAAGGATCCGCCCTAGGTGAAGTCCACTAGCCTGAATTTGTTCCAGGTATGCTGTTGTGCAATCTGTGTTTGCCGATGATTCCAACAAAATCTTGTTCTTTACCGAGGCGAGAGTGAAGATCTGCAAGAATGCGTTTTAACAGGGGGATTGGTGGATAGTTCGCCTCATGAAAAAACTTGATTGACAAATTGGAACCGGATGAGCTCAAGGAGTGTAAGAGCAATTCACACATACTCGCATCATGAAAGATGGATAGTTTCCTCGAAGAGATCGTCGATGTCATACTTGTTAGTTTAATTCTTTTCCTCTGTTGGACAAGGGGGCAATTTAGCCTGTTGTTCCCGATTTTAGCATGGATGCGGTATGCCATGAGACGTTCGCTCACTGGATTGTAGCATAAGTCTGCCTTGAATAACAAATTTACATCTCAATAAGCTCTCTCTCTGTTGCAATCGCTGTTGCAAACGTCGCAGTTTCTTTCGGCTCTTTTTTCCGGCTCGTTTCATCGCACTTCCTAGATGACAAATTGTAGAAGACCAGGGGCTCCGTCAATCATTGGCTGCACTGGATCCGTTAAGGGGCATCTCATTCCACATGCAAAAACAAAAATCCTTGTCCTTTCATTCATTGGCAAGCGTCCGTCCGTTTCCGTCGTCTCTGAAATGGAGTTTCATCTTTACTGTTGGAAGGATAATTTGCGTCAGACGATGAAAGCTCTCATCCCGAAGGCAAGATCAAAGTTATGCGTTGTGATGTTGATGGCGCAAAGTGCCAAATCCCACAACGGAGACTGTAGAAGAACAGTCCCTCAGTATCTAGAAGCGGATGAAAGCCACCGTTGGGAAAACAAACAATTTAGCTCCTCCGGCTTCGTCTTTAAATCGTTCAACTCCCTCCGCTTTAAGACTTTCCAGTACTCTGCCATCACCAAGCCGGAAAGTCACCTAACTTCCTCGAAATAAAATCCTTAACTCACACCGCTTCCCCATCAGTAAACTTCCCAAAGCCGTTCAGTCAAGAATTTCTTTTCATGCCAATTACACGGCGTGATAAATTTAAGCAAATCATTTCCTGCCGTTCACACAGCGCTCTTTATGCGGCGTGTTTCCATCCATTAACTCGGTTTAATCCTCGGAATTGATTAATTACAACCGACGTATCAATCAATATCCTTTGTGCCGGCACACTTTTAATCATTCGCACCTTAATCCCCGCCCACACGCGTTTCCGGACGACTGACTTGCGGTAAATACCGAAAATCATAGAAGTTCCGATGACGATGCCACGCATCCTGACCCCGGATTGGAGTTATCTTTTATGTATCGCCATCGTCACACACACACACGCGCTGTCTGAGGCAGATCCCACTGTCAGACATTATTAAAATTGATTGATCATCTTTTTATGCGCGAAACGTTTTTTTTTCTGCCGAATCCCCCCATCCGCCGACTCGACTGTGTTCCGCATCCGTCATTGATTAGATCAATCAAACGTCAGCCTTGGCGGGAGCGGCGTTTTGCCCTGCGGAAAAATGCTCAGAGAAGGGATACACTATACATTCCTGCGCACCATTTGGCAAGTCCTTGAATTGCCTTCTTGCTATCTCGGGCCGCCCGTCAATCCGCTAATACACGTCGCTGTTCGCTCCGTGGCCGGGGTGAAGTCATCATCATCAGCAGTGCCAGTGTTAATGGCGGCAACGACGACGACGACGTTTGTCGCATCGAAGGTGGGGACACTTAACGATGACGTATCTAATGGAGTTGAGTTCCGTGCTGTATGTACGAACATTTGTCCCTCCCATCAGCCAGCTCTGAATGCCTCCCTTCGAATCGGTGTTGACAGAGTATCAAAAATCCCGACAGGGATTATAATTAAGTTTTTATACGGACGATGACGGCGACGCGTCGGCAGCCATGGTGACAACAAAGCGGGCGTTTTTGTCGTCCAAGTCAGTGTCGCGTGTGGGCTCCTGTTTACACGTCGGCTATCTGCCAAAGAGTACATCGAGGCCGGAAGGCATACAAAAGAGGGGTTGGATGTCAGCATGGACACTACGCTCCGGACGACGGTAGCATGCCATGTCATCCCGAGAGTGGTGGGTTAATTTGGGACTCAAACGAAGCAAATCGCCGAGATGATGAAGACGCTCGGACGGTTGCCTTTGCCCTGCGGCATGTCAAATTAAACTTTAAAAGATTTGAGACAAAGTAAATCGAATAAGGGAAAGTTTGCCGTTCGCATTACTTTGTTGGGCGTTTGAGGAAAGGGTTCGCGAGTCGGGACTCAAAAAATGGGTCCTGGGACATCCTCTTTCCGGGAAGAGGATGTTTCACTTTTTTTTGGGGTTTTTAATGGCAGGGCTCTCCCAACTTCCGGGATTTGTGGGCATTGTTGCGCAATCACTTCTCGAATCCAGGGGGTTTCTTGAAATTTGCAGCAGTCTCCTGGGAATCATTAGGCCTTCCAGCGGGTGATCGGCTGGTATTTCGTGAGAGTGTAAATCAAATTAGAAATGTGTGGCCTTGTTAATGAAGATTGTTGCCTGGAACTTGTTTGAGTTTGTTTTCAACTGTGGGAGATGGTGCTGAAGTCAACATTGCTACCGTTATATCAAGACAAAGGTGAAAGCTGTTTTCGGTTATTTCTTGTGACGTCTTTTTGCTTGCCAATCGATTAAGGGATTTCTTCGATTGAGCTATTTGCTTGAAGTTTCACAAGGCGGGGGCTTTGAGCAAATAAGGCTAAAAGAAGATTTCGGTTATTTCTTGAATCAAGTGGACTTAAAGAAGTACCATTAAAATGTTGGCGGAGGAAGTGTTGGTCTGCAGGGTCAAGGCAGTTTTGGGATGATTCGGAGCAGATAAGTTTAAGACCCCCGGAATTTCAGGTAATTTTATTGTTTACAATCCTTTTCCATGATTTGAGTTTCAGTTGTGTTTAAAAAATATTTATCTTTAAACGTGAAAGTGTGATTACTTTATATTTTGTTGGAAAACGAACAGTAGGTATCCTTAGAGCGCTCCTGCGCCCCAGCGTGAATGAATCATTTGTGTTTCGAACTACAGCTCGTTACCGTGATACTGGCAGCGTTGCAAAACGCCATGAAGGTGGTCAGAAGAAACAGCAACATCGGCATAAGTGGTTCCAAAAGTGAAGATTCGAATTGAGCGAATACCGTGGCGAAGAGGAAGAAAAACGCTGAGCTGAACGTGTATTTGGAACGGATGCAATACATAGTGAAATATGAACAATGACTCGAGCTATTGAAGTTCTTACACCGCCACAGAAGAAAGTAAGAATCAAAAGAGCGAAGGAGTTGCTCCGCTTGCACAAAGGTGGCGAGTTTCCGAATTTGCTTTTTCCTGATGAGACGCGATTTGTTATCTAGCAACATGTAAACAAACAAAATGACCGATGATACCTGCCAGAGAGGTCCCTTTGCAAATTTAAACCTTGGGACGGCCACCAGAAAGCAGGCAGCACTGATGGTGATGGTTTGGCCCTTCCTAATCGCCGATGGTCGTTCTGAGCAAGTATTTGTGGACCGTGGCGTCACAATTAATGCGCCCGTACACCGTTAAACTAGCTTAAAGACGGTATGGAAGCAAGCAAATATCTCGGTAAGAGGTGGATTACATTTGAACAAGATTCCGCGTCGTCTCACAAAGCGCACATCAACCAAGATTGTTTAAAAAATCAATGCTCTACCCTTCTTCGACACAGTAGGCTGCAAGTTGATGCAAATCCGTTCGATTTCCCTGTTTCGGGTATTTCGAATGTGAGGTTTGGCACTGAAACATACCAAAGCAAACTGACACCTCAAACGGGCACTTCGCCCACAGTCGTCAAAAATACCGAAGAGGCACCTGCGTGGAGAGTGCGATGCTTTCTTTCGGCCTTCTCAAGAACATTTTTTGCGCCAAAGGTTGCACAGTTTTCCATATGATGGGTAAGGTTAGGTAATGACTGGTAGAAAGGCTTTACACACACTATATTGGTTTACCACATGGCTCAGTAAAACCTGTAAATTGGCGTTTGGTTGGTTAGTCAAAATGATAAGGAACTATAGTGGTGGGAAAAAGGTGCATCTTTAGGCGGGTTGAAGAAGAGCTTGAAATGTGCACAGTATGTGTTGTGTCAGCTGGGACAGGCCCAAAATTTGGTAACATGGTATTCGAAAAAAGAATCTCCTGTAACAATATAGACTAAAATACTGCTCTGATCTCTGGGCACAGAGATTTAGGGAGGTTTGGTCATGGCTTGAGGGAGTCTAAATCATTACAGAAGGTCTTGGAAACGTGGCAGACGGTATTCGTGTTCAGAATTTTCCGTGGGTGCACACCAATGAGTTCATCTTAGGACAAATTTGAAGGACGATTTGCACTTGATTCGCCAAAAAGCGTAACTGAACCTAAGATCATTGCCGACGCGACACATGTGGTCTGTCAAAAAATAAGGTGAATTTTCGAAATTTGCTTGCTACGTACATTCGATTATCGATTTTTTATTTTGTCATGTTGGTACTACTCTTTCGAACATATGTTTTGTTTTGCGTATCGGAAAAAATGGGTCAAAGAATTTCAATTGCTGAAATGTTGACAGTGGTATACGCTGTGTGTAGTCTGAGTCAAAAAAATGCTTACAAGTGGTACAAACTTTTCAAAGAAGGTCGAGAAGATGTGAATGACGACGCTCGCCCTGGACGCCCCAGCACCTCAACAGCCGATGAAAATGTCGAGAAAGTGAAAGAAATTGTAATGAAGAGTTGTCGTATCACTATTTGGAAGTGGATGAAGATGTCGGCATATCGGTTGGTTCATGCACGACAATTTTTTTTCGGAAACTTTGGGCATGAAGTGTTTCTCAGTGGAGTTCATTCCAAAACTGATGGACTTACATCTAATTTTTTGGCCGAAGACAACACCGTAATTATGTCTCAGCCAGCGTTATCACCAGATTTGGCCCCTTGCGACGTTTTTCTGTTTCCAGAATTAAAGAGACTCATGAAAAGACAGCGTTTTGCGAAGATAGATGAGATAGACTAGAGAGACGAATCGCCGAGAGAGCTCAAGGGCATTACATACCATTAAAACAGCTTCGAGAAACGCTGGCACAAGTGTATTGTATCTAAGGAGGACTTCTTTTAGGGTGATAAACTGGAAATTGGTGAACAATTAATTTTTTTTTTTGAGAAAAGTGAAAATTCACTTTATTTTGTGAACAAAAACAACACCGTTAATGCTTAATTGGGCTCCGTCGATAACCCGGGTATTGGCGGTACACGGTTTCGACCGTTACCCGATAGATTAAATCCGACTAGCATAATTTTGACTTCTCTAGCCCTACGAATGAACGAAAATCGCATTTATTCCAGCTATATATGTAGTTAAAACCCTCATTACAAGAACAAGGTCTCTATGTTGCCTACTATCTGTAGGAACAAACATAATCTCTATTCCTTCCATTCACTGCTAGAACGGCGCTCTAGTGAGTGAGGTCTCATCAGAATGACAACTGTCGCACTTTCTCTGTCTCCATCTCACTTTTTCTAATATGCCAGCGCACAGTGGAGTTGAATGGCCAAAAAGTGGACAATAGACAATGTTAGCTTAGAAATAAAAAATTTATACATTGAGTGGCACTACAGCTCACAAGGGGCCAGGGCCTACCTTCTACAACAACTACTCGTGTTGTGCGTGCTACTGTTCTCTCACGCGTAGAATAGACCTACAGTTTTTTTTGCTGACTCCGAACGGCTAGTGTCGAGAAGCTCTTCATAGACAATTGATAGTCTTTGAGTGTGCCACAAACTCGACATTCGACTTTTCACTCGCCATGAAAAATTTAAGGGAAACGAATCTAGACCTTTGGCGTGTGTGCCGAAGCACTGCACTTAAAAAATTTATATATTGTTTCGCGCTGAATGTAACATGATCGCCTGAAAACCATCATCTATTTATCCTTGTCACTCTTTCACATATGTCATCTCTTTAAAAAGTCATCTGTCAGAAGAAAGATAACCTAGAAAGGAAGTGGTAATAAAGAAGTTGCTAAGACACGTTTTTTTCTCACTTTTGCAATTCAAACTTCTTCATAATTTCATTGAGGGCCTAAATAAAACTGTGATATTTCGCAACAATGTATTTGTTTTAAAAGAACCATTTTCATGCCTCATTGCCTTGCTTTTGATGGTTTTGTAGCCAAGGACAGCCAGACGTGTATAAGTGAGTTTGGTACTAGTGCATACTAAAAGAAAATGTGCATCTACAACCGGAGGTCTTTTCTCCGTAATATTGTAGATTACGTAAATGTGGATATAGTTTATTCGTTCCGCTTTTCTTATTTCAGATCTGTTCTGTCGTTCATTTCTTTATCTTGCAAAAAATGCGAGTAAGAATATAGCTTCTGCTTACTTACTTATCAGGCCAGCGACCCATGAAGGATCAGAGCCTGAGCAATTGCTTCCTTTCCCTCGCTGACGGTCCTGGTCACGCTGCTTCCAGTCATCAATGCCAAGCCGTCTAACGTCCGCGATGACTTGGTCTCTAAACCGGAGGTTCGGACGTTATCTTCTTCTCGAACCAGGAGGCTCAGATTCGAAGACCCTCTTCACTGGAGCGTTGCTGTCCATGCGTTCGATATGGCCGAGCCAGTGTAGTAGTCCTGGTACAGCTCGTAGAGCTCGCGGTTATGTCTTCTCCTCCATTCACCTTCCTCGCAGACGGGATCATATATCCGACGTGGAATTTTTCTTTCGAAGGCACCAAGAATCAGCTCTACAGACTTGCCTATCGTCTAGCTTTCAGCTCCATAAAGCAGGACTGGCAGTATAAGGGTCTTGGAGAGCATGACGTTGGTCCTTCGAGTCAGAAGTTTTGATCCCAGTTGTTTCGACAAACCGAAGTAGCATCGGTTGCCAAGGGTGGTTCTACGTCGGATCTCCACTGTGATGTCATTTGTGGAGTTAACGTTTGCCCCGAGGTAGACAAACTCCTTAACTACCTCAAAACTCAAGTTGTCGATTGTTACATTTTGTCCTAGGTGTTGTGTGACGGAACGTTTCTTAGTTTCCCCCCTAACTTTGTTTTCCCCTCGTTGATATTAAGACCAGCTCGCTTCGCCTCTTCTTCAATTGCCGCAAAAGTTTCCGCTACGGCACATTGGGAACGCGCGACGATATCGATGTCGTCCGCATATCCCAAGAGCTGGACTGTTTTGTAGAAGATAGTGCCTTCCGTGTTTAGCTTGGCCCGCCGCACTATCTTCTCCAGTACCAAATTGAAGAAGTCACACGACAGCGCATCGCCTTGCCAAAATCCGAGACATTCATTTTCTGATTTATGGTCGGACTTGCCCCACTATGCGGCGTACCCCAGCTCTTAAGTTTAACGCAATAAGGTTCTAAAAGAAGTGTTAAAAAATAACGTGCCCATTTTGCAGCTGATAAATTTCATCTTCAACACCTTCATTGGCCGAAGTTTAATTTGCCATAAAACGTGTGCTTTAATGATGTTCTCAATTGAATGCAAGGAAAGAAGCTTTTTATGTCGGATGTGCCTTTCTTTTTATAACGGAGCCACCATCCTTGTTTGCGACCATCCGTACAAACATTTCTGAAATCTTTCTAATTTCACGCGATGCGTTGATGGCAAACGTCAAAGCCAACCTGACACGGAGAGACATCAGATGCCAAGAGGACACGGGAAACATGCATTTGTACATCCTTTCACCGCCAACTCTCAATTTCTGCGCGACCTTCTCCCCCTCTCCGCATCCACTGTGTCGGAATCGCTTTTATGCGAATCCTCCACACTGAGGGTGCAATTCTTTCAGCAAGACATTTACCCACACCCACACCACACCTCAGCGGATTCGTTCACATCTACTAAGGCATTCAAACGCTGAAATTGACTTACAGCAACATGCACAGAAAGCACCCCGTCAGCCGGGAGCATGTTTCTCGCTCCGTGTCTGTTGAAAAAGTGAAGCACTGCTCCCGCCGCCCACCTTGTTCACCTTGTGGCGCTTCCTGTGTGTATTTTTAAGCAACGTTTCCATTGAAATTTCTCCAAACCTGCCCACCGCTGGGAGTCAAACCGAATCGATACAATCTTCCGGTAGCAAGGCAAAGCGTTCCATCCCCCCCCCCACCGCGCACACACCGAAACATCTAAAGGGAGAAATTTATGCATAAATTTCTCGTAAATTGAAAAATGTGTTCCTGTGATTCGTAATAAATTTTATAGACCCACTGAGACCGCCGCGCTGGAAAGCTCGCTTCAGCGCCGCCGACTCGCGGCCCCCGCCCGATACAAAACCGCGCACTGCAGTGCATTCCTCATTCACATGGCACTCCCTCCGCCCTCGTTTTTTGCACTTTATCACGTTGGCAGATTCACACGTTCCAGATGGGCCATGCGCCGCAAGCGGGCGCTGCTCGCCATTAAAGTAATAGGGGGTAGTTAATATTTTAATGCTGTAACGTGTATACCGTGGATTTGGTGAGAAGGTGTTGATGTCCCGCAGACATTGCACGGCAGCAAGCAGCCACCAACCACCAGCCTTCAACCAGCCACCGTGCACACCGCACAAGTGAGCATGCAGACAACGCCTCAGTGGGCGGGGACAGTTACGTTGAAATTAACAGCTTAATTGATGGTGCCCCGGAGTATTGGCTGAAACACAGGTAAGCGCACAACCCGAACGTGTACGTACACCCACCAGGCGTGTGCTTGTTTTTTCGTTTTTTTTTTTTGGTACTCCCCTCGGTGTGACGGGTTCGTGTTATTCCCTCGTTTTTATCGTGTCCCGACACTAGGTGTAATTGGTGCAGCTTAAGAAACTAATTGGGACAAATGTTGCTGGCACTTCAAAACAATTGCGCTTGTGAATGCGAACGCGAGTGCGAGCTGACATTGTGGAGCAGCGTTCTTAGCGCGCCCGGTCAGCCTTGGCAGCGAAGGCTGGCCCGGAGTTGAAGCTGAAGAGTGCGTTACGACCTGAGAGTGGTGATTAATTACTGCAGCTGCCGGTGAAGTGTTCTGAAGTGAGAACATTTAATTCAGCGCTGAAGTATCCGCAGAAAACTGCTCTGAAGGGTGCGAACTTAAATGCGGCTTAAATGAAGAAAAATATCTGCTCTCAAGAAAGTTTCCTTTAAACACTCGAGGAGGGAGGCTTGGGTGTGAAGGTGTGTATGCCTCAGACGTGCACTGTGCATATACCGAAAAAAACACCCCGTCACTAAATGACTGAGGGAACGCAACTTTGTTATGTTTAAGGTCAGGAGGAAAGGAACGTTTGCATTGCCAAAGCTGTTGACAGAGATACAACTTAACAAAATTGTTTGCATTCCTTGAGGACAAGTTGTGCAAACTTGAATGATGTGGCTGAATCTCATTTGGTCGGAGAGGGTGGGAACTTTTGGTAACAGCACATAAAGTGGCATTTCGGGGCATTGTGAAGAGATGGGGAGGTAGGTGGTAGCTGATTCTCATGACATCTCCTTTCCTAAAGTAAGGCACTTGAGATTATCTCTACCTGTGTCCCTTATCGAATTACAGAACGTCCTTCAGTCCGAGATTAATCAGAAGCTCTAGGCCGGTGAAGAAGACATTTCGTAGAAGCAAAACCGCTGCATGAAGTACTTATTTTCTTGAATCTCTTGAATGCTCTTTGCACAGCACCTGTTTAGCACCCTTGTCTAAGACTCAGAGGTGAATTGGTTCGATTTATATTTAGTATCGACTAGAGGGATCTTTTAATGTGGACGCCATCTCCACAAATTTTTTGCTACCTAAAATTGTTTCTTGACATTTCCGACACTTCCTTCCTTCCAAGTGCACCCGCCAACGCATTGTCAAGAGATTATCTTTACTTATTGGTGTCTAGCCACATTCACTGAACGTATAGTATTTCGTTTAAGTTCTGTCTGTATTGCGGATAGATGGATAGGTGTAGACTGATACGTCAAGGGCTCGATATCTGGACTAGACTTTATTTTATCTTAAATTTCTCCCCCTACAGCAAATTGCTGATAACACTTAAATAATAATAAATGCCTACGACACGCACACTCTAGTTGTTAATGAAGAAGTTTGATCATGGTCATCTGAGGACTAAACATTTTGTAAATTTAAAAAATGCTTCGCAGCAAGCAGCTGCTGTCTTTGAAACACTTGGACAGACGCGGTTCTGGAAATGAAAATAAAGAAAATCAAAATGCCGAAAATAACAAAATTTCAGAAAAGTCAAAAGTTCTGAAGTGTATAAAATCATAAAATGCCAAATATCTCCGAATGTCGAAATCCCGAAATGCCGAAATCTCAAAATAGTAAAGGGTGATTTTTTAAAAGTTATAGGAAAGTTTTTCTAAAACAAAAAACACATCAAATTCACAAAAATGCATGAAATCTTTATTTGAATCGATAGTACGTTACATATAATTTAATGCTTGAAGATTATTTCAGGCAAATGTTGACCTTGACTGCGCCTCAAACGGTCCATCCGCTTAGTCCAACTTTGGCATACTCTTTCCAACATTTCGGCCGGTATCTCACGAATAAATGCTTCAATGTTGTCTGTCTGTCAATGCGTCACTTGAAGCGGGCTTGTCTGTATACACATGATCTTTAATATAGCCCCACAAAAAGTAGTCTTAATGCGTTAAATCGCACGATCTAAGCGGCCAATTGACCGGTCCCGAAAAGGGGAAATAAAATGTTCACCGAACTCGCCTCTCAATAAGTCCATTGTTGCGCGTGCTGTGTGGCACCGTCTTGTTGTATCCACATGTCATGCAAGTCAAGCTGTTGCATTTTGGGCAAAAAAAAGTTGAAAATCATCTCACGGCAAAGCTCACCATTCACAGTTACGTTACGATTCACATCATCTTTGAAGAAGTACGGTTCAATGATGCCACCGGCCCATAAACCGCACCAATCTGTGACGTTTTCTGGATGCATTGGTAGCTCTTGGCTGATATTCACTCCAAAATCGACAATTCTACTTATTTACGTACTCATTGAGCTAAAAATGGGCTTCGTCGCTGAACACAATTTTTCGGTAAAAAAGTGGATCTTTGGCCAACTTTCCAAGAGCCCATACACCAAAATTTGCTGTAGGTCAACCGGTTTCAATTCTTCTACCAGCTGTGTTTTGAAAAGCATCACACCTAAATCCTTCCCCAAATTTGAACCTTCTTAACAGAGCACGCATTTTGATAATAAAATTAAATAATTTGCAAACGTTGTTCTTTTGTAAGACGATTCATGGTTAAATTATCGACCAAACTGAAGATGTTTGACAGTGAAACAAAACACGAAACGTGCGCCAGCTGTTCAAATCAGAGATAATAGCTAAAAAATCACCCTTAGGATCCCAAACTACCTTCAGTCTCAGTTGCTAAAAATTCCAAATGCCCAGAATCCAGAAGTGAAAAGAATTCCGAAGTGCCCAAAATTCCAAAATATCAGAATCCCAAAATACATTTAACTCCAAAAGGAGAGAATCGCGAAATTCTCCAAATTCTGATATGTCAAAAATCCTGATATGAAGAACCTAACAATGTTAAAGATCTGAACCGGTAAAAATCCTGAAATGACTCGAACCTCGAAATTGCTAAATCAAAAAATGCACAATATTCCAAAATGCCCAAAATTACAAAAAACCCATAATCCCGGAAAGCTCAGTATCTCAGATACCTACAAACTTAAATGTTAAAATCTCAAAATGACAAAAAACACAATATGCGCAAAATCTCGAAATACCAGAGTTCCAAAATGACTTAAATCCAAGACGACTAAAACAAAAATTCTGATAGGTCAAAATTTCCAAAGTCCTTAAAAAGAAACCCGAAAAAGAAATAAAAAAAAAACTTATTTAGGTTTGCAACCCTGACTGAGGTCGCTGTAGAATTTGAAGTTGGCTCTAATTTTAGTCGCATCCAAGGGAACTACATATGCAAGTGTACACTATTTCTTCTACCAAATCAAAGCAGACGCTATTGACGTGATTGGTTAAACAGAGCGAGCTGCCAATGAAGCGTTTGTTGGTATGGAAGTGAAAACGGCCAAAATGGAGTTAACAGTCAACAAAGGCAAAACTAGAAAGGACGCACAACGTCGTTGACTTGGCCGCAAGGTCGCATTAGGCTTTAAATTAGGGGAAGTGAAGGACTTTGTGTTCCTCGGACTCAGTTAAACAGTGTGACCCATACCAGTTTCAAAATTAAATGCTCTTACCCACCACTGTTTCTTCGGTATCACGATGCAATTGTTTAATAAAGCCCTCTTTAGGGACTAGAAGGACTAAACTGGCTTTGTACAAGAGTTTGATCATCCAGTCCTTCTTTATGGCGTGGATAATTGCACGTTGCTGAAAGTGGATGAGGAAGTCTCTGGTCTGTTCAAGAGAAAAATCCTGTTTGCATCGATGGTGTCTGGAGGAGAAGATTAAACGACGAACTTTATAGGCGGTACCGCGACAAGAGCCTGGTGGTACCCGATGTGGCTAAATTATGCAGTGTGTATAAACAACACCGTTCCGGCCAGAAAAACCCTCGAATCCAAGCCATTGGGACAACGCAACAGAAAACGGCTTAGGTTGAGATGGGGTACACAAATGGAGAAGGGCCTCACCCAACTTGGAGGCAGCTGGTGAGAACTGAAGTGCCATGGATAGAAGAAAAAGGAGATGGCTGGGCAATGTAAGGCGGATGGGTAACACTATTCCAACCCGAAGAGTCTTCAACTCCGTCATCCGTCATAGAGGACGCAAACGGACTCGATGGCACGTACACGTAAAGAAAGGCCACAACCAACATGGAGTAAGAAAATGGAGGCAGCTGCTTCAAGATCATGTCGTCTGGTGAGACTTGCTGCTCAAAACCCAGCCCCACCTCGGACTGTGACGCCATATGAAGAAGAAAAATAATGCCCCTTGCGTCTGTCTGAGTTAACACTCGGTTCTTTACCCATCCGTTCAAAATTTCTTTTTGTTGCTACTCAGTCTGTAAGTTGTGGAAGTGCTAAGTGAACATACAAATAGTGCTAGCTTCCTGACTAGGACTCTGAAATGTCCTCCACATCCTTTTCTTTGTCATTCTCAAATTCTTCCTTGTGGTTAAGGTGTTAACAACCGTAATAGTTCCATGGCCGAAGCAGTCCAAGTTTTCATGGCTTCAGTAATCCAGAGGCACCCGAAATTTGACACATTTTTGAGTGCTTCCCTTTTACAAGTAAATTTTTTTTGGCAAAAAATAATAAGTCACATCCAAGCTTGCTTTTTAGACAAACTCCTAGATATTTGACCGAATGAACTGGAGTCAGTGTCTTACTAGACGAACTTATCGGTTCATGTTGGTCGAACTTCTTGTTGGATTGAGTCTTAGCCTAGCCTAGAAAAGTACTTCCAGCTATGATAACTTTGCCTGACATCTGATGCGTTGGTTCGTCAGATGGTCGTCTACAACTCGACGTGCTAGTTTTCTTCATCAGGTTTTTTTTTTGTTCTCCTTCAGCTTCCTGTCACGTCGCATCCTCTCCATTCTCACTATCCAATGATTTCCATGCCACCATTCCCATCCAACGGGAAATCCCCGTTAAATAATGAATTTAAAAAATTTCCGGTTGCATTTCGCTGCGGTGCAGTGTCGGGAAAAGCCAATTGCGTCTGGTTTCCTCGAAGGAAATAACCACCAACGTCGCTTCATAACTCTCGCCGATATTGTACCTCCACCCGGTTCGTAGATAAACCGCGTCCAATGCACGATTAATCATCCATCATCCCCGGGTATATGATATTTAAAAATGACCGTGATTTATGAACCTCCGCCAGCCACCCCGCTGTTGCAGGTAAAATGCAATAAACTTAACACCAGCCTCGCTCCCCCCCTCCTCCCGCAGTCTGACTACATTCCCCACGATATTCGACATGAATAATGGCTCACGATGGCAGAAGCCATTTCGGAATGAGTGGGGTGGGACGGTGGGTGTGTACACAGGAGAATCGGCACTTCATCCGAAGTGCTTGGTTGACCATAGGCGCGAGCCAAACGAAGGACGCGCATCCCAGTGATGGGCACGAGTGTAGACGAAACTGCTTCGGGACGAGAGCACTTAGGGTGAATTTTCCGGAGGAAACTTCCGCACACTCCCCCGCTGGGAGCCCTAAGTAAATGCACTTGCAGTGTGCGCCACTCGCTGAAATTGAACACTTCGCTGCTGCCGCTGGCCATGATAGTTGCAATGTGAGCCGACATAATTAAATTTCAGAAACTTGAACGTGGCCGAGTGTGTGGGAAGTGCTGACGGTCCATCTACGAGTATCTAAGTGATTTTAGCGGAGCGCTTAAGGGGTGGCCGTAGGTTTCCCGTGCAATACAGGGACAGTTATGTTAACAAGATTCGATGCTCATTTAAGTGACAAATCAAACTGAGTGCAAATTAGCTGTCAGTCACAGCTCCCGTAAAATTGACACTCTTCAAATGGGCCTGGATTTGGTTTGACCTCAAAAAGCACACCCTCCCCCCTCCCCATCCGCCCAGGATGACTGAGTCCTTCGATCCAAATGTCAACGTGCGCCATCAAACAAAGGTGGTAACTACCCTGACATTTGCACCCCATTCACAAGCGTCCTGTGTGTGTGCGCCGTCCACACAACAGACAGGTGATGCCCAAATGGGGACGACAAACTAAGCCGACGGAAGCAGATCAAATCGAAGCGACGTCCAGTCCCTACACCCACGTCCAATTTGTGTCGACACAATGGTATGTGCTTCATTTGGCATGCGGACATTGCTAGTCTCGGCAATTCGCTGTAACAGTTGCACAGAGAGGGTCAACGCTGACGACGGCACCGTCGACGGTGATGGTCGTTACGGGGTGCGTGGCAACGATATCCGCTGTCCGATACCATCAATATTTGCCTTCCATCCGTCCACAGATAAGTGTACCGCGTCCCAAGCAATAGTCCCCGTTCAAGACTGACCTCACACAATTCGTTGCGCTGCGTTCGGCGGACGTTCGGCTTTTGTCTGGCAAATTAGCATCGTCGACAAGATAATGCGCGAGAAATTTCCCCCGCACAATGCGGTAATGAGGAGCCATAAAAAAGGATGTTTAATGTTCGGGAACGAAGAAAACCCATCAAGATTGCCGAACACGGGACAGGCCCCATATGCCTGTGCTCCTCGCCGAGATTACGATCGGGTCAAAGTCGGGGTAGACACATTATAATCGAATTAAGGGCGTTCCGGAGCACGCACGGAAAAATGTGTTTTCTATTTTTATCGTGGCTGCGGAGCGTCGAACAGGATGCCCCTAGGTAAGTGGAGTCACATTCAGTTATCCTGCGGCTGGGGGGTGTTAATCTTGCTGTGGCCTTAATTTTATTCTGTGGGCGGTAGCACGTGTACGTCAAACGTAGTTTTTTAATCGGATTTTGGCCGCGGTGATAAGCTTATCGCTGGCTTCGTACAATGCGCATTTTCGAATGGAGTCCCCACCGGCGCCGTAATGCGGTTATTTCGACTGAACGGCTCGGATACAAAAACACGGCCTTATTATGCAATTGAAAACAAAACAATTATTAAAAATCAGAACGTGTGTGCGTTTTTGTTGCGCATACGTCCGAGTGACCAGGAGAACCGGGTGGAATTAAATCCTCAAATGATGAATAAATGCAATGAAATCTGTGGAGCTTAGTTATTCAATAACGGTGTTAGTTCTGCAAAAGAAGTGTCGCGATGGTTTCATTGTCAAAAATCTGTCACAGGGAGTGTCGTATGGGGACTGGGCACAAGGCTGGAAGGATAGACTGGCTTTCAGTTCAGTAATCCGGTAGACGTTACTTTACAACACCACCAACCAACAACCAAATGCTTTGTTTAGCCAATCTGAAGGTTTACATCATCTACATACATCGTAAACGCGGCCATCGCTATTGCTGCACAGCACCGAAGTAGTCTAAATCTGCAAGCTCATCGTTATTGACATCATCGTCAACATCCATTCATGGTGACACCGCTATTTCATTCATCGAGGATCAGCCAATGACGACGTATGGAGGTAAAGCAACGCATGCATGGAAGTAAGTGCTGGAAGTCAAGTTTGCAAGGAACTCAGAAGTGTACCCTTCGTAAGAGTCGAAACGATTTTCAATTAATTTCTTTACATGTGGAGGGCTGACCAGCAACCCGGCGCAGACGTAATGGGCTAAGATCTCCCTTGTGTCTTAAAAATATTCAAATCCTCAAGACATACCGATATAACCCACCTCAGATTAATTTTTTTGAAATAATTCTCAACCAGACCGGAAAAGTCTTTGAGGTAGAGATTAGAGCAATTAATTAGGCATGGCTGAGGAACCATACTATACTCAAAGACAGTCAGAGTGTAACCTAATCCTATGAAGGCAACAATTTAAATCTTACCACATCCTTCAAGTTGAGCCTACCTTTTTGCGAGCTACACAAGTAATTTAGAAGTCATGTGGTGTATTCGAAAGTAGTTGGGACACAGTTAGTTGCGAGGGGAGCAATTGAATTGACTTTTGGAAGATCGTGCCTCTGGTGTTGACTTGTGCGTTATGCACGATCCTCTCAGGAATGATGTTGAAAAAGTTATATGGCATTGCGTGACCGTGTCTAGAACATAGAAGGTTTCGATGAGTTCGTTATCGACCTTGATGGATCAGTGAGAGTTCTCCATCGTCATCCTACACAATCTGACGAGTTTGGTAGGAATGCTAAGACTAGACGTGGCACAGTATAGCCCATCTCTATGCACACTGTCATATGCGGCCTTAAAATCGACGAATAGGTTGTGAGCGTCAATTTGCACTCTTTTCGATTTATTGGGTCATCATGGAAAAGATTTGCCATAGCGTGAAGATTTGGTCGATGGTGGACTTTCCTGGCCTGAAACCGCACTGATAAGGACCTATCACATTGTTGACGAACGGTTTCAGGCGTTCACCCAATACGACAGAGAGGATCTTGTATGCGATGCTAAGGAGACTAAGCCCTCGATAGTTGGCGCAGTCGAAGGGGTCTCCTTTCTTGTGGACGACGCTGAGATTCCATCCATCGGGCATGCTTTTCTCTGAGCATGTCTTACAGATGAGCTGGTGCATGTGCCCAAACAGGTCATCTCCAGCTACTTGACAGTACACCCATCCTAGCAGCTTCGTTCGACTTCAGTCTCGATATTGCTATCTTGACCTCGTCTAAGTCGGGGTCATTGTCATCGCAGTTTAAAAGTCTGCAGAAATGATCTTTTTAGATTCTCAGCGTCGATTGCGACTCTACTAAGAGGTTTCCGATTTGGTCCCGGCAGGCTTCGGTCCGAACCCCCTTATCCACCGGATAGAAACTTTTGAACTTCATTCCTGTCGTAACACCTCTCCATCTCTTCGACCGCGCGCTTCTCATGCTTTCTCTTTTGCCTTCTGAGAACCCGGTTCTCTTCCCTCCTTTTCTCTTCGTAGAGCTCACGAACAGCTCTCGTTGTCCCATGCAGCGTTGCCTGGTAGGCCTCCTATTTAGCTGCATGTGCCTGCCTGCACTCGTCGTCAAACTATGGATTCCTTCTGGGTGGTGGCGTAAAACCCAGCACATCAGTGGCAGTTTCTTTGATGGCTTCTTGACAACGTTTTCAATCTTCTTCTATTGTTAATCACGGTACCTAGTAAACTCATAGCCAAATAAGGCGTCCATATTACGAGTAGATGTCATAGTAGGTCACAGACTATCGGTATATGTGCCTACATGGTTGACATGACTTAGGCAGAAGCTTCAAGGACGATGAGAAAGTCGAAACCATTTTTCAACTTCTAGATGAATGCCAAGACCTTGCAAAAGGGAAAACAAGTGAACACCGAAGGCAGTATTTCTTTGGCAACCTAGGTGAACTCCGTGACATAAGTGTGGAACATCTCAACACATCTTACTTACAATGGTTTTAAGCTAGGTTAGGGAAAGTACACAATGGGACCAAATCTAAGCTAAGTCTGGTTGCCTGTTGACATCCAGCCGATCTTATCCAACCTCACCTAATGGCATTTAAATGAAAATTGCTTGCTGGAATCAGAGACCCATGTTTAGAAAAACTTTTACTTAATTTTTGTTGGCTTTAAATATGAATCTCTAAGCATCTTGAAATGTTTAGAATTTGTATGAACGTTTTGCAACTAATCCTTTTTTCAATCGGTGTTGTATTGTGCCATGTTAAGTTCTGTTAGGGGCTTGTAGTTGAGTCTCACATATACCATATTGGTGCAGGATTAAGCTTTGAAAGCAGCAATTTGGTCACAGCTCAATTCTTAGCGCCATTTTTCTCTGTTTCATTAGCTTAGACAAAACGCGTCTTCGAACCATAAAAGCTCTCATAATATATCAATGCCTATAGGAGCATCTACCTCCAGGCTCGCGGTTCCTCACAGGCGCTATAGGGATCACGAGGAAGTTGAAATCATTTCTCACCCCCTCTGCGACTGAAACAATAGACATTAGAAAATTAAAAATACTGCCACGTCTTTTATTGGGTTAAGGAAGTGTCTCTTGACTTAGCTGTAGCCAGGGAGTTTGTCTAACACTCCTCTCCTCTATTCCTCCTCTAGGTATCAATCGATGTCAAGCATGGGAGCTACAGTACAGTGCCTTGTGGTTTTATTCATACTAACTAGTTGTCTGCAATGTGATCTTGGCAAAGGGAGAATTTGTTTCGTCCTCTGGAAATTGGAATCCAGGCAAAAATGTTTATGTAAGTAAAAAGAAATACTCGTGTTTTATATGGCAGTAGTTTTTTTAAACTTTGATGGCACAACTTCTTGAAAGAATTGCATAAAGGGGGTAACAATGGCTTCTGGCTATTTCATTATTGAACTGTCAGGTTGGGCCAGTTTAATGACTATTTCATGTTTTGGTATACCTTTGTATCCTGGGAGCCATCAAAAAGAACAGAGTGCCTGAGAGAGTTGCAGCAGCTATGAAGACCTTTGGATTTGAAAGTATTCCAGGATCTCTTACTTGCATCTATTGAAATATGTTTCCTGAGTAAGCGACTTGACACTGTAAAAACGTTTTGCATGACAAGCAACTCAGCTTGAGAAAAAATCTGCTTTTGACCTGATGTTTGCTATCCACTTCTTGGTTTAAAGTGGATTTGTAAACTCTGACAATTCTAAAAATTATTAATTCTTGTGTTCATACTCCTGTGTGAGTTGCTTTAAAAATAAAGTAAATAAGTCGTACTTACAGCCCACACGGGACCGAAGTGCCACTGTTTTCTCACGAGTAGAGCGGATCTACAGTTTATTAACGACTCTGTGCGGCGCAATTGCTGTGTCGTTTTCCTCCATAAAAAAAATTACATAACCTCATTACACATCAGTCCCTATGAACCTTTACAAAGGAGTGAATTTTAAATATTGAAGATGTTGATGTTGATTGATAATGCGGGCTGCGCCATCTTCCCGCTCGAGGTCGTGGCAGAAAGTCAGTATAGAACTTCCTCCGAAAGAAATGAGTCGCTTCACGGTTAAACAACATTAGGAAGTATTGGAAACTTATTTTGAAAGTGACGACTTTGCAGTCCAAGCAATGCGATTTCTAAAACGAAATGTGGCACTCATCGGAACGCAAGCTTGTGTAAGAAGTTCATGAACCTCACGCGCTCAGCACGCGCATTTGAGCATGTGGCTGGTATAACCAAGAGTTTACAATTAACGATCGATCTCAATTTAAGGATAAGTCTGCACAAAGATCTCCGATTATTAGGATGCAAGGTTCAATTGATTTAAGTAGGAAAGGTGCAAAGGCTTCGAAAATTCGAGCCCTAAGAGCATTTTGACGATTGACAGCGAAAAATTTTCTTTTATGATCAGACGCATTTTTATCTTGACGGCTACGTGAATGTGCGAATAGTTCGGAAGACTCGCACTTTCTTGTCAAGAAGCCAATGTATCAACAAAGAGTGACTTTCGATTATACAGGGCTGGCATCATTAGACGAGGGTAAGACCAAGTATACGCTGTCAACGAGAAAGGACACCCAAAATTGACGTCTAGGTTAGAACGTCACAGCAGACAGATATAACTTTGAGGTAATCAAACATTTTGTCTACCTGGTCATCGCTATTAATTCAGACAATGACACCCGCACTGAAATCAAACGAAGAATAATTCTTGCCTATTGTTGCTTCTTTGGGCTAAGAAAGAATTGCTACACAAAGCCCTCTCTCGAACATCCAAGCTTTACAAAACCTTAATCGTTCCAGTACTGCTATATGGCGCGGAGGCACTTTGTTTAAAGCGGATGAAGCTGCTCTCGGTTGCTTCGAGAGGAAAATTCTTCGTGTGACTTTCGGTCTCGTCTGCATAGATGGTGAGTGGAGGAGGAGGTATAATGCTGTTCAGCGACATCGACTTAGCCAGAAGACTGAAGATCCAACGATTGAGATGGCAAGGTCATGTAGAGCGGATGGAAACCAATGCTCCGGCTCGAAAAGTCTTCGAATCCACCCCCGAGGGACGGCGCAGTAGATGAAGACCGCGACTCAAGCAAGTGGAAAGTGACCTAAACCAAGTATGCGTGCGAAATAGAAGACAGCTAGGCAAAGATCGAGCTGTCTGGGGACACTTGTTAGTTGAGGCCCAGTTCCACCCCGGACTGAAGCGCCACCTAAAGTAAGTTAATGCATCATTAGATCATTTTCCAATAGGGCTGGGAGCAACTTTTCGGTCAACGGTAATTGTTACAGAGTTGTGGCAACCTTTTTTCTTGTTGTTACCCTTATAGGAGACATGAATATGGACGACCATTGGCTTATAAGGTAGGGTGTAAGGTGCCACAAAGCCGATGCCACAATTGAACTTTTGCGCGTCAAAGTCTCAAATCCGGATTTTGTTTTCCAGAATTTGGGCTTGTGGGATTTTGAATATTTCTTGACTTTAGGTATTTCGAGTTTTCGCTCATTGCGGCATTTTGTTCTTTCGGTAATTTGAGTATTTGGGATTTTTATGTTTCCAAATTTTTTGCATTTCAGAATTTTGATCTTGCTGAATTTTGGGCATTTCGAATATTGGCTTCTTGGGACTTTAGGCATTTCGGGATTTTGGTAATTTTGGAACTTTGGCCTCAATTCTAAATTCATCACATGCCTTGAGGCAAGGACCTTAAGATTTTGGCGAAAACTTGTGATCAGGTGTGACTTAATTTGCATTAATGGAGGTCTGAGTGCCAGGAAGACTGTCCACTTAATTACCAGAACCTTAGATTGAATAGCAGATTAAAGAGTGCACGGTCAAGGATTTTAGAGTAAATTTCCGCACCTGTTCCAATTGCATTCTTCGCCTTTTAGTGAGCACTTGAAAGGCGTGTTCGATGATACGATCGTAACGCTTCAGATCTATAGTGGAAGGAAAACCGTGAAAATTTCGGTACAAAAATGTACATCGCCCATCTCTTGGTGAATCGAAAGTCTAGCCAGGCTGGTAATGTGTCCTGGTGAGTTGGGGGTGGACGCTTGCTTGAGGAGACGTTTTGGGCTGGACGCTTGCTTGAGGAGACTCTGTGAGAAAAGGCTAAGGATCGCTTTAAGTCGCGCTGTGGGTGTGCTTGCTTAAGTGAATCCCAGGCATATCAGTCGCTGAATCTCTTTCAACGCTTTAAGGTTTGTGGCTATGAGCACTGTCTGCCACCAGGCAAGGAACGTATGGATGAGTCGCAAGTCTGCTTTATACAAGCTGAAAATTGAATCTCGCCATCATCTCCTTTAACAGGAACTGGCAGACAAATCATCACGAACAATCGATGAGATAAGTTTCAAGATTTTCACAGTCACCTTAACTGTTGCTGCAAATTCCACAAGTCCCTCGAAGTCGTGATAATTGCAATTTTTGAAATTGTTTGCTCGACATTCAGCCATCATCCTTCTCGTCGGGATATTCCCGAAATAAGCCAGAAAGGCACAGAAATATAATCAAATTACCCCAGCTCAACGCATCCGTCTTCTTTCATGTGTATTCCAGACAAGTGAACGTGGCTCATGACTTCGACAATTGCCCACTTTAACGTGTCCCCCCCATCACGGACCCCAGCAGAGTGACGAGACAAGACGACGAAAGAGGACGAGGAAAAATGAAAATTAAATGAATCTTCAAGCGACTCTGCTTCAATAAGCTAATTGACTTTGTTGTTGATGTTGATAAAAGCACTGACCTGGATTTAACTTTTGCAGCTGTTCCTCCTCCTCCTGCTTCCTGGCGCTTGCTGTTTCGGTGCTCGGAATGCCGATTTCGGTGATGGCACGTGGTGGTGGGCTTGGATGCGACAACTTTGATGTCCATGGAAGGAGCGGGACCATCGTTGATGGTGCGTTTGATGTCCTAACAGCCTGCTCCTCCACCTCAGAAAACAAGAGAAGTGCAAAAAAAAAAATCATCCGGGACGTGTCACTTTCAAGTTCCCGCTCAGGTTCACTTTGAGTACTGAGTAATATTCAAACGGAATTAGATGCAGGGACACAAAGTTTTTCACTTCGTCACGTCCTTCTTCGCCCTGCGCCCCGCTGGCTCGGACCGTGTGATATTTTTGGGCGAAATGTAATTATTTTGTGCAAATATTTTGAAATTTTCGTTTGCATTAGTTAACGTCAGAAGTGTCACTTTGGATTATTTACCCTCGTGGGCATGTGTTTACTGTTTACATTCGGACGACATCTGGGGTTGGATGATGCGATAAACAATTTAGACGGCACGAACATCTGAATTTAGGGACCATTACGTATCGTTTGATCATTGAAAAATATTCCTGATGCTTGACGCGGTCTCTGAACACACCCAGAAGATGGTGTTTTAAGTGCGTGGCCTCTGATATGTCATCTCTCTCCGTGCCATCAATGCATTGTTAAAGCGAACTGACCTCGGTCATAATTTCTGAAATGTTAATTTCTTTTCATGCGACATCCCCTCAGTTGAAGCCACGGTTCTCAAATCAAAACTTTACGTTCATATGTTCCACACGAGAACGCCATCCCTCAAGCAGGACGGTGCACGAGCACGATACGCTGAAGCAGTCCGGCTCATGGGTCGCTGCTTCTGTGTGGAAATGAAATGCGACGATCTTGGTCGCTTGCTGAATTTATTAAGATTCATGGGAAAGGAGTTGCGAACTCTCCCCGACTGCAGTGCGGTAAAACCTCGACGGGATATGACATTTTGTTTTTATTTAAGTCTTTTGTGAGCAAGCGAATGGCATGGCAGTGTGTGAGTTGAACTATTGCTCTTTGGCACCACTCATGGTGACTTTTTAAGTTTTCCAATAAATCTGTACACAGAGCGATGATTTTTTTTTCACATGTCCTTGAGACGAAAAAGTCACTTGCTTTACGGGGGGATAACTCAAAACACCTTTCTGACTTGTTTCGTATTTTTATTTTCCCGAGTAACTGGAGCAACAAGACTGGTCTTTTTTTGTAGGATTGTCCAGGTTGGATCAATTTTGAAGCAATTTCGTATAAGGAAGGCCGAGCTCGGTGTCAAAGCCAAGTTATCGGTTTTTAACTCAGTCTTTGTTCTAACTCCTATCAATAGCCACGAAGTTTGGGCTATTACCGAAAGAATGCGATCGAGAAATACAAGCTGTCGAGAAGAGCTCAGTACTGTCGCGGGAGTTAGTCGCTGAAATAGGGTAAGACAGGGTTGGGAGAACAAATATTAGTCAGCTACTTCTTAATATGACTTTAAGGAGGTCATGAAATCTGAGGCGAGCCTTAGATGCGATTTCATCAGGTAGGCGACCGCGTCGCAGACCCAATGGTGAGGTGGTTGGGTCAAGTCCATAAACTCTTTGTCATTGGGAAAAGATTCCGATGAGCAAACGTCGATGGATGATCAAGAGGTCTCTCGTGCCTGCATTGCCCACGCGGGTTGCGTATTTTGGGGAACATGCTGGTCAACGAAAATGATGGTGATGAAAGTTTAACTTTACACAGCCTGTTTCTAGTTGATGATTTGACTCTATTCGATACAGTCACCTATGAGTCGCTGTCTCTCCATATCAAATCGGTCTTTTCCTCTGTCCAACACAGATTTCTTAAGGCGGGTACACCCTCTACCAACTTTTATGGATTCGTTGCTAACACTTTATGTCAATTAGAAAATACCAACAAGGTTGATGTTATTGCTTTGTATTCGTTTAAGCCTTCAAAGTTCAATGAACACTGGTTTCGATTCCCGGACGGGACACCTCGCATTTTTTCACTGCACCACGTCTTTCAAATTGCTGACAACACTTAAAGAGCATCAATCATCTATGAAAAGCTTCTCAAATCTCGGCGTTCGGAGTTGGGAATAAACTTTAGAACCCTTCTTCTCGTGAGAGAACAGTAGGGCGCATGACACGAGGGGTTATTGTAGAAACCTGGTCCCTTGCGACCTATCGTGCCACTTAACTAAATAACTGTCAAAATAGTGCTCTGTTTTGGAATACTTCATCCGAACCTAAACAACTTCCTTCAAAATTTTTCAAGGCGACCATCTTGGCCTGCGTTGTCGAAACCGGCATAAATGTCGGCTAGCCTGCATGTGTCTATACTGCTTTGCTTATCGACACCTGAAGGCTTATATGTTTAAAATATTGTCATAACACATCACTAAATAAGTTCCGGTAAATATAGGGGCGCGGGGCTTATTAAGTGATCTGTTATTTTGATATTTTGAAGCATTTTTGAAAGAACATACTTCTAATAGGTAAACTTATAAATCTACCAGTAGTATGGAACTTCAATGCTTTCTTAGCGAAAAGAGTCGCCAAGCGCGGCGTTGAGTCCGTCAATTTTTTACTAACGAGTGTGGTCGGAGGCTGCAAGGTCCGGGCTGTACTTTGGATAGGTCGAAACTTCCCAACCACGCTCTGTCCTTCTCGAGTCATCGAAAATGTATATGTTGAAGAATTGTCATGATGTTAGGCAACTATGTTCGGTAATTTCGGTCATTCTTCCTTGACTGATTCAATGATGAAGTTGGGCAGAGTAAGTGATCCAATTAATCGTTCCAGCAGCTCATACTGACCACCACCCACAATTAACCTTGTTTGTCGTAATTATAGACATTGAACATATTTTTAGTCAATCATTTGTCTTCATTGGATATTCTCGGATTGGACACATTTTTCATCGCCTGCAATGAGTCGCTTCGAAAATAGTTCAACTTCGTCAACACTGATAATTATTTCGTCACCTAAATTTTGTTGTGTTCATTCATGTTGCATCTAAGTATGGGATAGCTTGCTCCGTTTGGGTGATTTAAACCTGTGAGTTAATGTTTAGCCTCCGCTATCTCCTGATAGCTTCCGGGCCCTTCTTACTTCATTAGTTGGAAAACTTCATCAACCCGCGCAGTCACAGATTGGCTTGTAAGAGGAAGTTTCCGGAATGGAATCAAACATACCATTCCCGGGTCCAGCGTTAAGTTATAACATTCTCATCCTAAACTGCATATTTTGGTTTGAAATCTCTGAAAGAGGAATCCCTTTTTTAGTACACGTTAAAAATGTGTTTCCTCCGATATTTCACTGATTTCACTTGAAACCAGTGTAACTTTTAACACAAACAATGATTTGCACAGCCGTCATCACAAAAAAGTAGTCTGACGTTTCGCTTTTCGAATACGTCTTTGTTTGACACAATCAGACAGATCAGATAGATCAGGCAAGTAAGACAGATCAGAAACAAATAGATTAGATGCGGTTATCGATATCATCGAATAAAGGGTTATTCATCGTAAGGTTTGATTTAAAACGTAACATAAAGTACATAAATTTTGAAGTAAACTTTAAGTTTTTTTTATCAGTTTAAAGACAGATTTATGGCATTAATCCTTTTGAAAATTAAATCATATAATTGTTGATCACGATTACGTCTAACGTGGTCTATTCAAAAGGTTACATTTTTGAGCAACTTCTTCCATTCGTTTCTTCTTCTTCTTGTGGCGCTATAGTCCGGGGTGGACCTGGGCCTCAACCAACATGCCTCTCCAGCCAGTACGGTCTTTCGCCAGCTGCCGCCAGTTGCACACTCCAAGTTGGTTGAGGTCCTTCTCCACTTGCGTTGCGTTGTCCCAATGGCTCAGATTCGAAGATTTTTCGGGCCGAAGAAGTGGTGTCCATACTTGTTCCAGTATAGCGCCTGATATTTCGCGGATACATGAGTAATATTGACTTCCAAAGCTTCAAACATGGCTGGCTTATTCCTGACGATCTGAAATTTTACACATCCCCAGAGAAAATAGAACAAAATACGAGAAATTAGTGTTCAACAAAATGATTTGTTTAGTCCATTGTTTCACGCGCTATATGGATTATAGCGCCGTATTATTGAAACCAAAGCACTTCGAGACTTTATGGTTTCAGTTTCAAGAAGCACATAGTTCGGTAACATTGTGCGATAATGGTTACCATTGTCTGCAGCTTTCTGATTTGCCTTTTTTTGGAAGAAATATGAACCAATGGTTTCACCAGATTATAAACCACACCATCAGTGGATGTGATGGCAGCTATTGGTACAGTTTAGGTCCCTCATTAGCCCAAGAATGACAATTTTGTTAAGTAATGTATCCAAGATGGTAACCGGGCAGCACCGGATTTTCATTGAGCACATTCTGAGCTGGCAGTAAGTCAAGTTGCCGGCGAATTGATTCCTCATGGTCTTCGCATACACTTTCAGCTATAGCTGCTATAGTTTCTTCACTGCGTGCTGGATGTGGTCTAATCGGTCGATTATCTTCCACTAATATAAGCTGGGACTCGAATTTGTGCACGGTATTGGCAATAGTGGTTTCAGTGGGTCGATTATGCGCAGTGCAAGTTCTTCAAGTAGCTTGAAAAAAAATTCTCACAGAACACTAAAATGCAGTTGAAGACGCTCTTGTGGTGTGAGTCCTTTCATGAATACTTGTCACACGATACTGAAGAAAAGATACAAGGCAGTTTGATAGGAGTCATATGTGATCTTGTAAAAGAGGCTTTTAAAAACCAAATCTCACGATGAATCGCCTCTTAAAAGCACATAATACGAAATGATCATGCAGTAAGTGCACTCAGTGAAATACTCACAGTTATAATTTTTTTCTGCAAACCGTGCAAATCCTACACTTCCTTACTGATACGAAATCAACCCAAATTTGTTCAGCTGCCTACTACTGCCTCCCTACACTTCAGATATCAATACACTAAAGGATATTTTATCAATAATTAAGCCTAAGGTTCCTAAGATTTGTTGTTAAAAGCCTAAAAAATGCACTTATCTTATCCTGGAACAACATTGTTCCCCTTACCACCTATGAGCTGTGAAAAAATAAAAAAAATTGAACTAACTTCAAATCATGCTTGAACGTCTTTAATTTCCTTAAGGCGGTCTCCTCACCAAGTAACTCCAGAGGACTCTTTAATGCCTCCTTTGAACAACGAACATGACAAATAAAATTCATGGGCGTGGAAGCGTCTTATAGGCATCACCTCCCGTGTGAGTATAGAGTACGAGTACATTCCTTAATTTACGACTCGCGCGTGTCTATAAAATGATAACCTAACCCTTCTCCCGCCCCTTCGGCACACGTCATAAAACCCCCACCCCATTGCGGAGTGTACGCGTGTTTGTCTTCGCAGGAGTCTTCGAAACCTCGTTCACTTTAATGTCCCTCTGCTACTGGGACTTAGGCGCTTTTCGGAATAAATGCTCCGCTTGATTAATTGCCACTCTACCGAAGTAACAACTCCAAGAGCCGATGATTAACAAATGGAGTGCCGTCCTCCCATTCATCCAGCCCGCCTAAGCTGCATCGGATTGACCCGAGACACGAGTACAGTTTTTCTCGCTTCAAGCCGAAGCCCACGTCTCGGCTTTGACTGATGAAGCGCATTCATCTCAAGGACATTCCAGACACAAGACACTCGATGGGCTTTAAACTTCACCCTCACACCCACGACGCTCTTACACACACTCATACGCGCGACTTTCTGACTTCTATCGCACATTCAATTAAGTCCCTTCCTTCGCACACACACATACACACACAGAGGGACGAACACGCCCGTAACTCAATCAATACATCTGAGCTCATCCGGGCAGAAAGTAAAACATATCCCCAGCTAACAATAGTCCGCCGTCAAATGTGCGAACATTGATAAAAAGCTTCGCAGTGAATCCTGATTGATGAGAGTGTCCCTGCTCCGGCATTGTTGTCACCAATTACTGAATCGTCCTTCGACTGGGAAAACAAGTCTACACAGACCCGTGGCCCAGTTCTTTTGTCCCAAATCGGGGCACAGTTGAGCGAGACGCAGTGCCAGAACCCCCTTTCCAATTTCCGCACACAATGGATACACACATCTCTGTGTGAAAGTGAAACGTCGGAGCAGCCAATCGAATCCGGAAGCGGATCGATAAACCGTGATACCAAAAGTTTCACTGCATGATTGCCTGTGGGAGGGCTGGGGGGATGAAGGGCAGCATCAATCAGCGCAAATCCAATCTTTGCTCTCTACCTGCGAGCTACGCAGGAATAGGAAGTTATACCCAGCAAGCGGATAAGACCGATGTGGTGATAATAGCGGTGATGACAGTTTTAGAGCTTCTCTCCAAATCCACCGGGCGGGCGATGCAAACTCTCGGTTAACTAATAAGAAACTTTTCGAGGACTCCCCACTGGCTGCGGGCCTAAGTGGCTCTTCATAAGCGAATATGGTAATGAATCGATTTATGATGAGTCATCGGGATTTTAAAGGATTTGCCCGGATATCCGAGAGATTGATGTGCGAAGCGCGGCACATCGATTTCAAGAGCAGTGTGTTCTCAGATATGCATTAATCGTTTCCAAATGGGCCCCCGCCCCCGCCCGCCTCCTGCAACGACTCTCCCGTGGCGATGTCTTGACGAAGGAGAATCGAAGTTTTAACCGTCGGGAAGATGGCACTCGTATTAAATCCTAATCAAACAAAACGCGACGGCGGCTTGCTTGGTAGCGGAAGACGTGTCACGTGAATCACCTGCGGCGGTGGTTCTGTATTTATTTCTCAGCTGGGAACGTGGGGAACATATAATTAGGATTCATTGCCTCAGGGTGGGATTTGAGCATTTATCACTTTTCGACTGTTTATGTTCGGTGGTATATTTGGAGACGCACCGAATTAATGAGGACGCCCTTGGGGTGGCGGCCTTTTCCTATTGGATTTCTTTTCTGGGGACAACTGCAAAATCCCGATAAATGTTCGAAATCCTGAAAGTCTTAAAGAAAGTGGTACGTTTGGGGTTGCTGAAAGAACTCTGATATGTTTCATTATTTCGGGACTTTGGGCATCTCTGGAATCACCATTCTTGTTGCCTTTTAAAACGTTAGACAAGTGTATACATGCAACTTCTTAAGGAAGACTGACACCCGCTTACTTCCCTAGGTCTTCAAGTCCAACATGGCCCTCAGTATGTTCTCTTACCCGGTGAGTTCAGTTTTGCACACCAAGTTGGCGGAGCTCCTTCTTCACTTGTGAGCACCATTTGAAACGTTCGCTGTTGTCTTGCCTCAATGGATTGGATTTGAAGGCTTTTCGGACGTGTGTTGCCCATACGGGGTGGCCATCCTAAGCTTTACATGACTAGGCGTATGCCGCCGTATAGTCCATAGAGGTCTTAGTACAACCTCTTCCTCTGGATACCATCAATACAAAGAGGCCAAAAAATCGATTATTAAAGCGACCTTCGAGTGTCCTCTGTAGGACAGGACATGCAAATCTAGTTTGGCCATTCAACACACAGCTTTATTACCCAATTTCCTCTTGAGTCCCAAGAAAGGATGATAGGTAAGAGTACGATTCTGGTACTAATGCTATTGTCCAGATTTAGTGTACAACGAAGACAAGATCTCTGATGGTTTTAAGCCCGTTGAGACGAAGTGTCCAGCACGTCCAAGTTTTGTATCCTTTCTTGATGACAACATATTCTATGGTGTCGCGTACCGCCAGTCCTATTTTGGACTCGTTAGTTTCAATGTCAGCTGACACCTCAGTGATGACTCGCTGTGTAGGTCCGTTTAAGCCAGCAACCATAAGGGCTTTTGGTAAAATGTGTCTCTGGCGCTGACCAGTAAGCTTTCAACGATAATCATGTTGAAAAAGTCTTTCGTCACCACCGCGCCTTGTCTGTTCGGAACCTGAGCCAACCTAATACCGAAGAAAAGGAATCGTCACTTTTGTCTAAGATCTTCTTTCGATATTGACGGTCTCCGTAAGTTTGTGCAGGCTCTCAATGACCAGTCATCCTGTCCAATCTGATGTGTTTCGTATGAGTGTCAAAACTAAACATTGCATTCCACAGCTCGTTTCTTTGAACGCGATCATCTGCGAAGTGCCAGTTGCCAGAATCATTTGCAGGGTAAATATTTATTCTGAAGTGAATTTCCCTGTCCTGAATCCCTACTAATAAGGATCTATCAGAAGGAATGAAGCCTTCACGCAAAACGTCGGACAAAATTAGGACGCAGTGTTGAGAAGACTGATTCCTTGGTGATGGCCACAGTATATGTGTCTTCTCTTTTGAATGCAGGATAGATGTGGGACTTGGTTTCACGTCATCACCTACCTTTAACATCATGCACCACCAAGAGTCGTAAGTAAAGAAAGAAAAAATAAAACGCCTCATTTACTTAAGTTCCAACTATGCTCATGCTTAAGGGACATTTACTTCACCTTGGTATGAAGGAAAGCTTTTCTAACACAAAGTTCTGTTGGAATGCAACACCACACCGTGCAGACAAATCCCTACAACTACTTGTTCTAAGTCAGAAGGGTAGGGAAGCTGCGGAAGCGGAACATTGACCTCAGCACTTCCACAAGGGGGCTATCGCAGGGTCAAGCGAAAGCAAGGTTTTAGGAGCTTCTGATCTTCGGTGGTACCAGAATATTAATAATAATTGAGTGACATAGCCCACAAGTGACAAGGGCCTAGCTTCTACAACAACTACTCGTGCTGTGCGTGCTACTGTTCTCTCACGAGTAGAAGGGACCTACAGTTTTTTTTCCGACTTCGAATGGCGAGATTTTGAGAAGCTTTTCATAGACAATTGGTGCTCTTTGAGTGTTATTAGCAACTCGAAAGTGGTGGTGCTGTGGAAAAATGCAATGTGTCTCGTCCGGAAATTGAACCCAGAGTTTCTGGCGGCCGATGCACTTAGCACTACGCCACAGCGACCACAGACCAGAATATTGCCTCAAGTTCTCTAAAGACATGGGTCTGGTAGACGCCATCGCATTAAATGGTCATTGGGTCCATCAGTGATTCCAGTGACCCTGGTTCGGTTCTGACTTTGGAAACATGTGATTCCTAAATCTAGTCACATAATATGGAGAACGGACGATGGGCACTGACATACCACTCATGGGACATGCTTTGCTGGCACATATGTCAAATTAGTTCATCGCCAACAACTTCATATCTTCCGTCAGCTCCAAATTTGTTCTAATTCAGTTTTGGGATGATCAAAAGGTTATACAAAGCCAAGTGTCCTTCGTGAAGAGAGTTCGTTTTCCTCAGCATCCCTTTCTTGGAGAAAAACGATGTTGGTATCTTTATTTACTGCGGCACCAAGGGTGAAAATGTCCAAAACCTCAATCTTGTACCTAATTACTGGTCCAACGGTCTCCTTTGTCTGGGTTCCGGGATACAAAGGCATCATCACACTGCCGATAAACTGGCTCAGCTTGGGGTCTTAAATCCTGTAGACGCAATATCCATGGCAGAGCCTATGAAATTATTCTATATACAATCCGATGAGGGCAAAACAAAGTACATGTTGTCATTAAAGAAGGACACACAACATCGACGTCTCGGTCAGAGCGTCACACTAGGCAGCAGAAACTTCTAGGTAGTAAAGGACTTCGCCTACCTCGGCTCCGCGGTAAATAGGGACAACAGCACCAGTACCGAAATCAAACGCAGAATCACTCTTGCCAATCGCTGTTTCTTTGGGCTTAAGAGGCACTTGAGTAACAAAGTTCTCTCTCGAAGGACTAAGCTTGCTTTATATAACACCTTGATCATCCCAGTCCCACTCTATGGCGCGGAAACCTGGATGCTACTAAAAGTGGTCTTTTCGAAAGAAAATTTTTTGCGTGCGATTTTTTGTCCTGTTTTCGTTAATAGCATCTGGAGAAGAAAATTCAACGACGACCTCTATGGGCTGTACAGCGACATGAGCCTAGTCAATCGTCTTCGGATACAAAGCTTAAGATGGATAGGCCATGTAGAGCGTATGGAAATCACTGCTCAAGCCTGAAAAGTCTTCGAATCTGAGCCATTGGGACAACGCAACAGAGGACGGCCCAAGCTAAGGTGGCGACCACAAGTGGGGAAGGACCTCAACCAACTTGGACGGCGCAACTGGCAGCAGCTGGCGAAAGACCGTGCTGGCTGGAGAGGCATGTTGGTTGAGGCCCAGGTCCACCCAGAACTGTAGCGCCACAAGAAGAAAAAAAAGACAATTACTTATAAGAGCCAGTGCCTTAAGATATGTTTACGAACACTTCCAGTCGCTTCGACATTCTGAAAACAGATGAAACCATCTCATTATTCATAGAGCGATGCGATGAAACTTGGCCCAAGAAAGGTGATTCATAGTCCAGTTTGATTTTCTATTTGATTCTTTTGACAGATCACGTATTACTCCAACCAAACTGCAGTTTGAGTTGCATTTTATACTAGTGGATGATACTCGACTGGCTAGTCCAAATCCAGCACGCAGTGAAGAAACTGTAAGCTTTAGCTAAGAGTGTACACTAAGGCCGTGGTCAACCGATGATATCACGCCTTGGGACCATTTTCTCTGGAGTTATTTTAAGCCTGAAGTCTTCAGGAAAGAGCAAGGTACGGTTGACGCTTATTGGCTTAACTTTGTACATACGTGTACATCTGCGAAATACCAGTCGCTTTGTTCCAACGAGTTGCTTAAAAGGTTGACCTTTGGAATGGACCACTTCAGACAATATTTACATGATATCATTTTAAAAGTGTAAATGCCATAAATTGTCCTTTTAATTGATAGTAAACATTTTAATTTCACTTCCAACTTAATTTACTTAATTTTACATTGTAAATCAAACCTCATGATGAATCACACTTTCCCTCCTGAATGTAGAAAAGACTCTAACCAAACATAACTTGTGCATACTTTCAGGATGATACCACGAGCTTGTTTACCAATTTAATGAAATCTGCTCCCGTGCTAAAAAAAAAACACCTCTCTGACGGCTCCCAGAGATTGTTGAATCACAACAGTGGCTTCCGCGTAAGCTACCAGCTGAACTGATTTTTGAAAGATCGTGTGCGTACTAAGACTGGTGTCAGAGAAGAGACTGCTCGTGTAAAACCTTTGACACATCGATTGCTTCGGGGAGTTCGCTACCAAAATACTTACATCTGTAGGTGACGCAGCCAGGGGTATGTAGGGTCATCCTACACAATTTAAAGAGTTCTTCAGGAATTAAATCAATACAAGGCATGGGATTGTAAAGTCCGTCTTTAGAATCGGCCGTGATATCGAGAAAAACGTGGTGAATGCCAGATTGATGCCCCATTTCTCTGTCAACATAAATGTTTCCCTAATTAAATTATGTCTTCATTAAAAGTCCATGCATGTGCTGAACTAAAAGAACACACCCAGAAGTCATTCTCATCCACCTACATACGAGTGCGTCGCAAAGGAAGCACTCAAATATCAAAAGGCTAACATTAATTAAACTCCTTCTCAGCGAAGATACATACAGACATACGCATTAAAGACAACATCTCTGAAAACCAATTACGTACGTCTACAAGTTTCCGCTTTAAGTTTGAGCAAGGACACCTCCCAACCCAAAACGAGAAAAAATCCACGACCGGAGTTCGTCCTTAAAGCACGAAGAGAGTGTACATTTTAAAATTTAAATCATCCCCGTCACGGTTGTGAGCCATTTTCTTCGTATTTCTTCACCCGAACGTTGTGCTCCAAAAGGGGGGGGGGGAAACACCAACGGAGGATATGCATGAAAGGATTTATTCAAACTGACAGACATTAGTGAGGATAGAGCCACTCTTAAAGGATACATCCCGTTCGAGAGACTCTCCGTCGAGCGGCAAACCTCCCCTTCTTTGTTACTTGTTCTCAAATCTTACCTAAGCCCCAGTCGTCCCCAGTCTTTGCGCTGGAGCTCGCCCCAATGCTGCCTGCCTGCCCCACCGCACTCTCTGTCTAACGGAGCCAACGTGCTGTCATAAATCAAAACACAGCCGCAGATGAAAAAAAAAAGGAAGACCTTCGAATGGAATGATATATAGAACAAATTTGATAGCCTTGATAACATGGTAAACAGAGCCGCAGGGCCGACCAAGACACGGAACGGCGGCATCGTGTACATCGTGAAGGGCGATGTTGGCGAGGGGGGGGGGGGGGGTGATGTGTGGCAGGAGTTGTCGCAGGATAAATAAAATACCGATTTAGGGGAAATGTTAAATTATCTGCATACGTGGAGGCAATGACAATACACATCGCACACGGTGATAGATGTGAGTGTGGAATGCTCGTTTTTGAGTTATTACGTCGGCGGTGATAAGGAAGGCGTGGAGGGGGTGGTAACACTGTGCGAGACTCTACAGCCGTATGTGGTTGGCAGTTCAATCTAATCATATGATGTCACGTTCTAAATCATCCTTGAAGAATGAACTGAACTGAAGTGAACGACCGGCAATCTAATCAAACGAGGTGCTCAAGAGATTCGAGGTCGGCTCGGAGTTGCCAGGCGGGATGCCTTAAGTTTGGGTTTATGGGGCCTTGCACACAAGATCCAGCACAAAGTGCATCAAAAACAATTCATTCTCCTTCCCCCAGAAATTTATTTCACGAAATTCGTTCCAGTTTCAAGTAAATTTCCCCCTCAGTCGAGAGCAGAGTCTTGTTCACATCGAACTGCAGTTCCTTCGGTGTTTTCTCGCAGGCGTGCACCTTGAATCGCCTCAACAGCTGCGTCAGACCAATACACATCTGCATCTTGGCGAATCGCACACCGATGCAATTTCTTGGGCCGTCGGCGAAAGGACTCCAGGCCATCGGATGTCGTTTCTGGATCTCCTCCGGGCAGAATCGCTCCGGATCAAATCGCTCTGGATCGGGATAAATGTTCGGATCCCGTTGGATGGCATCGATCGGTATGAAGATCATTGTGTTCCCCGGGATCGTGTACTTCGGATCCGACGTGGGATAGTCTTTCTCTGATTCACGGACTATCATGGTTGCAAATGGATATTTTCGAAGGACCTCTAAGGGGCGAAAGAAGATACACCATCACTACCAAATTCTTGCTGTCCAAAGCAACCTACATACCTTTCTGTACCTTCTCCATGTACTGCATCTCCACCATGGACTCGTACTTAAACTCCCCGTTGTTCTTCTTGAGGTGCTCATTGATCTCCGCCCTCAGCTTATCCTGAACATCCTGATTAACCGCGAGTTCGTACACTGCGAACGCCAGTGTGGTCGAGGTCGAGTCAAAGCCAGCCAAAAAGAAGGCGAATGCCTGCGCGGCCACCTCGTTCAGCGTCAGGTCTCCCTTGACGTTCTTCGCCTCGATCATGAGATTCATGAAGTCATTCCGCTGGATTGAGTTCTTCTCCCGGTAGTCCACAGTCTCGCGGACCATTCCCATGAAGAATTGATGTATATCCTCGTGAATCTGTCGCATTCGCAGCTGCCTGGCCAGCTTCGGGAAACTGAAGATCAAGCCGTCAATTATTTTGTTGTGTCGTGTAACGGTGAGCGCCTTTCCTCCAAGGACCTTGAACTTGCAGTCAGGATTCTCCAAGCTGTTGCATTCGATTCCAAACGCCACGGTTCCGATAACATCCACTATGAGGCGTGCCAACATGTCCTTCATGTCAACGATTGGGTCTTTCAAAGTCTGCTCCTCGAGTGCCTTTGTAAAGCGCTCGCCTACTCCGAGGACTGTGGGGAACATGAACTTCATTTTGCCGGACGTGAACGACGGTGTGAGCTTGATGCGCATGTCCTTCCACTTCGCCCCGTCGAGAGCGAAGATATGCGCCGACAGGGGATCGTCCCTTTCATTGTAAAAGAATCCGCGATTTGTGAAGCTGTTGAAGTCCTTGATGAGAATATTTCTGGCCAGATCGAGGTCCAGAACGAACACAGTCGGTCGTTGAAAGAAGAAGAATCCTGCAAAGGGGCCAGTTCCCTTGAATTGTTCGTAGTAGTCCTTGAAAATGACACGCAACGGTCGGTTGCTCTTGAATCCTTTCAAGTTGCCCTGGACTGGATGAGGCTCAGCGTGCGGTATGCCACGACGCTTCCAGATGGAGAAGTGCTGCTTGCAATACAACCAGACTAGAGCCACTAAGGTGACAACAATGTACAATCCCGTCGTTGAGATGATCATTTCCGCGCGATTGAATTCCGCTTGACGCGAACCGGATTGAAAATGTTACTGATACTGGGAGCAGCACGCTCTCCGGCTTATATAGTCGCTGTCAAGCGCATTACCTAACTCTGTGCACTCTAAGCGCGATACCAAAGTGCTGTGTCATTCTGGTGTGATACGACGACAACGTTGCGCGCCGGATTAAATCGTCGGAACACACCTCTCAAGTGGAGCGCCATGTGGGGATCATTTAAAATAGATGCCGAAGCTGGCAGGTTTTTAATTGTTATTGTAAACAACCGGCATGCCGCCAGACTTATGTCATTTATTGCAAGTTTAAGTGCTTAAGCACACGATTGAGTGTGTGGAATCTATATTGGCAAGACGTGCCTACAGTGTTTAAATGCCAATTTTGAGGATGAAATAACGATTTTACAGACAGAGCGAGAATAAATGGAAAGACCATGTCGCGGAATAATGACCCCCAAGGATTTGAAACTAAAATTGTTTGGAAGCCAAAAGCATTTACAAGAGCAATTGGATGCAAATGGGATCTTCTTCAATTGTAAGACTACTACGAAGTCAGCGCTGGACAAGGCCTAAAATTGTTATAAATAGTAACCGCGTGTCAAGATCGATCTACCTATGTACACCACCTCTTCACCTACCTCCTCTAGATACCCTTTACAATTTGAAGTGGATGCCGAATCTGAATAATTTGAACTTCCACTGTGTCAGTTTTTCGCAAACTTATCAAGTTTTATAATTTTGGGATTTGGTCATTACGGTGTTTGGAGAATTTCGAGTTATTGGTTATTTTGGGTTGTAAACATTTGGTTCTATTCAGAATTTTTGTCTTTTCGCGACTTTGGGTATTTCAGAATGTTGGTCTATTTTCGACTTTGGGCATTTCGGAATTTTGGTCTATGCGCGACTGTAGACATTTCAGGATGATATTCTATTTGGGTCTATTTGGGCATTTCTAGATTTTGGCCTGTTCGCAATTTTGGACATTTTAGGATGTTGGTCCATTCCCAATTTTGGGCATTTCAGAATGTTGGTCTATTTGGGTCTATTTTAGGCATTTGCAATTTTGGGCATTTCAGAATATCGGTCTATTTGGATCTATTTGGGCATTTCTAGATTTTGGCCTTTTCGAAATTTTGGACATTTCAGAATGTTGGTCTATTTGGATCTATTTGGGCATTTCTAGATTTTAGCCTTTTCGCAATTTTGGACGTTTCAGGATGTTGGTCCATTCGCAATTTTGGGCATTTCAGAATGTTGGTCTATTTGGGTCTATTTGGGCATTTCCAGATTTTGGTCTTCTCGCATTTTTGGGAATTTCAGGATGTTGGTCTATTTGGGTCTGTTTGTTGTACTTATGGATTTTGCTCTGCTTGGGATTTTGGTCATTTCTATCTATTTTGGGCATTTTTGACTTTTCAGGACTTTCGTATTTTCGGGAATTCGATGTGTTTGGAATATTGTGCATATCAGAAACTTAGGCTGTTCAGGAATTTGGTCTATTAAGGATTCTGGTCTATTTCCGATTTTGGGTCTTTCAATATTTTGGTGTTTGAAGGCGGCATAACATGTCGAAATTTTAACCCATTGGGGAATTTGAAAATTTTTGAATTTTGCGAATCTGTCCGTCTCAGCTAGGAATTTTTAAAGGTGGCGCTTTGATTAAACTTGCTTAATATACTCAAATTTTCTTGGGATTTCCATATTAGTCAGCAATTCAATTCATCCTGGAAAATAACTTCTTAATAAGCGTAGCCTCTATGGTTGACTGTAAGCATAGTCACAGTCGCTGGAAGATCCTTTGCAAATTTCACAAAAGCATCCAGAAAGATCGAGACACATTAGAATTGACAACCACTTAATTGAACTTTTTGTCTCAATTGAAATTCGCCTTAACTGTAGGCTGTAGCGATGATGATAAATAAAAAACTTTCTTGGTTAACGAATGACTTAATGTCGACGTGTGTATATTCATTTGGTCTGATACTTACGCAACTGTCAATTGCCTGTGAAGCGTAGATTTCAAAAGCAAAACATCCATTTGGCCAGCCTGTCTCTCACCGAGAAGGTCAAGTACTACAAGAACTGTCTGACGTTATTTTGATGGCACCAGAAACTTTGCAATTCCAGGACCTCACGCAGCCGATGAACTTTCCACAACCAAAGCCACACCTCTGCTCAGTCACTATGGTCGCACGTATGATATCTCCTTCTGTTGAACCAACCTGTGGTATTACTATGCTACTTTTGCCCAAATTAAGCATTAGACGTTATACATGTCCGGTCAGATGAAGCAGGAAACGGATGACACACTTGGGAACACCCAAAGATGTCGTCTGTCGTAGTTACACTGGTAAGGGAAAAAAAACGTTAACAAAACCCTTTTTCTTGCACCACGGCGTAAAGTCACTATATGTCAAGCACGCGTCCGTATTGTGTTACGGTCATAGTTTAAGGTAGAATTAAATTTAACTCATAGGTTAGGCTAAGTTATTTTAAGATAGATTAAGTTAGCTTAAGAAAAAAACAACTGAGATCATATAGCCAAGTTTTTTAAGGTTTTCTTGGTCTATAATGTAAGTTAATTTTAAAATTTAAATCGAAAAAAAAATCGGACGCCAAAAGGCTTAAAGTACCCGCATAGGGTCAGTAAGTTAGGCTAAGAACATTGTTCGCTTAGTTAAGCTAGCTTTAAGTAATTTTGTCTAGCTCGTAAGCAAAGAAACTGAATCCAATTAAACAAAAATTGCAACATTGCAATTGCAAATTGTCCCTGGCATCCTCGAACCTGCTTTATGTAATGCTCTCTTCAGAGAAATAATAATACGCCTGGGTGTGTAACTTGAGTGAACAGAGCCTGGGTCTGTAGCTTGAGTAAACAGTTAACCAGCTTTATTTAAAAGAACCGGCGCCTCAATTAGTTCAAACTCCTCAGTGCAACCCTCATCCTAACGTCACAGGCATTTCGTGACCAAAACTTGTTGTTTCCTGTTTCTCTACTTGCAAAGATCTGTATCCAGCAATTTGGTGCAGACTTTGCTACAAGTGCTGCAACCAATCCTTATCCTTATCCTTCCGCTTAAACCCCGAAGATCTGCCACTTTGTATAATTCGCGAGGAATGTGGTCGAGCTATCTACTGCGTCACAAAGTGTGAAGCATATTCGCGTTCCGCTGTTGCTCTAAAGTCCTCAGTACGCGCATCCTCTGCTTCGTTGTTAGCAGCAGTTTAATTGTCTTCAGATTCCAACATGTATTGAGCAACGTTTCTGGTGTTAGGCGGAATGAAGTTCTTTGATTTGCGTTCCGAGCATTTGAAGACGACGTGCTACACAAGATGCACCTGCGTATGACAGATACGAAGAAGTCAGTTCTGGGGCGTAACGCATTCGTCCAGTTCCTGCTTCTGTGCGACATCCTCTTCGAGCTGCTGCGCGATAGTCGTAAAGTAAGTTCATTGGCACCATCGAAGTAGTGTCAGTATCATCGTGAAGCATCATTCGATATGAACGGCACCTTGCAGCGCACATAATCTATTCACCGTCTTGAATTTATTCATTTGCTATCCTTAATAAGGAACGTCACACCATATCGGTGCCTCTAAAAGCTGCATGGGGGCTCCCGAGTGTTAATCATTTTCCTTGCCTTGGACCGCCGCCGATGTTCGAGATGAGTCTCGTAAAGCATGTGGGATGCCATGTCACTATTGGTGTCATAAGCTTCAACTTGCATAGAGTGAGCTGACGACGTGCACATACGACATAGAACTCACCGCCGAGCCCCGTTCAATTGAAAATTGTTTGATTGTCACTGTAGGGAGAGTAGATGAGAGCATTTCTCGCATTTCTAGCATTTCTCACATCGCTCTCGTCTCTCGGCATCATACTATCACCGGCAGTGAGCTGAATGAATTTGAAATGAGAAACTAAAATGCAGTGTCATTCTGAAGTGCGCACGACAGACGATAGTGCTCGCTTGTGTACATAAGTGTGACACTTCGCTTATTTGCCTTTTCATTTGGGCGAAGTAAGTGCCTCTTTGAGATAACTGATTTTCTGTTAAATGCGTAATAAGTGTGCCTTGGCAAGCCCTGGCCTAACCACCTGATTGTAGCTTTCATTTGAGCTAAGTTGATTGTGGAATATGATATGTATATGATTGTCTATAGGGTGCTAAGTTTATGGTCGCAGGATGTAGAAATTGTTTATTTGGTAGGCTTGGTTGTAATATAGCTGGCAGAAGATTAAGTACAAGTTTTGTTTCTGTAAGGGCCCTAAGAGAGAAGAAAGTATTTCAATTCCATTCTTTTAAGCCTACACTACATCATCACACTTTACCCGCACGAATATTCTGTTAACTAACATGTTAAGTAAGCCTTGTAAGCCCAGCCAGACCGTCGAAGAGTAAGGACCTTAAAAAAAATCAATTGTGCGTTTTTTACCCTAAACAAAGTGGACAAATGAGCCGGGGACACTAGGATAGAGATCGTATGAAACAACTGACACAGAAAGTATTCTTGGTGACGAGGTTATGAGAGAAGAAAAAGTAGCCACGGATCAGTTAGTCTGCACGTTTCAAACACACATTTTGAAAAACATGAATCACACCATACCTTTGAATACTGAGAAATTCAAAGTCTGGGAAACTGCTTACTGCATGAAAGACATCAAACCCATCTTGTAATTGGATCAGATTGGGAAATTATGAAGACAGTAAGAGTTACTTGCGGTGTTTAGGAGAGTAGCAGGAGAGTAGCAGGAGAGTAGCAGGTTTGGATAGACATGCCGGGATTGTTCGAAATGAAAGTTCACTCAGATAGATAGTCTTAGAATCAAACTTTGTAAAATGCAAACTGTGTCAGTAGTTTTCCATATGCTCCTTTCTGGCGCCTTGACGCGGCCGAAGACTTTCTATATTTTGTTTTCTTGCTAGCTTACTGATAGATCCATAAGGTCGTCAAATATCTCCCTTCCGCTTTTTTGCCCTTCATTCAATGCTTCATAAAAAGTGTTACAGTGATCGGATTTAGTTCAAATATGCGCCATTTTGTTCGATAATCTGTTTTCATTTAGACGGCAACTTCATAATACGCCCCTCGTAGAAGCCCTCCTCATTATTTGAGAAGAACTCGGACAGCCACTTTTCACAAGCCTCTTTTGAGTTCAACTTCACACCAAGGGCGTTCGCCATGGACAGGAACAGGTGGTAATCACTTGGCGCTATGTCCGGGCTATATGGTGGATGCGATAAAACATCTTATCCGAGCTCCCATATCCTTTGACGAGTTATCAATGAAGTGTGTGGTCTGGCGTTGTCCTGGTGAAACACTGCACACTTCCTGTTGGCCAATTCTGGACGCTTCTGGTCGATCGCCTGCTTCAAGCGGTCCAGTTCTTAGCAGTAGATGGTAGAATTAAGCGTCTGGCCTTATAGGATCAGCTCATGATTCCCTTCCAATCCCACCAAACACACAGCACAAACTTTCTGGCCCTCAATTCCGGCTTGGCCTCTGTTTGGGACGATTCACCGGCCTTCCACCACGATCGTTTTCGCTTGATATTGTCGTCTGTGATTCATTTTTCTTCGCCAGTCACCATTCGCTTCAAAAATGGGTTAAGTTCGTTCCGTTTCAGCGGCATATCGCAGGCGTTGATTCGGTCCAGAAGGTTTTTTTGCGTCAAATCATGCGGCATGCCAACATAAAGCTTTTTTTTGAATCTAGCCTTCTGCAGATGATTTAAAATGGTTTGGTGACTAACGCCCATCTCCTGGTCATGCCGGTCCAACTCGATGATTTGCATGATTCGATCGATATTTGTCGTCACAGGTCTTCCGCCGGCTGGCTTATCCATGGCGTCGTTTTCACCGGCTCTAAATCATCGAAACCATTCCTCCGCAGTTCGAAGTGATAGAGTACCATCCCCCAAGACACCATTAATCTCACGAAACGTTTCTCTAGCGAATTTGCCTTTAACGAAGGAAAACTTAAAGATAGCTCGACTTTACACATCTATAACTGTTGAACCCAGTATCCAATTAATCATTCACAGCGTCGTTTTGTAGGTTAGGTCAAGACCTTGCAAATGATACATAGTGTTGCCAGGGACGAGCTCTGTAGCGTTTTGTACAAAGCCGCAAAATTAGAAAGACAAAAAGCGGAAGGGAGGTATTTGGCAACCTTATATTTAGACTACAGAGCATATTTTACCATTTTTTAGTAAGAGTATCATCGTATTCCTATCAGAAGCTTTCATCACTTTCACCACATGAGAGGTGGGCTGGCGACTTATGTAGACGATTGTGTAGTTTAGGCTTAGTTCGTACTAATTAGCTTAGCTCCGCGAGTGGTGGTCGTGACGTAGCGGGTGAGTACGGCGACACACACGCCGAAAGTCTTGGTTCGATTTTCAGACGGAACACCTCACATTTTTTTCACCGCACCACCTCTTTCGAGTTGTTGAAATAACAGTCTATGGAAAACCTTGTCAAATCTCACCGTTCGGAATTTACAAAAAAACTGTAGGTCACTTCGTGAGAGAACAGTAGAATGCACAACACGAGTAGTAGCTGAAGAAACTAGGACCTGGCTCCTTGTGGGCTTATTAATTTTTATTAGCTCGGCGGGTAACCCTCTGGTATTATTTATTGATAAAAACATGACCTTGAACAGCTTCATTCTCCTCTTCCGCATCGTCTCCTTCCCTACTTAAGATGTCTGTCAGCTATCTGGTTAGAGTATTAGGCATTCTTTGTTTTCTATCCTCTTCCTATTGTTATTAGCTAAGGCAAGAATTTTTTTTTTTTGTGTGAAATGGATTAGGTGCGAGTGAAGGAAACAAGAACCACCCCATCCGACGAGCTACGCCATCCTCCTCATTGAAACTGATCCTGAGACTGTACAAAATCCAATGTACTGTTAACACTGATGGCCAATAGGCTCACATGGGAGTGAGTAAGACGACAAGTCCATGTCCAGTCAGAATGCGCTGCCAAATTCAAAATTCTTGGAAAATAATTTAAACTGCTTACAATATTAATTAACTGTAGTGCCATAGCAGTCCAAAGAAACCAAGCCAAGGTTTTCATGAATTTTCTTTTAATGGGGGTTATTCGTTTTTTGGTACTGAAAGTAAAGCCAAACAAAACACACATAATGGTACAGTTTTGATGATGATTCCATGTTAGTTTAAAGTATAGACTCTGTCTTTCAATACGTTTCTAACTGCCTTCGTAAGATTGGCGTCATTGCGTTCTTTTTCGCACAACTCAGACGGTATCTCGAGCATAATTCGAGAAATGTCGTTGTTTAACGGTTCTAGTTTTCGGCGTTAATCGTGTAAATAGGGTCTTTTGTGTGGCCCCACTGACAAAAACCTAACGGTTTCAAACCGTATGATTTTTATGGTCACTTGACGTCACCCAAACGTGATAAATCGCGATAAAGCGGTAATTGTTCATGATGTGTCGCTTGTAGCACCTTCTTGATGGAATCACATGTTGTCCACCTCCTTATCGGCTAAAAAAGAAAAGGTTATCATTTCACTATATCGCTCCGAAATGACGATAACCATCCGGACAGAATCGGATCAATGACACTAGACTATGGAACACAGCAAATAATCTTCGATCTTTTGTGCGTTTTCTGAGCCCCATTTGGGGTAATTTTGTTTGTATTGCACCCACCAATCCCGCTGTTAGGCAGAATGTTCCACTTAATTTGGACGATGATAGACAAGTATTCCGTCCCCCCGATTTAGACGAGGTCAAGATAGCAATATCGGGACTGAAGTCGAACAAAGCTACTGGAGCGGATGAACTGTCCGCAGAACTGTTTAAAGCAGCTGGGGATGACCTGGTTGGGCGCATGCACCAGCTCATCTGTAAGATATGGTCGGAGAAAAGAATCTCAGCGTCGTCCACACGATAGGAGACCCCTTCAACTGCGCCAACTATCAAGGAATTATTCTCCTTAACATCGCATACAAAGTCCTCTCTGCCGTATTGTGTGAACGCCTGAAACCGTTATTCAACAACGTGATAGGTCCATATCAAATTGGTTTCAGGCCAAGGAAGTCCACCATCGACCAAATCTTCACACTACGGTAGATCCTGGAAAGATGTAGGATGACGATGGGGAACTCTCGCTGCTGCGTCAAGGTCGAGAACGAACTCACCGAGACCTTCACTGTCGAAAAAGGTTTTAGACAAGGCGACACACTGTCATGTGACTTCTTTAACATTATCCTTGAGAAGATCGTGCGTAACTCACAGGTCAACACCAGAGGTACGATCTTCCAAAAGTCAGCTCAATTGCTAGCTTACGCCGATGACATTGACGTGATTGGACGAACACAGCGAGCCGTCAATGACGCGTTTGCTGGCATTGAAGCGGAAGCGGCTAAAATGGGTCTGGTGGTAAATGAGGGCAAAACGAAGTACATGCTGTCATCAAGGAAGGACACACAACATCGGCGTCTCGGACAAAGCGTCACACTAGTTAGCAGAGACTTCGAGGTAGTCAAGGCTTTCTTCTACCTCGGGCCTGCTGGAAATAGGGACGACAACACCAGTACCGAAATCAAACGCAGAATCACTCTTGCCAATCGCTGTTTCTTTGGGCTCAAGAAGCAATTGAGTAATAAAGCCCTCTCCCGAACGACCAAAGTGACTTTGTACAACACCTTGATCATCCCAGTCATACTTTACGGCGCTGAAACCTGAACGTTACTAAAAACGGTTGAGGAAGCCCTTGGTCTCATCTGGAGGAGAAGATTCAACCACGAACTCTATGGGCTGCACAGCGACATTCGCCTAGTCAAACGCCTTCGGATACAACGCTTTAGATGGCTAGGCCATGTAGAGCGTTCTGACACCACAGCTCCGGTCCGAAAAGTCTTCGAATCTGAGCCATTGGGACAACGCAACAGAGGACGGCCCAGGATAAGGTGGCGCACACAAGTGGAGAAGGACCTCAACCAACTTGGAGTGCGCAACTGGCGGCAGCTGGCGAAAGATCATGTTGGCTGGAGAGGCATGTTGGTTGAGGCCCAGGTCCACCCCGGACTGTAGCGCCAGAAGAAGAAGAAGAAGAAGACATCAGTTAGCCCAGTGCTTTGCAAACGTTGACTGTCCCGTTTGTATGCCAGCAAGTCGTTTGGAGTCTTTCCTGTCTAGGGATAACAGAAAAGCCGCGGATTTCTTGCCATACAATAGTTTCCCATGATCAAGTAGTATCCCGGGACAAGTCTTAGCGATTTTAGTCCAAATTGACCAAATTGAGGGAAGACTAGACAGCGAGGTTTTCCCGCTGTAATCTAAAACAAATAAAGTGAGAGGTTCTTCAGCGGACCAATTCCTCACTTCTTCAGCAGGTCAGGTCAGGTATCTGGAGAAGTTTTGCACTGATTCTTCTATTCCGGTCCTTCTGCAGGCGTTCCTACATGAGTTTTAATCTGTAAGAGTCTCTTGTGGTCCCTGTACGTCTGCTCGCATGAGAATAGGTGGCGGTGTCAACACCAGAACGACACCCTACACATATTTGTCGATTTTAAGCTCACATGTGTCATGTCTAATATTTTCCTTCCTACCGTATTCGTCAGATTGTGTACGATGACGATGAAGAAGTCTCACTTTCGTTCTCTCTAACGAACGAAGAAGAACGAAGAACTCTATTGGCTGTACGATGGAATTCACCTTGTCAAACACCTAGATTGCTAGACCAGAGGGAACTCTTTGCCTTCGAGTCATTTAGACAGCGCACGAAAGAAACTGTGCAATCTAGAGAGGCATGTTGTCCAGGTTCACCCCGGACGGTAACGCCACTTAAAGAAGAAGAGATTTCAATGATCTCGTGCCATGCACAGAAGAAGCTATCTTCCAGCCACAAACATTATTCCCGTTACCCCACCATCACGTAGCATAAACAAATTACATTCAAATTCAATCATCTAATCTAATAGGTTCCCCCCCCCCCCCCCCCCCCCCCGCTCGACCTTGAATACAATCATTTCTCTGACGAAGCACATGCCAAACGCAATCAAAACGTAAACATCGAAAGCATTTATTTCAAGTGTTTATCGACGCGCTTACTCACTACCAGCACATTTCACATTGGATTGCGTAACAAGACAATCGGTCAGATATCGGTCTATCGTCTATCTAGAAGCGAACAGAAATAACCCGTACACACATATCGCAGCAATCTGCGCACTTATTGAATTCGCTCCACACGCAAGAAGATGCCCCCCTTGGTGCCGACGAACGGATTTTTTGCGTCAAACTCCAGCGGGTAGGGCGTTCTGTCGCTGTAGTGAAACTTGAACCTCTTCAGCAGCATGACGAGGCCGACGATCATCTGCATCTTTCCGAACCTCAGTCCGATGCAGTTTCGCGGTCCATCGCCGAATGAAAGCCACGCGGTAGGATGTCGCTGCTGCGTCTCCTCGGCGGTAAATCGTTCTGGGTCGAATCTCTCTGGATCTGGATATATGTCGGGATCGCGATGGAAGCAATCGGCTGGAATGAGGACGAGGCTGTCTTTGGGTATCGTGTACCTCGGATCGGCAGTCGGGTAGTCCTCCTGGGCCTTGCGCATGATGTTGATCACGATTGTGTACTTCCGCAGGGTCTCTGAAGGAAACGTGGGATGTTAAGGCGTCCGTTCTGCCACTGGGCATATTTACCTTTGATGACCTTCTCCATGTAATGCAGCTCCATCATGCAGTCGTAGGTGAATTTGCCGTCATGTCGTTCGAGCGTCTCGTTTATTTCCGCCCTCAGCTTGTCCTGGATGTCCTGATTGATGGCCAACTCGAATAGAGCAAAGCTCAGGGTCGTTGAGGCGGACTCAAAGCCGGCTACAAAGAAGACAAAGCACTGGGCCGCGATCGTTCCAATGGACATGCCTTCCTCGGAGTTCTTCAGCTCCATCAGCAGGTTCATGAAATCGTTACGTTTGACTGAGTTTTTCTCCCGGTACTCAACGGTCTCGCGAACAGCGCGCATGAAGAACTGGTGCACCTCCTCGTGCACGTACCGCATGTGGAGCTTCCGCGCCAGATCCGGAAAGCTGAACATCAGCCCTATTATCAGACTGTTGTGGCGGGTGAGGGTGAACGCCTTGCGACCCATTACGCGAAACTCTGCATTGGGATCGTTGAGGCTGTTGCACTCGATGCCAAAGGCGCACGTCCCGATCACGTCCACAGTGTACCGCGTCATGAGTTCTTTGATCTCGACGAGCGCGTCCGTCTCGATCATCTGATCCAGGGTCTCGTCGAGTTTCTCGCCCACCGCCACCACGGTTGAGAACATGAATTTCATTTTGCCCGACGTGAAGGTTGGCGACAGCTTGTTCCGCAGTCGGCGCCATTTTTCCCCGTCCAGACCGAATAAGTTCTCGGTGAGGGGATCATCTTCAGCATTGTTGTACAGACCGCGATCGGTGAAGTTGTGGAAGTCCTTGATGAGAATGTCTCTGGCCAGGTTCAGGTCAAGCACTAGGACAGCTGGTGTGAGGCTGAAGTAGAAGCCAGTGAATGGGCCGGTGCCTTTAAACTTGTCGTAGTAGTCCTTCATGATGTCCCGTAGTGTGCGTGTTTTCATGTAACCAGTCATGCTGCCTGCGGGAAATTTGGGTTTATCCTGCGGGATGCCGCGACGCTCCCAAAATGTAAATCTTTGCTTCACCCATGCAAGTGCGGCGATCACAAGCGCTGCGAACAGGCAGAGCACAGTCGTACAAGCGGACATTGTGGGGAAAAAGACTAAAGACCACCTCAAAGTGGGAATGGTCGCAAACTGATCGTTTGGACAAAGCTTTTCAGCTCTGAACACAGAGACTTGTGAGTAGGTTGTGCTTTCACTCATGCGATGAATTATTGTGCTTTCAGCGTCCACTTGAGTTCTCTCAATTGAAAAGTAAAGTGATATCAACAAAAGCTATGTGAGGCACATCGATGGGTGTGATCTCATCGCAAGCTATGGGGTTCAGACGTTCGCTGTTATGCGCACAAAACTGTTTTGCAATCTGTTGAGTGGAATTTTAAAAATTTAAATTAAAACGTGTCGTTCTATGTTGTGGGTGTCTTCTCTCTTCATTGCTGCGAACAATAATCAGGCTAGAAGGTTAAGCGGTGAGTGTGGCCAGGACAGAGCGTGACGATCTTTGTACTACCATGCGCATCGCCCCAGTTGACAAACAAATAATGATGAATGATGAAAGATGAAGAAATGAAAAAGATATTCAGTTTTGGGAAAATCACTTTTGCAGTCTGGTAAACGGCGATGATGAAACAAATGACGGAATGTTTCACTCAATCTAGACGTCACTGGACAGTAACTCCATCTCCGCGACCTACACAAAGTCAAGTGAGCAGTATCGAGACTGAAGTCGAACAAGTTGATGGACTACAGCCCAGAACAGCAGCCGCAAGAAATCTAGTTCGGCCCATGGCCCAGCTTATGTGAAAGACACAATGAGAGGAAAGCATGCCCTACAAATGAAATCTCAGAGCCGTCTGTCCGATCCACAGGAAATGGTCTACAAATGTGCCAGCTACCGAGGAATAACTACGTTCATAACCTTTCTGGCGTTTTGTCTGAAAGCCTGAAATAATTTGCTAACTATCCTCCCTTTTAAGTGTGTTTTCAGAACAAAGAAGTTCACGACAAATTATTTTTTCAACCTTCTGCAGAGTTTGGAAAAGACACAAGAAGTGACACCCACCACGTACTTGTCGATTTTCAGATTCCATTTGACAGCGTGCACAAAAACGAGGTATTCGGTGCCATGTCTAATTTTAGCACTCCCAACCAACCCATCAGATTGTTTAGGATAACGATTGAGAACTCTTGCTGCTCTGTTAAGATCGGTTACCACCTCATCAAGTCGGTCAATATCGAAAAAATGTTTTAGACAATGCAAAGGCCTGCGTTCAACAGTTATAGACGTGTAAACATGGAGTTCAATAACGCCGTAGTTCGAGCTATATTAAAGTTTTCCTTCGTTAAAGGCAAATCCGCTAGAGAACCGTTCCGTGAGATTGATGATGTTTTTCAGGATGGTACTCTAACACTTCGAATCGCAAAGGAATGGTTTCGACGATTCAGAGTTGGTGAAAACGACACCATGGATAAGCCAGCAGGCGGAAGACCTGTGTCGACGAATATCGATCGAATCATGGAAATCATCGAGTTAGACCGGCATGTGGCATCTCGTGACATCGCCCAGGAGATGGGAGTTAGTCACCAAACCACTTGAAACGAAATGCAGAAGGCTGGATGCAAGAAAAGAGGTTTACGTTTGGGTGCCGCATGATTTGACGCAAAAAAAAAACCTTCTGGACCGAATCAACGCCTGCGATATGCTGCTAAAACGGAATGAACTCGACCCATTTTTGAAGCGGATGATCAATATCTAGCGCTTGGGCGACAATATCAAGCGAAAACGGTCGTGGTTGAAGGCCGGTGAATCGTCCCAATCAGTGGCCAAGCCGGAATTGACGGCCAGGAAGGTTTTGCTGTGTGTTTGGTGGGAGTGGAAGGGAATCATCCACTATGAGCTGCTCCCATATGGCCAGACGCTGAATTCTACCATCTTCTGCGAACAACTGGACCCCTTGAAGCAGGCGATCGGCCAGAAGCGTCCAGAATTGGCCAATAGGAAGGGTTTAGTGTTCCACCAGAACAACGCCAGACCACACACTTCGTTGATGACTCGTCAGAAGCTACGGCAGCTCGGATGGGAGGTTTTATTGCACCATATAGCCCGGACATAGCGCCAAGTGATAACCTCCTGTTCCTGTCCATGGCGAACGCCCTTGGTGGCGTGAAGTTGAACTCAAAAGAGGCTTGTGGCAGTTCGAGTTCTTCGCAAATAAGGAGTGGGGCTTCTACGCGAGGGGCGTATTATGAAGTTGCCGTCTAGATGGAAGCAGATTATCGAACAAAACGGCGCATATTTGAGCTAAACCCGATCACTGTAACACTTTTTATGAAGCATTGAATGAAGAGCAAGCAGCGAATGGGAGATATTTGACAACCTTTTACACAAAACAAAAATTGAATTTTGAGTATTTCGTAGTGGGCAGAAGCAAATACTAATCACTTCATATTCATTCTGGAGTATAAGAGGTATGGACCTCGCAGACAATGAAGTATGCCTTCGGGTCGCTATCGGTGTGTCTAGCTTTTCTCCTGCATACCAAAACGGATGGCTTCCAAATAATTGTTTATTTTCGGCGACCCAAGTGTTTGTATAAACTGACCTCATAATAGATGACTCCCTGCTTATCTTATCAAACGCACAACAATTGTTATCTGGGCGATAACCACAACGAAAGGTCTGTTCGCTTACACGCGTACATTCAAGTGGTGTTAGAAAATAGGGTATACTAGCAAGAGAACGAGAAAACATACGGGAAGAGTTATCAGCTTTAGGAATGATTACGACAAGGTATTTTATGATTCCATCACGACTGTTATTTTGAAGAGACCACTTAAGGAAAATTTGGGCATTTACACTCTGCGACGCTTCGTTATGTTCAGTTACTATTTCTACAGAAATCATAGATTAAGCTTCTGAAAAATTTTGCAAATATTTATTTTTATTACCTCTGCTTCCTTGTGACGAAGTCATAAGAATTAAAGAGATAAGCTTGCTTTCTACCTGCCTGGCGGTCTGCCTGCCTGTCACAGCGAGTTGATGGACATCTTTGAGAGAATGATCAATGTTCACACGTACAAATTTTTAATAAACACCATGGGTTTTAGGATAAATTTCTTGCATTCGAGGAATCAGATATGTTCCTGTCACGCCGGCACACTGCAGGAAGTTCCATCATTTTAATTTTAATGCACTCATCCTACAGCAGCAACATTAATTTTGTTTTTTTTTTTTATTTTTACGGCCTTTGGGATGCAGAGAAATTATAAATATATATTAGCCTATAGATTGGCTAGAAATTTAATGTGGGCATAATTAAGTGTCGGGAAGTGTATGTACTGAACCAGTTAAGCATCACAAACTTTTAAGATCCTAACTCACAGTGACTTGAGCTACGTGCTCATACATTGAGTTCAAAATAATAGCGGTGCTGTATTGCTAATCTGCTTATAATCTGAATATTATTCAATGTATTACAAATCTATTCTGTGTTCTATTACATCATAAGAACATCAATGGGGAACAAGTTGTAAGTTGCTGATTTGGAATGGTTGTTTTCTAAACGTCATCTTAGAAAATAATGTACATGTGCAATGTTTAATTTTCCTCCAAATTTCATTGCTTTTTATATGTCTTATTGTTTGTTTTAATTATTCTTGTGGAAGTTTCAAGGTACAAAAGTATGAAATTTAGTTTGAGTTTTTCGTCCGGACAATTTCGGACAATTCAAGAATAATTCTTGCCAGAGAATAGGGTATAGTGACAGACATTACAGGATCTTATAGAAAATAATGCCTGCACACCAAGAAAATTGACACTGATGATGAAAAGAACTTCTCAAAAAATCTTGAATATTCTAAAACTCGAAGTGATTGGGCCCTCGAAAGACAGAGAAATGTCCTGTGGAAAGATGAGAGGTGTATGTATTGCCGATCTGGGTCCAGTGAATACAAAAGACGTCCACCAAATGTGGAGTACAATTATAAGGGTCTAGTAGTTTTCGCAGTATGGTGTAGGACAATTCAGCTGGAGACCTTATTGGGCCTTATTGGATTCAAAGGAACACCGATGTCAGACAGTAATACGGAATAAAGGCTCTACAAGAACGTACGAGGTCGTTTCAAAAAATAAGGAGCATTTTAAAATTTTGCGGCTACGTATATTCGATTATCGATTTTTTTGGTTTGTTATGTTGGTACAATCGTCTCGAACATATTTTCACAGTTTCAGCTATAGAGCATATTTATTTCGCTTGTGAGAGGCATACAAGTTAGAGGCGTTTTGCGTGTTTGGCGATTTCCTGCTGCCTCAAAAAAATGCTTCAAAGTATTTGCAATCAATTTTGTGTGAAAAATTGAAACTGTTGAAATGTCGACAGTGGCAAACCGTGAGTGTACTCTGAGTCAAAAAAACGAGGTTTTCAAAGACGATCGAGAAAATGTAAATAACGACGCTCGCCCTGAACGCACCAGCACAGCAACAACCGATGAAAATGTCGAGAAAGTGAAGACATTTGTTATGGAGATTCGTCGAATCACTATATGGGAAGTTGCTAAAGATGTCGGCATATCAATTGGCTATGGTCAAGCAATTTTTTCGGAAATTCTAGGCATGAAACGTGTGACAGCGAAGTTTTTTTTTCCAAAATTGCTAAATATTGACAAAATTTTTTTTTGCCAAAACAACACCGTAATCATGTCACGCCGCCGTCTTCACCAGATTTGGGCCCCTGTGACTTTTTCCTGTTCCCGATGTTGAGGCGAACCCAGAAAGGATGGTTTCTTGCGAAGATTAAGAAGTTATAAAGCGATTGGCTGAGAGACCCCAAAGGCATACCAAAAAGTGCATTTAAGAACTGCTTCGGGAATTGGGAAGAACGCTGGCACAAGTGTGTTATATCTGAGGGGGATAGGGACTACTTTGAGGTGAACCAAATAGAAATTGAATAAATAAATATTTTTTTGACGAAAATGAAAGTTCACCTTATTTTTTGAACACACGTCGGATTTAGCAGAATAGAGTTGACGAAATCGAAGCAAACTATTACAGTACTAGACCCTTAAGCACTTTCCCATCTTCAACCGTCTGGCTTGTGGTTTCACCTTTATTACAGAAAAGCTGCAAAATGTCAAGTAAAATCTCTCAAAACTCAAACCATCAATCACAGAACAAAATGTCCCCATTTGGCGAAGAAAGTGCTCTTCTCTCATAAAAACTCACACCTTAGCTATCTCCAGATGTAACTTGCTCCAAATACGCCCTAAACTGAGGGCACATCCACCGTATTCTAGAGATTTGATCCTCTGCGACTTCGTTTCGTCTCCAAACTTGAAAAAGTCGCTCCCCGTACAGAAAAATTACACGAATGAGGGCCGCATTTGAGGCTCCTACTTCCGACCTTCAAGAAATGTACTTTACAGAAGGGTTAACGAAGATGATGCATCGTTGGGTCAAGTATTTCGAGTTACAAATTTATTAACTATTTACAGTCCAAGGTGAAGGATCGAGATGCCTGGAGGTTCGCTCGCCCTCGCCATTGAAAATGATGAAGTCCTTGTCGGACACCCACCTGCAAGCATCTGAAACAGCCATCATTCTTAGCCTCTGAAGGGACGTGTCCACATACTCATATGTAGACGATTCTGATCTTGGTAAGCCCCCCACTGGCATCGCATAAAGTGCAAAGAATTCACATCACTCCTCGTGAGAACCTCTCGGCTATTCACAATTCACTTGAAGGTTGTTCACAGATCTTGAATCTTTATTTTTCACTTATGTACAAAACACTTAAAATTTCGTATATCCCCACCATGAAACCGTGAGGACCACATACGAGTACAAAACTAAAAAAAAAACAAATTTCATATACACTCCACTCGCAAATAAATGCCACCCTTAGCCGACAACAACGAGTTCGTCGCATCGATCTCAAGCTCCTGGGGGGTCTTCTCGGAGAAGGAGAACTTGAAGTTCGTCAGCAACATCGCCAGTCCAATGTACGCCTGCATTTTGCCGAACCTCAGACCAATGCAGTTCCGCGGGCCATCTCCGAATGGCAGCCAAGTGATGGGGTGACGTTTGGCCATCTCCTCGGGGCTGAAGCGCTCCGGATCGAATTGCTCTGGATTTGGATAGATGTCGGGGTCCCTATGGATAGCATCTGTTGGAATGAGCACCATTGTTCCCTTTGGAATGGTGTACTTTGGATCGGAGGTCTTATAGTCCCGCAGCGCCTTCCGGTTGAGGTTGGAGATCACGGAATACTTGCGCAGAGTTTCTGAAGAAAAAAACACGTACAATTTGAAGTGGCTTTCGGGTGGACTCACCTTTGACAACTTTCTCCATGTAACGCATGGCGGAGATGCCATCGTAGGTAAGCTTGCCTCCGTGGAGCTCCATCTGTTCGCTGATCTCCGCGCGCAGTTTATCCTGAATGTCCTGGTTCTTGGCCAACTCGAACAGGGCGAATCCCATTGTGGTTGATGACGTCTCGAAGCCAGCCAGGAAGAAAACAAACGCCTGCGCCGCCACCTCATTCATGGTCAGACCCTCGCCAGTGTTCTTGGCTTCGATGAGCAGATTCATGAAATCGTTCCGCTTGATGTTGTTCTTCTCGCGGTACTCCACGGTATCCTTGGCAACTCGCATGAAGAACTGGTGAGTGTCCTCGTGTATCTGACGCATCCGCAGTTTGCGCGCCAGTTGCGGGAAGCTGAACAACAAGCCGTCCACGAATTTATTGTGTCGCGTTAGCACGAACGCCTTCTGTCCCTCGATCCGGAATTCTGTGTTCGGGTCATTCAGACTGTTGCAATCGAGGCCAAAGGCGCACGTCCCAATTACGTCGGTTGTGAATCGTGCCACTAGGTCCTTCACTTCCAGCACTGGACTACTCTGGATGCTCTTGCGCATTTCCGCGACCAGATGCTCCCCCACCGACACCACCGTCGGGAACATGAACTTCATCTTCCCCGATGTGAACGTCGGCGACAGCTTGTTGCGAATCGTCCGCCACTTCTCGCCGTCGATCGCGAACAGGTGCGCAGTGAGCGGGTCGTCGACTTCATTGTAGAACAACCCTCGGTCCGTGAAATTGTTGAAATCCTTGATCAGGATATTTTTTATCAAGTCCAAGTCAATGGCCACAACAGCGGGATACAGGAAGAAGAAAAATCCAGCGAAGGGGCCGGTTCCCTTGTACTTGTCGTAGCACTCCTTCATGATCGTTCGAATGTGGCGGGTTTTCTCGAAGCCCTGCATGTTTCCCTCGATGATTTGCGGCTCATCGTGCGGGATACCGCGCCGTTTCCAATAGGACAGGTGTCGCTTCATGTAGTAGCCCAGCACCGAGGCGAGCGCTATGATAAGATACAGAAACGTTGTTGACACCTCCATGGTGCGTCCGCTTGCAGCAGTGACCGGCTGCGTACTAAGAGTAGTTTCTTCTAGGGTCGCGCAAAGCGCTTTATAAGCTCTGCGACAGTGGCGCGCATACGAGCTCATATCTTATCGTCTCGATAAAATCTAGCATTTATGAAGATGACGTGTAGAATTTTTCGTTTTTTGTTTTGATTATAGGCACGAAGCAGAACTAGTTGCAACGCAAATTAACGTGTGTTTTCGTTGTGCCCCTACGGAGAGTCAGCATAACGCGAGGGCTTTTGATGAATGCGCTTGAGTGGTAGAATATTTTGCTTAGTAAGGGTTACTTAAAAAGGCGCGAATCGCTGCTTGAATTGAGTAGGAAATGTTGGGAAAATCTATCGAAATGGAACATGTACCGAATTTATGCTCGTAGGTCGCTGTTTTCAGTTATGATGTGGGGTTTTGGAGGGCTTTTGGAGATGTATAGATGGGAAATAAGAAAGAAGCCCGAAGTCGAAAATCAAGAAAAGGCAAAGTCCTAAAAAAATTAAAGGAACTGTAGCCTGACACGTCACCTTTCAAAAGCATGTTCGAATAGCACAATCGGATAATTGGTCTAGTATCTTGAGACAAAAAACCATGAAAACTTCTACCTCCTAAATTACGTTAACTCCCCGTAGACTGGCTTGCATATGATCTAGACGATTCATCCAAAATCGCTTCTTTATTATCTTTTTTCCTTTTCTTATTGTAGCGCTACAGTCCGGGGTGGACCTGGGCCTCAACCAACATACCTCTCCAGCCAGCACGATCTTTCGCCACCTGCTGCCAGTTGCGCTCTTCAAGTTGGTTGAGGTCCTTTTCCACTTATATTTGCCACCTTAGAATAGACCGTCCTCTTCTGCGTTGTCCGAGCCATTGGGACTCGAAGACTTTTCGGGCCGGAGCAGTGGTGTCCATACGCTCTACATGACATAGTCATCTTAAGCGTTGTATCCGAAGACACTTGAGTTCTTCGAGAGAGAACTTTGTTACTCAAGTGCCTCTTAAGCCCAAAGAAACAGCGATTGGCAAGAGTGATTCTGCGTTTGATTTCGGTACTGGTATTGTTGCCCTATTTACTACGGAGCCGAGGTAGACGAAGTCCTTGACTACCTTCCTTGATGACAGCACGTACTTCGTTTTGCCCTCATTAACCACCAGACCCATTTTAGCAGTTTCTGCCTCAGAGCCAGCAAACACCACATTGACGGTTCGCTGTCTTCGTCCAATCACGTCAATGTCGTCGGCTACCAATTGAACTGACTTTTAGAAGAAAGTGCCTTGTGAGTGGCGCACGATCTTCTCAAGGATGATGTTGAAGAAGTCGCTTGACAGTGCGTCGCCTTGTCTGAAGCCTTTTTTGACGTCGAAGGTCTCGGTGAGTTCGTTCCCTACCGTGGCGGAGCAGCGAGAGTTGTCCATCGTCATCCTACACAATCTGATGAGTTTGGTAGGAATGTCAAAACTAGACATGGCACTGTATAGCTCGTCTCTATGCACACTGTCATATGCGGCCTTGAAATCGAGGAATAGGTGGTGAGTGTCAATTTACACTTCTTGGGTCGTTTCCAGAATCTGCCGTAGTGTAGAAGATTTAGTCGATGGTGGACTTCCCTGGCCTGAAACCACACTAATAAGGAACTATCAGGCTGTTGACGGACGGTTTCAGGTGTTCACACAATACGACAGAGAATATCTTTTATGCGATGTTAAGGAGACTGATCCCTCGGTAGTTGGCGCAGTCGAAAGGATCTCATTTCTTGTGGACCGGACAGACGACGTTGAGATTCCACTCATCGGGCATGCTTTCATCCGACCATATCCCACAGATGAGTTGATGCATGTGCCCAACCAGGTCATCTCCTGCTACTTTAAACAGTTCTGCAGACAATCCATCCGCTCCAGCAGCTTTGTTCGACTTCAGTCTTGATATTGCTAACTTGACCTCATCCGAGTTGGGGGGTCGGAATTTTTGCCTATCACCGTAAAATTAAAAGAAACATTCTGCCTTACAGCGAGATTTGGGCCGTTATCGCCGTTTAAAAGTCTGATGAAATGATCTTTTCAGATTCTCAGTATCGGACGACTGGGTGTCCGTTTTGGCCCCAGTAGGCTTCGGTCCGAAACCTATATCCACCGGATAGCTGTTTCACATTTCGGTAAAACTTTCGAACTTCATTCCTGCCACAACACCTCTCCGTCCGTTTTTATCTTTACGCGGCACAAATGCGTGAAAGAGAACCGTCTGATATTCTTATTTGAGCATGAATTCTACCATGAGAACCCCATGGCTGGTTCAAACGTAAACTAGTCTCGAGGTGTAAGTTTCAATCACCTTTTCCAACATTAGCGGTCGTATATCAATGTTGTTCTCAAAGTGGTCAATCGCTTCAAGCTTATCCCCACAAAAAACAGTGAAGCGGCGTCAAACACCACGATCTGGGAGGCAAATTCATGGATCCCTGATAAGAACCTTGGCAGCTGCCAAACGTTTCCTCCAATAAAACAATTGTGGCACAATCTGTGTGACACTTTGCGCTGTTTTGTTGAAACCGCAACTCCGACACATCATGGATGTTTAACTGATAACCGACGATGGCTCTATAGCAGTCGCCAATGACTGCCAAGTAACACTGAACAGTCAGTTTTTGTGAATTTAACGGTCTCTCTACATACAGTTGAGGATTATCTCATCTCAAAATATGACAGCTTTCTTTATTGGCGTATCAGTTCAAACAAAATTGAGCTTCATCGGTAAACAAAATCCGTTCTTAAAAATTTGGATCAACGGCACTCTTGTTTTGAGCAAAATTTGTACAATTTTGTAATGTTGTCAAAACTTTAGTCTATTCGCATTGTAATACCAAGCCAAACAAAAAATGCCACCAGTTCAAATAGTGTTGCTAACTCAAGGTTCTACACCTCTAAAAGGAAACACCCGTTATATCCGAAATTTCATGAAAATCGATTTATATGTTCAGGTGTTGAGAGACGGTCTGACGAACGGATTGATGGACCCACCGATACGATAAATAAAACATTTCCTTCCCCAAAAATGAAAGATAGCCTGGAACAACTTTGAATTCCATTTTTACTGAAACGGTTCCAACAAGCATTCCTCGCTACGCGCATTTCATTTGACGCATTCCCCGTGATATTCTCTCGAAGCATTCCTTAATTGTGAAACACAACAAATGACTACGAATAAAAGTCCGTTGCGTCAGCTACTCGTAGAATATTTTGAGCACTAACCCTTATCATGAACAGAGATTGTAATTAATTTGCAGTCGACAACTTGCCAAAAATAAAGTTCCCACATTCACCATCTGATGAAACTTTGAAGAATTAACTAACCGCTACGAAATAATGATTACACAATGTATGTTAAGTTGTCGAAAAACAAAACCTGTTATCAGGCAGATAAGGAAACAAATAAGTTTCGCTCCTTTTATTTGACGGCAAGATTGTGGTAATCGTTTAGATTGCGTTTCACTTTGTAGATTTTTATGCCGTCAGACTACATGACTCGTTTTATTTACGGGAAATATTTCCTATCTGTACAAGAGACAGGCTATGTAGAGCGTATGGACACTACTGCTCTGGCCCGAAAAGTCTTTAAGTTCTAGCCATTAAAACAGCGCAACAAAGGATGGCCTAGGTTTAGATGCCTAGGCCTAGGTTAAGCCCTAGGCTAAGATGGCGCACACATGTGGAGAAGGACCCTCAACCAACTTGAAGTGCATTACCCCGGCCGAAGATCGTGTAAGCTGGGGTCGTATGTTGGATGAGGCCCAGATCCGACCCGGTCTCCAGCGCCAGTAAAAGAAAAAGAAAAGCAAAGACACAGTGCCGTTAGAAACTCGGACTGATTACAACGGACTGTTGAATCAGTTGTAGCTGGTGCCTTACAGGAGCGATTCCTTGGTAACGATATGCTCTGCTACAGAGTTTGGCGGCCTTAGAAAAAAATTGTATTTTTGTATATAGAAACTCATATTCCCACAGGACAAAACATCCACTCTCGTCGCTCCAACATAGGCTTCTCAAGAAGGTGGCGAAGGTGACAAGAAGGTGCCGGAGAAGATACTCTCGTCTCTCCAACATAGGCTCCTCAAGAAGGTGGCGAAGGTGACAAGAAGGTGCCGGAGAAGATACTCTCGTCTCTTGAACACAGTCTCCTCAAAAAGGTAGCGGAGGAGAGATCCGACTGTCTGGTGGAATTTTCAGACTGCTAGGCACTTAGTAAGCGGAGTTTCCTTGACTCGAAGAGAAGAAATTTTTACCTGCAGCAGACACGGTCCCTCTCCAACTGTAGACAGTTGACTGACACACCAAGTTGGTTGAGGTCCATCTTTGTCCACTCCTTGACGAGAATATCCTCTGTTGCGTTGGCGCAAGGGCTCAGATTTGAAGACTTTTCGGACTGGAACTGTGTCGCTCACACGCTCTACATGACCCAGTCGTCTTGTCCGTTGTAGTTGGATTTTCTTGTCAAAAAAAAGTTTGAAAATAGAACTTTTGAGATTGCGCATTCGTAAGTACTACAGAGCAGGGCAGAAAAGATCAAAAGGTAACATAATGACAGCAGTTAAGTCCTGCGGGAGATTGATCTACTTTTCAATAGCTTCGTAGGCCCAAAGATACAGCGGTTGACAAGGTTAATTCGGCGTTTAGCATTGTTCGTTCTATTTACATTCATTCTGGCCTATTTGCCAGAACATTGGGTATCCCATTCCGATGACGGAACTTACTTTACCATCCTTGCACATCGGTAAATTCAACTTAGCCGCTTTCGTTGCAATACCAGCTGTACATTGACGGCTCACGGAGGGCAACAAATCACATCAATGTCATTTAGGCATATAAGCCTCTTGGCTTGGTGAGTGAGTTATGCACGATCATCTCAAGAATGATGTTGAAAAGGTTACATGGCAGCGCGGCTCCTTACCTAACACCCTTTCTGTCATTAAAGGTCTCGATGAGGCAGGAATGTGAAAACTCAGAAGGACGAGGCACAGCTCGCCTCTATTCACGCTGTCGTAGGGTGTCGGGATCGGTTTGTACTTCTTGTTAATTTTCTGGGATCTTGATCAATTTACTAGAGCAATGTGAAAATTTGATCTGGAGTGACTTTTTTGAGCTGAAAGTTGGTTTGGTTTCAAGCCTTCATATAAAGTGGCAGACGTTGAGACCCTCGGTAGCTGGCGCATTTCTAGGGACCTGCAGCTGATACTGGATTCCATTCCTCGGGCATATTTACCTCGGATCAGATGAGCTCATACATGAGCCCAGTCAGATCATTTCCAGTCACCCTAAAACAGTTCTGCTTATAGTCCATAAACTCCAGCAGCTGTGTTGTCTCGAATTCAGTCTGTATGTTGACATTTTTACTTCCTATAGGTCGGCGGCATGGTATCCTTGTCCATAATCATCCAGATTGAGAAGAATTTTCTGTTCGAATTGTCATCACCATTAAACAGTCAGCAGTGGCGATTTTTGCACAATCCCGTCATCCACTGCAACTCGGTTTCGTCGTAGCAGACTTCTCTGCGAGGTTTATATCCATTTTTTTTGTGCCTGTTCTTTCTTGTGGCAACATTCATTCCTGCCCCTTACCATCCTGTACTTCCTTTTGAGAAGCTAGTGCCCGTTCATTTTTTCTCTGTTCGTAGACCTCACGAACAGCTCTCGTGCGTTACCTTAGACGTCTTGCTTGTCTGCATGTGCTTCCGTGATATGTATCAATCACATCAGTGGCAACTTCATTGATGGTTTCTTTACAACTTCTCCAGTCTTTTTTCTGTTGTAAGTGCTGGCGGTGTCGAATTTTCCGAGAGTTTCAAGATGTCAGTAAAGCTTCGTCTTCGGTTTCTGATGTTAAGCAATTTCATCTAGTTTCTACTCCGCTGTTCTCTTAATATCCGAGTTCTTACCTTGACTATACAAACGAACTTATGTTGGTGCCTTGGAAGGTTTTAAACATCGAGAATGCTGGGAGCTTGCCTGACGTCGTCCGCAAAGTGATCAATATTTTCAGTCGATCAAAAGATCGGCAGCCTCCTTTGGGAATGTTGGTATGAAGGAATCGCCTCAAAAAGCCTTTGCCAATCCATGATACCAAGTTCGATATCAGATGAAGGCTGTGCTCTGCTATAACTAAAGGGTGTCCCAACAAGAACGCAAGATTTAAATTAAAAAAAAACGCAGATATTTAGAAAAAATCGTGAATTTCTTATTATATCTTAAGTAGCCAGGATGAGGTTATGTGTGGAATAACACATCCGTCAGATGGCCCCCGCGGCTTTGCTGGCACATACGCGATCTTTTAATGAAATTTTCACTGACCGTTTTGCATAAATGCTGCGGTATTTCATTAATGTGGCGTCCAATTTCCTCTTTTTAGGCTTGAGTCTCCGTCGGCTTATTCGCATAAACCATCGCCTTCAAAAAACCCCAAAGAAAAAAGTCCAATAGTGTTAAATCGCACGATCTTGGCGGCCGATCTTGGTCTCCGAAATGCGAAATAACACGACCGAGAAATGATTGATGCAGCAATTGAATTGTTTCTCTGGCTGTATGAGATGTGGCGCCGTCTTGTTGAAACCACATCCCCTCCACATTTATTTCTTCAATTCTAGGCACGAAAACATTGGTTATCGTTTCACAAAACCGAACACCATTGACGATGCATTTGCATTCACGAGAAGCACTCGAGGATTTTCCGCGTCCCAAATGCGACAATTCTGCCTATTGACGAAGCCACCAAGATGGAAATGGGCCTCGTCACTAAAGATGATTTTATCGGCAAAATCAGCATTTTCATGTTGTCTCTCCAATACCCAATTAACGAACTCCCTTCGCTGTGCATGGTCAGCTGGCTACAGCTCCTGAGTCAATTGAACCTTGTATGCATGAAGATGCAAACCTTTCGTCAAAATTCGCTGTAAAGTGGATTTGGAACCACCAGTGTGCTGGGCTCGGTGTCGAATTGAGGTGGATGGAGCTTGAGCGACATCATCACGTACTGCTGCGATATTCGTGATGAATGGTCGAAGGCGCGTTGTTGTCTTTACATTTGTTACAGACCCAGTTTTAGCAAATTTTTCCATTAATCTCTTAACAGTTGACTCTTTTGGAGCATTATTGTAACCCAAGATTTATCGCAATTCGCAAACTGTAGCCCCAAAACTTTCACCGCTTTGGTAAAACAATTTCACAATGAGAATGCGTTGTTCATTCGTGTAGCGCTCCATTTTTTTCAACCTTATACATTCTACTAACAAACAATAATAATTGTGGAAATGTCAAACAATGACAATTCGAATGGCGCCAAATTTAAGTCTTGCGTTCTTTTTGGGACACCCTTTATATGAGAACAGAATGATCTTCGTGCCGTAGCTGGAGATCTGACCGGATGTTCTTTCTTTAAGATCATAAAATCATCCTTCCTTTGTTCATCTCCGTAAATTAAGCTGTTGTTGTTATGAAACCCTCGATTTCTGCTTGCCTTAGTCTGCCTTAAACATCCAAGCAGGCACTGCTTTCGCTTTCTTGTAGCAATCACCACACTCGATGTCGTGGTTTTTCATTCTCATTTTGCCTGATGGTGATGTTAGCCTTATAGGATTCAAGGGCCTTGGCAAGTTTATCGACTGCACGTGGTCCGCTGTGAGACCTCACATTTCACATGTAAAATCGAAACACATTCCATGGCCATGGGGCCAACCATATTTGAGACTTGTTTTTGTTTTTGAAGAGGTTTTCCATTTACATGAGGCAAACATTGAACCTGGAGAGCCGAGTCCTGTTTAGAGCCACTGACTAGGGAGCCACTGCATACAGTGGTTCACGTCCCAGCTGTTGCTGTAAGGGCTATCTAAGGAGCTCAACGACAAGGCTATATATAGTAACCTAACATGAGCATTTACAGGGATCGAAACGTTTAATCTTACCAAAGACCTCTTTGAATTATAACTCCTCAGCCACTTTTTTTGTTCTTTGAGTTGTCTATGGCGTTACACAGCTATAGCCCTGTGGATCCAGTGTTAAGCATCATCAGCACCCAATCGTGCTGTACGAGTTATTATTTTACCAAGAAGAGAGGGGCGTACAGTTTAATGCCGAGTCCGAACGGCGATATTAAGGCAGGCATTGCATGCGCAATTTGTACTCCTTAAGTGCAGTCAACAGTCTCTAAACGTACTCAAGTTTATAAAGAACATTCTGAGTAACTCAAACCATTGCAGAGTCAAGCCGAACATAACCTCAACTCGGAAATGAACACCACATCGTGTACTTAGCTAACCGAACCAACTTCCTTTCCCAGCTTGTCTAGCGCAACTCCAACCTCGCACCGAATGACCCACTTTCGTGGTGAGAAGTGATAGATCACGCGCGCGCCCCAAGTTCAATTCAATTAATTCGACTCTGTGTTGAAGTCAACCCCTGTAGGAGGAGCACCGAACTCTGGGCAATTAATTCGTGAAAATTCTCGCCCTCGCCGTCGCCCGCCCCTGACCTAATTGTGGGGATTTTTATTTTAATGCAAATCAGTTCCAGGCAGTTAGTCAGAGTCATCCTTCAAGAGGTTATCTCTGACATCAATCAAATCGAATGCCCCGCGTCTCAGCACAGTATTCCAAACGGAAATTTCTGACACAAAACTTCTCCCCCAGCGTGCTGTCACGAGTATACGTTGGCGCGTGTTGCAAAGGGGTTGCGAGGTCGCGGCAAAAAGGGGTAAACTTTTGAAAACAAGATTACTTTCGAAATTTATATTGACTTTGCCCAGCACAACACCGTTAATTCCCACGATTTACAGTGGCAATTGCCCTGTGTGACGGGGGCGACTGTTCGGGGAGAGCTGCGTGCGGACTTTTGAATGCACTCGCCGAGCTGTGTGCAGATGCGACTGAAAAGCGTTCAATTTGCAGCACAATGGGACTTTGATGCAACGTGGATTATCCGCACTCCTGACCCCGATGCAAGCCGGAGCCGAACCGTTTAAGCTTATCTCTCTCAAGGAATCATTTCCTTTTTCGAGCAAAGCCAGCAACTAAGCAAAGCACTTGTAAATATGCGCATTCAAGTGCTGCTAAGGACGATGATGTGGATGAGCGCCCGCTTCGCCTTCCTGACAGTCGGATACCTTCGTCTTCGTTTGCGGCAAACAGTGCTGTTTGTTTGGTTGCGAATTCGTTTCGCAGACAACTCCTCAATCGGATACCGTGAAACAAGAGGAAAGTCGCTGCTTGCCTACAACTCATCCAGATTGGGAGGTCGCAACCGCAATCCCACCCATAGTCATCGTGTGGTGTGTGTTATTTCATGTAAGAGCGGCTTGATTTTAATCGTTTACTGCTTCCGCTGATAAGCCCCACCCACTCAAGGCGAGGGATAAATTTAAGTTAACTCCTTGAGAGTGAATTGGTGCCAGGACGAAGGACTCGATTTTATCAGAAGAAACAATGGCGCAGGGTAATCGATAAAAATGGCGAAAGTTTTCAAAGAGCGAGCGTTAGCTAACGCAGCAAAAAGCGAAAAGAAAACGCGACTGCGACGAAGGGCGTGTGCGGAAGCGCTGCGACACCCTTGACGGGGATAAGTTGTGATGAGAATTGAAAGGGTGCCATAATGTAAATTACTTTCGAAGACAATGGATACATATTCCGAAAGCTACTAGCCGTCTATTGCAGGAGAATAGCGTCGCAGGGGTGGCGGAAAGATTGCGGAGTGGATCTGAAAGGATTGTGTGTGTGTGTGCGTTTGAGCGCGATGTTAATGGATTCTTGGAGTGTACATAACTTCGGAGTACATCCCTTTGGATTTCTATTAAGTACTTTTGAAAACGAGTTGAATGTGAGGCAGGCGATGCAAAGTCACGCGCAAAGTGCAATCAAAGTGGGCTAAAAAAAAAATTAGTGTCACTTTCTGAGAGCCTTTGTGTCAGTGGATCTGTTTTCGGTTTACTCAATTTCAAGTCTTTTTGATGGAGACTCATGGGGTAACTGCATTTCTCGCAGAAGGTATATTGAGTTTGGTCTCTTTTTTAAAGATGGCGACACCTGAAAGTTATGGCTGACCTTGGAAGCGATTGCCTACTTCATTGGTGAATCAGCGTCTGTTTTTTTGCCTTTTCCAAAAATATTCGTTTTTGTCTCAAGGAACAAGAGTAAGCGGGAGGTTATGATTTTCCTTTTTTATTTAAGACAAGTGTAGCCTAAGTCTACCGAATGCTTGTAGAAGTTCATGGTGAGTCCGCTCCGACTGATAAATCATTCAGAGAGTGGTTTCGACACTTCTGAAGCGGTGATTTTTGCTTCGAAGAGAACGACCGTCTTGCCCAGCGTAAAAATTTGAGGAATTGAAGGCATTTTCTGGATCAAGATCCATGCCAAAAGCAAGGTGAACTCCTTGAGTCATTGAAAGTGACTCACCAAGCACTTGCCGTTCAGCTGAAAACATTTGGTTTTATGGAAAAGCAAGGAATTTGAGTGACATATGAGTTGAAATTGGGAGATCTCGAAGGACGATTTTTTACCTCGAAACTACTTCTTCAAAGACATTAAAGGATGAAAAGATGGAAAGTAATTTACTACGATAACCCCAAGACGAAAATAACTATGCAACGTCTGCTACGCTCTTGCCATCATCGTCTTCATTGACGCCAAAGAAAAACATTCACACTTCGAAGTCTATGCCTTTCATATGGATGGCGCAAACGAATGTGGTGTACCAAAGGGTGATTTTTTAAAAGCTATAGGAAAGTTTTTCAAAAAAAAGAAAAAACACATAAAAGACAAATGCATGAAATCTTTATTTGAATCGATGGTACGGTCCATATAATTTAATGTTTGAAGATTATTTCATGCAAATGTTGACCTTGACTGCGCCTCAAATGGTCCATCCGCTTAGTTCAATTTTGGCATACTCCTTACAACATTTCGGCCGGTATCTCACAAATGAATGTTGCCTTCCAATGCGTCAATTGAAGCGGACTTGTCTGTATAGACATCAGCTTTAACAAAGCCCCACAAAAAATCGTCTAAAGGCGTCAAATCGAAAGATCCAGGCGGCCGGTCCCGAACGTGACATAAAATGTTCGCCGAACTCGCCTCTCAATAAGTCCATTGTTGCGCTTGCTGTGTGGCATGTGGCACCGTCTTGTTGAAACCACATATCATGCAAGTCAAACTCTTGCATTTTGGGTAAAAAAAAAGTTGAAAATCATCTCACGTTAGCGCTCGCCATTCACAGTTACGTTACGATTCGCATCATCTTTGATGATGCCACCAGCCCATAAACTGCACCAAACTGTGACTTTTTCTGGATGCATTGGTAGCTCTTGCAATGCTTCTGGCTGATATATACTTCAAAATCGACAATTCTGCTTATTTACGTACCCATTGAGCTTCGTCGCTGAATACAATTTTTTGGTAAAAAAGTGAATCTACGGCCAACTTTCCAAGAGCCCATTCACCAAAAATTTTACGTTGCTGTAGGTCATTCGGCTTCAATTCTTGCACCAGCGGTATTTTGAAAGGTATCACACCTAAATCCTTTCGCAAGATTTTCCACGTTGTTGAGTTACAGAGGTCCACTTGCTGCGAACGGCGATGAATCGATAATTCATGGTCATCATGGCCGATACAGCTGAGATTTTTCTTCAGTCCGCACTCTCTGCAAGCGTTTTGGTGGTTTAATGTCCAATAATGTAAATGTGGTGCAAAGTTTAGTCACAATAGTCGCTTCAGTGGGTCGATTAAACTGACCAGAAAATGGAAGAAGCGCGCGATGAACTTTCTTATCAGAGCATAAGCGTTGTTCGTTTGTAAGACGATTCATGGTTCAATTATAGACCAAACTGAGATGTCTGACAGTGAAACGAAACACGAAACGTGCGTCATCTGTTCAAACCAGTGTTGCAAAAGAGATAATAACTAAAAAATCAGCCTTTACAAGCGGATGAAAGCCGCTCCTCTCGCTTCGTTTTTAAATTTCTCAACTCCGTCCGCTTAAAGACTTTCTCTGTCATTACTAAGCCCGAAAGTTACCTAACTTCCTCGAAATAAAATCCTTAACTTCCACCGCCGCCCTATCAGTAAACTTCCCAAAGCCGTCCAGTCAAAAATTTTTTTTCATCCCAATTATATGGCGTGATAAATTTTAACAAGTCATTTCCTGTCGTTCACACAGCGCTCTTTATGCGGCGTGTTTCCATCCATTAACTCGGTTTAATCCTCGGAATTGCCAGAAACAAAGAAAGCTTGACAACTAGATTTTGCAACGTGATAACTCTCGTCTCCCGGTGGCGTTAGACGTCTAAAACAACCTGGAAACGCTGAAATTGGAGGTCTTATCCCACCCGGCATATATTCCAGACCTTACTCCTTCCGAGTACTGGCTATTTCGAAGGATTCAAAAACATTGGGGGGGGGGGGTCACCTGTTTGGGAGGAAATCGAAGCAGCTCAATGATTGCATCAATGCATAAGAGAGCTCAATTTTCAGAAATGATATTTTGAAATTGGAATAGAGATGGGAAAAGGTAGTCGCTTCCGACAGACGTTTTAAGTGCTTCCACATTCACCAGACACACTTCGCATAGTGAAACCTGAGACCGATGGACTATCTGAGCTTGAAGAAGGCTTCTTTGAGATTCCGGGCAAGCTGCTTGGAGTCGTTAAATGGTTGGGTTGTGATCACAGCTAAATTTAAGCGTAATAAAGATCAGGAAATTCTTAGAGCAGCAAACTGAAACTGAATATAAGACTCTGATGGGGGATGTCAAAAGGTGTCCCAAAAAGAACGCAAGATTTAAATTTGGCGCCATTCGAATTGTTATTGTTTGACATTTGAACAATTATTATTGTTTGTTAGTAGAAGGTGTAAGGTTAATAAAAATGGAGCGCTACACGAATGAACAAGGCATTCTCATTGTGAAATTGTTTTACCAAAATGGTGAAAGTTTTGCGGTCACAGTCCGCAAATTGCGATCAATTTGGGGTTACAATAGTGCTCCAAAAGAGTCAACTGTAAAGCGATTAATGGAAAAAATTGCTGAAACTGGGTCTGTAACTGATGTAAAGACAACAACGCGCCTTCGACCATTCATCACGAATATCGCAGCAGTACGTGATGATGTCGCTCCATCTCCATCCACCTCAATTCGACACCGAGCTCAGCAAAATGGTGCTTCCAAATCCACTATGCAGCGAATTTTGACGAAAGATTTGCATCTTCATGCATACAAAGTTCAATTGACTCAGGAACTGAAGCCAGCTGACCATGCACAGCGAAGGGCGTTCGTTACTTGGGTATTAGAGAGACAACATGAAAATGCTGATTTTGCCGATAAAATCATATTTAGTGACGAGGCCCATTTCCATCTTGATGGCTTCGTCAATAGGCAGAATTGTCGCATTTGGGGCGAGAAAAATCCTCTAGTGATTCACGAGAAGCAAATGCATCCTCAACGTGTCACTTTGTGGTGTAGATTTTGGGCTGGAGGAATCATTGAACCCTTTTTAAATGAAACTTAGTCAAGTCAATCGGAAACAGTCAATGTTGTTCGGTATCGTGAAATGATAACCAATTTTTTCGTGCCTAGAATTGAAGACATGAATGTGGAGGGGATGTGGTTTCAATAAGACGGCGCCACATCTCATACAGCCAGAGAAACAATTCAATTGCTGCATCAGTCATTTCCCGGTCGTGTTATTTCGCGTCTTGGAGACCAGAATTGGCCGCCTAGATCGTGCGATTTAACACCATTGGACTTTTTTCTTTGGGGATTTTTGAAGTCAATGGTTTATGCGAATAAGCCGACGACGACTTAAGCCTTAAAAGAGGAAATTGGACGCTGCATAAATGTGCCAGCAAAGCCGCGGTGGCAATCTGGCCGATGTGTTTTTCCACACATAACCTCATCCTGTCTACTTTACGATAAAATAAAGAATTCACGATTTTTTTTTAAATATCTGCCTTTCTATTTAAAATTTAAATTTTGCGTTCTTGTTGGGACACCCTTTACTAAGGACCACATTTATTAGGGTAACGATAATTTTTCGATCATGGGGCTTCACAATGGTAACTCCCATGGACTAAGTGGGCTTCAGTAGCCTTGCTTAACTGAAACTAATCTGAAGCTGAAGAATCTAGGCCTTAGTCTCATGTGGGCTGTAGTGTCTCTAAGCCAGTTTCACGAGTAACGTTTCCATGCCACATGCAAAGATCTATCGGTTAGATATCGATGTCCAATAATCTGCCTCTAAAACTCCCCTAAGCCACATTTTGATTCATAAGCCTGTGTATGAAAGCCGTTATGAAGTGCCACGTCTTCGTCTAAAACGCTTCCACTTCCACAAAGTCACTTCATTGACTTTATAGTCCTCATACTTCCTCTGAGCTGATTAATGACGTTAACTACAATCTTGTTGTGCCAATAACACTCCTTTTCAAACAGCAGTACAACCCCCCAAATCTGATATCGAATCATTCCCAATCAGATCCGCTCCCTTTTGCCCCAACAACTACTTCCACAAATTCATCCATTAAGATCGATTTCATTCAATGCGTTGGCCATTTGAATTTGAGCTTCCCCTATGAAAGCGAAATCATAAAACCCCCCATCCGGACGAATCAAACCAAAACCCATCTGCAGCTGGCAGATACATGATTTCGCATTCAAATAGAATGCCAACCGAATTCTGAAAACCCCTTTACTTTGGTGTGCACGACGAAAACAGTTGATTTCTGAAAATCATCGCCGCTGCCAAACATTGAACTGTAATTAATTTCATTTGGCAGAGCACTAGGCCACCCACATCCACATCCGCCGATATCCACCAGGCCACACAAGCACCAAGGACAACGATTTCAGATTTGAAGTGCCCCGGTGAGTGTTGCAGGGAAAAGGAACGGTGAAAAAGAAAAGGATACAGCGGTGGAGTTGAATTACACGCCCAGAGCGATCATTCAAATGAAATTAGCCGCACCTGGGGGCAGGCGCCACACACTCGTAAGGAGCGCGCAGGCAGAAGCAACGATGAAGACAGTGATGTATTTATGCAGTGCACAGGTTACAGCACTGAAGGCGGCTTTAAAATTCACGATGAACAGAACCAGTTTCGTCCTAGCCGTCGGAAGAGACTCTCCTCTTCGGCTTGAAGTCTTGAACTTCCGTGAGGCTGCGATGGGTGCGAGAGTGCACGTTGCGGGGGTTAGTGAGGTTCTTATGAAAGCGACTACCCTTGCGGTTGATGAGATAAAAGCAGTCCGCAATAAAGTCTCATAGAACGCTGAGAAGAAGAATTGCTGAATGCCAACTAGTCAAATGGAGGGCACGTGCCTTGGCGTTATTGTTATATTATGCCCCACAACAGTGTGGGCCACAAGTGGGGTGATTAAAGTGCGAAATGTTGGAAAATTTAAAAAACAATGAAAATTTTATGCCAGATAAAGGCACTTTCAGAAACGTTAGCAGTTGAAAGGAAACATAGGTCAGAGCGCAGGTGGGGTTGATAAAACCAAGCTTGAATTACAGTGACCTTAAGCAAGAATGAAACAAATTTCAAGCCAGTTGGAAAATAAAATTGTTCAATGGACGGAAGACAATCATACAGAACGAAAGATAGCAACCATTTTAGGAATCTCTAATCGAACAGTATTTCAAGCAAGAAAACGACACAATGTGAACGTTCATCACGTAACGACACCGAGGTAACTCTAGGATGGAGATGCCTGAGTTATGGAACGATTGATGGTTAAAAATCAAGCAACAGAAGCAGTCTGCAAAGACCTTAAGTAAATGTTAATGAATTGACAGTTCTTAGAGCATTTTAAAAAATTGGTCTGACATCGGTTGTGAAACGAATGAAGCCAGCGCTGTTGATGAAATATAGCTGTGCATCTGTCAGCCGTCTTCATTCAAAGGTCAGATATCGCTTAGAAGTCTAAAACGAAACACCAAGTGAAGGAAAATATTAAGTACGGGGTAGGTAACTTGATGGTATAACTTGCTTGGCTTGGGTTTATACCGAAAAAAATGTTCTTTCTATTTTTGAAAGAAAATTTACCGTACTTTACGGACAAAAGATAATAAGAAAGAGAGGTCAAACTTCATCAGGATGTAGACCCAAAACATTCTGAAAATTGACAAAATTGGGCTGAATAGGTACATAAGGCTGAATAAGGTAAATAATCGATGCGTAGAATCTGGAAAGATCATTTCTGCAGACTTTTAAACGACGATGACGGCCCAAATCCCGCTGTTAGGCAGAACGCTCCTCTCAATTTGGACGATGATAGGCAAGAACTCCGTTCCCCCGACTTAGACGAGGTCAAGATAGCAAAATTGAGACTGAAGTCGAACAAAGCTGCTAGAGCGGATGAACTGTCAGCAGAACTGTTTAAAGCAGCTGCAGTTGACCTAGTTGGGCACATGCACCAGCTCAGCTGTAAGATATGCTCGGAGGAAAGCCTGCCCGATGAGTGGAATCTCAGCGTCGTCTGTCCGGTCCCTAAGAAAGGAGACCCCTTCGACTGCGCCAACTATCGAGGGATAAGTCTCCTTAACATCGCATACAAGATCCTTTCTGTCGTATTGTGTGAACACCTGAAACCGTCCGTCAACAGCCTGATAGTTCCTTATCAGTGTGGTTTCAGGCCAGGGAAGTCCACCATCGACCAAATCTTCACACTACGGCAGATCCTGGAAAAGACCCAAGAAGTGCAAATCGACACGCTCCACCTATTCCTCGATTTCAAGGCCGCATATGACAGTGTGCATAGAGACGAGCTATACAGTGCCATGTCTAGTTTTGGCATTCTTACCAAACTCGTCAGATTGTGTAGGATGACGATGGAGAACTCTCGCTGCTCCGTCAAGGTCGGCAACGAACTCACCGAGACCTTCAATGTCAAAAAAGGTTTTAGACAAGACGACGCACTGTCATGTGACTTGTTTAACATTATCCTTGAGAAGATCGTGCGTAACTCACAGGTCAACACCAGAGGTACGATCTTCCAAAAGTCAGCTCAATTGCTAGCTTACGCCGATGACATTGACGTGATTGGACGAACACAGCGAGCCGTCAATGACGCGTTTGTTGGCATTGAAGCGGAAGCGGCTAAAATGGGTCTGGTGGTAAATGAGGGCAAAACGAAGTACATGCTGTCATCAAGGAAGGACACACAACATCGGCGTCTCGGACAGAGCGTCACACTATGCAGCAGAAACTTCGAGGTAGTTAAGGACTTCGTCTACCTCGGCTTCGCGGTGAATAGGGACAATAACACCAGTACTGAAATCAAACGCAGAATCACTCTTGTTGATCGCTGTTTCTTTGGGCTTAAGAGGCAATTGAGTAATAAAGCCCTCTCTCGAGGGACTAAGCTTGCATTTGAGCAAGGAATTGGCTTCATCGCTATACAAAATTTCATTATAAAACACAAAATTTTGAGTGAGGTTTTCTATTATCTCTTTGGCAACACTGGTTTAAGCGGCTGACGGACGCTTCGTGTTTTGTTTCACTGTCAAACATCTACTGTTTGATCCATAATTTAACCATGAATCGTCTTACAAACGAGCAACGCTTGCAAAGTATTGAATTTTGTTTTATGGTCAGTTCATTTTTGGCACAATGGGTTTGGAGTGAGCCAATCAGCCAGAAGCATTGCAAGAGCTACCAATGCATCCAGAATAAGTCACAGTTTGGTGCGGTTTATGGGCTGGTGGCCACACTGGACCGTACTTCTTCAAAGATGATGCGAATCGTAAAGTAACTGTGAATGGTGAGCGCTACCGAGAGATGATATCAAACTTTCTTTTTGCCTAAAATGCAGGAGCTTGACTTGCATGACATGTGGTTTCAACAAGACGGTGCCACATGCCACACAGCACGCTTAACAACGGAATTATAGAGAGGCGAGTTCGGTGAAAATTTTATTTCACGTTCGGGACCGGTCAATTGCCCGCCTAGATCGTGCGATTTAACGCCTTTAGACTATTTTTTGTGGGGCCATGTTAAAGCTCATGTCACGCTCAATCGACGCATTGGAAGACAACATTCAAGCATTCATTCGTGATATACCGGCCGAAATGTTGGAGAGAGTATTCCAAAATTGGACTAAGCGGATGGACCATTTGAGGCGCAGTCAAGGTCAACATTTGCATTCAATAATCTTCAAACATTAAATTATATGAACCGTAGTATCGTCTCGAATTTAGATGTCATGCATTTTTTTGGATTTTATGTGTTTTTTTTTTTTTTTTTGAAAAACTTTCCTATAGCTTTTTAAAAATCACCCTTTATGACTCAAATTCAAGCTTAAATTTTAGTACAACTTAAGTTTTGTACTCTTTATGGCCGAGACATTTAATACGTCAAGCCAAGCTAAAAGAGCGATGATACTCTCTGCTATAGTCTCTTGACTATGACCTGGATGTGGCCTTACCGGTAAGGTAGCATCCACTAACAAAAATTGGGACTTTAATTTGCGAATGGTATGGGTAAAGTATTTTACGGGAAAATTAGGCACAAAAACTATTTCTCGCAGAAGTCTGATTTTCGTAACACGGCTGAATAATTTGGGGACGCTGTTGAAGTCTTTCAATAATGACATGAAAAACGATACTGAACAAAAATAATGAAGTAGTTTGATAGGAATAATATGTGATCCATCAAATCAAACCTCACGATGAATCACGTTTTTTTTTTTTCCTAACTGAAACTAACCAATGCAAATTCTAGTCTAATTGAGAACTTATGGACTCTTTTCAAAACTATGAATCGAACTCTACGATAATCCCCAAAGAAACTTTGAAACAGTGAAACAGTTTTGGAAAGCCTACCATAACAATTGAACATCTTACTTATGTTGAATTTGGATTTTCATCGGCATCTTTATGAAGTTCACCTGGCGCAGCAATTAAGGCCTGGCAGTCATTCACAACGCCGCCGTAGATACGGTTCTTTGGTGTTGGAAAAAGAGGCAAAGAACACCGATTCCTCGAACAACATTCTCTTCAGTAATTAGGTTATTTGTTCACTCGGTGGGTATGCAAAGAAATATCATTGCTGCATGTGATGCACTTTGTAGATGCCAATGGGTGGACGGTGCGATTTTGTCAATTTTTCTTCTTTTTTTTTTTTTGACAGACGATTGAAGATTATGACTTGTGTGATATATTGTTGCAACAAGACGGAGTAACGACTCATAGTACAATCATTTATGGTTTCATTACTTAAAAGACCGCGGTTACAAAATTTAGGGACAAGCATTCCGTACCGGGTTCAGAGCTGTCAGCAACTTTGCACTGTAAACATAAGTAAAAGACCCCCAGTACCAAAACGCATGTTTTAAAACTTCCCGAAGCGGCCTTTTGAATTATGTTGCATTAACATTTTAATGGCAAGATCCATTCTATAAAAGCCAAAAAAAAATGTATCGAAGATGTTTCGTGGTAAATATTTTACTAAGCTTACTTTCGAAACCGAAAAATGAATTATTTTTTTTTAAAAGGAACATTGGAAAATTTTATTCAATTATTTCAAGAAACACAGATGCGGTGGACATTCATTTGAGGCATTGTGCGTTGGCTGCCACGCCTATTTTTGTGCCATCCCCACCGATCTTGATTTCATGTACGCGTGATGAAAAGCTAAGAGGAAGCTTCTGTCAGCTTTTTCTTATTAAATCCTCCGATGTGATGTCTGTAAGGGAAAGTATTGCCAGGTCCCCACAAGAATCGTTCCATCACCGCGTTCAGAGTTCTGTTAAATCCTCATTTAAGAAGAATTTCCATTTGTCTTCAATGCACACGAAGCACACAAATATTCAAAAAGTTCACATTGACCGCCCTGACGGCTCACTTGCGCACCACACTGTGCCTCACGAAACATCACCCTAGTGCGCTGGTTCCGTTTGAGTTATTTTGATCGACCATAGTCACACCGTTACACAGCTATTTGGCGGGAAATCCTTCACTCTTTCCTTCATCTAATTCTCCCGCATCCCTCCATCGCCAGGCACACTACCTGGGTGTAGTTTATTTTCGTTTCAGCTGTCAGCGCTCGGCAGAGCGCCTGAATCTCCTCCCGTGATATTAAATTTTAAGGAATCCGAAGAGTTACTCCAATCAGCATTTCCCGGAATAGCCTTATGCAAATTTCATGATCCGGGCAAATTGATATTGATGTGTCAGTGCGGCCTTAGTCAGCGGATCCCCCGACCCCCCCACCCGACAGAGGTAACAAAAAGTCAATTTGACATGAAAAAGGCGAACAATCCAGCACCGGGGATGATACAGATGGCATGCGATCCAAATGCCCGTGTGTGGAGGGTCCTACCGTCCTTCGCCGTGGGACGTGGGTGTGGAGGGGTAACTTCGACATGCAAGCAGGTGACCTGGCCGCTTGCTCGCAGAAGTGTGCACGGGATATGTTCCTCATTAATCTTTGTCATCCTGCCGGAGAAGCTGGACAGGACACTCTCTGAATTGGAATTGAAAAGAGCCTCAAATTGTGCACGGCTAGGGTGGCACGATGATAGATACAGCCAACTGACCGCCATCCTGTGCGCCGGTGGTGTCCTTTGTTGGGACGAGAAATGAGAAATTACCTTTCTTTCCGCGCAAATGGAACGCGAGATTACTGATGGGCAGCGAGCTAATGTGCTGACAGGCGGAAGATAGAACGGCACAGCCCGCAACATTGTGGCCGCCACTCCTCGTATTCGTTCATGGGTTTGTTACGAATTTTCTTCGAATGTTGTTTCGTTTTCGTTGGACTGGGCTCCGCCATTGTCGTGTGCCCCACTGCCGACAGGCGTTCATGAGCACCATTAGCCAGCTTTTTGATGAGTCCTCAGATTGTATTGTGTCTGACAGCGAATGGCGGAATGAACCGTCAAAAACCATGGTTTCCCGAATTTATTTTTTTTTTCGCTGCGACGCGTACGAGCATAAGGCAGTTGAAGCGATTCAATGGCGGCAGCGCGTGTTCTTTGGACATGTTCATGGCGTTTCGATTCAAATGAGTGAACAATGCGGGAATGAATGGGTTTCGGTGTTCGTTCCTGACATAATGGAGTTCCGTAGTCAGCGCAATGAATTATGCGATCAAGGACCGGAGGAGAGAGAGAGAGAGTCTTCTTCACCTTCTGCCGCTTCATTGATAAGTTGTGATTTAATTTGTTTCGGTTTTGGGTTCGTTTTATTGTCGTGGCGTTCTGCTTGAAATGACGTTGGATGGCTTTGAAGGAAGGCAGACCAAATCATGAGATTGGATTGGAAGAATGATTACTTTTGCAAACGCAAGTTGCACTTGACGTAAATTCTCTCCCGCTCGGTTTGCACTTACCATTAGAATGTCTTATACACGTGCTATAAGCGTGCCTCAAAGCACAAAGGGCGAACGGCTAGGAAAGAGGAAAGGGAAGTCCCAAGGAAGGTTTTTTCAATTGGTAAGTGAAGGACTGGAGCGTGACTAAAAAATTGTGCCCCTTTACTTTACCTAAGACTTCAGAGCTTTCTTGAGAAAGTTTATAATCTTCTCTGATGACATGTCCTGATGGTCTTTCCTTTCCCTAAAATGATTCTACTGATTTTCCTGAACTTGCAAGTTATCAGACATGGACCCTCGACTAGAAGACGTTTCATGGCTTTCGTTGCTTCTCCACAGTGTCTGCGATTTCCAAATCTGCTGTGTTCCATCTTGTATAGTTGGTAGTTGCATAGAAAGTGGCCACTATGTGTGCCACATAGTGTCCTAAGGTCAGTCCTGTTGAGGCTTAGAGCTTCCTTGGTTCCTCTGACTTCAGGGTTGGTGGGAGGTTCGGAAAAACTGCACTGGAGCGTTCAGACTTGAAAACTCGTCTATTCTACTACCAGGCAGGAACCTACATTTAATGTAATTTTTTGGCCTTTCGAAGGAGAACCAGCAAGAACTTCCGTGATAGAGAGCCTAGATTTTTAGCTCCCACCACGTCAGTGCCAAACAGCCGCCATCTGACCCGAGCAAAGGCGAGACATTGTCAGAGGAAGTGTTCTGCAGTGTCTTCATCTTCTCTACAGGCATCGCATAGGGTGCCGTCACTAAGTCTGAACACACTTAAATACTTAGCGAAGATGAAGTTTGTCGTTTGTAAGCCAACAAGTCGTCCGCAGTCTCTCCTGTTTAGGGGACAACAAAAAAGGCGCAGATTTCTTGCTGACGTTCGGGTGCATGTGCTTGAATAGCCTGCATTCTGGAGAGTCATGCCATCTCTGGTTGTGCTGTCGAGGGAGCCAACCGTCGACAAAAGCCCTAATCAAGGACACGGACAGTCCAGAGGTGTGTTCGGTCCTCGATCCTCGCCTAACAAGTTCATTGTCAATCTCGTTTCCCATGATCCCGTGGTGTTCCGGAACCCAGACAAGTCTTGGCAAATTTCTTGGAGTGCGTGAGTATAATTGTTCGCACCCGGAGTGTTTCTAGTACCATTTCTTAAGTTTTTACAATTCAATTCACCGGTTAATCCGATTTTTTTTTTCACCTCTACGATGGTTGTCTTTTATATTTCGGGACTGGTCAACCCTAGTGTTGCAATCTGGCAACTGCCAGCTCTTTCGTAAAGTTTGATATTTTTGTGGTTACACGTACTCAGTATGTTTTGACATACGAGCGCTATTTGTGTTGTTTACAGGAACTTATACGATTCATCTCGCCCAAAAAATTAAATTAAATCGTTAAAATTTTCGTGCGATTCATTTTTGGCGATGAAGCTCCATCAAGGACCAGTGGTTATCGATGGTATGGTGAATTCAACCGAGGCCGTAGTTCAGTCCAAGACGAATTTCATGAAGGTCGTCCAAAATCAGTTGTTGTTCCGGAAACCATTGATGCTGTGCGTCAACTTATATTGCAAGATCTTCATGTGACCTATCGTGAGATTGAGACAACCTTAGGCATTAGTGGGACCAGCATACATTCTACTCAACTGACTCGACTGTCAAAAAAATTTGTCAATCGCTCAAAACAAGGCTTGTGTCGATTGGTCGAAAGATATGCTCCAAAAATACGATTGCGGTGCTTCGAAACAAGTCTATGACATTGTGACAGGTGATGAATCGTGGATTGACGCGTATGAGCCCGAAAGTAAACAGCAGTCGACTGCATGGGTGTTTCAAAATGAGCCCAATCCAACAAAAGTTGCTCGCGCTCGAAGCACTTCCAAGCAAATGGTCGCCTGTTTTTTCGGAAAAACTGGACATGTCGCAACCGTACCACTAGAACAACGCCCAACAGTCAATTCCTAGTGGTATACAACCATTTGTTTGCCAGATGTCTTGCAAGAAATCAGGAAAACCAACCGCCGAAGACGGATCACTCTTCACCAAGACAATGCGAGCTCTCACACATCGGCTCAAAGAACTGCATTTTTGAGCACTCAAAACACCGATTTGATAAGTCATCCGCCCGACTTGGCACCGAATGACTTCTTTTTATTCCCGTACGTAAAAAATAAAATGAGAGGTCAATGTTTTTCGACGTCTGAAGATGCGTTCAGAATGCATGTTTTGGAGATGCCTCAATCAGGGTGGCAATAGTGCTTCGACAAAAGTGTATAGATCTTAATGGGGAGTATTTTGAAAAACAATAAAGCTATTTTCGATGGTTAATATTTGTTTTAGTTCTCTAATCCCGAAATATAAAAGGCAACCCTCGTTACTATTGTCATTCTCCCTTTTCAAATATTGCGCCGTGTGCATCGCAGAGAACGAATTTCAACAAACATCCCCACACATATTTCATAAATTGTCTCGCGCAGAGCGTGTAGCTCCGAATGTCATCCATGGGAATAAGGCAAAAAAAAAAAAAAGGACCGAGCACATCCTAAAAATAACTCTCCAACAAAGTAACTCCATCACAGGCCGCTGTTGCCGACCTCAGTGGCATCATCAGGCTTATATTTAAATGAGCTAAGACATCAAGCCCCCCTCAGGTTAACCGTATGCCAAAGCTCACCGCTCGCATTTCGGACGAAGAACACGTTCACTTCCCCTCCCCGAAGAAACTTTAACCTCGGAATCTTCCCCCGGTGTGCCGTTTGCCTCCTGCAAATGGCCGAATCGATGAGTAAATTCCCGTCACGTCTTATCTCTAGCCTCATAACTGCCGTCAAAAAAGAAACTCAAGGAATCCCTCCACGCCCCAGATAAACTCTCAAGTACAATTGTAACCAAAAAAAAACGAACAATTGCGGAGGAGGACGAAGCAAAATCGAATGTCGAAGGCGAAGACGAAAAATGTCCAACGTCAGCTCCCCCAATGAGTGACTGCCAATCCAGGTCTCAATAGTCCGACTAACGATTGTCATCAGGGTAATGCAGGGTCCGAAATAATTTATTTATACCGTCTGCCCGCCCCGGACAAGTGCTCGTATTCACTTGACGTTTATAAATCGTCCGTGTTCTGTCCACTTTGGCGTTCTAGCACTTGGCATTTTTTCTCCCTCACGCCTGATGGCCAAGGAACCTGCACGGACACCGCCCGCCTGCCCGCCCACCTGCCGGCTTACCAGTGGGCATTTTTAATGAAATTTTCCAATCTCAACCGGCATGATGGGGTTGGGTGGGGGGGCTACGAGAGGATTTGTATATGCAATGAAACGACCACAGCGCCCCCGAGGTTGAGTGCATTTTAAACATTACTCGACTCACTTGACGGAAATGTACATAATCGGGGAATTAATCCAAGAGATACTTACACCGAGACGAATGGAATTAAATTTTGAATGACCGTGTTGGAGACGGGTCCCTGCATGGCGCATCGGGGGGAATGGAAAACAATTAATGACCGATAGGATGGATTTCCGCTCCTCTTGTGGGCTTGCGTTGGAAATTGGAGTACCTTCGTCTTCCATTTTTTTGGATCTGCCGACCGGCGACGGATGGCAGAGGACCGAAAGGATTCCATAAACCTCACATGGTGTGGAAAGTGAGAGTGGGCGCTTAAGGAAAATGGATATTTACGGTCGAAAGGGTTCTTCAATTTTGATGAATGATCGCTTAATTGGGTACTCCTTTATTGGGCGATGTGTTCCTCACTCAATTGCGTCTGTCGAATGATTGCGCACATCTCCTTTGAGAATGTTGTGATAGAAATGTGACCTGTGTGGAGCGATACATTCGAAAATTTCTAGGTTTTCTAATTTCGATGATACAGAGGTGGGCTCACAGCCATGTTTCGCGCTTGAAATTAAGCCATTGTGTCATATTTTGTGCAAGCGGCGACTGCAAATTGATTGCAGTACTTGTTACTAGATGTTGTTTGACGTGGTACATGTCGAAATTATTCGACTAGGAATAGACAAATTGTTGGACTTGAAACAACGGCCTAATTACCAAAGAAATCCTTAAGAATTTGTCCAAAAGTCGAGAGTTGAACTCCTTAAGGTTCAGTTAGGTCTTTGGGTATTTCAAAACTCCTGGGGTCCGGACAAAAAATAATCGTATAGACCAGTGTTATTGATTAGATCAAAGGAGTTAAAGAAAACTACTGTTCCCTATGACTGCTCACCAAAACCAAATATGTTGCTGAGGAGAAAAAAAAGCTGCACTACCATAACTTTACAAAATGCTACGGAAGGCAGTTTTAGCTGCCGCCAGTTGCGTACTCCAAGTTAGTTGAGGTCTTTCTCCACTTGTGTGCGCCACCTAAGCCTAGGCCGTCCTCTGTTGCGTTGTTCCAATGGCTCAGATTCGAAGACTTTTCGGGCTGGAGCAGTGGTGTCCATACGCTCTACATGGCCTAGCCACCTTAAGCGTTGTATCCGTAGACACTTGACTAGGCTCTTGCCGCTGTACAGCCCATACAGTTCGTGGTTGAATCTTCTCCTCCAGATACCATCAACGCAAACAGGACGAAAAGTCGCACGTAAAACTTTTCTTTCAAAAAGACCAAGGACCTCCTCATCCGCTTTTAGTAGCGTCTAGGTTTCCGCGCCATAGAGTAGGACTGGAATGATCAAGCTTTTACATAAAGCAAGCTTAGTCCTTCGAGAGAGGGCTTTATTACTCAATTGCTTGAGCCCAATGAAACAGCGACTGGCAAGAGTGATTCTGCGTTTGATTTCGGTACTGGTGTTAATGTTCTTGTTTACCGCTGAGCCGAGGTAGACGAAGTCATTGGCTGCCTCGAAGTTTCTGCTGCCTAGTGTAATGCTCTGTCCGAAACGCCGATGTTGTGTGTCCTTCCTTTATAACAGCATGTACTTCGTTTTGCCCTCATGCTGCGGTATTTCATTAATGCAGCGTCCAATTTCCTCTTTTAAGGTTTGAGTTGCCGTCGGCTCATTCGCATAAACCATCGACTTCAAAAAACCCCAAAGAAAAAAGTCTAATGGTGTTAAATTCTGGTCTCCAAAACGCGAAATAACACGACCGGGAAATGACTGATGCAGCAATTGAATTGTTTCCCTGGCTGTATGAGATGTGGCACCGTCTTGTTGAAACCACATCCCCTCCACATTCATTTCTTCAATTTTAGGCACGAAAAAATTGGTTATCATTTCACAATACCGAACACCACAAACGACTGTTTGCGCTTGACCAGCCCAAAATCCACACCACACAGTGACACCTTGAGGATGCATGTGCTTCTCGTGAATCACTAGAGGATTTTCCTCGCCCCAGATGCGACAATTCTGCCTTTTGACGATGCCATCAAGACGGAAATGGGCCCCGTCACTAAAGATAATTTTATCGGCAAAATCAGCATTTTCATGTTGTCTCTCCAATACGCAATTGATGAACTCCCTTCGGTGTGCAATGTCAGCTGGCTTCAGTTCCTGAGTCAATTGAACTTTGTTTGCATGAAGATGCAAATCTTTCGTCAAAATTCGCTGCATAGTGGATTTGGAAGCACCAGTGTGCTGGGCTCGGTGTCGAATTGAGGTGGATGGAGTTTGAGCGACATCATCACGTACTGCTGCGATATTCGTGATGAATGGTCGAAGGCGCGTTGTTGTCTTTACATCAGTTACAGACCCAGTTTTAGCAATTTTTTCCATTAATCGCTTTACAGTTGATTTTTTGGAGGCATTATTGTAACCCCAAATTGATCGCAATTTGCGAACTGTAGACGCAAAACTTTAACCATTTTGGTAAAACAATTTCACAATGAGAATGTGTTGTTCATTCGTGTAGCGCTCCATTTTTATTAACCTTGTAACTTCTACTAACAAACAATAATAATTGTTCAAATGACAAACAATGACAATTCGGATAGGACCAAATGTTTTGGTTGGGACACCCTTTATAAGTAGCCCTAGTCATAGACGTTTCCCTGAACGTACTCTTTCATTTTTGAAATTTTCAAGGGCGAGTTCTTCTGCATGAGCAAAGGTACTCCTAGTCCTTGAGCGACATCAATTTTGATCAAAACCTGATCGCCGCATGGGGAACAGCTCCCCCCATCATCTGAAAGCCATACCAACCTTGACGACCATTGCGTCATATCCAACATCCTCAAAAAAACTGTCTTTCACCCTCTCGTCCAGATCTTCCATGCAGCACCCGTCAATGAAGAGTGCTAAGAAGTCAATGTGCATAAATGAATTATTTCTAATGTGCACTGTAGCGCTGTTTGTTTTCATTTCGGTTCTCCTATCAGAAGGACCTCAAAGAAAAGTCATCAAATCGAAACAGCAGTTCCAGAAACTTTTACGACACTCAAACAATTAAATTCTGATTCACTTGAAATTACGGCGCTTTAAGCTAATCCCCCGATTGAACTTGTAACGACCTCCGTGCCGGCCCCATAAAGAAGCACACACACTGCAGCCCGGGGGACTCCTTCGTCAGGGCAACTCAATTCAATCCTCCTCCTGGATAATCATGTCGTTTAATTTTTCAAACATTAAACGTTTTACGGCATCCAGCAGCAGTCCGGGGATGGAGTGTAATGCGCCAAATAAACATTTTCGATGGTCTTAATTGTTTTTTCACTCCTTTGTGCTCTCTCTCACCCTCGCTCACCCACATCGTCGCCTCATCACTTCACCGGTCATTCATTCACTCTTCGAAACGAATGAATGCGAGTGGCGGAGGGTGGGAGAGGGCTTTAGGTGTGGATGGCTAAGAATGGACGAGAAGAGGGCGTTGAATTGATGAGAAATGGTTCAAGAACTTGCCAGTGTTCACATCCACTGTCGCCTAATGGAATAGTTTACCTTCTCCGCTTGGCGTTGACGCATAGTTCACACACCAAAAAGCAGGGTCACTCTGCGAAAAACACTGCAAAGAGAGCAAACAAAAAAAAATGGAAAAAAAAAATTCTATGTAATGCAAGAAGGAGCCAGCATCGCGTCAAAAAGGACTAAGATAATGTTGAATACCCCATTTTATCGCTCGCGCTCTCTCTCTCTCTCTCTCTTTCGCCTTCGCGGACACTCTTTCTCATGAGTCCGTGTGGACCTTCTTGGGAAACCTATTCTACTGACCCACTTTCGGCGCTCTGTGTGTACTGGGTCACTATATCATCCACAATGATGGTGCTGTGCTGTGCTGTGTCGCTGTGAAGGCCGCAATCATTGCCATGCCATTGTGTCATCACATCACTCGCTACATGTCCACACCACGCCAACTGATGGTGTTTGCACTACACCGCAAAGTCCTTTATCGGCAATAGGTTTCTGGGGTAATTTCCATGTGCACCACCACCCACCACCACACAGCAAATATCGCAAACCAAACACTAAATTGCGCGTCCTTCGATAGCTTCAATTTTCAAAAAAAAAAAAAGTGAGACGCACACACGCAAAAGCGGAAATGATGTTTCATCCTCTCTGTCGCTCGCTGTACCCATTGTTTGTCCGGACACAATGCAAAAACAGAAAATCAAAGAAAACTCACAGAAACGATGATGTGTAAGCTCATGCGTCAGAACAGCTGTTCGCTGGAGCTTTGCATGGCAAACATCCTTCGGGAGGGCGATGCTTGCAATCCACAAACTGAGCGCACACCGAAAGAGAGAGAGAGCGAGTGAGAACGAGATGTGGTGGTCGTTCTGGGCCAGATTCATTACATTTTATTGGACTCACCTTCAACTCAGTTGGTGAATGGATATCGTCGTGTTTGGTTGAATTCAGAACTTCACTGTTGTCCTTCCGATGGAAAGTGTCATTTTTTGAGGGAGTTCTTGTTTCTTTTTGTTTGCCCAAAATTGGGACAAAAGTAAGGGAGAAGAAGAAGATTCAGTGTTTTGCTCTGGAACTGTTTACCAGCGAGGGCGTTCTCGAGAAGACCCGTTTCTGGTGCGGTCGTTGTTGCAGTTGTTGTTCATCGCCTGCTCGTCGTCGTTGTCGTCGTCTCGTCCTTGTTGTTTCCGTTCTCGTAATCATCATCACCATCATCATCATCATCGTGCTCGTCGTCGTCGTCGTCGTCGTTGTCGTCTCTTGTGTCGTCGTAGTCGTCGTCTGACCTCGTGCAGTGAATCATTGAGTGAAGTGAATCGCACAGAAGTACCTTCCTTCATTCATGCAGTTGTCCTCAGCTGCACAACGTTCGTTCAGCTCCGTTCGGCGAAAAGTAAGTGAGCAAGTGAGCGCCAGTGTTGCGATGTGAACGCCTTCTGGGTGTGTTTGTGATTATATCGAGTTTCATTCTGCATCCCCTGCAACAAAAGGATCCCTTTGCGTTGTGCCGAGTGTATCGTGGGCGGCGGCAGTGGCGGATCACGTTTAAAGTTTAGCGCCGTCTACCGTCAATGCAATAAGATTTTTCTCTCGGTTCCTAGTGTGCCCAGGACATACAATACTCTAGTCGAGTGTGTGTGTGTGGTGGGGGGTGAAAAAGTGTGTGTGTATGTTGATGGAGAATTATGTAACATTTCAGTTCGGAGCACGTTAAGTGAAAATGCGGGGCACCACCGCCGAATCCTTTGCCGAGTCCATGTCAGAATTCGTCCGCGACGAGTGACAAGGTACATCATCTCATCGGCCAGCTTGTCATGAATGAATGAATGTACGAGTGCCCGTCCTGTTCGTGAAGGATTTCAAAGTGTGTGCCGTGAAGTGTGGGCACTTCCTAAACAGCACCGTTTGGTGTTTGCCAAAGTGCATTTGTTTGTGTCATAGACGCGTGTGGAGTGCGTAAACAAAGAGTCATCGTTCTGCCTTTTGTTATGCAACGCAGAAACCGCTGGGTGCTGTAAAGAGACTGAGGGTATCCTTGATCGCCAGCGGTGGACTGAAAAGACACTCCTGAAGAATATTATATAAGCCTGACAAAAGGATACACTCTTCGTCACATCCATCTTCAGATCAAAGAAAGTAAGTAGTAATGTGTGTGTGGGAGAGGGGGGAGGGAGGAGGGTGTGAATTGTGTTGTGCCATATCACGCTTTCGTTTTGATCTTGACACTTATTGCGGATTACCGTTGGTTATTTATGTCCTGCTGCCAGCCCCACCTCATCGGCCGGGATATTTTATTCCAAACATTTGCCATAAGCTGTGGATTTGTTTGCCTCTATTTTTGGGGACATCCTGAGTGTTCGATGAATTATTCATATCCTTGCTGCAGGACCATGACACACACCGAGCTATTTTGCAGAATAATTGGTGTAGGGTACTTAGCATTTTTCAATTCCCTTCCTTTTCCGTCCGTCCGTCTGTCTGTAGTCGGCTTATTTTCTTTTATTTATTGTGTTCAAGGGATTGGATGGAACAAGTGCGGGATGGTGGGGGGAGGATGAGATGGAGAATTTACGAGAGATCAGAAAATATGTTTCGCCGTGAGACTGAGAATAGAGGGGAGGCGTTGACGGTGGCGGTGGCGTTTGCTGAATGTTGGAATTTAATTAAAAATCCCCCCCTTTTATTTGCCTGCTGAGGTCCTTTTGTATCTTAATTGGACCGTCAGATAGTCTGAAATGAAATTTATTTTCGCAACCGTCTGCCGTCTGCCACTTGCCACGTCTTCGTCTTCATTGTGCGTTCCGCCTGCCAGAAAAAAGGATTTAAAACTCTCTGAAGTGAAATATTATTTGCTTTTACATCATAAAACCGAATTTTGGGGGCGCCGACAGCGGGGTACGTGGTGAAGTGTGGTGTAAGGGCTGTCTGCTGGGCTGGATAATAATGCCATAAGCTCATGTAAACAAACATGGAATAAATTAGTTGTATTTGTTATGTAAATGTAGGCAGGCGGGCGCAGTGAAAACAAAAACAGGAAACACACTTTACGAAATAGAGTGAGACCTGTTTTCGCATGATGTGTGCCAATGTGTGCATGTGTGTGTGTGTGTTCATGATGGGTGTGTCTAGGGGGCAAGCAGCCATGTGAAGGAATAGTTTTCGAAAGGGGGAAAGGGCTGTGCGTTGTGTTAATTGAAGTTAAATTTGGGGGGAACTCTTGTAAGGGAAGGTAGGTGAATTTTTTTTTTCAATCTGGCAATGGAGGGATGTTTTCCTTTTCCGGAAATGAGGGGAAATTTTAGGTTTTTCTGTTAAAGTTTGGCAAAGGTTAATACAGATCCGTCTGTGCTTTCAATTTATGATATGCACTGGAGATCTCTTTCCACGCTTTCCTTCGTTCTTGGCAATATTTAGGTGACTGGGATAAAAGAAAACTCTTGACATTCAAATTTTATATCCCGTCTTTATGAGCATCTTGTGGAATTTGAACTTCTTTCTATCTAGCCGTCATTTTCAGGGTTCCTTATTGTCACTTGTTATGGTGTTGTTCAACAGCTGAAGGCGACTAGTTCACGCACCTTAACCTATGCAGGGTGTGTCACCATATTTATGGGGCTGACAGCTGTTTCTCGCTCTAAAACTTGACAGAAAGCCAGTGTCATAACTCGGCGATAAATATGGGAAAGTTATGTGCAAAGTGAGTGATGTGTCTTGGGGATGTGAAGGGTCCATCTTGGAGCTGCAATTTGATCCCTTTGAACTGTTTTTGTTGATGTAGGAAACCCTGAAGAACTAATGTTATGCCAACAATGCGGAACCATTTGAAGCACTTAAAGCCAATATCGCAAGCGTTCCGCGAGCTACAGACCGAAATCGTGAAAAGGGTCTTTGGGTGTTCGTGGTGACAATCCTGTAATCCTTAAATACGAAATATGGAAACAATTTTATTTTCTAAATTTTATTTCATTTTTAGAATGAAGCTTGCATTTGAAAAAATTTTGTATATGATCATTCATTTTTTGGTTCCATGTTGGTAGCGCTGGCATTTGACACTTGTCGAGCGCAGCTCTAATTTGAAGTACCGGGATATTAGGTGAATGATGCATCCTTCAACAATTGAACAACCCATTCGAATTATTGCAACTTAATTCAAAAGCGACTGTTCAAGCACTCAATGAAATTATGAAGAAATTTAAAGTGGCGGTGGCCTGTGCATCATCTTAATGGACGATCAGTCGAAAATATTGCAGCTGTAAGTGCAAGAGTTGCTGATGATCCGGTGTTCATAGTAATCATACACCTCACTATGACATGCATTTGTATTTGTTATTGGAAAGGTTCAACTTATTTAAAGCCAGCACTTACCTTTCAACTTTTTCATTTTGCTCGCGGTACTTCTTTACGAAATAGGGAATCCAATGAAACCACCTTAGAATAACTACTGCAAGAGTGTTCAAAGGAAAGAAAGAAACAATCACGAGTGTAGTGATTCGTTTATTAAGCACCGCTTCTTAGTTAGCTGAGAATTCATACAATTCATGTGCAAATGAGTGAAGAGTTCTAAGTTCGTTCACCTAACCAGATGATCGGATACAGTCATACAGCAAATAACTGACTGGAATAGAAAATAGTGGTGAACAAAAGCATTCATTTCAAATTCCTCTACACTACCTTGGTCAAGAATGTTTTTTTTATCATTGAATCATCATCTCCGTTCATAACATATTTGAGAAATTAATTTGGGATGAAATCTTCTGTGTGACTGAATAAATTGCCGAAAAACCTCTTAACTTTTTATTGGTCCTGGACGACGAACATGTTGTTTAGACTTTTCAGAAGTGATCCTTGGTAAAGAATCAGCACTTTGTGCCAAACCACCACGAAAACAACAGCCCGTTTCAAACTATCATTTAAAGTAGTCGCAGCAGCGGAGTCAGTAAGACACGTGAAAATACTTTTCCATTTGTGAAAAAATTCTTCATCTTGTTGTGGTGCTACAGTCCGGGGTGTACCTGGGCCTCAACCAACAAACCTCTCCAGCCAGCATGGTTTTTCGCCAGCTGCTGCCAGTTGCGCACTCAGATTCGAAGATTTTTCGTCCCGGGGCAGTGGTGTCCATACGCTGTACATGGCCTAGTCATCTTAAGCGCTGTATACGAAGATGCTTGACTAGGCGCATGTCGCTGTACAGCTCTTAGAGCTCGTCGTTGAACCTTCTTCTCCAGATGCCATCAACGCAAATAGGACCAAAAATCGCACGCAGAGCTTTTCTCTCGAAAAGACTAAGGGCTTCCTCATCCACTTTGAGTAGCGTCGAGGTTTCCGCGCCATAGAGTAGGACTGGGATGATGAAGGTGTTATATAAAGCGAGCTTAGTCCTTCGAGTGAGGGTTTTATTATTCAATTGCCTCTTGAGCCCAGAGAAACAGCGACTGGCAAGAGTAATTCTGAGTTTGATTTCGGTACTGGTGTTGTTGTCCCTATTTCCCGCAGACCCGAGGTAGAAGAAAGCCTTGACTACCTCGAAGTTTCTGCTGCCTAGTGTGACGCTCTGTCCGAAACGCCGATGTTGTGTGTCCTTCCTTGATGACAGCATGTATTTCGTTTTGCCCTCATTAACTACTTAACAACCTCATTAACCACCAGACCCATTTTTGAAAATTATATCATGTAAATGTTAGCCACGACTACATCCGATGTGATTAATTCGGAAGTTTAAATTTTCGGAGAACGGTTCGAGCATATCGGCTGGTAACTTGCGGATAACACGGGTAATGTGGGCTTCCATGGTGTCAATCGTGGCTGGCTTCCTCATGAAGATCTGAGACTTTACATACCCCTAGAGAGGTGTGATATTACATGATCTAGGCTGAGGCTAATTTATAAACTAAAGTGCTCACTAAAATGATTTTTCAACGAGACCATTATTTTACTTACTGAATGGTATCATTGAAAATAGAGGCCACCGAGACCTTGCAACTTGCTTGAAAATCAGAAACCACATAGTCCCTTAATATAGTGCGATAACGGGTACCATTGATCGTAACAATCTGATTTGCCTGATTTTGGTCTTTAAGTACATTTCAAGCTACAGCCGCTCTCCTCGCCACGAATAAAATTCAGAAAAATGCATGAAATCTTTATTTGAATCCATAGTACGGTCCATATTATTTAATGTTTGAAGATTATTTCATACAAATGTTGACCTTGACTGCGCCTCAAATGGTCCATTCGCTTAGTCCACTTTTGGCTTACTCGGTATCTCATGAATAAATGCTTCAATGTTGTCTTCCAATACGTCAATTGAAGCGGGCTTATCTAAATAGACATGAGCTTTAACATAGCCCCACAAAAAATAGCCTAAAGGCGTTAAATCACACGATCTAAGCGGCCAATTGACCGGTCCCGAACGTGAAATAAAATGTTCACCGAACTCGCCTCTCAATAAGTCCATTGTTGTGCGTGCTGTGTGGCATGTGGCACCGTCTTGTTAAAACCACATGTCATGCAAGTCAAGCTCTTGCATTTTGGGCAAAATAAAGTTGGATATCATCTCACGGTAGCGCTCACCATTCACAGTTACGTTACGATTCGCATCATCTTTGAAGAAGTACGGTCCAATTATGCCATCAGCCCATAAGCCGCACCAAACTGTGATTTTTTCTGGATGCATTGGTAGCTGTTGCAATGCTTCTGGCTGATATTCACTCCAAAATCGACAATTCTGCTTATTTACGTACCCATTGAGCTTCGTCGCTGAACACAATTTTTTGGTAAAAAAGTGAATCTTCGGCCAACTTTCCAAGAACACATTCACCAAAAATTTTCCGTTGCGGCATGTCGTTCGGCTTCAATTCTTGCACCAACTGTATTTTGAAAGGCAGCACACCTAAATCCTTCCGGAATATTGTTCACGTTGTTGAGTACCAGAGGCCCAATTGCTGCGAACGGCGCCGAATCGATAATTGATGGTCATCATTAACACTGGCCGATACAGCTGCGAAATTTTCTTCTGTTCACACTCTACGTAAGCGTGTTGGGGGCTTAATGTCCAACAATGTAAATTTGGTGCGAAGTTTAGTCACAATAGTCGCTTTAGTGGGTTGATTAAACTGACCATAAAATGGAAGAAGCGCGCGATGAACTTTCTTGACAGAGCATGCATTTTGCAAGCGTTGTTCGTTTGTAAGACGATTCATGATTAAATTATGGACCAAACTGAAGATCTTTGACAGTGAAACAAGACACGAAACGTGCGTCAGCTGTTTAAAGCATTGTTGCCAAAAAGATAATAGCTAAAAAATCACCCTTTATACAAGCAAAAATACAGTCGAGGAGCAATTGCCTAGCATAGAGACAGAAAAATTTACTGTCATCTGTTTACAAAAGGGCGCGTTTTTGAAACACAAATTAATATTTTCACGTGAAATTTGGCACAGAAGCTAGTGAGAGTAGAAGTCTCTGTCAGAAACCAAAGGAATTCAATTCAAATTTCTTCTTCTTTAGATGGTAACACAGTCCGGGCTGAATCAAATGGTTTTTCAACTGGAATGTCCATCTATGCTTGTGGGCGTCATCTTAAGTTAGTGTAGGAGACTCAAGCGAAGGAGATAAGCGGATGATCTGTTGTTGTTTCGATTTTATTAAAAGGGTCGAACTGTACATTCTCTGTTGTATTTATATGTTTAGGCTAAGTACTAAAATTCATGCTGTTAGCTGATTTGGAGACATTTCAGGTGAATCGTACGATAAGATGGCCAAAGAAGAGATAGATAGTGCGAGCAACGACATACAGTCTGGCTAACGAGTATAATAATAATAATAATTGAGTGGCACTACAGCCCATGACGGACCAGGGCCTAGCTTCTACAACAACTACTCATGTTGTGCATGCTATTGTTCTTCACGAGTAGAAGGGACCTACAGTTTTTTGCCGATTCCGAACGGCGAGATTTGAGAAGCTTTCCATAGACAATTAATACTCTTTGAGTGTTGTCAGCAACTCGAAAGAGGTGGTGCCGTGAAAAAATGCTAGGTGTCCCGTCCGGGAATCGAACCCAGACTTTCTGCGCCGCAGTCGATGCACTTACCACTGCGCCACGGCGACCACAGTAACGAGTATAGTATTTGAAAAAGATTTTATTTTCGACTACACTAGGACGTTCACCCTTAAGTAGGCCCAAAACCCCGACTTTAAGGACTCTTGGAGCAGCAGCTGTACAGCCTATAGAGTTCCAATCGTTTCAATGTCATTTACGTAAACAGAACCAACGAGTTTTGAAAATCTAATGCGTCGGAAGTAGATATTCGAAAAAATATTTCAAAGTTGAATTTTTTAGGATTTAAGCTTAAAATCGACTCCATTGGTAAGCTGCAGCTCAAAATGGGCTCTCAATGTCAAACTTAGGATATGCGGACTGACTGATGTGTCCTTGAAGCATTGCTTTCAGCTGTCATTTATATTTGAAAAGAGCCTTCAGCAGCATTCAAATGTCTTACTCCATCTTAAGCTAAATTTTATTTAAAAACAGAATTTGGAATTTTCCTTTCCAAACCTTCCGTCACTCCCTCCCACACTCTGTCTTTGAAATTTCATTCAGGGTCACATGTATCCTTTCATACAGACCCTTTAACGACTTCATCATTTTACAGCATTTGCACTGCCTAACATTGCCTAACTCTTCCCCAAGAACAGAGTTGTTTCATTAATTCATCGTGTCGGGCTTGAAATGAATTCCTCGTCAGAGTGTCGTCGATGCACTCCCAGTCCCCAACAACGGTTGCATCATTCGTCGTAATGAGGCAGTCCATGCCTGCCACAGAGTGTTTCTTTGCCTTCAATTGTGTACCGCATTAATTGGACTTGAAGCAATGTTCGTTTCATCTCCCCCTCCAAGCAGGGAATTAATTTTTTGACCTTTTAACCAACTCAGTCGTGATTGATTTGCATTAATCGTCATATCAGTGCTCAAGGATCTGGTTGAATTGATGAAAGCAATTATCTCTACAGTGTCCCTTTAGTGCATTGGATGTGGTTAGTTGACCTTTGAGCGGTTGTCAAGTGGTCAAATTCCTGGTTGTCTCATAATTACTGTTCAAGCGTATCTAATCGAAGAGAATGCTTGTTCGTGGGAAATATTTTGATAAGTGATTTGTGCGTGGTAAACAATTGCTCCGATGATTTGGATCTTTGGGCTAAGATTAGATTTGGCAGATCTGATGGTCTGAACATCGCTAGCTACATTCAAAGACACGTGTTATGAATCAAGTCAGAAAATTAGTACTTAGTCAGTTACTTAGTGATTTATATCGCCAAAGAATTATGCACCGAAGTCGATTTTTTCTCCATTAGCCCATTGATGTGGGCTGAAAAGGCGAGAAGCAATTCTCTCTTTATATTCATTCCACAATCTTCCTCTACACTGGATTGAATTGCAGAAGTCATGGGAAAGCGCATTCTGCCTAGTTTGTATAAATTAGCAGATTGGGAATTTCGGACAAGGGCTTAGTCTCTGCGTTATGGGGACTGGCATTCAAGTTGACATTCAGACTGATCCACCGGGGGTTAAGACTCCTTGGCACAACATTGAACTTGGACCTTACCAGCCAGACACTAGTCTCCATCCAATAGCTTCGGTTGACGACAATTTTCGGACAAGCCTCAACAGAGAAACGCGCAACTTGTAAGGCCGAACAAACCTAAGCTTTCAACTTGAAGACCTCTTGACTCCATTCTAAAGGTGCAGAGTTGAAAAAAATTCGGAGGTGGGAGCGAAATTTCGAAAATGTTTTCTAAATTGAAACCGCGCCCAACTGTAAAGCACGCATAGCATAGGGTGTCGTAGGAGAAGAAGAAACTGAATAATTCATCCCTTACACACACCCCCCGCCCTCACGAGCGTTTAAATCAAAAGAAACATCAACTTCAATTTATATTCCACAAGTCATCCCTCAAAGTCCTTTTTTAAATTCGATCAAACCGAAGCTAGCCCACATTATGTTCCCCCCCACGTCCGCATGGAGCGGCCCTTTTCCGCTCTAATCCCAACCACTTTGAGTTCAATTATCGCTTATCCCCCCCCCCCCGCCGTAAAATATGCAATGTTTGTCAAGTTATTCGCTCGTCTTATCACATCTTTCTCCAAAATCATCCCGTAGGGCATTATTATTCCGACAACTATCCCCACCAGCGGCAGCAACAGCAGATTGGTTTTCTGCACCCGCTCTCTTGATCCATTAAGCCGCCGTGCATTAAATATTAATATCACGCAGTTCACATTCATTTACAAAAGCTAAACAAAACGGGGCAAAAAATATGTGAAACAAGAGCACACGATAAAATATGGAAACCTCTTCGTTCCCCGCCCCCGCAGCAGCAGCATCCTTTGAGACCCTTTTCATTGCTTATGTTTTCTAAACAACTTCTATGAGGGTTCTATCCGGCGGAGCGGGGGCCCAGGAAACGAGGATAATAAATGTTCTCTAGTCATAATCTGTTCCATCATTTAAAGCACAGGGCATCTGCTGTAGCTCTTCATTAATGTGCCTTTGTGTGTATGTATGTGTGTTGGTTCACCGCAGTCAGGACTAGGACACTCACTGCTTTAGATCACCGCTTAAAGGTTGTGTGCGTCGTTAAATGGGCGGAACAAGTCAAAGACGCTCCCGCCACTCACTTTCCCGCACTCAAGCATTGAGCATTATCCGCCGATGGTGGGAGTTGAAAAGAAAATGGAAGCTAATATCTCACAGATAGATTTTTGTGTGCCTTTTTCTTTTTCTTGCTTTGTTTCGAGAACGTCTCAAATGGCCAGCGAAATGGCGCCCAACATCGGATGCGGCGAGGAACAAAACCTCCCATTAGGATGAAGCCGAGTTCCCTGAGCACATCCGCCTGCTAACGTTGCCTTTTGCATTGTAGTCACGATTATCATAATGTACACGCATTTGACGTGATGAAATGATTCTTGGGGAACGATGACAATGCCAATGGAGAGAAAGAGAGAGAGAGAGTGAGAGAGGCACGGCACGGGGAAAAAAAAACAAAACAACAAAATTTTATTCACTCAATGAAGAGGAGAAAAACACAACGGGCCAAGGACTATGACCAGCAGGAAGGCGCTGCAGAGGACTGAGCTGGTACGGGTGCTACGTGCTGGCCCTGATATATATGTGTGTCCATAGTTTGCCAGTAATGGATGGCATGGTCGTGGAAGCGTCTTAAACTGAATTTACTTCCAAAAGCCGTGGGGAATGCGTGTGAGCAGTGCATATACCATGCAGCAGTCCTCATCAATCATTGAAGGGAAGTGCTCAGAACGGTGTCATGCAGTTCGACACGCTTCGACGAATGCTGACCGCAAAAGTGCACAAATCCATTTTGGAGTTCACTTGAGGGGAAGAATGAGCGACAGAGAGAGAGAGAGTCGCAGTTGGATGTCCCCATTTAAAGGGTTGCTCTTATGGTGCCTATGACCGTATCACAGTTCTTTTTAAATATCTCTACGCGACTCTATCCTTGGCGGACCTAGCCGCTTCTTGCCACGATTTTCGGGCACTTTCTCTGCGGTACGCCTCTTAGTTAAGCGTCGTTGGGTACAATTTCTGAAGTCGAAATAAAGGCCATCCTTGGCCACTGTTATAACCTGTTCAGCTCCAGATACGATGTTGGATCTATGCTAGAATGGGTTTCTGTAAAGCACTTCCCCATAGCTCTTCGTTCGTCTCAAACCTTTATTGAGGAAGACGTGAAGCTTGCTATCAATGATAGTTGTTGTTTTCCAGTCTCACATTCGTATGTTACAGTGGAATTGAATATCCTTGAGTGAAGTGGATAACGAGTACGAGGAGTCTCTTATCTGAACGAAACCGGACGTCTGTTCCTATACCTCCCTCTTTGCACGAAGTTCTTTTGATGTAGCCAAACATTTTAACATTCTTCGGTTTCCTGTTTGGTAAGACGGGTGTCTCTCACGTCTCATCTTAAGCCTTGCTTCGTCAATCTTTAGGCCAATCTTTCTGGTGTTGAAGTGCAGTTGGTCTAATTATCCCTTTGCTACAGGTAAGGAAGCAGGCAGACGCGTTGGTGTAGTTTGTGGAGTTGCTCAGTCAGAGCGATTGGATTCATTTGGAAGAGACGCTGTTTGTGTGGTTTAAAATAAGATCAGGGACAGCGATGAAATAGAGGGGTCATAATATGCGAGCATTCTTACTCATCTGAGGTTAGTGATGGAAGGGCTGTAATGACACTTGGAGCGCAACTGTGTAGCTCCTAAATGAGTTCGATGATAGATGGGGGTATCACAATAATCCCTAGGTGGCTCTAAATCTCGATGGACCAGTTTTGCAACCGGATGTCAAGTTTGTGGGCTAATAATAACAATAATTGAGTGGCACTACAGCTAACAAGGGATCAGTGCCTAGCTTCGAAAACAACTACTCCTGTTGTGCGTGCTATTGTTCTCCCACGAGTAAAAGGGACCTACAATTTTCTACCAACTCCGAACAGCAAAATTTGAGAAGCTCTTGAGTTCTTTGAGTGCTGTCAGCAACTCGAAAGAGGTGGTGCCGTGAGAAAATGCGTAGGTGTCTCGTCCGAGAACCGAATCTAGACGTTCTGCTTTGCGGTCTGCTTGCCTGAAAAATGTCAAAAGATTGTTGCTAAAGTTATTTCGTTCCATGAAACCCAAGCCTATATTAATTCAACTTTACATAGTTCTATGTCGCATTTCTTGTAAAGGATGTCCCAACAAGAACGCAAGATTTAAATATTAAATAGAAAGGCAGATATTTAAAAAAAAATTGTGAATTCTTTATTTTATCGTAAAGTAGACAGGATGAGGTTATGTGTGGAATAACACATCGGCCAAATGGACGCCGCGGCTTTGCTGTTACATACGCGATCTTTTAATGAAACTTTCCATGACCGTTTTGCATAAATGCTGCGGTATTTCATTAATGCAGCGTCCAATTTACTCTTTTAAGGCTTAAGTCCTCGTCGGCTGATTTGCATAAACCATCGACTTCAAAAAACCCCAAAGAAAATAGTCCAATGGTGTTAAATTGCACGATCTAGGCGGCCAATTCTGGTCTCCAAAATAACACGACCGAGAAATGACTGATGCAGCAATTGAATTGCTTCTCTGGCTGTATGAGATGTGGCGCCGTCTTGTTAAAACCACATCCCCTCCACATTCATTTCTTCAATTAATGGTTGGTCACTTCACGATACCGAACACCATTGACTGTTTGCGCTTGACCTGACTCATTTTCATAAAAAAAAGTCCAATGATTCCTCCAGCCCAAAATCCACACCACAAAGTGACACGTTGAGGATGGGGTCGTCACTAAAGATGATTTTATCGGCAAAACCAGCATTTTCATGTTGTTTCTGCAATACGCAATTAACGAACTCCCTTCGCTGGCTTCAGTTCCTGAGTCAATAGAACTTTGTTTGCATGAAGATGCAAATCTTTCGTCAAATTTGCTGAGCTCGGTGTGGTGGATCGATCGACCTGGTCGAAGGCGCGTTGTTGTCTTTACATCAGTTACAGACCCAGTTTCATTAAATTTTTCCATTAATCGCTTTACAGTTGACTCTTTTGGAGCATTATTGTAACCCCAAATTGATCGGAATTTGCAAACTGTAGCCGCAAAACTTCACCATTTTGGTAAAATTATTTCACAATGAGAATGTTTACATGGGTCTGCGAAGCCGAAAGGCTTTTCTGCAGACTGTTGTGTTTCAAGTGTTAACAGAAACAGAAATTGTATAAAAGGAAATTAATTCCAGCATGCCTCTCCAGCCAGCACGATCTTTCGCCAGCTGCCGCCAGTTGCGCACTCCAAGTTGGTTGAGGTCCTTTTTCACTTTTGTGCGCCACCTTAGCCCTAGGCCGTCCTCTGTTGCGTTGTCCCAATGGCTCAGATTCGAAGACTTTTCGGGCCGGAGCAGTGGTGTCCATACGCCCTACATGGCTAAGCCATCTTAAGCGTTGTATCCGTACACGCTTGCCTAGGATCATGCCGCTGTACAGCCCATACAGTTCGTGGTTGAATCTTCTCCCCCAGATGCCATCAACGTAAAGAGGACTAAAAATCGTACTCAGAACTTTTCTCTCGAAGAGACCAAGGGCATCCTCATCCGCTTTTAGTAGTGTCCAAGTTCCCGCGCCATAAAGTAGGACTGGGGTTCAAAATACTTTGGTTCAATTAAAAATACAGTAACAATTTTATATTTTTGTATTTGAATTTTAATTCCGTAATCTAGAGGATAATTTTTAATCGACTTTTTTCCGTTTTGAGGTTTCTAGTATTTTGTAGTTCTTGAGAAAGCTCGTTCAGGGTTTCAGGTACGCTGCCTTTAAACTGTCTTTTGCCGTACTTATTGCGAAATCGAGGTTCGTTAAGCATACCTTGGGTACGTCTTCTCTTATAAATTCTATGGTTAATTGGGGTTATGAATCGTAGTACTCCAGTGTAAGAATAAAGATGTTACAAGATGAAAAAAAAAGAATTAGGACTTTGAAGCTTTCCTGTTGACTATTTGTACGAGTAAATGCAATTATTCTTGATACTTGAGAGCTGCGTTTTGTAATTTCTGAGGTTTTTTTTATATACATTGCTGAAGCGTTACCCCATGCGAGTATTCCATATCTTAGTTTGGATTCTACTTGGATGCATCTTTGATTTCTTTCGTTGCTAAATATTTTAAGCTTAAAATTTTTAAATACTTTTATATATTCTCTAACATTTACTTTTCAATTTCTGTTTTCATTTCAGATCGAACCAGAGTGCATTTGGAACTTTCATCGTTATTTTCGGCTGTCCAGAGTGAGTTTCTTTTATGTCTGAGTATTTTTTTTGTTGTTTTCCAAGTCTTCCACAAAAGCATGTACACACATTTTTTATTTTTATTGCCCTACGCTGGAGGTAGTGTTATGCGTGTTACTCTCAAATTTATGCAGGTATACCCGTACAGTGACACATAGGGTTACTAGCATGAGGGTAGTGGAAAGGTGGACATTGCAAATTTTTTAGGGGTACAATTATTCCAAATTGTGGATCAAATATGTCTTGTGGAAATTGCCTTCTGCTACGTAAGAAGAAGTTAATAAACATTAGTTTCACTAGATAACTGTATGTACGTAAAGTTAAAAACAGTGCCACAAACATATTCAAGATATTCAAGACAAGCGAAAATTCGTTTTCGAAAAAAATTTAACTTCTTATGAGTATACGAACAGGATTTGTGCTTTGAAACTATTGAATGGATTACAACTTCATCTGTAAAGAATATCATGTATAAAATAGGAAATTAAGAGCAACGTTGTGTTCAAAAAATTTGTTTTTATTAAAAAAAAAGTTCAAAATAAATCAGTCAGATACGACAAATTGGTCCCATCTCTCTGGTAATTTTTGAATAACCTCTCTGAAAAATGAGTCCTCTAGGGCATCAATCCACTCATTAAGCTTTGCTGTGTTTTCTTCAAAAGACCTTGTCGGACCCCCCAAATCGTATTGCATCGACAGGTGTTCCGTGATTGCCTGGAGAATACGCCGATTGGAGAAAGATCTCCCATTTCAGCGCTCCCAGGTTGTAAAGGGTGATTTTTTAGCTATTATCTTTTTGGCAACAATGCTTTAAACAGCTGACGCACGTTTCGTGTCTTGTTTCACTGTCAAACATCTTCAGCTAGATCTATTATTTAACCGTGAATCGTCTTACAAACGAACAACGCTTGCAAGTAATTTAATTTCGTTTTCAAAATGCGTGCTCTGTTAAGAAAGTTCATCGCGCGCTTCTTCCATTTTATGATCAGTTTAATCGACCCACTGAAGCGGCTATTCGGGCTATTGCGACTAAATTTCGCCCCAAATTTACATTGTTGGACATTAAACCACCAACATGCTGACGTAGAGTGTGAACTGAAGAAAATTTCGCAGCTGTATCGGCCAGTGTTAATGATGACCATCAATTATCGATTCGTCGCCGTTCTCTGCAATTGCGGAAGGATTTAGGTGTGATGCCTTTCAAAATACAGCTGGTGCAGGAAGTGAAGCCGAACGACCTACCGCAACGTAAAACTTTGGTGAATGGGCTCTTGGAAAGTTGGCCGAAAATCCCCTTTTTTACCGGAAAATTGTGTTCAGCGACGAAGCTCATTTTTGGCTCAATGGGTACGTCAATAAGCAGAATTGTCAATTTCGGAGTGAATATCAGCCAGAAGCATTGCAAGAGCTACCAATGCATCCAGAAAAAATCACAGTTTGGTGCGGTTTATGGACTGGTGGCATCATTGGACCGTACTTCTTCAAAAATGATGCGAATCGTAACATAACTGTGAATGGTGAGCGCTACCATGAGATGATATCCAACTTTTTTTTGTCCAAAATACAGGAGCTTGACTTGCATGACATGTGCTTTTAACAAGACTGTGCCATATTGAGTGGCGAGTTTGGTGAACATTTTATTTCACGTTCGGGACCGGTCAATTGGCCGCCTAGATCGTGCGATTTAACGCCCTTAGACTACTTTTTGTGGGGCTATGTTAAAACTCATGTCTACAGACAAGCCCGCTTCAATTGACGCATTGGAGAGAATTATTAGCAGTCGACAACGTTTCCGATCAATGATTTTGCCTCAACTTTTATCAGCTTATCAACACCATACCCGTCTGGTCCCACCATATGCAGAGCATGTCTTTGTAACGTGGATGCTTTTCTTTGGCACCGATGTTGACGATAATGGAACGGATCAAGTAGGCTTTGTAAAGTTGTTTTCTTCTTGGGGTTTATCTTAGTATTTTCATTTTTCATCTTCAGTCAAAATTCCTTTGTGAACACTGCCAAATGCCAACTTATGCCCATGAGCTTCCTTACGTCTCTTCTTGCCTCAAAGTCACTCTTTGTACAGCAGCTACCACAAGAAACCCTCACGTGAGCACCGTATACCCAAATTTTCAACATGCTAAAATGTTGAGCATTTTGACAGCTGGCTTCTATATTCACAGAGTAATTGGGTGAAAGATGAGAGTCCTTTCTATGAGTGTGGTAGAGAAAAAAGGTAAGATAGTTGATAAAGTTTGCTTCAAAGAAATTCTTTAAAGTTCAACGCATGGATGTGCATTGGGCTTAAGTGCGTAGCTGACTCCCTTACCCGTCAGAATGACATGGTACCAAAGCCAGTATTGATCAACAAACTCTTCCCACATTTCCAGGCCGCTTTCATATCCATTTCCTTAATCATTCAATTTCAACAAATTCCGGCATCGTTCACCCTTAAACGGTCCCCAGTTAGGTGGTCAAGGTCAAGAAAATAAAAGCCCCTCGCATATTTTCACCCCACGGACGTGGGAAAATCCCTCCGACTAAGCAGCGCTTGTGTTTGCCGCCTTCTGGTCGGCCTCCAGAGAAACGTACATGTGTGGATGGGAATAATTTAACTTTCATAAGCTCAGACGTCGGATATTCGAGTCGATGTGGTCCAACGCACGACCCAGGACAAACACGCATTCGCATGTTAAAACCCATCACTCTGGGTAATCAGGATGTATCACCGAGCTTGCCATGTCCAGCAAATTCATATTCCATCAACCTCACCTGGATGACTTATGCCGAAGCTGACCGGCAAAGTACCACCACCACCACTAGTCGCCTTCCACTTCGGCGCGGTCGAGGGGAAATACCTACAACCTGCAAATATCCACAATCTGATCCTATTAGACGTGAATTCATTTCGATTCGGGGGATAACCGGAATTATTGTTTGCGGAATGCGTGCGCCCGCAGGCGAATCCCTTGTCGGCCGTCCGCAGAGCCATGACGAACGAACGCCCCGTTTTGTTTTTCAATTAACCGAAATCAGGCCGGGCCATTGCCGCTTCACTTCCAGTTGAGGGCGCACTCGCTTTGTTCCGTCCGAGCGCACCCCGACTGTCCCCCTGTCATCCTGTGACATTCCTTAATTAAATTAAGCCAAAACCGAAAAAGCGAACATTTCAGAGTGGTGACACCACCTTGGGGCTGGCAGCCACCACAGATCCAACGGAACACACACGCACACGGAGCACAGATTGCATGCACTTCGACGACCTTGGACTGGGTCAATTGGCGCAAGGATGCGCACAAACTCTTGCCAAGGAGCATGGCTTGTGGCTTGTTTATCTCTTCATTTTCATAAGTCAGGAGGGCGGGGAGGGGGTGGGCTGCAGCATGATGAGTAGTTTATTGCTTGCGAGACTGACACACAAAGCTCCGAATGTGCATCGGTATCAGTGTGTTAGGCGTGCGATGCGAGTGCGGGGCGGCATGTGCACGAGTGTGTGCTTTTGTCTACTCGTGTTGACAGTTTTCAAGTTTGCAAATCCAACCGTTAGGCTTTATTTATGACATTCGCTTTGTTTTCGGTCGAGATGAGGAACGATTTGCTGATGATGCAAGCCTTGGAATTTTTACATCCCTTGGGTGAGGGCGGGAGGGACAGGCACACACGACTAATTCGGTTAATACTTTGCGAGTGCTCTTGGCAAAGTTGCAGATTGGATGTGTGCTGGGCATTAGCCATGTCAGCTGAAGGTTCTGAAGTTCTGAGTGATGTCTTCATCCGAATGACGGAATTGTTGAGGTCAAAAACTAAGGCTGCTTGATAAGTTTTTTGTTTGCTTGCTGTTTTGACAGAAGTATTCGTGGGACGTGAAGAAAGGTCTTGAGAAATATGAAAGCCCTTTGAGGAGGATTGGGGATGTCCTTGGAGAGCTGATGAGGAGTTTTCTTTGCAAATGATGGAAGGAAGCCCATCGGAGAAGGTTTGAACTGAAAATTTGAACAGGTTCAATTTTGAAGGCTTTGCAACAGCGATTGGAAACACAAGACCTCTGTGGGGTGGAGTGATGACAGCGTTGATTCAAGTGAACCGAAGATGCAGGAGCGACTCAGTGGAACTCTCAACGCAAGGTTGGCTGTACAAGTATCTGTGGCGGTTGCCAAGAGCATAGGCATAGACTTAATTCTGCGAGTCTCAAGAAATCCCGATAATCATCAAAAAATTCAGAAACAGAAACCTGAGAGTCGTCGTGATTTCCGGGAGTTTCCATGCATCCTGCATTCTGGATCCTAGGTGTATTCCTAAAGACTGAATTTATCACGGCATCACCTATCCCATGGTGCTAAGAACACACAACGTGTATGCAATTCCAAACCTCACCATTGGCTGTCAACAATAAACTGTGAGCCCTGCCAACCCTAAGGGAGTTGAAGATCTACCCTATACTCCTTTATTGACCTTAGCGTCATACAAGTTCTTTTCTTTTCTTAGTGTTGTACAATATCTGAAGGGAGCCTGTACCTTGACCAGTATGCCTCCAGACCAGCATGCACTTTCCTTCGCCAATTTCTCTTAATATCGTACAAAAAGTTATTCACAAAAAGTCTAAAGTGTCCCTTTTCACTTGTGTGCATTATCTCATGTATCCATCTCATAATATCAGATGAAGATAACCTGTGTTGCATAGTCAAACCAGTGTTTGGATGGTCCGATGGTCATCCATTGGAGACCGGGTGGGAGTATTAAGAAAAATGCTCCTATTGGTTGTGTTGTGTTCGTCTCTTCGGCAAGGCTCAAGTTGGCTACAGGAATTAACACCAGCCTACAGAATCTGTATGATGATGTAATGATGGTGGCAGTCGAAGGGATCTTCATTCTTGTGGGTCGGGTATGCAACACTTAGCAACCTACCACACAAGAAAGAAGATCCATTGAACGACCCATATCTTGAGCTGGTGCACTCGCCCAATTAAACCAGGTCCAGCTGGATTTAAATTTTTTTACGAAAGTCCATCAGTTTCAGAAACCTTGTTTGAATTTAGTCCCAACATATTGCTGTCTTGCTTTCATCGAAGTTGGGGGACGGAATGTCCATTGTCCATTGTAGCTCAACTTCAGTGGGGCGCTTTGTCTGACAGTGGCGTTTGTGTCAACGTCATCGTTGAACAGTCTACAGAAATACATTTTTCAATTCTTTGGCAGTAATTGAGACTCAACTGACACCGGACTTCGAACGGCGGCTTTAAGCCTTTGTCGCGTAAGACACAACCTATCAGGGGCATTTTGTGGCTTCTTTACAATGCATTCTTCCTTTTTGATGAGTACAGGCGACCTAAAAAATTTTGAGAATGTCTGGGAATCTGAGTTAGAAAAGTTCAATTCCGATTGCAGCTTTCCAATCTTTCCTCATCGCTGTTCACTTGATGCATGTCCTAGTCTTGACTATGAGAAGGAAATTATTCGAGTCAATATTGATGTCGGGTGTGCTGTACGAGTTTCTGCGATAAATCGTCGCGGACCTTATTTCCAGTGAGTTGTAAGGGATACCCAAAAGTTAGAAATGTCTAGCAGCGCATTACCCATCTTCCTTTGAACGTTGTCCACTAGCATACCAGCTTCATGAACATTTCGCAAAACTTTGTGTACAGCGAGGGCGAGTGCTCCGTTTCGGTTGATTTTTATTATTGTTTAGGCAAGACACTTTAGAATTTTGTCTTCAATATATGTATGCCAACGTGCACTAAGCTTTCTTGTGGATGGCTCAGGCTCAGTTTTGAAACAGCAGTAATAAGGAAGGCCGAGCTTGGTGCCAAAGCCAAATTATCGTTTGTTCCAACTCTCATCTATGGTCATGAACTTTGGGTAATGACCGAAAGAAGTGCCGCTGCGGGGTTTCTCGCCGGGATAGGCTGAGAAAATTGACGGTTAGGGGGGAACTCAATTTGGAGCTGCTACATCTTCGGACGGAAAGGGCTTTATTTCGTTGATTTGGCCACGTTTTGGGGATGCCCCCTTCATCACAACTTCCGAGGCGTACCATAAATGCAATTCCATTAGATTGGTGACAGCGCGGCAGACCGAGGGCGAGGTGGTTGAATCAAGACTATAAACTCGCTTGGGAATAGCTTCTGATGAGTTAGAGTCGATGGCGGAGGATCGAGTGGCCTCGTTGGCCCCGACGACACGGTAGTACGATACCAACTTTCTGGTTAAGTTCCAAGCAAAGCAAGCTGCTAGTGTCAAAATAGCCTACAAGATAGCCTACCCTGAAGTAGACCTCTCACCATTCAGCGCACAACTGTCTCCTTTCATGCATCTCATTCTAAAGCTTGAATAGAGAAGCTTCACGTAAGCGATGCAATATCCGCCAGATCACTCACGTGGGTGACAAATTTCGCTCCCCAAAGTGTATGTAAAACAATTTATGCCTCCAATAGTCAACTTTTCCCCGGAAGCGTGTTTTGTGCGAAAGCGAATTCTGTGTTCCTGGATCAGAATTCCTACCCCCTTGCGAAAGACAAACACGCGATGCTTGTGTTCCACCCATAAGAATGATGCTTTGATCAGCTCATTTCGTTGGCAGACGATTCGCCGAACTGACACTCTTCAAAGGTGGGGCGTGGTTGCCCACTGAGCGGTTGTTTGCTTTGCAGGCTTCTATCTGTTTATCGATTATCGACCACATTCAGGGGGACAATGCTAAGCAGATGACTATCATCGGTCACGTGGCAAACGCTAATTGCCTCCCATTTCCTGAAGGCGCTCTTCGTTTTGTTACCTGGAAACCGACGTTCAGTTCGCCACCGAATGCGAGGCAACTCGAGATGAATTCAGCGGACTGGAGGTGGGCGACGAAACCTTTTCCATTTATATTGCCCGGTGATGAGGTCGTTTGTGTGAACCGCTCGGAAGAGCACCTTCATCTCGTCAAGAGCAAACGAGCTGCCAAATGAATCGGGGGCGAATATTGCTTCCTTTTGTCGTAACTGCGTTTCGCACACACACACACACACACACACCCAAACACGCATACTCTGCAAAAATAAATAAAATTTCCGATCAACCTCCCCTCGACGACAGAATTCGTCTTCAGCTGACATCCGCTTTGAATTCCCATTGATTTTCCAGCTCGTCCCTCTGAGTGCCGTACCACACTGTGCGTGGTTTGACGGGGAGGGGGGTGGTAGTGTTGGTTTTCGAAAGGCGTCACCCAGTTGCCCAGGCGAACTTACCGTCGTTTGATGTTTTATACCGAACGGCAGCCAGGTGAAAAATGATTCGGATTATCGGGACATAGCTGGTGCTGTGTCGTGTGTGTGTATGCGCGCCTCGTGTAGTTGGCGTGGACTAGGGATTGAATTCCGAATGGTTAACGACATTGTGTTGTGCTGTGGGCGTTGCGGTAGATTAGGTGGTTATCGATGGCATTCATGTTCATCACGTTCAGACGCAAGGTGAAGCGGAAGAGTCGTCTTGAGACATTTTATTTTTCGGAAATTTTTTTTTATTGGGTGCCGCTTACGAGGTGATGTACGGGACTGAGATTTAACGTTTCGTCACCCTGCCTGGGTGCGATTTCACAGTGGTATGTGTTGGATAAGCTTGTCTGACTGTCCTTCCCATTAATGCCCTCTGAGCTGTTGGGGACTCTTCTCAGTTTTTGAAAACGTCATGCACACTGTACTTTACTTGGTACCAAGACTTTAAACATATGACGCTTCATTTTCTCCGCCTTCAGTTGCCATCGAAGCGTGATGCACCTAAAAGGGGCTACTGTCAGCAAGTTTGACGACACTCATTTAGGCTATGACGTCGAATTTATTAGGGATCCCTCACTTGCGGCAGGTTCGTCTAAGAGATGAGTGGCTGCCATGACGTAGTGACTATGGGCGTCAAGTTAAGCCTCAGAGGTCTAGGCCCAATTGCAGACCTGGATTTGCATTCAACACGGTTCTTTCACGACATTGCCTCAACTTTCAAAATTTCAAAACTTCAAAATTTCAGAATTTCAAAATTTTCAAATTTTTTCCTTTCACCTTCGTCTCAAATTTCGACTTTCAGAGCCGAGAGTAGACACGAATATTGGTGGAATAGGTCCATTGTCGCTTCTTGGCTGTAGTGCCCCCCAGCTTTACATCCCGAAGAAATGACCGTATGTGAGTGCTGTGTACTTTCAATTGTTGACGTTGTCGGTGCATACAATGGCGTTTGTCGGACTGAATGTCAAACACGTGACGAGCTCTACACATTGATGATTCTAACGTTCTTTGGGCCTAAATAAAATTAACACCAACGGCATAGAGCTCAAACAAGATGGAGATACTTGTCACATAGCTAAAGTCATGGATAGTTGATGCCAGCGTATTGAAAGCGTGGTATGAACTGGCTACGGTGAAGATGCAATTTGTCCCTGTCCAAGGTTTACTTACTTACTTACTTATCAGGCCGGCGACCCATGAAGGGTCAGGGCCTGAGCAATTGCTGCCTTCCATCGCTGACGGTCCTGGGCACGCTGCTTCCAGTCATCAAGGCCAAGCTGTCTTACGTCCGCGATGACTTGGTCTCTATACCGGAGGTTCGGACGTCCTCTTCTTCTCGAACCAGAAGGCTCAGATTCGAAGACCCTCTTCGCTGGAGCGTTGCTGTCCATGCGTTCGATGTGGCCGAGCCAGTGTAGTCCAAGGATTTTTGCCTTCCGGACTACATCCACATACTGGTACAACTCGTAGAGTTCGTGGTTATGTCTTCTCCTCCATTCACCTTCCTCGCAGACGGGACCATATATCCGCCGTAGAATTTTTCTTTCGAAGGCACCAAGAATCTGCTCTGCAGACTTGCTTATCATCCAGCTTTCAGCTCCATAAAGCAAGACTGGCAGTATAAGGGTCTTGTAGAGCAAGACTTTGGTCCTTCGAGTTAGGAGTTTTGACCCCAGTTGCTTCGACAAATCGAAGTAGCACTGTGATGTCATTTGTGGAGTTAACGTTTGCCCCGAGTTAGACAAACTCCTTTACTACCTCAAAACTCAAGTTGTCAATTCTTACATTTTGTCCTAGGTGTTGTGTGACGGAACGTTTCTTAGTCGACAGCATAGACCAGCTCACTTCGCCTCTCCTTCAATTGCCGTAAAAGTCTCCGCTACGGCACGTTGGAAACGTGCGACGATATCGATGTCGTCCGCATATCCCAAGAGCTGGCCTGTTTTGTAGAAGATAGTGCCTTACGTGCTTACCTTGGACCGTCGCACTATCTTCTCCAGTACCAGAAGAAGTCACACGACAGCGCATCTCCTTGCCGAAATCCGGTTCAAACGGCTCAGATGTCCTCGAGCCGAACTGCACGGTGCATCGCGTATTTTTTAGCGTGGTGCGACATAACCGGATCAATTTTCCCGGGATTCCGAATTCGGCCATCGCCTCGAAAAGTTCGTTGCGATGAATGCTGTCGTATGCGGCTTTGAAATCGATAAACAGGTGATGCGTATCGATTTGAAACTCGCTGGTCTTCTCCAGGATTTGCCTCTGTGTGAAGATTTTGCCTATAGTTGATTTGCCGGGCCGGAAGCCGCACCGGTACGTGCCGATTAGCTTCTCTTTCAATGTGTCTCTCAGCAGGACAGAATCGTCAGAGCCTGGTATGTTCAAAGCCCTACTCCCTCACGACTTGAATGGTGGCTTGTTAACTTACATAAGTAGCTTTCAGTTAGGTGAACCATCAAATGTCTGCCTACTAGCTGAGGAAGCATTCCATACTTTTAAGATCGGGGCCTGCTGCTTCTTTGCATCAGTTTTCGGTTGTCACAAGGGTTCGTGTCTCCCTATTCCAGCGCGCCGTTGCACTTTCACCCCCCACCTGTAGACCACACTGTAAGAGCATGTTATTTGCTTTCGCACTCTGAAGTGAATCCACGGCTGGACACATTCAATGCCCTTCCCAAACACACTTAAGCAAATCCACCAGAGGATACTTCATTACGTGCATAACGTAGATCCTTTTTTGTTCCGTTTTCTAGTTCAGTCCACTCGGACAGCCACCTCAAACGTATCCATTTTCGAATAACCACATCAATCAATATACCCCCCCCCCATCTTCTCCCATCCATCTGTGATCTGGCATCACTTTGAAGTTGTGTTTACTTAAATCAGCTCGAGCTCGGAGCAGCTCACTCCCGTTACAGCAGAGTCAATTTGGGTCAGTGTACCATCAAAAGTTCAAAACTCATCGTCCACGCATACGCCAGCCAAGTGTCAAGTGGTTAATGTTGTCGCACACACCCACACGGGCGCCCGAATCGTATTAATTGAAGTCACCCTTGTGTCAATGCAGTGGAGTGTGCTCGAGATGTGTACTTTCGAATTTCGGCAGTCAACGCCTCCAGTTAGGGATTACATTCCGTATTTTTCTTGGCAATCGATGCTGGCAGACTTAATGAAGTGGCTCGCTCCCCTTCTGAAGGGCGGCTCCATGGAGTGGAAAGCGATATCGTGACGAGCTTGGCATTCGATATGACTAATGTTGTTCGATTGCAAGGTACACGTACTTTTCAAACGAACTGTCAGTGTCCTGACGGGTTGCAATGTTTTATCGAGAAGCAATTCATTTATTTATTCGGGGATAGATTTCTGCTGTGGCCATTTGTCTTTCTCACCCGAAGGGGTGTCTGTTTCTTATTACACCTGTCAGACGGTGCGAAGGATGTTAATGGAGTTCATCGGGGTCTAGTTACCAGGAGAATGGTCATTGGATGGGCCATGAGGTGGGTAAGTGCTTTGCCGCAGGCACTGAGTTGATGTGTTGCAACTTTGAGGTTCTGGCGAGGGCTATGTTGGTCATTGGGACGTACATAGCTCTAGAGAAATGTGCAGCCAGACTGAAGTGAATTTCAGGTGAACGAGGATTACGTTGGGGGGAGAATGCTGTTTCTTTGCATATGGGGCAACATGCACCCACTTGGGAACTTTTCTGATTTTTTTTCAAATTTTTTTTTTCACATCACCTTTTAATTCATTTGTTTAAAGCGCAATAACGCCGCCTAGGCTTCATTTTGTCTTTGAACGCGTCATATGGTCGCTTCGCAAAGAATGTGATGAAATGCCGAATTTGAAATTTGGGTGTAATCACCAGCGGCAGTATTTCACAGTGTCCTCTCAAGGTCCTTGGATCGGCTCATGTAATGAGGTTCGATAGAGCGATTGTGAATGCGATGAATAATGAAGAGCGAAAGAGGAAATCTAGTCGTGAGAGAAGAGTGTATGATGTGTAGAGTGAAGAGATGTGAAGTGGAACAGGAATGTGTAATGGCTTCGGACTAAATAAATGTCGATTTTGAACGTCGATTATGGGGAAATAACAACGGCGCCTTCGCCTGAATACATAAGTATGTCAACTCGGGGCATCCTCAGTTTTTGAAATCGAATTTAAGTCCACACCTTCAAAGATGCCGCGTGAACAGATGATCCCATTTCGTATGACAAAATCCACAAGCTGTCCGTTGCACTTAGATCGTCGTCCATGATGGGTGTTCGCCCTTAAGGAGTTTACTGTACAGCTTTGGTTGGCCATTCGATATTGGCACTAGTTCCACTGTCACCATTTGACTTGAGCCTCTAGGGCTAAGTGGGTGACGACTTCGACGACTAGACAAGTTTCGTTGAGTCGTTGGGCACGGGCGAGGCATGGTGGAAGGCTTAGGATTTTGACTTATGAATCAATAGAGAGTCTTTAGAGATGTTCAATGAACCTTTAATTTACCCGTGGACTGCGATTGAACATCTAAGAGTACAAAAAACCTTTGCGGTAGGAAGGAGATATCCGTTTGGTGTTGAAAAAACTGTGTTCAAGCAAAACTGGAGACAGCAGACGCTGCTCCAGTAGTGGACAATTCAGGGTTTGAAGTTACAGGTGGGCATCAACTGGACGGTGAGTGAGCACTCGTTTGATTCATTTTTAGAATGCTCTGTGTCCATATTTGTCCTAAGAGAAACGGAGAAGGAAAAGGAGCAGTGCAGATAATTTGCAATAAATAATTTGAAGAGGCTCCGATTTAACTTTCTAGTGGGCCCAGCTAGGTAGATACTCGCCGAGGACCGTGCGATGCATTGATCCAGCCCACCGAAGAGGATTGGGAGGTGAAGAAATTGGGGAAAGGAGGAAGATCGGGATGACTGCATGATTGAGTGGCACTATAGCCCACAAAAAACCAGGGCCTAGCTACTGCAGTGTTGTCAGCAAAGCGAAAAATTTGTGCCATGAAAAATGCCTCGAAATAGAATCTGAACCTTCGGCGTGTGGGTCAACGCATATTCCTACAACGCCACAGCGACCACTGAATGCAAACTTGATGATAGTAAAATTGATGTGGCTACTAAATCACGAAAAGGAGCTACAGAGGTATACCATAATTTGGTGTTCCGTCTACCCTACTTTAGAGAGTGTAGATAGAACGGTTGAGATATACACAATCCTGTTTAACAATGCACTGAGTAATGCACCCTGAGCACTACTGATGAGCACTGCAAAATGTCGGTAATACAATCCCTCCCCAAAAGTGACAACGAAGCCTTGTTTTCGAAAAATCTTCAGTTAACAGGTTTCCTCGCTTTCTTAGCAAGGTTTTTGAGAAGATCGTCAATAGAGTCCTCATACAGGACATCATTGTATTTCCGGTAGGCATGGTACTGTACATGCCGCTTCTGAAATTTGTCTCGGACATACAGTAGAACAATGCTTGAACCCACTGCATCGGGACCTGCCTCGTTGACTTGGAAAACACATTCGGCACCGTCTGGCGAGAAAGTTTAATCTTGTTGACGAGGTCGGGTACAAGCAAGTCACTGCTTTGCACGAACTACGACGAGAATGTTCGTTTTTAAAAGTGAAAACAAGATGTCTACTCATGTTTTCAAAATAAGTAATGAACTTCTGCAGTGTGTGGTAGCGATGGGCAATTGCGAATAAAAACAATCGTATAATTCGATTGTTGTTGGAATCGCAATTGTTCGAATTTAAATTAAGCAGACTCCTTTGTTGATTTTCGATTCTTGTACTTCTTGTACGCTTATTCTTCCAGTCGGAGGGAAATTGTTGCATTGTATCATGTGTGTATTTGCTTAGGTGTATTGCTGGAACAACTTTTGTATTCGCAATTTCGTTTCACTACTAAAAGTTAAACTTTACATTTATCAGAACGAGGGCACAATTCCCTCGCTAACTGGGTGAGAAGGTTGAAGAATGCAGTCGAACCTTCAAAATTCAAATTGCCACGGGAACCAATATTTTTCAGAAATTTGGTTTGACTTATAGAAAACTCCATTTAAGGAAGTTCCAATTCTAGAGGTTTGGCTGTATTTCCATTCCCATTGTTCCTATTTTGGTAGGTATAGTTTCTTATTAGAGCAACAGTTTTACGCTGATTTTGTTGTATGCTTTGTAATTTGCATTCGTCGATTGTTTTAGTGCAATTTTCAATTTATTCAGTACGTACGTAATTGTCTTTGCATTGTGTCGCTTAGTGAGTTTTTAAATACATGTACGGGCAATAATTGTTATTATACCACTGCTACGACCTATTCAAACATTGACAGACGATTTATCTGGAGATACATATCCCACACTATCTAGGATACTCCCTCTTATAAAAGCGCTACAGCTTGCATTAACTAATAAGAACCTGAGTACGGAAATAGGGCAAATCTTGGAAGATTCCTTATTAAATGTCTTAAATAGATGACCCGGTTCCCTTGAAAGCCTCAAATCCATAGCAAAGTGTACCCCGTTTAAAAAAGGCTGGTTTTGGGACTCAAGAAAAAGAAAACAGAGCTTACTCAACACCAATCCAGCCGATCTGATTGTTCTTCTACTGCTTCCGAAGGAATTAATTGTACCGTAGCTGAAACAACTGAGAATGATTGTGTAGATGACTTCTGGAGGTACTTCGATGAAGAACTTTCCAGCGAAGCGTCGTTAGCAACTCCAAACACATCAGCCATTTTACCAGTCAGACAGTATTTAGAAATGCCACGATTATATAGGAAAGAAGATTCGTTTAGTTTTTGGAAATATCCAGGGTTGTATTCGGATTTCATACATACATAATACCCGTGTTGTGCATGCTATTGTTCTTCACGAGTAGAAGGGACCTACAGTTTTTTGCCGATTCCGAACGGCGAGATTTGAGAAGCTTTCAATGTGTGGTAAACTACCCAATTTTTCTCACTGTTTTCATCAGTTAACTGATTGGCTCCATGTAGTATCTGATCGCGTACGCTGACAATTGAATTGTGTACAGGACCGTCCCGAATATTGACGTCAGTAATTTCCTCGTTCAGTTTGCTTCTAAGAAACAACTGGAAGTCCATCATTTCCGAAGTCCGAAGTGCAGGACTTTAAGGGATAGGAAAAATAAACTGGCGTAAGTTCGGCATCCAGATGATCTCTGGTTCAGCGCAATCATTCCCTTTTGCAATAGAGAAGAGACTAGAGGTAGAGGGTTCTATTTGAAAGTGATCAAACATCCACCAAATTCAAAGTAAAAGAAACATGGGTCCCATCTGAAGCTGTCTCATTCCACCCAAAGGCCTAGACTAAATCTTTAGCTCGAGTGCGAACTAATGATATAGCAAGAGCTGCAAAAACAGTAACAGTCAGTAAAGTTTCTTAAAGTTTTCACAAGTTTTCTAACAAATTGCGTTCTTAAGCTTTCATTCAGATTTTCATAATTCCAGCCTTCTATTACCAACACCCTCTAAGTGACTCTCAAGTACATTGCTTCCCCTTACCCCCTCTGCAATTGAAAATTGAAAACAACAGATACGTCACAAACCAGACAAACCTCCATACCCACACGTTTTTGAAAACTTCTGACATCATTCGTTTGAAATGCGGGAAGCTTTCGTTAACTGCTCAATCAGTAGCCACTTTGAATGCTCGCCCCATTCTCACTCATTCTGATTGCGAATAGTTGGAGTGAGCCCCTATCTCCCACCCTGATAAACAATCTCAAAAAGCTTCGAACGCATATAAAGAATCTCACTCACTCGGGTGTCAGTCACTCGCGCTCTGTCATCGGGTGTAAATCAAGAATCAAATCGAGAAAATGGAAATTTCGACGACTTTCCTCTATCTGCTGTTGGCACTTGTGTCGGTGGCCGTCTACTTCATCCGCCGTCGCTTAACGTTTTGGAAGGACCGTGGAATACCGCACGATGCGCCGCTCTTGACGCACGGCAACATGAAGGGCTTCAAGAAAAACCGCCACTTCCGGGATATCCTGAGGGAGAACTATATGAAGTACAAGCACACAGGTCCCTTCGGAGGATTCTTCTTCTTCCTCAATCCAGCAGTGATTGTCTATGACCTGGACTTGGCAAAGAACGTCCTGATCAAGGACTTTCACAACTTTGTCGACCGCGGCATATTCAGCAACGAGAAAGACGACCCCCTCACTGGGCACCTGTTCGCTTTGGACGGGGCGAAGTGGAAAAATCTGCGCCACAAGCTCTCGCCCACCTTCACCTCCGGCAAGATGAAGCTCATGTTTCCCACAGTGTTGTCCGTATCCGATCAGTTGCTGGAAGTGGTGCAGAAGACGATAGCGCCGAACCCCGTCGTGGAGGTGAAGGATCTCTTATCCCGCTTCACTGTCGACGTCATCGGGACCTGTGCCTTTGGACTTGAGTGCAACAGCTTGAAGGATCCCCACGCGGAGTTTCGCGTCATGGGCGCAAAGGCGTTCCTCCAGAACCGACACGGCGATCTGTTAAACGGCTTCATCTTCAGTTTCCCGCGATTGGCGGAGTTCCTGCGCATGCGACAGATCCACGAGGAGATCCATCAGTTCTACATGCGCGTGGTGCGCGAGACGGTGGAGTACCGGGAGAAAAACAACGTCAAGCGGAACGACTTCATGAACCTCCTCATCGAGCTGAAGAATTCTGGCTCGGGAATGACAATGGGAGAGTTGGCAGCACAGGCGTTCGTCTTTCTGCTCGCCGGCTTCGAAACATCCTCCACCACCATGGGCTTCGCTCTGTTCGAACTGGCCCTGAACCAGGACATCCAAGACAAGCTGCGAGCTGAGGTGAACGAGCACTACGAAAAGAACGGCGGCAAGCTTGTGTACGACTCGGTCCAGGAGATGCACTACATGGAGATGGTTGTCAGAGGTAAGTCCAAACTCATGACATCGTCCATCACTCATGACATGCCTTCACAGAAACCCTTCGCAAATATTCGATCGTCGTGAGCTTAATCCGACAGGCGGAAAATGAGTACCAGACCACGAACTCCAAGTACACCATCCCCAAGGGGAGCATGGTGATAATCCCGTCCGACGCGATTCACCGTGATCCCGAGATCTACCCCGATCCCGAGAAGTTCGACCCCGAACGCTTCAGCCCCGAGGAAATGAAGAAGCGCCACCCCATGACGTGGCTGCCCTTTGGCGAGGGACCAAGGCACTGCATCGGACTGCGCTTCGGCAAGATGCAGACCTACGTGGGACTGGCAACGCTTCTGCGAAAATACAAATTCCACTTGAGCGATAAGACGCCGAACCCACTCCAAATAGAACTCGTCGAAACCAACGGCCTGCTGTCGGCCAAAGGCGGTATCTACCTGCGGATCGAACCAGTCTAAATATATCTTTAAATTTTATAAACTTTTGCGCACTTGTCTCTGATGTGTTGATTATGGAGGTAGGTGTTGTGACAGGGCATAGTCAGCCGTGTCCGATGCGTCACACATTTGCCGCCGATTGCTTTGCGGCTTCGAATGGAAGTCTGTTGGAATTAATTACAATGCTGGCCGGACTGAGTGTTTGTTGTCGTTTTAGAATCTAGGCACGGCATGGAGAGATGTGGAATCATGCGTGATTTGCATTAACGTGAGAAGCAAACGAATAACTGAATTATAGACTGTACGGTAGGTGATCGTTATGATAGGGGAAATGAAGGGAAGGTCATGGGGTGTTAACCGATTGTGCGATCCACTGTCAGCATCTGTGAAACTGATCTCGACAAACTGGTTTTGCTGTTGGGAGACTGCGGAAGTTGACTGTTTCTTTTGTAAAATGTCGAGTTCCTCATCTTCTAGTGAGGTACAAGCCGTACTTTCTCTCCTGATTTGATTGTGGTGTTCTGCAGGACAGCAGACAGGGTTCTGATGATGATGATTCACTTGATGTAACAGCCTTGATCACAAGCAGCCGTTTGATTATTTCACGAGATCTTTAGATAATCGCTAGCTTTGCACTTCAACAAACTCTCACCTTCCTAAAGCCTGCTTAGACAAAGCAATAAAACATTTAAAGAACTAGACATTTGATGACCCAGTCCTAGACGTTAGCACGAAGATTCGGAAAAAATTGTGATGCAGCCTAGTATTTTCGAAAAGAGATGTCAAATCGCGAGTGCTTCTGCAAGAGACCCCTTCACTTCCACCGTGAAGTGCATCGTCTTCAAAAAATTTCATCAAGGCTCAGTCACTGTTAGAAACGATAACATTTTCGAAATCAGTAACGTAGGGGAGGGAAACATATTTTTCTTGATTTTGATCCCTTTCATAGTCCACAAGAGACAACTAGGATTTAGAAGGAGAAACTAAAACGACGAAGAAACTTCTTGGAATTGGGATAAATCGGACATCAAACACTTGACTAAAGGGGTCTAAAGTGTTCATCCCGGTTACCATTTTCCAGAATCAGGAAATGATGCAGAAACAGCGTTAAACACTGCCTTCAGGTTGAAGCGCTTTTTGGAGGTAGTAGGAAAAAGTGGTTGCCATGGCGAAGTCAGTAAGTGCGTAGACTCCAGTCCAGTACTCTAACTGAACATATCTAATTTTCTATGACACCACCTTTCTTCGTTTTGCTAACAGCACTCAAAGAGTACTAAAGTTTCTTAAATCTCACCGTTCGGAGTCAGCAAAAAACATATGTCCCCTCAACTAGTTAGAGAACAATAGGACGCGCAACACGAGTAAGCGAAAGATAAAAGGCCCTTGTGGCCTGTAGTGTCAGTTATTTATTAGTATGACCCAAATTTAAATTGGGTCTACTGAAACTGATTTTATTTAGTCATTTCTCTGTCTTCCTCGAGTCTTAAGACGAATTTGTTTGTTTTGGTTTATCGTACAACACATTCTTCCGATCCTTCAGAGCATTAAAATTGAAATTCACGGCAGTGTCTAACTCCAATTCAGATATTTCACCAGACTGACACGGAACGGAACGGTGTACGATAGATTTGCTTGTTCTCTAAAATGTGCATCACTCTCAGTACAGGGCCATTCATTTCGTTGTTTGAGGTTGACACTACTGGAATTTGAAACTTACCAAGCTTGGTTGTCTGTCTTGTGTCGTCTGTATGGTCAATAAGAAAGGAGACCCCTTAGAGTGCGCCAACTATCAAGAGAATAGTCTTCTTAACACCACGCACAAGATCCTTTCTGACGTATTGTGTAAAAGTCTGAAACCATTCGTCCACAACCTAAAAGGTCCTTATCGGTGTGGTTTCAGGCCAGGGAAGTTCACCATCGACCAAATCGTCACACTACGGCAGATCCTGGAAAAGGCCCAAGAAGTGCAAATCGACACTCACCACCTATTCCGCGATTTCAAGGCCGCGTATGACAGAGTGTATAGAGACGAGTTGTACAGTGCCACATCTCGTTTTGACATTCCTACCAAACTCGTCAAATTGTGTAGGATGTTGATGGAGAACTCTCGCTGCACCGTCAAGGTCGGTAACAAACTCACCGAGACATTCAATGGCAAAAAATGTTTTTTGACAAGGCGAGGCACTGTCATGTGACTTCTCTAGCATCGTCCTTGAGAAGATTGTGCGTAACTCACAAGTCACCACCAGAGGCACTTCAGCTGCTAGCTTACGCCAATGACATTAACGTGATTGGACGAAGACAGTGAACCGTCAATGAGGTGTTTGCTGGCGCTGAGGCAGAAACGGCTAAAATGGGTCTGGTGGTAAATGAGTGCAAAACGAAGTACATGCTGTCATCAAGGAAGGACACACAACATCGGCGTCTCGGACAGAGCGTCACACTAGGCAGCAGAAACTTCGAGGTAGTCAAGGACTTCGTCTACCTCGGCTCCGCGGTCAATAGGGACAACAACACCAGTACCGAAATCAAACTCAAAATCACTCTTGCCAGTGGCTGTTTCTTCGTGATAAAGTGTCAGTTGAGTAATAGAGCCCTCTCTCGAATTACTTAACTGGCATTCTGGCGGATGGGGAAGCAACTTTTCGAGAGAAAAGGTTTTTCGAGAGCCATTGGAACAACGCAACACAGGACGGCCTAGGCTAAGGTGGCGCATACAAGTGGAAAAGGACCTCAACCAACTTGGAGTGCGCTACTGGCGGCAGCTGGCGAAAGATCATGATTGCTGGGGAGGGATGATGATTGAGGCCCAGGTCCACCCCGGGCAGTAGCACCACAAGAAGAAGAAGAATCTTGATTGTCACTTGTAATTCTTCGAAGACGCCAATGGTCGGATGGTTACAGCCAATTTGGGGTGATATAATTGAATGGTTAATAATTTCTTTCTTTGGTTGACAATTAAGGATTGCGACTTTCAGCTAAGTACACAACACGACCAATTACGGCTAAATTGCATGAGAATTTTCATGGGCACGTCCTTTTACTACCAAGACCCAGTGATTTAACACCATTCAATTTTGATTTCTAAAGTGCTACTCAAAACGCGGGGTGTGCGCTCATAATTTCCGAACTCTAGACGCATTAACTCAAATTTTGCCCGACCTACCCCACGAAATATAGGAAGCAGCGGTTAAAGTTGATTCAAAAGAAATGTAGACTGTAAATCTATTCGGTGCAGCCATTTGACATTTAATGACAAAGCCTAGGCTTATGAAGAAGTACAATTTTCATTGATTCACACTTTCAAGATCAAAGAACTTACTTCCGCAACTTAGCCTTTTGATTGTTGTTGCGGTAAGCGAGATTTCACTTATTTGGCATAACTTGGGGGGCAATAGGAGAAGTATTTTTTAAAAGGTTCCATTTCGTTCACATATATGCTACTATAACTCGAGTCTTAAAAACTTTGAACTTTAATACTGGATCGAAAACACTTGCTCCTTCACTACGCTAGGTAACGAAACTGTGAGCTTCAAAGTCAAAAATGATTTTAAACAAACAGCTACGCGCTGTTATGTGACGACCTCGACATCAGTCTTGAGAAGATTAATCGAAACAAGTCAACTTCCAAAAGTCGGTACAGCTGTGGCTTACTTGGATGACAATATGAGAAGCGTGATGAACGGACAAAATGAGAAGTCAATGAGGTTTTTGCTGGTATTTTAACGTAAGAAACGCGGACTTGGAAGGACACACTGTACCGACCTCTCTTACAGGGTGCGCGATTGGGTGAAGGACTTCGTCTTCCTTTGCTCCACGGCAGACAAGGATAGCAGTATAAATGCCGAAAGACACCGTATTCGTTGTTTTCGTAGGCTCAAGAGGCTGGTGTGTAATAAAGCCTTCTCTCAAGAGAACAAGTTGCTTATGAACAACACTTGATCATCATTGTCCTTCTCTAAGGCGCTTGAATGTTGTTAAAAGCGGGTTTTGAAAAAAAAATTTCCGTGCGATGTTTGACAACTGGAAACAAAGTTTCAACTGCAGACACTATTATCTATACTCCGGCAGGCGCCTAGTCAAGTCTAGTGTACGAATATTTTGCTAAGGTGGATGACAAGGACATTAAGATCGTACGGAAAATACGGGTCAAAAGAGTCTTTGAATGCTAGGGATTGGGATGCGTCAAATGGCGCCGTCGTTTAGTTGGTACATACAAATGAAGTGAAGCCGGTTGATGTTTGCTGTTTCCAATGTATTAAGGAATTTATGTCATGGTCACGAAACGATCGTTATGGGATAAAACAGGCGTCAAACACTGATCTCAAGTGGTCTCACGGTGCGGCCTGTCTATCATTACAAGTTCACGAAACGTTGTCACGTTTCCCTTTGTGGTAGGCGCTTTTGAGGTACCGATCATCAAAAACCGAGTAATAACAAAACCGCAGATCGCGGGAAAACCGAACCGGTTGTGTTGCACAACGACAACACAAAAGCGATGCATTATACAGTTTGGTTCGGGAACTTCTAAACCATTTCAAAACCGGACTTTGGCAAGAAAATGCGCTGTTGTTTGCTGAAGACGATAGTGCAGAGGACATGCTGATGACATCGATATCCAAGCCCGATCCAAGCAAGCCGTTGTAGAAGCATTCACGGTTCTTTAAGAGCTGGCGTAACGACCTTGACTTAGAGTGAACGCGGATTAAACAAAATTGTGCTCTCGACAAAGAATCGATCCGTCGAAAAAAAACCTCGGTCAGAATGTGACAATAGACAGCTACAACCTTGAGGCAGTTAAGGAGTTTGTCCACCCTGGGGGCAAACGTGAACCCCACAAACGACAACTTGGACATTCGGCGCTGAATCACCCCTGGCAAACGGACACCCTTGGCAAACTCCTGACTCGAAGGACTAAGATAATGCTTTACATGACGCTAGTCCTACCCGTACTTTCATACAGAGCCGAGTGCTGGACGATAAGCAAAATGGCAGAGCATATTCTTGGTTCCTTTGACAGAGAAATTCTGCGACGAATATATGGTCCTGTCTGCGAGGAAGGCGAATGGAGGAGAAGACACAACCGCGAACTCTTTGTGCTGTACCAGGTTGTGGATGTAGTTGAAAAGACAAAAATCCGTCGCCTATAGTGGCTCAGCCATAACGAGTGAATGGACAACAACGCTCCAGCTAAGAGGGACTTTGAATTCCACCTTTCCCAGCCTTCGGGTTTGAAAAAGAAAGGAAGGCCAAACCTCTGATATAGAGACCAAGTGATTGCGGAAGTTAGAGAGCTTGGTCTTAACAACTGGAAGCGGTATGCCGAGGACAGCCAAGCGTGGAAGGCAGCCACAGTTCACGCTCAGACCCTTCATGGGTTGCAGGCCTGATATACGAGTATACATCAAAAAACGACGTGCCACTACATTGGAACTCATGAAGCGAATTTTTGACTGCGCCCATCGAATAAGAGGAGTCATCGTTCAAAGCGTCCAAAATCTTTTAGATTTCCCTTTCTAAAACAAAAATCGAGTCAAAATTGAATATTTTCGATTTTTAAAAAATCCAGCTGACACGCCCGCTTCCACAGCCTGTCAAAACCAATTTGACTGAAATCAACAGTAGCCCACCACAAGAATGTGGCACCATCAGGCGCAGAAGCTAAGTCCTTATCGAATCGCCCTCGTATCCTCGAGATGCTTCTGCATCCTAGAATGGAGCGTTTCCCCAATCAATACCAAACCCTTCCGTCTCTCATTTCTTCACAAACTTGGCCCACGTCTGCTACCACAAATCCACTTCTTATGCGAAATCTCCCTGCCAGAATGGCATTAATATTGCGGTAATTGTTCCTTGTCTACGGTGTTTTCCTTGCATCCTGTTAAAACAAATTGCATGCCAGTGTAGGTTGCCCATCGTCCTTGTTTGCATCGTCGTTTTCTGCACAATTTGCATTACGAGGTGATTTGTGTGGGCGGGGGAAAAAAGACTCTCACTGGCACTGATCCACCGGCAATCCGCGATTCGATTTATCTCATCGTTTTCATCACTCCAACGAGAACAGAGACGTAGGTGGTTCCCTTCCCTGCATCGAACATCTGAATAGAATTTGTATCATTGGAAATAGTTTAGAATTTCTTGTGGCTTTTGTGGGGCATCGTTAGCAGAAAAACGGATTTCGAGGCATCCTTATGCGAAACGGATGAATGACGATGTTTGCATTTTTTTTCTTCGAAAAATTATGAAGACCATTCCCCTTTCCGCAAATGTTCTTGCACAGGGCTCACCGTCATGAGTTACTGGAGGGGGTCTCGTAAATATTATGCTTCCCATTGTGTTCCTTTTATCGGGCACTGTCCTGACTGCGCTGTTGGCCTTTTGCTTGGCTGGGCGCTGCATGCACATTTTTTTATGTCACTTCCAATTGGGTCAATAAATTCCGAAGAGCTTCACTTGACTCCTCAAGAGGCTGTGTCGGTATCGAAAAAGCAACCGAGAGATAGAGGGAGCGGATCTCTTCCATCAGTTTGCATTGGTTTGTGTTCCTGTCACGCTTAAGCCAGTGCATCTGTGCGATACTGCTGGTTGTCGTCCCTTGGATTTGCTTACGGTATGTAGGTTAATTACACCACTTTGGGTGCTGTGTGAGAAATTGAATGACACGATGCTGTTGTTATTTTTTGCACTTCTTTTGGTTGGTTGCCTGCAGCACATTTGAATTTGCTTGGCATGATGCATCAATGAGGGGCGGTGATGCCAAAATCGAATTTTGGTGATTTGGTGAAGAATGCACCGAGAGATATCCTGGGGCACGGAATTGCATTTTCAGTCGTAATGATGTAGAGGGAAGAGGAGTGCTGTCCAGAGAGATAATTTCACTGTAGCCGTTGAACTAGAGTGACTCTGCAATCAGCTTCGAAATATGTACGTCGAGGGGTGTCACATGCAGTCGCTTAGTGAAGAGTTTAACTCAGAAAAGTTACATACTTTGTTTGATTTGTGTTTTTGTGATTCTCTGAAAGCCGGAAGGAATCGGGTTGAAGACTACTTCTTTCAGTTTGACCTTGCTGTTGCTTTCAGAGGTTTACATCTTTAAACAGCTGGTCTTCCCTGTACCACATATGTAGCAAGATTAACTCACAAATCTCCTTTGTCTCCTGTTCGTCCTCGTTTAAGAAATGGGCAGTGTTTACATCGTGATGTGATTTTTGAACACCGTCAGATGTCGGCTGATAAATTCACGAAGTTCGCTCCTCCTTCAGAGAAACATTCACCTTCGGCAAGTAGCTGAAATCACGTACCGAAATCAAGCGCAGAATCACTCTTGCCAATTGCTGTTTCTTTGGGCTTAAGAGGGAATTGAGTAATAAAGCCCTCTCCCGAACGACCAAAGTGACTTTGTACAACACCCTGATCATCCCAGTCCTACTTTATGGCGCGGAAACTTGGACACTACTCAAAGCGGATGAGGAAGCCCTTGGTCTCTTCGAGAGAAAAGTTCGGCGTGCGATTTTTGGTCCTGTTTGCGTTGATGGCATCTGGAGGAGACGATTCAACCACGAACTGTATGGGCTGTACGGCGGCATGAGCCTAGGCAAGAGTCTACGGATACAACGCTTAAGGTGGCTAGGCCATGTAGAGCGAATGGACACCACTGCTCCGCCCCGAAGAGTCTTCGAATCTGAACCACAGGGACAACGCAACAGAGGACGTCCTTGACTGAGATGGTGCACACAAGTAGGGAAGGACTTCAACCAACTTGGAGTGCGCAACTGGAAGCAGCTGGCAAGAGATCGTGCTTGCTGCAGAGACTTGTTGGTTGAAGCCTAGGTCCACCCCGGACTGTAGCGTCATCCGAAGAAGAAGAAGAAGTAGCTGGTATAACAGTATGAGCAAAAACTTCCAGATGATGCGACTGGACTTATGTAAAGACGTCCGGACGGAATCGTGGACGGAATCACTGATGGAACCAAAGACCATTTGGTGCGATGGGGGCTACCAAACCTAGGTGTTTTGAAAACCTGAATGACAGCTACAGTGTCTACATCGTGATGCTACGGAAAGTTAGCAGCCCCTAGGACCTGTTACGGTTTGACCGTGCGGTAGGTCCGCTTGTGCGAGTATCGTAGTGGCTGTGTGGCGATGAAGGAAGTGTGCTCCAGTGTGAGCACTTGATTCTTCACAAGATGGGGTAGTTTGACATTGGATACGACGTGAAGAAGAGTTGTTCCAGACTTCACCGGTGGCCATCACCATTCCGGCCGACAGAACAGTCTTCACCATCTTCGGAGAACGTTCGCCGGATGAGGTCCAATGCTTCGACAGATCTCCGTTGGTTTCTTACGTGTACAAGTGAACCCACGTCAAGGCAAAAACTTCTTTGGATTGGGATAAAACGCCACAAGCACTGCTCTGAAGTGTTCTCACGGTTGTGTTTTTTTTTTTCGTTTACTAGGTTTTTGTTATGACTAGTGGATCCATGTTTCGTTGACGATCATTTTCTAGAATTGCGCTAATCCAGCGTCGAATCCTGCTCTGTGGCCTTGCTGTTTGGTATAAGGATTCGCGGCACCCGCTTCGCAATCTATTATCAGGATATAATCCATACGGCCTTTTGAACACTGTCAATCGGCGGCAGATCAATACGAGATCTTGGCTTTTTGTCACATGATCCTCCAAGGTAGTCTTTTGGGGGCACCCGGGTGTGGATCATCAATCGACGACTTGCGACCCCATTGGAGCTCGTTAAACAAACATATGGTCGTTGCCGTCGAAAGAGAAGTAGTCGCCTACACAGCAACCTAGCGCACTTTGCTTTTGTTTCCTTTTAGCAACAAGCAACGAATCGCCGACCGATATTGCTCTTTTTTCATCTGTAGGTTTCAAAAGACAACTTTTTGTAGAAACTCGGAAGAAATGTCTCCCAATCGGTGAATTTGATATAAAATATAATTTGTTCACGTTTGTGTTACGAACTCAATTCCCAGTGTATAGTCTTTTCCTTACTGAAGTCAACCTTATCAAGACTGATTATGTAGATAGTATCTATCAACCAAATCATAATCATTTTACGGCTGATAGTTTTCTGAAGTAGTGTTCAATTGCCTGGTTCACTAACAGCAGTCACGGTCACAATCGACACTCTCCAGCACTCGAAAGGTGATTTGCAGAATAGCAATTATCTTCTCTCCACTTCAGAGGGACAACAAAACAACAACAGAGTCCCAGCACACCGGCCATATCGCCAGTAGAACTTGTTCAGTTTGTTGTGACCGCGCTAACAGCGTTTGTTAATCAGCTGTAGTGATTAAGTTTGAAGGAAAGAGACAAACGTCGCTCCAGATAGCGTATCGGCAAACATAATACATCACACGCCACCAGCAGCGATTAGATTCCAAAATCAATCCAGTGTGTTTTCACTGATAACGTGCGCGTGGTGCTCTCTGGCTGGTGTGGGAATATGAACTTGCAGTTGTCAATTGCCGGCCCCAAAGGCTCGCCGTCAGTGAGTGAGTAAACACACTTGACAAGACATGATAATCAGTGACGAAGCACAAATGGACTTGGATTTAAATAGAATAATCGCAACGTGAGTTGCGGAAAATGGCAAAAATTCTCATGTCAGAACCGAATGAATTAAACAGTGATTGAGGTCATATTCCTAAAAAGAGAGAGCATAAGAAGCGCGCGGTCGAAGAGAGAGCGCGGAGAGTTTGTATGGCAAGAATGAAATTCGAAAGTTTTACCGAAAGGTGAAACACCTATCCGGTGGATAAAGGGGTTCGGACCGAAGACTGCCGGAACCAAAAGGGACACCTAGTAGTAGAGTCGCAATCGATACTGAGAATCTGCAAAGATCATTTCTGCAGACTTTTAACGGCGATGACGGCCCAAATCCCGCTGTTAGGCAGAATGTTCCTCTCAATTTGGACGATGGCAGGCATGAATTCCGTTCCCCGACTTAGTCGAGGTCAAGATAGCAATATCGAGACTGAAGTCGAACAAAGCTGCTGGAGCGGATTGACTGTCCCCAGAGCTGATTAAAGCAGCGGGAGACAACCCAGTTGGGCACATGCACCAGCTCATCTGTAAGATATGGTCGGAATCTCAGCGTAGTTTGTCCGGTTCACAAGAAAGGAGACCCATTCGACTGCGCCAACTATCGAGGGATAAGTCTCCTTAACATCGCATACAAGATCCTTTCTGCCGTACTGTGTGAACGCCTCAAACCGTTCGTCAATAACCTGATACAGTTGGCCAGGGCCAGGGAAGTTCACCATCGACCAAATCTTCACACTACGGCAGATCCTGGAAAAGGCCCAAGAAGTGCAAATCGACGCTCACCACCTATTCGTCGATTTCAATTCCGCATATGACAGTGTGCATAGAGACGAGCTATACAGTGCCATGTCTAGTTTTGGCATTCCTACCAAACTCGTCAGATTGTGTAGGATGACGATAGAGAACTCTCGCTGCTCCGTCAAGGTCGGGAACGAGCTCACGGAAGCCTTCAATGTCAAAAATTGTTTTAGACAAGGCGACGCACTGTCATGTGACTTCTTTAAAATCATTCTTGAGAAGATCGTGCGTAACTCACAAGTCAACACCAGAGGCACGATCAAGCATCAGTTCAGCTGCTAGCTTACGCCGATGACATTAACGTGATTAGACGAAGACAGTGATCCGTCAATGAGGTGTTTGCTGGCACTGAGGCAGAAACGACTAAAATGGGTCTGGTGGTTAATGAGGGCAAAACGAAGTACATGCTGTCATCAAGGAAGGCCACACAACATCGACGTATCGGGCAGAGCGTCACACTAGGCGGCAGAAGCTTTGAGGTAGTCAAGGACTTCGCCTATCAAACGCAGAATCACTCTTGCCAATCGCTGTTTCTTTGGGCTCAAGAGGCAATTGAGCAATAAAGCCCTCTCTCAAAGGACTTAGCTTTTTTTTACATAACACCTTGATCATCCCAGTCCTACTCTGTGACACAGAAACCTGGACGCTACTAAAAGCGGATGAGGAAGCCCTTAGTATTTTCGAGAGAAAAGTTTTGCGTGCGATTTTTGGTCCTGTTTTCGTTGATGGCATCTGGAGGAGAAGATTTAACGACGATCTCTATGGGCTGTTCAGCGTCGTGCGGCAAGTAAAGCTTCTTCGGATACAACGCTTAAGATGGCTAGGCCATGTAGAGCGTATGGACACCACCGCTTCGGCCCGAAAAGTTTTCGAACCTGAGCCATTGGGACAACGCAACAGAGGACGGCCTAGGCTTAGGTGGCGCACACAATTGGAAAAGGACCTCAACCAACTTGGAGTGCGCAACTGGTGGCAGCTGGCGAAAGATCGTGCTGGCTGGAGAGGCATGTCGGTTGAGGCCCAGATCCACCCCGGACTGTAGCGCCACAAGAAGAAGAAGAAAAAGACCACAATAATAGAACTGGTGCTTCTACACAGAGGGGAATTTTTGCGCCGCTGTCTTCTAGGGGTCAGCAAGAATTATTAATTCGATAAAAAAAATGGCCACACATGCTACTGTTCCCGTGGGACAAGCTTCTTCTGCAATCACTTGTGCTGTGCGTGCTTATGTTTCCTCACAAGTCAATGGAGACCTTTAGGTTGTTGCCAACACCAAACTGTGGAACTTAAGGAGCTTTTAGCTGACAATCTATACTTATCGAATGTTTCCAGCAACTCGAGATAGGTGGTGGCCGTTACCAGATGTCTGTTTCACCCCCAAGCAAGCATCCGTCTATTCAAAATCACCCAGTGTTTCCGTAGCTACATAAATAGTGTCAACGGAAACACTGGGGGATCTAAAGACGATGCTAAAGCGGCAACAAGACCAATGAGTTGAGGGTGTTTGTAGTGCAACGGAAAGTCGCGAGCCCCTGTATCTTGGCGGCTCTAGTCGCCATCAGTTCCAGAGTTGAGGTTAATGTACCGCGCTGACTAGTCAAAGGTAGATTGTTCACCCTTCTGCTCAGGCTAGGTGGTTATGGAGATTTTCCCGGCTCGGTGTAGATTTACATTGCAACCGTGTGCTGTAACCCTTAGTTTGGCATAGCCTTGTGAGAGTTTTTTTTAATTTTTTCTTCAAGGTTATTGGTGTATTACTCGATCAAACCTTGTGAACGATGACCATCAGCTTTTCGACCGATAGGAAAGTCTCCACAAACGAGCGTGGCCGTCAACTCTTTCGACTGTTCCTTGGTCTCTGGTGAAAACTATTCCCTTGATCGTCACAATATGCGCAGAAAATGCATCCAATTGCACTCAAAGGCCGTCAAGTGCTGCTCTGAAATGTAGTCATGGTTGGGCTTGTGTGAGCAAACAAGGCACCCATCATGCAGACAGCGTACAAGTAGCTTTCGCTGCCCTAGCCATCTCTCCTCTTGGCGGTCTGCCAATATGAGACCATGCATTTTTGTCACGTGGTAGCCGATTTCGTGATGTGTCCGTACCAATTTTTGACGGTTGCCATTGTACGAGAAGATGATAGCCACGGTTCATACGCCGGATATGCTAGGTTCGGTTTCCCGTATGAAGCATGTCGCACTTTTCTCAGTACCAGCTGCTCACAATTCTCAAAGAGTTCTAATTGTGTCTTTGAAGTTGTTGACAGCGTACAGGGAGTACAAACAAATCTCGCCATTTGAGGTCGGCAAAAAATTGTAGATCACATCTACTCGTGAGAGAACAGCGTCGCGCACAAAACGAATAGTTTCTGAAACAGCTAGGCCCTGGAGACTTGTGGGCTGTTGAAATCGAAGGAGAGGGTCTCCTTGCAGAGCAACCGAGTGGTCTTTTAATTCCGTTTCGCACATTCCCTATCGCTTAGACTCGCCGAAAGATATTGTTCCTTTCCCATTTTTTGAGCCCAAGGACAAACTCGCTACGTATCCCATTCTGACTGAAGAAGTCTACACTTAACGATAGTAAATTTTCCTTGTATAGGTGTGCCATCTTGTGGCAAGGCCCATATGACACCCCCTCGTTATATGGCATCACGGATGATAAGATAACTTAATCGAGTATTGTTTCACTGAAACCAAATGTGGTTTACAACCTTGGCATTAGACGAGACGAGGTTAACTAAAGATTGACATATTGGAATAAGTGGGAGAGCTATGTTTCCGATGCCACCTGTCTGAAGTAAATACAAGGTTGTCAAATATCTCCCTTCCACTTTTTTGCTCTTCATTCAAAGCTTTATGAAAAGTGTTATAGTGATCGGATTTATTTCAAATATGCGTCGTTTTGTTCGATAATCTGCTTCCATCCAGATGGCAACTTCATAATACGCTCCTCGTAGAGCCACCCTCCTAATTTAAGAAGAACTCGGAAAGTGACTTTTCAGAAGCCTCTTTTGAGTTCAACTTCACACCAGCAAGGGCGTTCGCCATGGACAGGAACAGGTGGTAATCATTTGGCGCTATGTCCGGACTGTATGGTAAATTCGACAAAACTTCCCATCCGAGCTCCCGTAGCTTCTGACGAGTCATTAACGAAGTGTGTGGTCTGGTTTTGTGCTGGTAGAACACTGCACACTTCCTGTTGGCCAATTCTGGACGCTTCTGGTCGATAGCCTCCTGCTTCACGCGGTCCAGTTGTTCGCAGTAGATGGTAGAATTAAGCGTCTGGCCTTATAGAAGCAGCTCATAGTGGATGATTCCCTTCCAATCCCACCAAACACACAGCAAAACCTTCCTGTCTGTCAATTCCGGCTTGGCCTCTGTTTTTTACCGGCCTACAACAACGACCGTTTTCGCTTGATATTGTCGTATGTGATCCATTTTTCGTCGCCAGTCACAATTAGCTTCAAAAATTGGTCTGTCCAAAAGGTTTTTTTTGCGTCAAATCATGCGGCACCCAAACATAAAGGTTTTTTTGTATCTAGCCTTTTGCAGATGATTTGAAATGGTTTGGTGACTAACTCCCATCTCCTGGTCATGCCGCTCTAACTCGATGATTTCCATGATTCGATCGATATTCGTCGTCACAGGTCTTCCGCCGGCTGGCTTATCCAACGCGTCGCTTTCACCGGCTCTGAATCGTCGAAACCATTCCTCCGCGGTTCTAAGTGATAGAGTACCATCCCTGAAAACACCATTAATCCCACGGAACGTTTCTCTAGCGCATTCGCCTTTAACGAAGGAAAACTTTAAAATAGCGCGAATTTCGACGTTAGTGAACTCCATGTTTACACGTCTATAATCATGCATAGCGTCGTTTTGTAGGTTATGTCAAGACGTTTCAAATGATGTGTAGTATTGCCAGATACGAGCTTTGTAGCGCTTTGTACAAAGCCGGAAAATTCAAAAGACAAAAAGGCGGAAGGGAGGTATTTGACAACCTTATAACAGAGATTGCATTAAACCGAAACTCGCTCCATGTGTAACCAATAGTCAGGAGTTCAGACGTAGCTAAATTCCAACCAGTCACTCAAAGCTGGCCTTGCTCTGGAGTCCAGACTTAACTAGACTTAACTAGACTTCAACCAGACGAGCAAAGAATTCTAAGGAGGCGCATATGCGAGTTTCGTCATTCGGCTACTCAGCCGCAGTCACTTTTAATGCAAATGAAAGTTCATTCGATTCTATGTTCTGTGTCCTGTGGTCTGTATTTTGCGACAATATAGCATCTGCGCCTCCTTAGGCTTGTTTGGTCGTCGGCTTGTGCGTATCAAGCCGAAGTTTCAGAGTCTCTGGCAGCGTTAGCGTAGGCAGCGTAGAAGCATGCATTTTGACAGCTTCACCTGCAACTTTCTTCGAGAACTCCACTAGGCAACATGAACTTCTCCACGATACGACTTCCCCCCCCCCCCCCCTATATCCCCATCACCGTTCTTGAGATAACTCCCAAGTGCTGTAGTCCATAAACTTTTACTTCATCATATCGTTTCACAGGTGGACCTGCGTCCTTGCTTCCGTCAAAAGTTTACATCTGACACCCAGGACCATCGTAAAGTCCGCAGAGCCTTCAAACTTTCTCCTCCCCAACATCCATCCCCCCGAGAGCACGGGGTCAGTATACGTTTTATTAACCTCGAGCCCAACTCACCTCCTAATGAATTTCACATCATCAAATCTCAGCAGCGTTAGCCGTCCGTCACGTATCTAAAGACAACGTACTCCCCTCGAACCGGACGTGATGGCCAACTTACGAGTATTCCCTGCGTGGATAGCCCGCTTCCTCTGGCCGGGCGGCCACTTCCAAATCTATCCTGGGGTCGCTGTGCCTGCGGGAGCATTTATAAATTATGCACGCTTAGGATGCTTACAAATTTGAAGTGACTTCCACGCTGCATACGGGGTAACTTCTCGCGGACACATGACGTAGCGATGCAATTAGCGGCGATGACTTTCGGATGGCAGAGGAATTGGCGCACGTTCTCGCCATCGAATGCGTGGCGTGTGCCGGGCCACTGGCGAACGGTTTCCCTGACCCAGAACCGCTGCGCAAATGTCCGCAAATGGCAAATCTGGGTGAAGTGCTGCGAGGAACTGGCGACAGCAACTGCACAATAGTTGAGAGGGGGGGCGGGAACGCTTGAATTTCGAACAAAGTGCTTCCGCTGTAATTATGTTTTGTTGCCAGAGAACGGGCTTTGGGGGATACGATTATTTATGTGAAAAGTTTCAGAAGTTTGTCACCGAGAGAAAACGCTTTGTTTCCTTGTTATGTGTGTCAAGTGTGCCGGTGACGAGAAGAATGAAAAGTTTTCAACTGAATTCGGTGCGGTGGACCTTAACATTGCTGCGCTGTGTGAGGTGTGTGTGTGGCAGTGGCACCGAGGGAGTGGTGGACTGCTTCTCAAAGGAAGTACACTGGACGTCGTAGTTTGCTAAAATAAAAGGGGCGGCGAGTGCACTCTGTGTGCGCTTAAGTGGCCCTGTATCCTTTGCTTGGTTCCCTTTTGATGGAGTTTCGCTTGACCAGGTGATGTTGAGATTTGAAAAGAAAGTTTGTAAGACACGAATTAGTGTCACTGTGCACTGAATGAGGAGCAAGATATTTTTGGGTCAAGGTGCAAAAAAATATTTGTGACCTGCATTCCACAATGCAACCACTAAGTGTGTAAGTTTGGAGAGACTGTGTGTGGGTACGTACCGTTGAAGAATTTACTTTGTTTTAGGAGCTTCTGTGACACAATTGAGGGATGGGCCTGAAGAAATGTTGAATTTCTTTGAATCTGTGCGTCTAGTGACATGAGGAGTGTTTTCCACGATTGCCGCTTGACTGGCATGTTTCAGATGGCTGGCGTCATTCCAACGTCTTCACTCCCTCTTCATCAAAAGGCCTCGACCACACATGTACATTGAATTCCAATTGCTTTCAATTGTTTTTCTGCAACTCCTGGACCAAGATTACAGGTCAGAGTGATGTTACAAGCCAAAAGGACGCTTTGATGCTAAAATTTGTCGAGAAACTCCGCCCCAGTTGCACAAAATGTGCTCATCAAGGATGAGCTTTACGGTCTTAGATTGCATATTCATCGGAGTCCTTCCTGACACAACGACGTCTTCCTACATTTGCCTGAATTACAATAATTTGAGAAGGCATCGGACTTAAAGTGGGATTACTCTGAAATGCGCTGCGCACGAGGTCGCATGTCGGTTCCTTCAGAATAACGGTTGACAATGGAACTTTATCACTCATTTCCGAGGATTCTGTTACCTTCTATGAGAGTCCGTTGGAATAATTGAACGACATGACACACAAAAAACCGAAAGTCCCCGACAGGCGGAAGATTGGAAAATGTTTATTTTAAATAAATCAGGCACGGTGCTCTGGAGAGAGAAAATTAATTCAGGGGGTGGTGTCAGTCCGCTCTCCTTCCTTGCCCGCACTGGAGAACCTAAATGATTGTCTCGCAAATGGAATGGAATCTGTTCCCATTTCCACTTTCTTTTTGCTCGTCTTCATCAAGATTTGCATGGCGTGGCGATGCGTCGCTCTCTACACTCGTGCGGACACAAATTGAAGATGACAACTTAATCGAATATCGGATAACACAACGAAGTGTCCTTTCCACTTCGTCGATGCAGTCTGAAGTGAGGTTGGGTAGAGTGTTGTGGACTTTGCATAGCATTTGGAAAATTCACTCAACATCCACTTGCAGCACAAGTCTCATATTTCGTAAGGACAATGGTTGGGTTCGTCCTTGCAGTGCTGCAGCAAATTTTAAGCGTTGTGCACTGTGAATTATTGTGTGTGACATGGTGGCATAGTTTATTGTGCTCAGGGATGAGCAAATATTTCTTGGCTTAATGCCGCAGCTTGCGATGTGTACTCTTTGCAGGCCATAAACTTCAAGAGGATGTTGCTGGGATATCTTGTCAGTTGACAGATAATTTTTGTAATGTAACAGCGGGGCGGGGTTCTCGTCTGTCTGAGGGTCAGCCTGAGGAATGAAACAAAAATTGTTTGACTTCAAAAACTTAGCAAAGGCACTACTTTGTACATTTTATTCAATTTTGCAGAACTTATTTTTTGAGGATCTCTTTTGAGCTTTTGTAAAGTAAAATTACTTTTACACTTAAATGTGTATTTGCTTTACAACTTCATATGAAGGGCAGGAGGAGTTTTGAAGAAAATTATTTCTTGTCAACGTTTTCACAAGGGTGATTCAATGTGAGGTTTAATTTGTAATGTAAAATAAAACACATAAATTTGCGCGTGAACTTACAGTTTGTTTTCTCGGTGAAAAGAACAATTCATGGCATTTTCCTTCTCGAAAATTAATTCATGTAAGTGTTGGCTATGACTACGTCTGAGGTTGTCCATGCGGAGGGTTAAATTTTGAGCTATTTTGATCGTTTCTGTCGTGTCACGGTCTTGGTGTACACTCTCACCTATGGCTGTTATAGTCACTTCACTACGTGATTGATGTGCTCTAACCGGTTAAGTTTCATGCACCAAAGTACGAGGGTTGCCTTTTAAACAAAACAAAAACAAATATTAAACATCGAAAATAGCTTTATTGTTTTTCAAAATATTCCCCTTTAAGGTCTATACACTTTTGCATGCGTTTGAACCAATTGTCAAAGCACTTTTGCCACTCTGATGGAGGCATCTCCAAAACATGCGTTCTGAACGCATCAACCGCTTCTTCAGGTGTCGAAAAACATTGACCTCTCATTTTATTTTTTACGTACGGGAATAAAAAGAAGTCACTCCGTGCCAAGTCAGGACTATACGGCGGAGGACTCATCAAATCGATGTTTTGAGTGCCCAAAAATGCAGTTCTTTAAGCTGATGTGTGAGAGTTCGCATTGTCTTGGTGAAGAGCGATCCGTGTTCGGCGGTTGGTTTTCCTGATTTCTTGGAATAAAACTGGCAAACAAATGGTTCTGTACCACTCAGGATTGACTGTTGGGCGTTGTTCTAGTGGTACCGTTGCGACATGTTCAGTTTTTCCGAAAAACAGGCGACCAGCTTGGAAGTGCTTTGTGCGCGAGCAACTTTTGTTGGATTTGGCTCATTTGGAAACACCCATACAGTCGACTTCTGTTTACTTTCGGGCTCATACGCGTAAATCCACGATTCATCAACTGTCACGATGTCATAGACGTGTTTCGAAGCACCGCGATCGTATTTTTGGAGCATTTCTTTCGACCAATCGACACGAGCCTTTTTTTGAGCGATTGACAAATTTTTTTGACAGTCGAGTCAGTTAAGTTGAATGTATGCTGGTCCCACTAATGCCTAAGGTTGTCTCAATCTCACGATAGGTCACAAAACGATCTTGCAATATCAGTTGGCGCACAGCATCAATGGTTTCCGGAACAACAACTGATTTTGGACGACCTTCACGAAATTCGTCTTGGAGTGAACTCGGACCTCGGTTGAATTCACCATACCATCGATAAATTCTGGTCCTTGATGGAGCTTCATCGCCAAAGATTGAATCAAGTTCATCGATGCACTGTTGTGGAGTAAATCCACGGCGAAAGTTGTAAAAAATAATTGCAAGAAAATTTTCACGATTTAATTCCATTTTTTGGGCAGGACGAATCTGTTAAGTTTCTGTAGACAACACAAATAGCACTCGTATGTCAAAACGTTCTGCCTACGTATAACCTCAAAAATGTCACACTTTACGACAGAGCTGGCAGTTGCCAGATTGCAACACTAGGGTTGCCCAATCCCGAACTATACAAGGCAATCTTCGTAAACTGGGATTTAAATTTGCAAATAATATTGGCAACAGCGATTTCAATGCTCCTCACAGGATCACAGGAAAAACATTCCTCACAGAATGCTGATTTTCGTAATAAAGCTGAGCATTTTGGAGACACTGTTTGCATTTAGAACACTCAATCGGATCTTAACCAACCGACACTTAGTACAGAAGAAAGAAGAAATACCAATAGTTGAAAAAACGTATTCCAGTTAGAGGGCTTTTTGGGTTAGAGGGCGTTCGACAAAGAGCTTCGACTGTATATCAGTCTGCCCTTCAGGAAAGAGAATGTATTTCTCTTCTGACTCTGTAAAGATTAGCCGCCTATCACTGCCAAGCACTTGCATGAAACTGCAGATCTTTAAACAGCGCAGTCATTCCAATCTTGTAAAAAAACTTGATCGACTTAATTGACCAGAGCGACGCACGCCGACGCCGCCAATCTCTTACTCCATGCCTGATGCGGAACGTGTTATTAGCCGTTGTTGAGTGGCAATTGCCTTCGTCATTAATTAACAACAAATTGCTGTGGAACGAGTCAAGTTCAAGTTGAGCACATTGTTGTGCTTTCATACTGTCTGTCTATTTATCAGTCTATGATGCGGCATTTTTTTTATAATTGCGTTGTTTTTTAGTCTGCTAGTTCAATGGCTAGCTAGATGTATGCCACAAGGACTGAGAATTTGTAAACATCAAGTAATGCTTAAGCATCATTGCATTCATGATGCAATGCAACGATTTCTTGATCGTGAAGACAAATGAAATAAATTTGCCGCCTCCGTCAGTCCATGCCGCTGGTTGTTCATGTTGCACTTCATCAAGTGTGATGTTTAAGAATGCCATGCACATCAACAGAGCAGAAACACTTGATGTTGCAGCACTCGTGTGTTACGCGGTCAATCATAATTGTCGCTTGACAGAAATTCTTATAATTGTTTAATTTACGATTTTTTTTTATAATTGGCGCGAGCTTAAGGAATTATTTAGTACCCTTAAGTGACCGGAATTAAGTCGCAGCACTGGTCGAAGCTATAAAGGAAGAGATGGAAAGGAGGTACCGGTGCCAATGGTTTCAAATGCCTGTGGATTGTAATGATGAGGAAAAGTTGAACTGGAAAGAGCATTCTACATTTGTGTGGTGCGACTGAAGAACGAGTTTCTAAACTTAAGTGTACGTCCGAAAGTGGGTCTAAATGTAAACGGTTGGGCATTTGTAGCGAGTCGAGTATTCTAGGTAAATTCTTGAAGTGGAGGAATGCAACTGGGTAACGCAACATGTTCTAGCGAATCGATCGACGTCGCAGCATTAGTATTACCTCTAAGTTTTATCGCTCGCTGGTGACTTCTATCTAGTAGGTGCAGGGAGGTCTTAAGAGCCACAGAGCAGAAGCTCCAGAAAGAAGCGTTATACTCACATTTTGAGCGGACGTAAGCCTTATAAAGGGTGTTTTTTTTTAGCTATTATCTTTTTGGTAACACTGGCTTAAACAGCTGATGAACGTTTCGTGTTTTGTTTCACTGTCAAACATCTTCAGCTTGGTCTACAATTTAACCATGATTCGTCTTACAAACGAACAGCGCTTGCAAATTATTGAATTTCGTTTTCAAAATGCGTGCTCAGTTAAGAAAGTTCATCGCGCGCTTCTTCCATTTTATGGTCAGTTTAATCGACCCACTGAAGCGGCTATTCGGACTATCACCACCAACACGCTTACGTAGAGTGTGAACTGAAGAAAATATCGCAGCTGTATCGTCCAATGTTAATGATGACCATCAATTATCAATTCTTCGCCGTTCGCAGCCATTGGGCCTCTGTTACTCAACAACGTTGAAAATTTTGCGAAAGGATTTAGGTGTGATGCCTTTCAAAATACAGCTGGTGGAAGAATTGACGCCCAACGACCTACCGCAACGTAAAATTTTTGGTGAATGGGCTCTTGGAAAGTTGGCCGAAGATCCACTTTTTTCCGAAAATTTGTGTTCAGCGACGAAGCTCATTTTTGGCTCAATGGGACGTAAATAAGCAGAATTGTCGATTTCGGAGTGAATATCAGCCAGAAGCATTGCAAGAGCTACCAATGCATCCAGAAAAAGTCACAGTTTGGTGCGGTTTATGGGCGGTGGCATCATTGGACCGTACTTCTTCAAAGATGACGCGAATCGTAACGTAACAGTGAATGGTGAGCGCTACCATGAGATGATATCCAATTTTTTTTTTGCCCAAAATGCAAGAGCTTGACTTGCATGACATGTGGTTTCAACAAGACGGTGCCACGTGCCACACAGCACGCGCAACAATGGACTTTTTGAGAGGCGAGATCGGTGAACATTTTATTTCACGTTCGGGACCGGTCAATTGGCCGCCTAGATCGTGCGATTTAACGCCTTTAGACTATTTTTTGTGGGGCTATGTCAAAACTCATGTCAAAACAGACAAGCCTGCTAAAATGGACACATTGGAAGACAACATTGAGGCATTTATTCGTGAGATACCGGCCGAAACGTTGGGAAGAGCATGCCAAAATTGGACTAAGCGGATGCCATTTGGGGCGCAGTCAAGGTCATTGCTAGATCATATCATGGATAATGGCTGGTTATTTTGGGAACGCTTGAGTGCCAATAGACAGCACTGGGTCTTGGAAGCATTAAATGATCGTAATTTAATGAGCTTGACATACGCTGCCGTTCCATGTCTATGGCCGACGATTGAAGTGTTTCGAATGAGAAGAGGTTCAAGTAATATTATTGTAGTTTAAAGCCCCATGTCTATTTGATACGCATAGTGTATCACAAAGGCGTACTTAATTAACCCCTCAATCTAATGCTCATGAATTTGTATGTAGCGTTCATAGAGACATGATGATTCTAATAAATTGTAAATTGTCAATTGGAGGGGAAAAATACCAAAAAAAATAAGATGAGCTCTCATTCTTTGATCTTCACTCAGAACTGTGAATTTATGCGAAATTTTTTTTTTTTTTTTGTTTAAACTTTGTTCTAAAAGATAGTAACAATTTTCGAGAGTCCAAACAAAAAAAAGTTTTAATGCCTTGCTTACATTACTCTATAAGTATCGGGTGTTATTTTTAGAGGTATAGAACGTTAAGTTGGCACACTTTTTTAACTGGTGCTCATTTTGGCAGCTTTTTTTTTGTTTGTTTTTAGATTGCCTCGACATTTTAACACGAATGATGCCTCAATACCGGTACTTACTTGTGTACATTTAGCCCACAACAATATTGCCGTTGATCCCAATTTTTAAAAGGAAATTTCGTTAAGCTATGCTAGTTACTATTGGTGGACTGGAAACATCAATACAGAAAACTAGAGTGATGATAATCCTCAAGTGTACATTGAGACACCGTTACATCCACAAAAACTGACTCTTTGGTGTACCTTAGGGTTTGGCTGAATAATTGGATAACTAATGGCAAGAACGTTACAGTCAATGGAGACCGTCAAAAAAACATGATTACTAACTTTTTCATTCATCAGTCGAACAACCATGATGTACAGGAGTTCTGGCTTTAACAAGGCTTTGCAACATGTCACACAGCTCGTACCATAATTCACTTATTGAAGAAAACATTTGTTAACCAGACAGTTTCATGTTACGGACCCGTGAATTGGCTTCGAAGATTGTTCGATTTAACACCGATTGACTAAGTGATTTCAGGCCGATAAGCCTGAAATGAGTGACCACTTAGAGGACAAAAAATGGCCGCGTTACAGCTGCTATACGGCCACAAATGCGGGAAAAAGTCAAATGCTGAAGCCTCATATTATCGTGTGTCCGAATCAGCCGTGCCCGAAACCGTACAGCGTACAGACACCACCGATGCTGAACGCTCTTGAATGCCAATTGAGGTGGTTACACCTGAAAACGTCAAAGATGTACAGAAAATTGTTTTAGAAAACCGCAACCTGGAATTGCGTGAGATAACTGACACCTTAGTATATCAGAAGGCAGTGTGTACACTATTTTGCATGAAAATTTGTCCTTGAGAAAACTGTTTTCGAAATGGGTGCCGCGTTTGCTCACCATGGACCAAAAACGGCAACGTATCGATGATTCTGAGAGCTGTTTGGAGCTGTTTCGCCCGAGGAAACAGGACTCTTTGCATCAGTATTTCCAAATTGCACAAATTGGGCTTTGAATTGCTTTTGCACCCACCGCATTCTACCTCTTTTCAGACCTCAAAAAGATGCTCGCAGGAAAATGAGGCTTGAAAGAAGAGGTGATCGCCGAAAAAGAAACCTATTTTGAGGCCAAGAAATAAATCGTTTTTGAAAATCGGTATCGAAATGTTAGAGCGGCGTTTGACTGATTGTTTCACTCTTGAAGGAAGCTACGTTGATGAAGAAAGTGAAATTTTGTCCAGAGAATGTGTTTAGTTAGTCCCGGAACTTATTGAGGGATGTGTTATTTGGCTTACGTTTTGCTTGTCAGTGGTGCAGCTGTTACCCGAAACATCGGACGGTTGCATTGTCATCAGCAAAGACTGAGCAGCTTAATTCTTCCTAATCTAGCAGGTGGAAGCATTTTTGAATTAAAAAAAGCCTTGAGATCTTCGTGTCAGTAAAAACGTCAATATCAATATTAACTCTTGCCGCCGCTGTCCCAATGAAACAATTCTGGGCCAAAATGAGTAAGCTTGTTAATTCTATTCGAAAGCTGCTCACTTTGAATCTCCTTTCCCATTTCTGAATTGTTAACTAGTGGTTTTGCAGATCTTAATTATCATAAAACAACATCACTTACAACACCTTACGCCTCTTATGATATTAAGTTCTAACCCAACAGCCTCCATCCCGCCGCATCTTATTTGCTAGAGCCCCTTAAAACTGCCCACAAAATTTAATTAAGTCCCCAACCATGAGTAATCGTCTACCAAACCAGATTTCCCGCCAGGAACTACTTTCTCCTCGGAAAATTGAACTCAAGCGTTAGACGGCTTCCGCCGATATGTCCCACGGGATCGCCGCAGTAACCAAAGTTAGTTGCCAAAATGACGTGTCCTGCGCGATTCCTCAACCACACAAGACCGACTTTCACCACGAAGCCCCAGCTACGTCGATTTTCCCTATTGATCATCATTCCCGGGTACCCTCAGCGGTTCGGGGATTCGGATTCTGTAAATTTTCAAATCGAAAAGTTTCACTTAAGTTGGCCTCATTCCCCCTGCGGATCCTATTTCATCCCGTTACTAAAGGCCCTCAGGCGCGGTTCACAATTCTAAGGATGTTCCTCCCCAGCGGCACGTCCCGATTGGTTCCAATAAGTACCCACTGCCGTTGCCGTCTTTCGATGGCATCTCGTGTTTCCCATGCTCCCACGGCACTTTCCATCGATGGCGCTCCGCATCGCCGGCTACGAGGATGTGCCCCCAGACTGCGTTTACCCGCTCATGTGAACTCACAAGAAAACTCTATCGGTTTCGATTTTCACTTGAAATTGTTTCAAGGCGCAAGTGGAAGTGGAACAAAGCAGAGCGAGACAAAGCAGATTCATTAGGAAATGAACGAAAACTGTTGGGCTGGCTGTGTGCGCCTCTCTGGCGGTGGGGCAGGGTGTCGGGGGTGCTATTGGCGGAGTGGCTAACTTGGGAAGTGGAAAGGTTGCGTTGTCACGAAACACACGGGAGGGGCTGGAGAATGTTATGAGGATTCTTTCGTCATTCACTTATAAACTCACTTTCAAATATTTACTTGGATTTCTTTCCGAGTTGTTGTTGTTGTCTCATCGTGACTGGAAGTTTCTTAAAAAAATTACTCCGTCAAGGATGTGGGGGCAGGCTGGGTTTTGTTTACTCGCTGGGGTGGGGTTGAAATTAAAAGCAATACCCTAAGAGTCTCACTCTTGTCGTTTAAGTATGTGTCATCCAGAATGTGTTTTCTTTTTGAGGAAAAGGAACGCAGTTTATTTGTGAACGTAAGTGGGAGAGGGATGGGGAGAAGTCGAACGATATCATGTGGCAGGTCGTCGTTGAAACAATAAACTGTGGACATTCTTTAAATACACCTCAGAATGGAGTAGAGTTAGGCAGGTTTTCTGGGAAGGGCTTAGTGACGCGTTGAGGACACAGACGAATCTGTCCGAAAAGAGTAGATCAGTCTAAAGATTAGAGAATGAAAAGGGAAGAAGCCACTTTTTGCAAGAATATAGACTGAACCCAGTAAGTTTTAATGGTGTCTTGAAAAAGGAATCAAGATACAAGCCAATTTGAGTATGAAGGCTGTCTTTCTCCACAGTTACAACTTCTCGGGTTAAAAGTCCTCTAGTCTTGTCGTGTCCAATTGCGTAGACTGACGCATTAAACATTCACCCAACCTGGACCTCTGTGGCACATAGTTGCAGCCCAACTTGAGAATTGAGTTGCAAATACGAAGTCACCCAAACGGTTGCAAAATCTGGTGTTTCGTATTGAAATAAGTTAAGGATGCTCGCCTGTTTTTTTTAAGGTGTCTGTAATCTATAGTCTCCGATTAAGTGGGATAGGTCTGCAACATTTTTAAACGACTCAATTTAATCCCAAGATCTTAGAGATAATTTTATGTCAACACAGCAACCGTTAAGGTTCTTTTCTTGGAAAACTTTGAATGAATTTACCAATACGTAAACTGAAATAATGGCTATCGTTTACATCTTGAAGGTTTTGTTTTCACTTTTCTCCTTTGTAGCAGCAGATGCATGTCTGAAAGTGATAAAGTAGAAAGTATTTCTTAGATACTTTGTTGGAATTTGTTAAAGCACTCTTCCAGCACATATATAAGCTTGTACATTTATACATTCATACCGAGTTTGTACTTTCAAGTTAGTCTTCTTCCTCTTCTTCAACCTCCTGCTCTGCTTCTTCTTTATCATCTTCTTCTTTTGGTCCTTCTTCATCTTCATTGTTCTTTTTCTATTTTTCTTCGGATGGGATTGCAATCCAAGATGGAGCTGGGCCTCAACCAAATGCATTTTCTGCTTAAACGCTCTCCGTCCAGCTATATCCAGTTTCACACACCAAGTTGGTTGAGGTCCTGTTCCACTCAGAAAAGGATTTCCTTACGATTATTTGAAAGACCATGCGCTCGAAATATCTTAGCCATCTTAGGGGTTGTATCCGTAGACGATCGGATAGGCGCATGTCGCTGTATAATAATTATAAGAATTGAGTGGCACTACAACCCACAGCGTTCCAGGACCTAGCTTCTACAATAATTTTCTAAAGACTCTGACCAGCAAGATTTGAGAAGCTCTCTACTCTTCGAGTGTTGTAAGCAACTCAAAGGAGGTAGTGCCGTAAAAAAATGCGAGGTGTACCGTCCGGGAATCGACGAACTAACCCACTACACTACGGCGACCATTATGTCGCTATTTATAAATTGGGTCTATAACTAATTTCGTGCGGTTTGCTAAGAAATGGCGTAACTTGTATCATTCCGGCTGCTTTTAGACGGATTAAAATGGCTGCTTGAGTAAGACCCAAAGATTCTGTGAGCTCTTTTTGTGTTTGTTAACAATCTTCATGGAGCATTACTTCCAGATCTTTATCTTCAAACTTTATTGGTAGCCCAAGACGTCACCTTCAAGCCAAAATCACCGCTTTTAAAATGAACAAACTGCTTTTGGCACGTTCGCACAGCTTGCACATATTCACCATGAACTTCCACCAAAATCCAAGACTTTTGGCAGCACTTTGCTTCATATTAAAGTAATGAAGAAGAACTTCTCGCAAAAACACTTTTTCATGCAGAAAGTTCGACATATTTGAGTGAAAAAAATCACAGCTGTCTACGCTTCAAATGAATGCTATATACTGAAAGGACGTACATTGACAGTGGCTTTCCAAAGCATGTTCCAATGGAATGATAAAAATGGAATAATACAAGTTACGCCATCTCTTGGCAAATAACACGAATTAAGTTATAAACCTTATACATATATGGGCGTGCAATCTTCTCATTCAGAAACCAAAACTTCACATGAGCTGTCTGAATAACATTCGCCTCTATGCCATTTATTCCATATGAAGTTGGTAATCATTAACGACGTTTGCCAACATCTGTCTTAAAGAAAAGTGCACCTATGATGCTCAAAATCAACACGATTCTGTGACTTTTTCGGAATTTATTTGCCGCTTTTAGGTCTCCCATGGATTTTCAATCTAATATAATTTGAAATATGTATGTTCGTTGACTGTTCTAATCACCAAGAAGTGGACCTCTTGGCCGCTGACTAGTATTCTGTGAAAATTTCCCCATGAACTCCTCCCATCAGCTCCTGACGCAAATTAATTTTCTTCAAACCTCAGTCACAATCCCAAACTAGTCCAGTTGTGATCTGTGACAGGTCGAGCACGTGTGAACCACTTGAAATTGAATGCGTTGCATACCTCGCCATGCAGTCTCAGACAATGGTTATGTGCTCTACAAATCTTGCATGTTCCACTGTACGGATATGAGTTGGTTGTTCACTGAACCAAAAGTCTTCATGGCGGGACGCTTATCCCGAATAAAAAATTGAGGCAGCTTGCGAACGCTTGCCTATATGTTTGTAAACAAGTTAAACACTGTTTCAATACGCAGGCATTTGAGCAAAAGAAACTGAGTAAAGGAAAGCCACTTTTGACGCACGCCACCTTAACATTATCTCTGCTTTGCTTTGCCCCTTTTTGGAGACTCGATACAACCGCCATAACGTTCCCGTTATGAAATGAATATCTTTGACTCTGCAGAGAATTTGCTTCTGAAATTTGAATACTGCTGCAATGTGGTCTGTGGGTGGTTCTGAATAAAATAACAGAACCCTTTCTCATGAATGTAACTCAACCAGATAAGTTTTCGGTTCTAGGAAAAACATGTGTCTGGCATTTGCTACAATTTAATTTAAGCCTTTGTGGCAATTCGGTCTCGCTACCTCCATTCAACCCTATTTTGGTTTGAGCTTGAACTTGGGTGTAGTCTAAGAGGTTGCACTCTCTTCCCTTGTATGAAAGCAAGCTGTAAATGAACTCTGAACATCATACAGCTTGTCCTTTATAAAGCGACCAATAGGGTTCAGGAGTTTGGTTCAAAAGTCAACCCCAACTTTGATCGATTCAGTTCATTCAATTCAGTTCATGGTCAAACAGGGAATTATGCTGGAAACCCAACATCCAGGAGCTCATAATGAAAACCTCCACAGGTTTACACTGCTGTTCTTCGTGATGAGATCCAAATGGCGATTAGAGCCTCGTCCATTATTTTGGCTCTATGCAGTGGTACGGGCAGTCCTTATGAAAGTCATAGCCGTAGACAAAAGTGTCCACTGCCAACAACAAAATTTTGTATAGGGTCTTGCCAACGTCTATACATATGTGCCGAGGCCTAAAATGTATCCCCTCCACTGAACTAGCTACACTGGTCTTGCTTCCCTCTACTGGATTCAAGACAAGAGCAGCAATCAGACTGAAATCAAATGGATCGAAATATGATATGGGCATTCCAGCATTCTTGGCACCTTTCACAGGTCAATAACTTCACACTTTCTCCTCTCCAATAGAAGCAGTTTTCAGCCAATGAACTTGAAAGGCTGGGCTTGTCGCTGACAGTCCAGTCTGCATACTGCATCTGGGAGCTGAAGCCAACGTCTATCTTTTAATTTATCCCCCAACTGTAACGTATCCTAGACAAAGATTGTGACAGTCAAAGGAGCTTTGTCACGGATACAGAAAAATGATAAGCGAAAAATAAATATAATCCGCTGCTATAACAGCCATGGATTGACTTCCATTCAAACTGATCCCTAAAGCGCTACCTGTCTCTTTACGAGGTACCTCAAGACTTCAACATTTACCTTGCATGAGTGCGAGGTCAGAGTAACATTCTACGAAAATGTGCGGCCGATGAACAAGTCAAACGGAGCACAATCTACTTAATCTCGCCCAAAAAACTGCATCTAGTATGTCCTCCTTTAGAAGTCAATATTTTGTTAAAACACATGCTGTGCGGACAAAGTCTTTCAAAACTTCGAAGTTGAAGGTGGTTATGATGACGTCCCCTTGGTTAGTTTTTTCCGTCGACAGCAGGTCTTACCCACAATGACCAAAAGACTGCTTTCGACCGAATCACTGATCACCCTGTTTGTCCTTCCGATGATGTTTATGTCTTTGGCATATGCGAAAGTTGCACAGTTTTATGATGCCGTCTGAGTCACCCACTCTTTAAGAAGCCACATGACTTAGGGTTGCCACGTCTAAATCAAATGTTTTCACTGGTCATTGTCATTGTACATAGAAGTCCTAGTTTTTTTAATTTTCTTGACATCAGACGTCATGATAAAGTGCTTGCCCGTTATGACGAAGCAACAGACATTCTTTCCTGTGATCGTACAAAGACGGTCTAGTTTTATAAAGTCTAGCTAATTCCCTCTAAAGCCCGTTTTCAAAAATACCGTCATATGCGACATTGCAGTCTTTTAATCTTTTGAACTTTTTGCTCAAAACTATTGAGTATGTTCGCTTAAGGGAATAAAATGTAAGCAAAACAACTTTTTTTATTAGACAAAAGACAGTCCGCAAACACCACGTGCCTGAAAACACAATCAATTTGGCCACAGCCCGACTCCAAACGATCCTGTGTCTCGTCAACTTGCACAGAACAAGTCGAAGGACCCTGATCGGTGTGATCGCTTACAACGAGTTGTAGAAGTTGTAGAGACAAGGACATCGAAAACAATTTTCTATCATCGTCAAGCCTTTTTAAAAACCATCGAAGAGTACTGCTTAGGGGAACTCAGTGATGTGAACGCAGGCTTTGTAGCCACCACACACCAGGACTTTATTCAAATATCGCTAGATAGACGATAAGTTGCTTGAGGTAATCTAACCCAATCTGCATTTTTACTTAGTTCCGAAAAACTCAACAATTTCTACATCGTCACCTTTCGAAGTTGACCTTCTTCTGTCTCTCCCACATTTACAACACTTTCACAGTCACTGAACTCTGTATCGTTTAGCGCAAGCACCACAGAATTCGAAATTGTGGCAACCAGGCGAAAGTTGTATAGTTCTTGGTACATCCCAACTTTTCTCTTCTCAAAAAAAAAATAACGCAAGTCAGAAACAGGCATATTATCAGTTCACTCAAACAAATCCAACAATATAGGGGTTTCGAGGAAATTGCCAAAATTTGGAAAAAACTTTCTACCGAGTCGGCACTATCCCGCTTAAGAACTGATTGAAAAACGTACTTTGAAGCTTACTTTACCCTTTGGTCGCCGTGGCTTAGTGGCTAAAGGCGTCGACATCCCAGTTTTGTTTCCAGGTCGGAACATCTTGCACTTTTTCACTATACCATCTCTCTCTCGGGGTCGGCAATAAACTGTAGGGCCCCTCCACTCGTGAGATACTAGCAGCATGCATAACACGAGTAGTTGCTAAAGAAACTAGTACCTGATACACTACCATTCCTTTATTATTGTTCACATGGAGAGGCACTGTTCCAAACGCAGTTAATTCCAAATAATTCACCCTTTTAGTGGCTTCTTGCAAGACGTCAAAAGAACCCAGACAGTTTTTAAATCAATTAAAAACACAGAGCGGCGAAACAAAAAAAAGACAAATTCCCATTCAAACCCATCAGCCCCAGTTTTCCAATTTTCCTTCAAATTCCATTTACAACAAACAACAATTCTTGATAAGGCAGCGCCTTCCAGAATCTTATCAAGGAGCAAGCATCAAATTCCGCTTCCACCCATTCAATTGGTCTCCAGCCAGTTGATCCGCAACCGCTGAGCCAGTAATCCCCTCCAAACGTTGTCCTCATCGTATTTTAATTGCTTTCTCTCTGTCAAACAGAACAGAGTAGCCTGCTTGGTCCCCTCCACAATGGAATCTAACTTCAAACTCAAACACAACTCAAACAGAAACTTTTTTGCCCTATTTATACACGGCTAAGCAATAAGTCCACAATCAGCCCACTCTCCCCCCCCCCCCCCCCCCCCCCCGCACCCCTTCGAGGACATAATGCACCAGAACTTCGTCTACCTTGGACCGGAAGCCCAACGTCGACCGAGACGCAAGGACACCAAGACAACGACGTCCAACTCGCACTGAAAGTTATGTTATTATCAGAAGTTTATAATTCAAAAGTAATTAGCGAATTATCCTTGCTGCTGCTCCTTCAAGAATTAATAATCACTCCGAGGGTGATATTGCTTTTAGCACGCACCCGGCGGCTGGCTGACGGTCCCGCCGACGCCGCCGCAAGGATTCCATTAGTTGCGAGTGCGAAAACGTATCCGCTAGCAGTCCCTTCGTTGTTTTGTTTTTTTTTTGTTCGTCAATTTTGTCTTTGTCTTCCGCCGCATTCCGCTGAACACCCTCGGTGCCATTAGGGCTTCTGGTGATTGCTCTTTATTTCTCATTCAGGGCGGTCGGGACCGACGGGAGGAACAACAAGACTTGAAAGAAATCCTAAATTTCTCGTTAAGCTGATTAATGAAGTGCACTGTATTGTCGGCGTGCGTAATGAAGGAGGGTCCTTGACGGGGACGAAGAGATTTCAGTTTACAAACGACCACATTTAGAGATTGTTTGCCTTTTGACGTTTTCCTGCTTTTCATTTACAGCACCCATCAGCAGGGAGTGGGACAAGTTGATTTTCACGACCGACTGCGGTTGCTTTAAAGGCCGTAAATAGCGGTAGCCAAGGCTGCTTGAGATTGGCCCCAATTAGGAGCGGTCCATTGAGAGGGTGCACTGCACGTGAGACTGGATAATTCTCAAAGGATTAGGCATTATCGCTGTCGTCTGCATCGGCTGCTCATTGCACGTTAATCGAAATTGAATGGCATCGAGTGTGTTGGGGAAATTTATCAATCGGCTTTGTCGAGTAATAGGGGCTTTGCATGCACTTAGTCCTGCTAAATCGGGTGCATGCGAGGAAATCAGAAACCGCATCCCAATAGAGCGGATAAATTGCGCGGAATAGAGAGAGTAGATGAGATGAAACGACTTTCAGCTTGCTAGAGATTAGTAAGGACTTAAAGCAGAGGCAGTCGACAAGTGGCATCTACACTCTAATGATGTAGTTCCAGAAGAAAGAATGTTTTGTTCGATTTCAATGGAAGCTAGTAGAACAGTCGCTCTAACACTGATTCTAGTGAATTAAATTCTCCTTCTTCGTACAATTAGCATGATCTCTTGCCAACTGTTTTCTTCTTCGAACGATTTAAGGCTTTCAGGCAAGGTGGTCCTGCGCGCTTTGTCAAGCATATTGATCCCTCGGTTCATGGTTAAGGGTTTCTTATTGGCAAACGAGGTATATCGCATTTTCTCATCCGACTCTACTAAAGGGTGTCTCAATAAGAACGCAAGATTTAAATTTTTAATACAACGCAGATATTTAAAAACAAATCGTGAATTCTTTATTATATCGTAAGGTGGACAGGATGAGGTTTTTGTGGATTAACACATTGATTAGATGGCCGCGGCTTTGCTGGCACATAAGCGATCTTCTAATGAAATTTTCAATGACCGTTTTGCCTAATTGCTGCGGTATTTCATTAATGTTACGTCCTATTTCCTCTTTTAAGGCTTGAGTCGTCGTCGGCTTATTCGCATAAACCATCGACTTCAAAAAACCCCAAAGAAAACATTCCAATGGTGTTAAATCGCACGATCTAGGCGGATAATTCTGGTCTCCGAAATGCGAAATAACACCACCGGGAAATGACTGATGCAGCAATTGAATTGTTTCTCCGGCGGTATGAGATGTGGCGCCGTCTTGTTGAAACCACATCCCCTTCACATTCATTTCTACAATTCTAGGCACGAAAAAATTGGTTATCATTTCACGAACCGAACACCATTGACTGTTTGCGCTTGACCTGACTCATTTTCATAAAAAAAAGTCCAATGATTCCTCCAGCCCAAAATCCACACCACAAAGTGACACGTTGAGGATGCACTTGCATCTCGTGAACCACTCGAGGATTTTCCTCACCCCAAATGCGACAATTCTGCCTATTGACGAAGCTATCAAGATGGAAATGGGTCTCGTCACTAAAGATGATTTTATCGGCAAAATCAGCATTTTCATGTTGTCTCTCCAATACCCAAATAACGAACTCCCTTCGCTGTGCATGGTCAGCTGGCTTCAGTTCCTGAGTCAATTGAACTTTGTTTGCATGAAGATGCAAATCTTTCGTCAAAATTCGCTGCAAAGTGTATTTGGAAACACCAATTTGAATTGAGGTGGATGGAGTTTGGACATCATTACCTGCTGCGATATTTTCGGTCGATCGACTTGGTCGAGGGCGCGTTGTTGTCTTTACATCAGTCAGTTACACAGACCCCGCTTCAGCAATTTTTTCCATTAATCGCTTTACAGTTGACTCTTTTGGAGCATAATTGTAATCCCAAATTGATCGCAATTCGGGAACTGTAGCCGCAAAACTTTCACCGCTTTGGTAAGACAATTTCGTAGTGAGAATGCTTTGTTCATTCGTGCAGCGCTCCATTTTCATTAACCTTATACCTTCTACTTACAAACAATAATAATTGTTCAAACATATGACATGTCAATGTCAAATAATGACAATTCGAAGCGCTAAATTTAAATCTTGCGTTCTTGTTGGGACACCTTTACCTGGCCCACCCTGTATATAACCCAAGTATTTATTATTTCATTTTTCTGACCTGTTTTTTATACACACCCAACAAATTCAATTACCTCAAAACTCAATTTACCGTTATTTCAGTACAGAAGAACAGCGCACTCTCGTATAATTTCCTCACCACCTACTAATGTTTGCCACGCCTTGTAAACCGGACCTGCAGTTCTATTCCGACTCCGAGTGCGGATGTTTGAGAAGCATTTTAATAGATATTGGGTACTCCTTATTGCCGTCAGAAAGTCGAATTAGGTTGGAGTTCTAACAAACGAACCTGGGATGGTCTGTGACTAAAATATTACGCCATGGCAACCGATTGGATCAACTTGATGCGACGCAAGTGTCGGGTCTCTAGGTTTCTGCTCGAATCCTTATTTGCTTTGACACCCTATAAGAGACATCTATATCTTTTGGTTACATGATTTCGCATGTTTTGGCATTTTTCCATCCTTGAAGTCTAGTTCGTTTCTGGAAGCACTCATATCTCCAGCGGAAGTGGGACGTAAAACCGATAAAAAAGCCCTTTAATAATAATTTAGTGGCACTACAGTCCACAAGGGACTAGGGCCTAGCGTCTATAACAACTACTCGAGTTCTGCGTTCAACTCTTCTCTCAGAAGTAGAAGGGACCTAAAGTTTTTTGCTAACTCCGAACGGTGAGATTTGAGAAGCTTTTCATAGACAATTGATACTCTTTGAGTGTTGTCAGCAACTCGAAAGAGGTGGTACCATAAAAAATGTGAGGTGTGCCGTCCGGGAGTCGAACTTACTTACCCACTACGCCATTTCTACCATCAGAAAGCCCTTTCCTACCCGTTTATTCCGAAGCTTAGGGTGTCCTTTCAGTTGCTCTTCATTTTCTTAATTAAAAATAATACACTGAAAAGTGTTGGTTGAGGCGCAGGTCCACACCGGACTGTAGCGTCACAAGAAGAAGAAAAAGAAGAAGCAACTGAAAAGTGGTGCTAATGACAGTTCGCTTCGATTGAACGTTGAATCCAAAACTCACATCCAATTGAAACACAATATCAAATTCAATTTCATCAATGGAGTTTTCCTCCCCTTCACACTCCTAATTAACTCGTCCCCTTCCACTCGTCTAACTGAAATTAATGCAAGACTAGTGATTTTAAACGGATTTCCCGTGGCATTATCAACGCCCACGGTGGTGGCAATTAATAAAATAAAATCACCCCACCGCCGCCCACCTCTCATTGGCTGGCTTCTATAATCAGAGGCAAACTTTTGAGATTTGATTAAGAGTCAAAACCCATCCGAACCACACCCACTTCTCGCTCAGCAGCATCGAGAGATAGTACTTTGTGGCTTTTACAACTCAGCGCAAGTGAGTAGTTAGCGAAAAGTTTGTCCTGTCAATGTGGGTCTGGGTGGATGTGCGTTCGTTTACGTCTTCTCGGCGAAATTTCTGGCCATACTCTGTGAGACGTTGGACCTCTAAGGGCACGAGTGCGATGGAGTCCCTTCATTTGCTAAGAAACCGCAACCACTTAAAACCGCCTTAGAGATGATGCACGCAAATCACATTTGTCTGTGGCAGTGTGTCCTTTGAGTGCCGTAAATGGTCGCACACATTACCTACATGCCTCAGGCGCTCTCATGGCCTAATGAAAAGAAAGACAACTTCAGTGGAAAGTTGACAGGACTCGCAGAAACACAAACACAAACAACGACAACAGCGATTCGTCGTGAAGGGCATTGCATGCCTGCACGGAGCGAAGTTTTTAGGTTGTCACTGCAGTTAGCAGCTTCAACTGCCGGCTGGAGGACGGATTCGCCTCCCCGTTCGGTCACAAGTGCATCCCGTCAGGCGGAGAGGTCATGCTCGTATTGTCGGGGGAATCATTGCACAAAGTACGTTGTCTTCGTTGTCGTGCTCATGTTGTGCCGCTGTCGTCTGCCACCACTCCATTGGCACATCACAAACAAACCGAAAGTTTTTGTCGGTTCTTGTGCTCCCAGGAGTGGCGGGGTTCGGTGCAACGATCGCTTCAGCCTCTCGTGTTTTTGTGTGAAGTTCAAACTTTCTCACAAGTTGCCGTTGTTGTGCCTTAAGGAGGTCGCTTTATAGCACTACAAATACGAGGCAGACGACTGCAGGGACAACTTAGAGAATTACTTTTCATTCGACGCTAAAAGTGAACTGATACCATGCTTTTACGGTAATTGAAGCGACATGTCGACGTAGACAGGTACATTGGCTGGCCAAGTGGGTCCATGGGAGGTGGGATAGGGGGAGGCTATCGAAGCATTTGTGACAAAGCTTCGACAAAGACAAGACGGACTTTCAATTGGTTCTATTGAGAAAATATACGGAATAAGTGCTTTTGATGTCGAGCGAGTGGTGCAGCAGACTTTCAGGTCTGTCCTATGGCTGCCTGCCTATCGTGTATTTCAGTCGGCTTGCATGGAAGGACCTTTGGTCTCCAATAGACTATAAGGGAACCGAGTATGATCTTGACAATATAGGCACGACTGTTGACGGAATTCTTGCCTATCATCGTCCAAATTGAGAGGAACATTCTGCTTAACAGCGGGATTTGGGCCGTCACCGTCGTTTGAAAGTCTGCAAAAATGATCTTTCCAGATTCTCAGCATCGATTGCGACCCTATCTGCCCGCCTCCCGACCTGATTATACGCATCTAACCTTCGTTGGCTGCAAATCGTGCCCCTAACGCCTTCCCCATTGGGCACACGGTGCTCCCCCTCCGGCAGTGAATATGTCCTAGTATAATCTTCTCCTCAAATCTATTTAATACTTGCTTAAGACAAGTGCGACTACTTTACGATTCACGCTAACCCGTTTATCGCCTTGCAACAGGAGTACCCGTCATCCTTCCCCACAGATGTGAACTGAATCCAACGCTGCCGCCGCCGCCGCCACCACTATAACGCAGCCACCACTCTGCGGCGATACCAAAGAAGAAATTATATCTCCCAATAGTGATGTCCTTCCTCACCAGCCGTGCGGGGTAATTTATATTGCATTACATTGCCAGTGGGCGTCAGTCCCCTGCGTGCAGGAGCCAACAACAAAAGTACAGCCCCACTCAGCGCAGGAAACTTTCCCATCCGATAGCCAAGGAATTAAGTTTTAAAGTTTATAGCGTGCGATGAGGCAGCTTCCTGCTGATTGGATGCGTGTACTCCGCCCGATGTGTGTGCGTTGCCGTCATCCGCATCGGTGTCGGTTGTCGTCGAGCGGCAGCTATCCGATGTCGCAGAAGAAAGAAAACACTTTGAAAATCGATCCGCCTTATTTCGTATTACGGTGCTGCATGCCGTGCTGTATACCCAGAGCGCGTCGCTGAGGAATCAAACTTTATTGAGGAAGTTTGGCATTTCTCGTTTATTCTCCTGCCGTTCGCCTCACTCTTTCGCCATTAGAGAGTGCGGCTGAGTCGGTGCTGCCGTCGTCGCCGCAGAGTCCTTCGAGTTCACTTTACTTTATGAACGTCTTTACGATGTAGCAGCTAATGTCGATGATGCCGATGATAAAATTAACTTTATCCTCCTTTACTTTGCCCTAGGTCCTTGAAGGCACAATAAATCTTGGGTCTACGGGCGTTTCTGCGGCACAGGCGGCGGGGACATGTACGTGAGTGCTCGCTCGCACATCACATGCGCTCGGATACAAAAATCAAAATCTCGGCTTCAAGGTGCTTGGTGTCGGCCATGCCATGGGAGGGGCTGGCTCCGGCTAGAAATGGTACTTTATCGCTGGGACTTTCAGATGCGCTGCCTCTTCATTCGCAATAAAATAAGTTATAGCAGTTTGATGCAATGTTTGCGGGAATGTCTGCCCACCCGGTGGCGTGTAAGAGATTACGTTACAAACAGATGAGTACTTAAAGCCGAAGACTCGGGATTCATTTGCCCGGGGCTGCAGTGGAATGTGTTAATGGGGACTCCTTGCATTTATATAGCCCTGGCGCTCCCTTTGAATAATGAAATTTAAATTCTACGGCACATAAAGCGCGACGAGAGTGCTTTGGCGGAGTTCAATTTCGAAAGGGTTCTTGCAGCTGGTGTACAAGAGATGGTGTACAAGGGGGTAAATTCAGGCAAGCCCAACACATTGACCAATAAACCATCCCAGACCACAATACAGTGCGGCCAATGATTACTTTAACTGCACACATTGGAAACGGCAATAAATTGCGGCAAGGATGTGTGGGAGCCGGGGAGAATAATTTACAGTGTCGACTTGATGACTTGAAGGCGGTTGTCGTTGCAGATTACAATGATTCATGTGAGAAACTTGTTTAGTTATCTTTTTCTGCGACTTGGGTTGGCCGTGACGTATGAGCGCAATTTGTTTCTGTCCGTCTGGCAGCAGAGTGGTGAGTTGAATACTAAGTGTCGTCCTTGTAGTCGATTGATGTGTTCAAATAAAAAGTTTTGCTTTAGGCGAAGCCCCTTGATGACCATGGATTCCTGAGGAGAAAACACATTTTCAGGAAATGTCATCAAATTCCAACATGTGACGCTTTCACTGCTAGATGGGGGAGAATAGCAAATTTGTGACACACAGTCGTTTCTTCTGAACAGAGACTGGGGATCACTCGTTCTTTTTCTTTTCCTGATGTGACGTGATCGACGGCTGATGTGCAATGGGTTTCGTCTTAAAGCCAAGCTTGCTCTCTTTGTAAGAAGAAGCATTTTGACAAGCCTGACTTAACTAGTACCAACAGGAGTCCTTCGTTGTTTGATGAGGCGCCATAACTGGAGCTCATTCTGGAGAGAACACATTCAACCTTGTTAGTCAGTCATGTCATCGCTCGTGCAATGTGCCTTCGAGTCAGTTTAAAAATAAAATTATCAATCCTGATTAGGTTTGCTTCGTTGTACAAGACCTCGTTGGGAAAGAATTTCTTGTAATCGAATTCTGGAGTTCGATACAACCGGAGGCAGGCCCGAAGACATTGCCTCTCGAACACCCTCTTCTTTTCCATCTGGGAAAGACTCAAGTTGAACCACACTGGACAACCGTACGTCAGGATTGGCCGGATGAGGGCCATGTAGCAGATCACCTTCACCCTGGAATCAAGTTGTTCTTCTTCTTCTTCTTGTGGCCGGGGTGGACCTGGGCCTCAACCAACATGCCTCTCCAGCCAGCACGATTTTTCACCAGCTACCGCTAGTTGCGCACTCCAAGTTGGTTGAGGTCCTCCTTCACTTGTGTGCGTCACCTTATCCTGGGCCGTCCTCTGTTGCGTTGTCCCAATGGCTCAGATTCGAAGACTTTTCGGGCCGGAGCAGTGGTGTCCATACGCTCTCCATGGCCTAGCCATCTTAAGCCTTGTATCCGTAGACGCTTGACTAGGCTCATGCCGCTGTACAGCCCATAGAGTTCGTCGTTGAATCTTCTCCTCCAGATGCCATCAACGTAAACAGGACCGAAAATCGCACGCAGAACTTTTCTCTCGAAGGCTGAGGGCCTCCTCATCCACCTTTAGTAGCGTCCAGGTTCCCGCGCCATAGAGTAGGACTGGGATGATCACGCTGTTATACAAAGCAAGCTTAGTCCTTCGAGAGAGGGCTTTTTTACTCAATCGCCTCTTGAGCGGTAAGAATCAGCGGTTGACAAGAGTGCCTCTGAGTTTGATTTCGATACTGCTAGTATTGTCCCGACGTAGACGAAGTCCTTGACTACCTCGAAGTTTCTGCTGCCTAGTGTGACGCTCTGTCCGAGACGCCGATGTTGTGTGTCCTTCCTTGATGACAGCATGTACTTCGTTTTGCCCTCATTTACCACCAGACCCATTTTAGCCGCTTCCGCTTCAATGCCAGCAAACGCCTCATTGACGGCTCGCTCTGTTCGTCCAATCACGTCAATGTCGTCGGCGTAAGCTAGCAATTGAGCTGACTTTTGGAAGATCGTGCCTCTGGTGTTGACTTGTGAGTTACGCACGATCTTCCCAAGGACGATGTTAAAGAATTCACATGACAGTGCGTCGCCTGGAATCAAGATGGCTACTGTAAAATAGCCAGCTCGCCGCAGCAAAGGCTTTCTTACCTTTTGTCAGAGTTGTATCTGCATGCTTACCGCAGTGCATAGACTGGTCCAACCAGATGCCAAGATATCTTACTACATTTTTCACAGCTAACGGCTGGCCCTGTTGGTCAACTATGCCGAACTTGCGCCAGTTTTTTTTTTTGTGTCCCTTGAGGCCCTGGATAGCGGGGTTCTAAAGAGAATAGTTTCGCACTTCAGGAAGTTGATTTTCAACTTCCAGTCGTCGCAAAATCGCTGAATTTACTTCCTGATCTGTACGCTAGCAGATCATCGGCATACGCTTTTAAGTGCGGCATGGAATCTATAAGATCACTAACGAATATAGCGGACAGAATCACCGAACCAACCGCCCCTTGTTGCAACCCATTTTTTATGTGAAATACTGTGGTTGAGGTTACGTTGCCATTTTTCACAACAAACTTCCTACCTGTAATCATATCATAGATCATATACAGCAGTGTTTTACCTATACCGAGCCTGACTAACTTGAAAAAAAGACCTTCTAACCAGACGGTGTCAAACGCCTTTTCCATGTCTATTAGGCACGCGCCTGTGCATTGACTTTTATTCTTATTCCCTTGAATGTCGGAGACCAGTATGGACGCGGCATGTGTGGTATCATGCCCCGCCCTAAAGCCGTATTGGTTGTCCGGTATAATTTGTTTCTCCTCGACTCATTTTTTCAGGGTTCTAAAGACTATCTTCTCAAAAACCTTGCTTATGCACGGAAGAAGACTTATAGAACGGACGTTTGTCGGGATTGAGGTATCTTTGTCCCGTTTCGGAATTGGTTGTACCATAGCTGTTTTCCAATGCTCCGGGTAATATGCATTACTCAGCGCATTGTTGAACAGTCTTGTGTATACGTCCACCGCAGAACAATATTCGGTATCCCATCGATTCCCACTGACTTCTTCTTCCTGGAGTTCATCTTTTGTAATAAGAATGCAGTTGTTTCCGTCATCGGATACGGCATGATTTGCCAGATGATCGTCATTGAACCTGGTGAAACCAGGGTTCTCAGATCGCCATTGACTTATCTCATTGCGTAGATGGAAGTGGTTCAGCGAGGCACTGTTTTCCAAGTCGTGGTTGAGCCAAAGAGGTTTGTTCACCGTGTACACTTTCTGGAAGACAGCTCCAATTGCTTTCATCTTCCCCCGGGGATCTTCAACTATAAAGAAGTCGTTGCCAAGCACTGCCCCATCTGGATCGATATCGACTGTTCTCAATAAGTTGGCGTTATCAGTCGTCCACGCAAGTCGGAGGGGTTTTATATCATTACTACACTTCCTTCGGAAGATTCTATTTACTTTTGGGAACATGCTCGGGTTGCTAGATCTTATAGCCCGAATCTTACTGCCGCAGTACAAGTTTACAGCCAGACTGTACTGTTGCCGGAGCAGTTGTTGAAGTATCTTGATCTGTGATTTCAACAACCGGATTTCGGTGTTCTGTGGATTTGTGAAGCGTCTGTAAAAGAGTTTTAGCCTTGACAGTAGTCTACTTTTCTGCACGTGAAGTGCATCTATACTGCATTCCTATAGATGTAGCCAACATCGCTTGGTGTTACCTTAGGAATAGTCGTGTCCATAGTTTTTTTAAAGCGCCGTCGGTTTTTGAGAGGTACCTTTCAACCTCTTCGTTCGTCAGGTTTCTGTTCGTTGGCGGATCAATCTCGCTCGAACGTAGTTCTCTGGTTAAGGCTCTAGAGAAACGTGTCCAACGTGCCTTATTATAATTATAAGGGTACGTGTGTACATATTCCTCCAGTTCCTCCAGCTCGTTTGGGGGCTGAATAACCGCGGCGAGACCACACTGATCACTGTCGTACTCGACCGTTGTTAAGCAGTTTCTCCTGCGTCGATCCACGTTCAGTAAGTCGTCTGTCTATTGTTAAGTATTTTCCTAGAATTAATGCAACACTTGGAAATTTATTTAATAAAAGTACGAAAAAAAAACATTTAACCTTGTTTTTACCAAGATGCTGTTAGTTTCGTTGAACTGTAAAGCCAAACCTGGTCGCCGTGGCGTAGTGGGTAAGTGCGCCTTCTCACACACTCGATTCTCGGACTGAAGATGTTGAATTTTTGAAGGCACCGCCTTCTTCGAGTTGCTGACAACCCTCAAAGATTGCCTACTGTCTATGAAAAGCTTCTCAACACTTGTCGTTCGGAGTCGGCAAAAAAACGGTGGGTTCCTCCTACTCGTGACTGAACAAGCAAGCACAACACAAGTAGTAGCTGAAGAGGCTAGATCCTAGTCCCTTGTAGGCTGTAGTGCCTCTTAATTATTATTAAGGCTAGTCCTGGAACCTCACCCAAAAGAACCTTTCTTATCTACACGCCTATGTTGGGCTTCTTCCATTTTATGCATCTGTCGTTTGGTGAAATAGGCTTGCGCGTAGGTACATAACATCAAAAATCCAAAATCTGAACCAGGAAAGGACTGTATTCGAATTTTCATGGATGGTTCCAAGTCCAATAAAGGCTCGAGAGGTGAAGGAGATGATATCATCAAACTGTGTGCCGCATTAAGTAGTTTCGTCGTCAGTTTTCCCAGCGGGACCTGTGTGATCCTAAGGGCAACGAACTACTTATATTGTGAAGAACAGCTTAAACAAGTGGAGCTAGAGCCAAGCCAAGTGCTAGACCCTGCCATGTTTTGATAGGCACTTTGAATTCGCTAAGACTTGTCTAGGTCCCAGGACACCACGAATTGACATCAAATGAGATCGCCGGTGTGGAAAAGGAGGAACTCTCAGGAGAAGGTACATTCAGAACCTGAAGGCTCAGAAGCCCGAAGGAAATTGTCTCAGGACACACAATTGCATCGGGACCGCGTCCTTGGTTAGGGAGCAGGCATCGATGGCTCCGTCTTTTGAGAGCACAATCGGACGTGATGTGACTATCCAGGATGGAGGCGAACGAAGCACATGCTCCGGTTGTGTAATGAATCGACGCATAACAATTTCAAAATACATAGATGCATCGTTTGCATTTACTAATCGCATTGGGAGTGTGCTATAAGCTTTTTCGATGTTCACACGATGGGCGTCGGTGATCTGAACTTCCTTGAAGAGTCATGAAAAGTACATGGTAATGAAGAAACGTACAAATCAATCAAATACTTGTAAGAAATCTGCCGCATTCTTCTAAGAGAAGAAGAAGAGGACCACTGCATCTTCGCCTACCAACCAAATGTACTATGGTCAAGCGACAGTTGTGAACAGACTTTGGGTTGGGTAAAGGAGGAATTTTCGGCATTGATTCTTAAGCCGCCAACCTAAGCCCAGATTTTAAGCCCATTACGAGAGATGAAGTATATCTTCGAGTGTCGATATCTTTCGTATGATGATATGATTGACATTCTCCCTTTATATCCCTACATCCCATAGAAAAGAAGAGAGTTCCCCTCAATGCTAAGAGCTCCCTTCATAGTGGTATCCCTAAGGGTCCAGTACACGATCGTACCGCTAAGTCCATTTTGCACGTAACGTGTGAATTTTTAATATAAAACGAAATACAGTTGGGCGCAAAAGTGAGTCGCTTGGACCAAAAAACTTAGTTTTTCCCAAAAAGTTAAAAATTTAAAACGTCTGTTCAAAAAAACTTCATGAATTATTTTCATTGAAATGTTACAAAATTAATGTAATAAATTTTAACGAAAACAATAATTAATTTAATAACAATTTTATCAAAATTGCCATGACTCACTTTTGCTCCATGTTGATATGTCACCAACGTGTATGACATCATTACTTTGTCCAAAGGCCTTTTGTTTTTTTTTATTTGATTGAGTCGTTTTGGGAGGCTTTTGGATAACCGACAACAACAATTTTGTGTAATTTTTTTCCATTCTTCTTGCGCTCTTTTCCATAAAACAGCTAAGGATGATGGTGGCGAGTCGTAGTCCTTGGCAAGACCAGTTTTGAGTTAAGCCCAAAGATTTTCGATTGCGTGAAGGTCTGTGCTTTGAGCTGATCAATCAAGCACATCAAACGGCTGCGTATTAAGTCAATCCTGGACTTTCTTGGCCATGTGCTTCGGGTCCCTATCATGTTGGAAAACAACTTCAAACGGAGGTTAGGGCATGTTGTTCACTGACTGTATGAGATTTGACTTTAGAATGTTCAGGTACGTGTTGGTTCATTCTACCCTCTATGAGGTGCAATTTCCCAACACCAAAAGAATTCATGCAGCCCCACAACATTATCGAACCACCTCCGTGCTTCACAGTTTGTTTTACATGATGTGCCTACAATGATTCGCCTCCTCTTTACCAGGCCCATGATCTTCCGTCCGTACAGTAGCGGTTTATCTTCGTTTCGGCAGACCATATTAGGACTTTACCCCAATCATCTTCGGCGCAATTCTCATATTTTTTGACGAAATTTTGTCTTGCCTTTATGTTTTTCTTTGAAAGGGCTTTTTCTTTTCCATAGATATTACATTGTGCTTGCGTAGTGTGCGGTTAACCGTCCATCGACTTATTCCCTTTCCTGCATCTGCCTGTAACACTTTTAACGCATCGGAAGCTGTAATCGTCTTCCTGAGAGCATAAGCCTCACGAAACTTCGCTCCTCCTGATCAGTTAGCTTCTTGGGCCTTCCTTGTTGTGCGCATTTTGTGTGAATTTTAAATTTCTTTCTTAGCCTCGAGACAGCTGACTGGGAAACTTTGCACTCTTTTGCTACTTGACGAGTTGAATTTCCCTCTTGGAGTAATTTAACAATTACTTTTCACATTTCTTTGTCGATCGATGACATTTCTACAATCCGTAGATAGAAATATTGAAAAATTATTTTTACTTTAACTGATCCACTTTTTAGAAACTACAAAGTATTTCCAAAACGATAATTTAAAAGAAACTTGTAGTGTGAACATTTTCGTTTTCAATCTGCAAATGCCACAATACGTCTAGAAATACTGGTGTAAAAGTGAGTCATGGAAAAAGCAGCTGTACAACAAACACAGACAGAGTACCGTTAGGTAACTCATCTGTCGTCGATCAGAAATCCCGTAGGTACATTCCCGTGAGGCTTCACTTCTTACAATTATATAGAAAAGGAGAAAAATGCAAGCCAATGAAATGTTTGCTAGAGGTATGTATGCACTCATATATGATTGTCCCAACGACATCGTTTGTAAGGCCATCCAAGCCTATACGTCAAATCTTGCTAAATTTACCTCCTCCCGAAACCTTCGTACACTCAGCCTGAAACCGTATTTTATTCTCATTTTGCAAAAAAAAAAAAATTACCCCCTGACCTACATACCCATGAGTAAAGAAAACATTAAAAAACTTACCAACATCCTCATGCACAACCTTCTCTTTCAGTTATCAAAACGCCATGTAGCCCCACCCACTTTGCGATCAAACTAATACCCAATAACTGTTCGATAATCCCCCAATCAATAAAGTAATAATTTCCCACAAATCCCCCGAGCAACCACTTGAAGCAGAAACATTACGTAAACAAACATAATTCCCTGGGAGCCCTACGGGCGGCTATAAATGCTTTCCGTTCGCCCCTCTTAGACGGTTTGATTTATTTTCATAGAAAATCATTCCGTAAACTGCATCGTAAAATCGAAATGACTTCCTGCGTCCCAACATTAACAAGAAGAGAAATAAAAAAGGACGACCACGACCACGACACACCTTCCCAGCTCTGATGAGTTCCGATGCCTGGTTATCGTAATGCACTACCAACGACTTGCATTTCGTGTCAGTGCACATTCATTGAAATTTATTGCAGTTCGACATTTCATCGGTGTGATCATAAAACCGATTCACCCCCTCCCTGTGACTGTTGCCACTTCATTAAACCACTGGGCAATGTCATCCTACTGGGGCTCGGAGTGGGAGGGGGTACTTTGCAACGCCTTGGGATGCGAACTCCCATAAAAAGCATCTGATGTTGGAAGTTGATGCATTTTCTCAAGCGACTAGGATGTGCTGCGTAAATAAAATCAGTATTGGTGGTCTTCAAATAGGTGATCAGAAACTTTAAATTAAAAAAAGAAAAAAAATACCCACTACGTGTCCGTGGCACTGCCAGCCAGCAGTCTACAATTGATGCAAGATATTGGTCTTCCGTAGGAGTACCAGCCAGCGCGTAGGTCACAAGAATTCTTAATCCCAATTTGTACCATCTAATGCAAGGTAAGTGCGACAGTAGGAGGACAGTTTGATAAAAGACTTTTGATGACTGATCTCAAAAAGTGTAAACCTCAAAATACTGGGGTTTTTTAGAACGAAATAATTTATTGAGAACAAACAGGGGAAAGCGGAAAGGACTTGCACCCAAAAATCAAGAAAAAAATACACAAATTGATATAAAGTAATTTACTAAAAATTTAGCCAACATACAATAGAAAATAGAGAAGAAACAAACCAGCCAAGGGTAAATTGAAAGCATGGAAATAAAAAAATACATTGCGGCGGGATTCGTGTTGAACTCCCTAGTGATCGTTTTATCCATGAAGACATAACCCACCATCAGGATCCAAACCGTAGTCCCTACGATCGACATGGATTCACAATGCGTCAGAACGTAATGCATTCCCGCTTTGCAATCCCGCATGAGTGCGTGGGCGCATGTGGGTGTATATCCTTGTTGGGTGATTAAGTGGGCGATCATATGAAGCGGGAGATGCGTGGCTTGGTGGTGACTTTCTTGATGGTTACATGAAATTTGATGACGCTTGATGTTGCTGTTGAGAAGGAGCAGAGCTTGGGTGGTCTGATGTTAACCTTGGGATTGGTTGTTTGATAAATTGCTATTTCTTGTAACTTTTTGTGACTATAAAGATTCTTATACATTTGTTTTAAACAAATTTTAATGTTAATGTTAACGTACGAATATGATAATAGTACGAACAACTCATATAATTCAGAAGAATATCAAGGAAACATGAACAACTTTTGTACATATAAAGGGTGATTTTTTAGCTATTATCTTCTTGGCAACCCTGGTCTAAACAGCTGACGCACGTTTCGTGTCTTGTTTCACTGTCAAACATGTTCAGCTTGGTCTATAATTTAATCGACCCAGTGAAGCGGCTATTCGGGCTATTGTGACTAAATTTAGCACCAAATTTACATTGTTGGACAACACGCTTACGGAGAGTGGGAACTGAAGAAAATATCGCAACTGTATCGGCCAGTGTTAATGATGACAATCAATTATCGATTCGTCGCCGTTCGCAGCAATTGGGCCTCTTTTACTAAACAACGTGGAACATTTTGCGGAAGGATTTATGTGTGATGCCTTTCAAAATACAGCTGGTGCAAGAATTGAAGCCGAACGACCTACCGCAACGTAAAATTGTTGGTGAATGGGCTCTTAGAAAGTTGGCCGAAGATCCACTCTTTTACCAAAAAAATTTGTTAAGCGACAAATCTAATTTTTGGCTTAATGGCTACGTAAATAAGCAGATTTGTCGATTTTGGGGTGAATATCAGCCAGAAGCATTGCTAGAGCTACCAATGCATCCAGAAGAAGTCACAGTTTGGTGCGGTTTATGGGCTGGTAGTATCATTGGACCGTACTTCTTCAAAGATGATGCGAATCGTAACGTACCTGTGAATGGCGAGCGCTACCGTGAGATGATATCCAACTTTTTTTTTTCCAAAAATACAAGAACATGCATGTGGTTTCAACAAGAGGGTGCCACATGCCACACAGCACGCGCAACAATGGACTTATTGAGAGGTGAGTTCGGTGAACATTTTTTTTCACGTCCGGGACCGGTCGATTGGCCGCCTAAATCGTGCGGCTTAACGCCTTTAGCCTCTTTTCTGTGAGGCTATGTTAAAGCTCATGTCCATACAGACAAGCCCGCGTCAATTGACACATTGGAAGACAACGCTAAAGCATTTATTCGTGAGATATCGACCGAAATGTTGGAAAGAATATGCCAAAATTGGACTAAGCGGATGGACCATTTGAGGCCCAGTCAAGGTCAATCTTCAAACATTAAATTATATGAATCCTACTATCGATTCAAATAAAGATTTCATGCATTTTTCGGAATTTTATGTGTTTTTTTTTTTTAAAAACTTCCCTATAGCTTTTAAAAAATCACCCTTTAGTATGGAAGATGTGTTTAGTTTGGCGGATTTTCGCGTAAGAGTGAACCTTCCTGAACCGAGTAGGCCAACGCGATCATGGACGCAAGTGGTATAGATGCCACGGTCACAGTAAAGCATTGTTTTTGCAGCATGTTCCTAATGTTAGAAAAAACTGGGACACAAGTGTATTACTTTTACCTTGAGGTCGATTAAGTCTGACTTTGGGTTGTAATGGGAGAGAAACATCGAGTTGGCAACAGCTTTCGTGAGTTGTGGCTCAAAGGCGAGTCCCCAAACGTATCCCTCCGATTGACAGAGGGTCTAAGTGTGTGGACATTTCAAATGAGGGAGGAATGTAGCTGTCTATTTTATTTGAGCATCTTTTGCATCTGCTCATGAGACTGTTCAGGCTTCTTCGCCATAGAGCAATAAGAGGATGATGAATGTGTAAGAAAGAGTGTTTATTCTTATTGAGATGGAGAACTTTACGTTGGCAATACTGTTTCAAGTGAATTATTTTGATTTATTTGGCTTTGCAACATGAACAGACTAAGGCCTAAGGACTAACTGAGTGTCACTACAGCCCACATGGGATCAGGGCCTAGCTTCTACAACAACTACTCGTGTTGTGCGTGGCATTGTTCTCTCACGAGCAAAAGGGGTCATGTTGAACAGACTCCGAACTACAAGATTTGAGAAGCTTTTCATAGACAATTGATACTCTTTGAATGTGGTCAGCGGCTCGAAAGAGGTGGTGCCGTGAAAAATCGCTAGGTGTCCCGTCCGGGAATCGAACATAGACTGCGTGGCGGTCGAAGCACTTACACACTACGCCACGCCGAACACAGACTAATGCCTAAGCAACGTGTAAATTTATTTTGAAAATCATGGTTCTGTTTGAAATACGTATCGCGTCCATAAATAAATAAACGTCCATCAGAAGAATTCAGTCGCATATCATGCATAAAAAACGAACTTGTGCAAAAACTTAAGAATGTATTCAAAAAAATACTGTCGTTGATCGCAATTTTCAAACGAGAATTTTGTTAAGCGATGAACCTCACTCTTAGTTAAATGGGTACGTCAACAAACAAAACCGTCTGTATTTGGAACTGTCTGTTTCCTGTGCACTATAAGTGGTCCGTACTTCTTTCAAAACGATGCTAAACAGAACGTTACAGTTAATCGTGACCGTCAAACAGCCATAATTACTGACTTTTCCTATCATAAGTTGAACAACCATGATGTGCCGGAGCTGTGGTTTCAAAAAGATGCGGTAACATACCACAAAGCTCGTGCCACAATTGACTCATTGAAGGAAAAGTTTGAAAACCGCAGAGTTTCAAGTTATGGACCAGTGTATTGGCCTCCAAGAGCGTCCGACTTAATACCTCTTGCCTGTTTCCTGTGGAAATGTGTGAAGTCACTTACCTATACCGATAAGATCGAAACGATTGACCACTTGGAGGACAACATTCGTTGCCGATATCCTGTCACAAATGTTGAAAAAAGTCAACCCCCCGATTAGAGCATGTTCGAGATAGCCGTGGCGGCGGTCACATGCCAGAAAACATATTCAAATCAAATCAGATCGCATAAATGTAAGATTCATACAATTCCGAGGCATCCTTGCTTCCTAAATGCGCATTGAAACATCCATCAAAAAATCCAGAATACAAAAAAGGACATTCGACAATTCTTCACAGACACTTTCACATTCCTCCGACCCCATAGTCCTCACATTGAGCACGAGTTACTTAAACATGCGAATAGTTCGGTGAACAAAGCAACTCTGAAGCGCAGCACATTTACAGGAAAATTGTCATACACTAACGAATAACTTTGAAAAGCCAGAAGTAGAAGCCAGACAAAAACTGAGAGAAAAATGCTCAATTCCATTGGGGCAGGAGACACACACACACCCGTCACTGCCACTTCATGAGTGAGGATTACACAAAGAGGATGTCGCCGTCCCTCCCCGAGTTTGTAGTGAATAATACATGCAAGAGGAATGCTCACAAAAAAGATTCAACTTAGCGAAGACCTCTTAAAAATAGATGACAACTCGGTCCTTTTTTCCGTTTTTGGTTGGAAAGGCAAATACAAGTGGGAATAAAACAAAACAAATAACTGGAGACAATGAGTTATCTTCTCTTTTGCATAGTCATCTCACTGATGTTTGTGTGGGATGGTAAGTTTGACACTTGTTTTGCAATTTTTCAGCAGGTAAAGGGTAATTTTTGAAAAGCTAAAGGAAAGTTAAAAAAAAAGCACATATAATTCAGAAAAATGTTTGAAATCTTTATTTGAATCGATAGTACGGCCCAAACAATTTAATGTTTGAAAATTATTTCATGCAAATGTTGACCTTGAATGCGCCTCAAATGGTCCATCCGCTTAGTCCAATTTTGGCATACTCTTTCCAACATTTCTGCCGGTATCTCACGAATAAATGCTTCAATGTTGTCTTTTCAAATGCATCAATTGAATCTGGCTTGTCTGCATAGACATGAGCTTTAACATAGCCCCACAAAAAATAGTCTAAAGGCGTTAAACCGCACTATCTAGGCGGCCAATTGACCGGTCCCGAACGTGAAATAAAATGTTCACCGAACTCGCCACTCAATAAGTCCATTGTTGCGCGTACTGTGTGGCATGTGGCACAGTCTTATTGAAACCACATGTCGCGCAAGTGAAGCTCTTGCATTTTTGGCAAAAAAAAGTTGGATATCATCTCACGGTAGCGCTCACCATTCACAGTTACGTTACGATTCGCATCATCTTTGAAGAAGTACGGTCCAATGATGCCACCAGCCCAAAAACCGCACCAAACTGTGACTTTTTCTGGATGCATTGGTAGCTCTTGCCACGCTTCTAGCTAATATTCACTCTAAAATCGACAATTCTGCTTATTTACGTACCCATTGAGCCAAAAATAAGCTTCGTCGCTGAACACAATGATGCTCGCGATGAATTTTCTTAACAGAGCACGCATTTTGATAATAAAATTCAATAATTTGCAAGCGTTGTTCGTTTGTAAGACGATTCATGGTAAAACTATAGACCAAACTGAAGATGTTTGACAGGGAAACAAAACACGAAACTTGCGTCAGCTGTTTAAACCAGTGTTGCCAATAAGATAAAAGCTAAAAATCACCCTTTACTAGACTAGACTTAAGACTAGGTTAGGACTAGACTCTTTTTGGGAATGCACTTAATATGTTGAGGTTATTTTTTTTGCTTATCTTGACACAGGCCTCAACCTTTTCTCATACCTAGAGGCACTGGTCTCATACCATGAGAATTATATATATAATTCGTCTTGCTCTCTCTATTTTCCTTAATTCATCTTTGAGCACATGATCTTCCCCACCGGAATGATTCAAGTTTTGTGACGTGTTCTCCTTCTTTTCTCTTGTCAGCCATCTCATTGCCCTCTGCTCCGAATGACAAGGTATTCAAGTCTTGCTCAGTTGCTATGTCGCAAATTGTATAATTTGTAATCCAGATTGAATTGAACTTTTCTGTTTGAACCGCACATATCCTAGTCCAGGGCTTTAATACCCTGCTCCTATTTCTTCATTCCGTTCCTAAGAGTACCTAAAAAATCCCTGCCTTGCAAGTTCATTGGAGATTTCATTTCCTGTGATTTCGTAGAGACCGTTAACCAAGGCAGGTCGTAGCGTCCAGCAGACCGATTAAGTTCAGAAAGGTTAAAGAGTTGAGAAAACACATCGTGCCCGCTCCTTCAATCTATTCTTCTATATCGTGGCCATTACGATCAGACCGAAGACCGATGTGGTGGTCCTTCACAAAAACACCAGCGCCCTACCCTTCAGTGCGTTCAGAAGGGTTTTTTCAAAACTGCTTGGCTCGTGGACGCTTTCAATACAATTTCCAACTCCTCAGTAATCAAATTCTCCCGAATGAAATTCTACCGGTACTCTTACAAACCGAGAGAACCCCACAGCACACAGCAGCCACCATCACGTAAGCAAGGCGCGGGGAATGAAGAAAATGGTGCAAATTCCCACGGAGGAAGAAACGCTTTTCACCCGCAAACAAACTCTTTCCCAGTGAATTGTGCACACAAATAACGCTCCAGGGGTGTGCGCCTCTGTGCGCCCTTATGTTGAATTTGATAAAATACCACCACAACCCCGCCAGCCCCTGTACACCTCTTTTTTTTTTTGCGAGAATTCCCATGTGAAAGTGCTGTACCAGCAGCAGCAAGTTCACATCCGCATATGCTGATCCAAAAGTTATGAGCGCCCGCCTTTCGTGTTTGAACGGTTGCCAGAGAAGATGAGCACCTCCTCCTGTCCTCCTTTGAGTCTGTGTACAGTGTGGAAGGGGGGCAAGGAGGGCGGATAGTAAAATTGCAATTTTGTGAATATTTGTCTGCCTTTTTTTCGGGGATTGAAAGAGTGCCAACACGGGGAAGAAAATAGCAAAATGTCAACAAAGGAAACGGCTGAAGACAAGTTTTCCAATTCGCAATTTGAAATCGATCTCTCACCCCCCCCCCCCCCCCCCGGATCCCCCACGCCATTATCCACCATCAGGTGCAAACATTGACAGACTATGCAGAAGAGTTCATTTTCGTCTTTCCATCGTCTGCCAGCCGAGGAGTTTGACTATTTTATTGCATTTGCAATTCAAACAGTCGCAGTGGAAGTGATGGAATGTGGTGGGGGTGCAAATTTTAAGCCGAGGGTTAATATAGGCCCTCAAGACCTCCGCCGATGGGTGAATGCTAAGTTTAATTCAATTACGCGCCAACCTGAAGGACATTTAAATTAGCGCCTCGGCGCAAATTACCGGTTTCCTTTACTTCAATTCAGCACTCCAGCGAATGGCTAAAACCATTCGGGGAATTCAATTTGAATAGCCCACCCACCCCCATTCCTATGAGCTGGCAAATATCGATGAGACCTGCCGTAGCAACCATTCCCAGGTTGCCCCTTTCGAAAGGGCAATGGTTTAATAACATAATTTCCATTTTATGCACAAAGTTTACGACGACGACGAGAAAGACGACTGCGATGGTGAAGGGGGGAGAGGGGTGCGGTGCAGGTGAAGCAGGCAAATGTTTGCACATTACGTATGCTCCTCTGGCCGTCCGAGTGAACGTGCTTCAGGTCTGTAAAACGTCCATCCCTTAGCGGGGCGGCCTTCCCACGGGGGCTGCCAGGCTGAACGTGTAGTTCTGCTGTTTTAAATTGTAAACATTGCCTTTTATTGTAATTATGATAATTATCGTAAACATTAATAGCGCGGGGAGTGGGTGGCAAGTGGGGCGTGGAGTGAAAAGGTAGCAACAGCGTTGCTGAAGAAGTCATTTGCGGATTGGTAATGTGCTGGTTGAGCGAGCGGCATGTGTTGCTGTGTGTTGGGTATTTTACGGCGGCAGGATGTGGGACGTGAATTACTGCGACAGGACATGTAGATTCCTAATCAAGTGTGAGTGTGTGTCGAGGTACACTCTGCAGAAGTATGCAAGTTATGTCCGAGCACATCAGATTGTGAATGAAGACTCACCTGATTTTCGTCGTGCTTGGGTCGATAATTGGCATGCGCCCAATAAGAGTTTAGTCCTCTGTGGTTACACACTGTGTTCCCGTAACAATTGGCTTGGGCATCGTCCCTTGATTACAACAACTCCCCCCCCCGGTGGACCGCTCGTGTTCGTGCCATTTCGGTTCAAGAACTCGATTGCAAAACATTTTCACATTTCAAAGGAACAGCAAATGAGATGGGGTCCTAGTTGGCATTTATCGCAGCCTTATTAACCCTGGGGGATCACTCCTGGCGGCAATTCTGTGTTTCCATTAGAATTTATATCAGAGCTTGTTGAATCAGGGGTCCTTGTAATTTGACTTGAATTAGAATGATTCAAATTATAATTTACTTTAATTGTTATGCCGTGTCCTTGCGCAGGACAATGAATGTGGGACAATGTTCAGCAGCGGTTCCGTCTGCTTTCTGGCTATTTGACATGGTTGGATGTGAGCAACTGCGGTTAGACTGGGTGGTTAGTGGCTGGCGAAATTTGGAAGCTACAAATTTGCAATATGCCTAACTACGCCACTTTTGGCAGCGTCTTTCAAACAGGAAATAGGGTGGACTCAGTTGATTTACAAAGATCACAGCCACGGAGGAAAACGAAAATTTAGGAAAATCGGCGATTAAGTGGTGAAAAGTGTCCTTTTGGCTTGCGCCAGTGCTTCTTTTTCTTCTTCTTCTGGCGCTACAGACCGGGGTGGACCTGGGCCTCAACCAACATGCCTCTCCAGCCAGCACGGTCTTTCGCCAGCTACCGCCAGTTGCGCACTCCCAGTTGTTTGAGGTCCTTCTCCCCTTGTGTGCGCCACCTTAGCCTGAGCCGTCTTCTGTTGCGTTGCCTCAATGGCTCAGATTCGAAAACTCGCGCCAGTGCTGCCCCAACTTAATTTGAATGTCTTCTCAGAAGTTGGCAAGTAGGCCTCTGTGGTGGAGATCCTCCTCAAACTCCCCAAATTTCTGTCGCGCAACTGACTGTTTTAAAAAACAAGAAATCGCATGTCCACAAATCTGGAGAAAACAGTGGATAAGGCAGCATTTGTTAGCCTAATTCAAACAATTTATTCGTGCAGGTGGCTGCCGCGTTGTCATTGGAAAGAGCAATATTTCCTTCGACGGTTTTTCTGGAATTCTGTGTTCATCCATTTCGGGGTGTTGCCAAAAATGGAGAAAAAAATAATAAAGTGCCACATTTTTAAAATGTTCGTTTTTCTATTGTCAGCCAAGTATCCGGTTATTCATCGTAAGGTTTGATTTTCAGTAGGATTTTTTTCACAGATCCCGCGTGAGGTCTATCAATCCGATTTTTTATTTTAATTCAGTAACGTTTGGCATAGATTAAACCACAATAGCGTCTCAAAATTTTTAACCTGAATTACGGAAATCAACGTTCAGTGAGAAACGTATTTCGTGCGATTCTAGGAAATTACGGTGTACATAACTGAACTTCTGCAACCAATTGGCAACCATTCGAAAATTTGAGCCTCAGTTTACATAAGTGGATGACAATCAACCAGGTAGACCATATCCAGCACATACTGAAAAAATTAAGCAGCTGTAGCTGAGAGTGTATGGGAAGTCCTTGACGAATCGATTCGTTGTCGTTCTTACAGCTTGTCTTGGCGTATTCGACAAACTTTGCGTATTCCAAGTGAGAATTTGGGCCTAAAAGCATGCAAAATGAAACTTTTTTCAAGAATTGAAGCCAAGTGACTTAAATTTAAGTAACTTGTTCCATGAATGGAATTTTATAGTAAACATTTTATCAGTGTCGTAACCCATTTCTATCTCAACAAAATTGCCGAAGTTTATGGACTGGTGGGATTATTGGCCATTGGTCCATTTTTGTTCTCAAATATGGAAAATCAGAATGTTGACATCAATCGTAGCTGTTTTTGGGCCTAACACGGCCCAAATTTTATGCTTTCTGAAATTCAAGCACATGGTCTGGGTGAGTTTTGATTTCAACAAGACGGCGCTATGGCGGAGACAATAGATATGTTGGTGCCCACTTAACTCTACCTTTTGTTTTTTAGCTGCCTTGATCGAAAATAATGGCACCGTTGAACTATTTTCTCTGAGGGTATGTAAAGCTAAAGTTTTCAGCAACTACCCATCTACGTCATCATCGATAGACGCCCCACATCACTCGTGTTATCCATGGGATATCGGTCGCTGTGCTCAAGATTGTCGTCCAAATGACCCACCTTAGACGTACCCGTGTCCAACTATTACATGACATCATTCTCAAAAAATAAATGTCATGGCTTTTTGAAACAGAACACGAGTCATTCCTATACGACTTAGTTTTTTCATCACGGAAAGATTCACAACTGAACAGCTTCTCTAAATTGCTTAGCAAGTTTTGGAAACGCAGCAATCTAAGAGAAAACTTTTGCGCGCTGTTTATTGGCCGCCTTCACCTTTGGACTAGGGATATGTAATGTTTTAGGTCTTCAAGAAGAAGCCAGCTATGATTAAAGTTTTGGAACTCAACATTACTCGTGTTTTTCGCGAGATCCCAGTCGCAATTCTTGAAGGACTGCTTTTTTAACTGATAATGTCAATTTTCTCTAAAACATAAAGCATTGGTTTACATTATAAAGCAAACATTTACTAACCGAATCGTATTCACACTTTGTTCTTTTTTCCTTCCTTTGATTCACTGATTGTCTAGAGGGACTTTTCTTTTTCTATAAGTATTGCGATGATGAATAAAATGAACAAATTCTACAGGGTGGGCTTCTAACTAATTTCTTTTTAAGGATTCAATAAGATTAACAGATTTTTTCCTTTGGTCACGACTTTATTAAAAAATGGCAAAAATTCCCATTAAGAGTTTAAGTGACTGCCTTGGCTGTCTTTGCAGTAGCGCATTCTGTCATTTCCAAATTCTTGTTGTTGGTTTCGGGCTGTAGATGCCAGATAGCTTGGATAGTATTGTGCCTAAGTGCTCGAATCGTTACAGCAATATTTGTCGTCCACCACGTTTCCCTAGAATGATAAAAACCAAACAAGGAAGGAAACAGAGAGGCACAAATCGGAAAGAGGTTCTTGTTGATGCCGGATCTAGAGCTGTCACCGAAAGTGTGCTCCGGAAAAGAGGTTCCTTAAGTGTCAGCGATTTGCCACAAGTATTGTAGCTCTGATTTCCATTAATTCGCTTCGGGTTCTAATCGCATCTTCAAGGCGGTCAATTAACATGGCCAAGGCGACTGTTAAAACATTTTGGAAATTTGATGAGCTAAAGACCGATTGTGACATGGACTGAGAGACATGGAACGCCATTTTGCAAACACAAGATGTCGTTCATATGTCTTTAATTTCAGGACATATGACTACCCCCTTTACAACCCCTTCAAAACAGTCTCTCCCTGCAAACGCATTGCCTTCTCGACAATCACGCGCTGATCTTCCGAGCCTCAGATGCAGTCATTTAGATAGGGAACATGGTCGCTCCAATTAAAATGCGCTCGGAGAGTTACAATGATCGAGGCCTGTTACAACGACGGGGATCATGTTGTGCTGTCCACTAGAGTATGAGTCTTACGAACCTTTCGCAACAACTTGCGTACAGTAGTTACAGGAAATGCTTTTTCTTCGCCAAGACTTTTTTTCCCAAAATTCGCACTGTTTGAGCTAAGCAGCACACACTTTAGAAATGTGTTTTCAATATTTCCCACAACTTTTCAAACGTTACGCTTCTTTCGTGGAGATATGAAACCGAATTTCTGTCAAGAGGGAAGCCATTGTCAGTGTAAAAGTAACATATGATTAAAAAAGAAAACACTTGACGGCGCACCGGATACACTTTATCAGTAAAAGATGGATGCCAGGAAATAGCTTGTCAAATCTGATCGGCCTTATCTCGATGAAAGAAGTTCACGTTGTGTCATATCCTTGAAAAAGTTCATGATTACTGCTGTACTTTATATAAGTACCGGGCAGTGCCTTAATGGTTTTCAAGACTTGGATTTTCTATAATAACCGCTACAGGAACTGTTTAGATGAGGAGAAGGTTACCATACAAACAGCGAACCACATATAGTAGTGAGAAACGAGTCAACTGTCAAACTGTGAGAATGAATAGAATAGAACAGAATAGAATTTGAAACGAACGATTCTTCTTCTTGTGGCGCTACAGTCTGGGGCCTCAACCAACATGCATCTCTACCCAGCACGATCTTTTGCCAGCTTCCGACATTTGCGCACTCCAAGTTGGTTGAGGTCCTTCTCCACTTGTGTGCGCCACCTTAGCCTAGGCCGTCTTCTGTTGCGTTGTGCCAATGGCTCAGATTCGAAGACTTTTCGGGCCGAAGCAGTGGTGTCCATTCGCTCTACATGGCCTATCCACCTTAAGCGTTGTATTCCAAGACGCTTAACTAGACGCATGTCGCTGTACAGCCCATCGAGTTTGTCGTCAAATCTTCTCCTCCAGATGCCATCAAGGCAAACAGGACCAAAAATCGCACGCAAAACTTTTCTCTCGAAAAGACCAAGGGCATCCTCATCCGCTTTTAGTAGCGTCCAGGTTTCCGCGCCATAGAGTAGGGCTGGGATGATCAAGCTGTTATATAAAGTAAGGTTAGTCCTTCGAGAGACGGCTTTATTACTCTTCTTGAGCCCAAGAAACAGCGATTGGCAAAAGTGATTTTGCGTTTGATTTCGGTACTGGTGTCATTGTCTCTGTTGACCGCGGAGCCGACGAAGACGAAGTCCTTGGCGAAGTTTCTGCTGCCTAGTGTGACACTCTGTCCGAGACGTCGATGTTCTGCGTCCTTCCTTGATGACAGCATGTACTTTGTTTTGCCCTCATTTACCACCAGACCCATTTTGGTCGCTTCCGCTTCAATGCCAGCAAACGCCTCATTGACGTCTCGCTGTCTTCGTCCAATTACGTCAATGTCGTCGACGTAAGCTAGCTAGTTGAACTAACTTTTTTAAGATCGTGCTTCTGGTGTTGACGAACGATTACGTCGTTTTATTTCGGGTCTATTTTGAGAAAGATCTTTTGAGGGTTTTACATATTGACAAATCTAACACCATCTCTAAAGCAAGATTGACATTGAAAAGAAATGAACTACAAACAAAATGACAAGAAACCGGTCAACTTGCTGATGAACCTTAAGAAGACCGACTGACAGATTGCATACGGTCTTAACTCCTTCCTACGTGGCTGTACCATCGAACAATTTTGTTTTTAGTGAGAGAAAGAGAGTAGCCACAGGGATAATTTCTTACGTCACCAGCTTACAACATATCAGCGGAAAATGTCTGCCTCTCTGGTCCCTTATCAGTGACGAAGGCAGGACAGTGTCGGAGAATGGGCAGAGTACTGAGCAATGTCGTTGTCCTTCCGGCAGACGTCAAAGGCGATGTCAACCCTTATCAGTAGACCACTTGCGTGCCTGGCGAAAGCGTAGCTGAGCATTAGTTCCCCATTAAGCTGTCTCTTCTGTCAAATGTTAACAAAAATGTGTCAAAGCAACCCATAAGCCAGAAACAGAACCACAAGTTAGCCAACACCCAAACTGTCCAAATTCAAGTTCTTAGAAGAAACGCACTCCTTGATACAGAGGTCTGCAGCATTTTTAAGGTTACCTGAAAACTTTCGAACATTTTAAATAATTTTGTTAAAATTCCAAAAACTCAACTCAATGACAACTTTCTCTCTTTTTTTCCAGATGAATGACTCCAAGCTCACCAGCAACTGCAGGCAGCAAAGATGGTTTCGTTTGAGCGCACGATCTTAAGCTAAGAAGCGCCCATCATTAAATGTCAAATCAAGCACAAAAATAAATGTTCTCACGTCGCTAAAGATAAGTGAAGTAATCAATTATGTCAAGACGTCTTCAAGTACAGCAGTCAAATTCACACAATCTCTGTTGATGCAATCACCAGAGTAATCAACCGACCCGCCGACACACCCAAACGTCAACCGTAAACGGCCTCAAAATGAAAATGTCCCCAACGATGGGGGAGACGATACGAGCATGGCTCCTGTCGGCCCTCATGGTGCACGGAGCTGTGGCGGGTAATCCCGATGCGAAGCGGCTCTACGATGATCTACTTAGCAATTACAACAAACTGGTGCGGCCCGTAGTGAATACAACTGACGTGCTGAAAGTCTGCATAAAGCTGAAGTTGTCACAGCTAATCGATGTGGTAAGTGACGTACGCGTTCCCTTCACCTTCCCCCGTCCTCAGGGCACATGTTTTCTGTTGAAAATAACTGTCACAAGTCCCTTTGGGCTATTTAACGTTATAATCTGCCCTACTCCACTTTGACGTGTGTACACCCAGAATTACAAATGGCGCACGGTGCGCCAGAGTGAGGAGGTAGACGTGTGTTTTGTCACCAGAGGACCTGAATTTCTTTTCTAAACGGCTGCGAATTGAATGAGGAGGAAAGCTGCCGACCGCAGGCAATGGGGCAAAAGGCACGAGAGTGGAAGCCAAGCGTCAGACGAAGGTGAGGCTTGGGAATGTTACGTAAGCAAGGAGCGCAAAGTGGATGCCCGCAACGTCGCTTGAACGTTTCTAATTGAGAAGAGTGTCATTTAAAAGCTTTCATAGAGACCCACGGGTCAAAGAGGTTTAGGGTTCACTCACACTGCAACAGAGGCTACACAAAAGGACGACATTTTCGCCTGCACAGAGGGCACTTGTTATTTCAATGCAGAAGCAAAGGACGCTGCAAGTGCTGGGTGTATTCTTATTCACACATGATGGGAACAAAGCCTGCTGACAATGCGCCCCAAGGTGTGAGCTGGTGTGAGCCGGTGGGGTAGCGATGACAAGTCCCTTTTCATTCACGACACGCCAATGATTTGTCATTGTCTCTCTCTGGATGCATTCATTCCGTGCGAGTGCCTCCTTCCAGTGGGGGGGTGGGGGTGGCAACTTTCGTTCGGCTCAAGTGAAAGTGCTGAAAAATTCAAAAGACCACCTCGTCTGAGCTGTAATCAAGGCAAATTCACAGTGACGGCACAAAATGGCGAACTTTCTGCGTCGATGGCAAAGTTTCCCACGAAGGTAACTACTGCGGGAATTTGTTGTCTTTTTGAAACCCTCTGAAGTTTTCCCTTCTTTGCGTCGACTCTTCATTTTGCGAAATTATGAAGACAAATAGATTGGGTGAGGTGTGCAGTTTTGTGCTTTTGTGTCTTTCTGTCTTTGGAATGAAGTTTGGCGGCGAATTGGAATGCGGGAAGACGGACAGGCGACAGTGCCGGCAATTGTTTCACAGTCAAAGGATGCGGTCCGTACGCGGGATTGGTTTGAACGTAATTTGTATTTTCTTTGAAAGTTAGTCGCTGATTGTTGAAAACTTTTCTTCTTTTCTGTGTGTGGGTGAAACGTTCTTCGGAAACTAGGCGCAGTGCGGTGTGAACAACTCAAATACAAGGATAATCAAGCGAATCGCGTGGGGTAGTGCATTGATGTGTGAATCTGTGGGAAAAGTCTAACAGGCTGTTTTTTTTTTTTGTTTCTTTTGTCGTCTCTTGTCTTTTGACAGGGTGTGTCCCCGCAACTTAATTTCCTTTCTGACAGGACATTTCGTCGCTGTCAGTAGAATAGTTGATTTTGCAAAAGGCATTGACAGTCAAAATTCACGACGCTTCGCTGGTTTCTTCCCCAGTTTCAGAGTTGCCTACACGGTATGCGTCCACTGAGATACTCGGTCAGTCCGAGAAAATTCCCTAAGTCCCTGACGATGCGGGGTGGGAGGCTGTTCAAAGACAACTTAGGCAACATAGCGACTAACAACTTCGGGTGTGTCTCGGAAAGACACTTTCACTGTACGAGTACCACCTTTTTTGCTCTAGGCTGAAGGTGATACCTCTAGAAATTTTTCCAGTCACCACTTGGTGTGACTTTGTCAACGTCTTCCTTCAGAAAGTCGTACAGAACTCACTTGTCAACCCATGTGGATGATTTTTCGAAAAATCTGTGTGATGGCTGACATACGCTAACGACATTGACGTGATTGGTCGCACTGAAGCAAAGGAAGCATTTAGTGGCATAGAGGTGGAGGTATCCAAAAGGAGTGCAGCGGTGAACGAGGGCAAAACGATTAGGGAGCTGTAACTTCGAGATCTTGTTGGGCACATGCATCAGCTGTTAGATATGGTTGGAAGAAAGCATGCCCGATGAGTGGAATCTCAGCGTCGTCCGGATCACAAAACAGGAGACCCCTTCGACTTCGCCAACTATCGAGGGGTTAGTTTCCTTAACATCGCATACAAGATTCTCACTGCCGTATTGTGTGAACGCCTAAAACCGTTCGTCAACAACCTGATAGGTCCTTATTAGTGTGGTTGTAGGCCAGGGAAGTCCACCATCGACCAAATCTTCATACTACGGCAGACCCTCGAAAAGACCCAAGAAGTGCAAATCGACAGTCATCACCTATTCGTCGATTTCAAGGCCGCATATGAGAGTGTGTATAGAGACGAGCTATACAGTGCCATGTCTAGTTTTGGCATTCCTACCAAACTCGTCAGATTGTGTAGGATGACGATAGAGAACTCTCGCTACTCCGTTAAGGTCGGTAGCGAAATCACCGAGACCTTCAATGTCAAAAAAGGTTTTAGACAAAGCGACGCACTGTCATGTGACTTTTTTAACATCATCCTTGAGATGAGCGTGCGTAACTCACAAGGCACTTTCTTCTAAACGTCAGTTCAATTGGTAGCTTACGCCGACGACATTGACGTGATTGGAAGAAGACAGCGAACCGTCAATGTGGTGTTTACTGGCTCTAAGGCAGAAACTGCTAAAATGGGTCTGGTGGTTAATGAGGGCAAAATAAAGTACATGCTGTAACCAAGGAAGGACGCACAACATCGACGTCTTGGACAGAGCGTCTAAGACTAGGCTGCAGAATTTTCGGGGTAGTCAAGGACTTTGTCTACCTCGGCTCCGCGGTAAATAGGGACAACAACATCACTACCGAAATCAAACGCAGAATCACTCTCGCTGTTTCAATTGGGCAATTGAGTAATAAAGTCCTCTCTTGAAGGACTAAGCTTGCTTTATATAAAACCTTGATTATCCCAGTCCTATTCTGTGCCGCGAAAACCTGGACACTACTAAAATCTTATAAGGAAGTCCTTCGTCTTTTCGAGAGAAAAGTTTTACGTGCGAGTTTTGGTCCTATTTGCGTTGATGGCATCAGGAAAAGAAGATTGAACGACGAACTCTATGGGCTGTAGAGCGACATGCGCCTGGCGTCTTCGGATACAATGCTTTAAATGGCTAGGCCATGTAGAGCGTATGGACACCACTGCTCCGGTTTGAAAAGTCTTCTAATCTGGATTGGGACAATGGAACAGAGATCGGCCTAGGTTAAGATGGCGCACACAAGTGAAGAAGGACCTCAACCAATTAGGGTGCGCAACTGGCGACAGCTGGCGAAAGATCGTGCTGGCTGGAGAGGCATGTTGGTTAAGGCCCAGGTTCACCCCGGACTGAAGCGCCACAAGAAGAAGAAGAAGAAAGTCGGAATAGTGACGGACTTTGTCTACATCTGCTTAAAAGTAAACAGTACAAACAACGTCTGTACCGAGAGTAAACGCGTCTCGTATTAATCTCGTATTAACCACTTTCTTTGGGCTCAAGAGGCAATCGAGTATTATAGTCCTTCTTTGGAGGAGCAAGCTTACACTATATAACGCCTGGATCATAAGCTGGACAATTTGATGACGAAACTCTTCTTGAGAAAATTTGTGCGCTCAATTTTTGGCCCTACTTGCTTGAATTGCCATGAATTGTAAAGGCTGTACAAGGACATGAGCCTAGCCAGACATTTAGCGATTCAACGGCAATGAAAAACGCATGAACAGCATTGCCCCAGCAACTCCAGTCGGACAACTTAAAAGAGGAGGGATGGTCGCCAATTGAAGGATTTCCCAGTCTTATTGTTCAATTTTGAGAAATTCGTTTGACACGAAGTTAATCTGAATTTCGGAGGAGTCCAAACAAATTGCAGAAATTTTGCCTTAGAATCCCACTGACGTTGTGTTCCATCAGCCTAGAACAACCCAGACAATGTAGATTTCTGAACGTTGCACTGTTAGTTCTAAGCAGACCCCTAAGCGGTACGAGCTGTGATCCTCTTTCTTCCGTCATTTTCTTGATTTCCGCCACTATATGTTCTGTTAAAAGAAATTCGATCCCGTGCCGTAAAAAGGTTTAAATAAGTTCAATTTCCCCTTCCCAATTTCGTCTTAAAGAAAGAATTCTCTGTTCGAATACCGGAAAGCACTATGTACCCACATCTGTACGCACACTAGGTCAGAGCTGAACGGCTGGTTGGGAGCTGCATGTAATGTCTGCTCTATTGACCTAAACATTCGTCTGTCCATCAAGCTACGTTTATACTGAAGAGTCTTTCAGGCAGAGGTTTTGAAGATCGAAGAGGCCCGATGGTTTACCCAGTCAATTCACTTAAAGGTCAGAAACTATATTCAAACACCTCCCTAAAATGTTAAATCTATCCGATATGGGTGTCAGGATATAGTGGAATCCAAGGGACTTGCAGGGCTGATGAGCGTGCCAGGCGTGATACCATAAACTAATTTTGACGGAAGTTGGCTTGCCCTCAGCTTCTACGCATATGTCAGCTTGTATAGTAAAATAGGATCTTCAGTATTGCCTCCGTCCCTGCTGAAAGCGTCATTTTCATTGCGCCAGTTGTGTAGACTTACGCTCTTCGGCTTAATGAAGTTAGTAACTCTTGGGCATCCAGTTCGCAAGCGCACGGGCTTGAAGCTTGAAGCTTCCCCTGGCACTGGAAAAAGAAACGATCATCAAATTCATTTTTAAATCCTCAAAATCTCTAACCTCATACATTTTGAGAACTAGCCTAAAAATCATTTTAACCGGATTTTCCTTTCAGAATTTAAAAAATCAAATAATGACAACAAATCTGTGGGTGGAGCAGGTAAGTGAACTCAGTCAAAATAATTCGTTCAGCCAACCTAACCGACTCGACCCCATAGTCATGGTACGACTACAAGCTGCGCTGGGAACCCAAGGAATACGGTGGTGTTCACATGTTACACGTCCCCTCCGATCACATCTGGCGACCAGATATCGTGCTTTACAATAAGTAAGTATGCGTCCAACCCACTCACACTCAATCGATAACCTTCACTCCAACTAAACCAAAAGCGATTACCTTTCAAAAACATCTTATGAAAAGGACAATAATTCTACAACTTATATGTATATAAACAAATTGTCTAAGAGAAGAACAAAAAAAAGTCAGCAGAAGCTCTCTTTCTCTCTCACTCTCTCTCTCTGTCTCTTTCTATGAGTAAAGTATATTTGTTTAATTTTTTTGTGTACATTTTGATTTTGGTCTCTACTACTGTCGCATACATACCTCCGAACACTTTTTCTAAATGTTTCATTTCGAGTTACATGTACAGCCAAATTTCGTTACCGAATATCCTCCTAAAGACAAACCTAAATAAACGAAAATCCTAAACAAACGAGCCGCAGGATATAGCTTTCAAACGATTTCAACTTCAGAGATTCAACAGGATATAGACCACCTCAAACTCACCCCACATCGACACACTCACACTCATGCACAACGCTTACGCCTCAAACGTCTCCCCCCTTGCTAGACCGCTAGACACACCCACACTCATACATAACGTAGTTTAACTTCTTCTTTAAGCAAACTTATTTATATATGAAAAAATTTTAATTTTTAACAAAACTAAACAAAAAAATAACGAAAAACCAAAAAATCGTGTAAAATCGCAAAACAAAAACTGTAATTAGTGCCGATGGCAACTTCGAAGTGACACTTGCAACAAAGGCGACCATTTATTCTGAGGGATTAGTCGAATGGAAGCCGCCCGCTATTTACAAGTCATCCTGCGAAATAGATGTAGAGTATTTCCCATTTGACGAACAGACATGTGTCCTGAAGTTTGGCAGTTGGACATATGATGGGTTCAAGGTAGGTCAACAACAACAAAAAAAAATCACAAAAAAATGAAAAAAAAAATACAATACATAACCATAATATGTTTGCGAAAAAATTTGAAAAAAAAAATGAGAAACAAAAAACTGAGGTTTGAAAAAATGAGTTAGATTGATCATTTGAATGGCGCAGCGGCTCTGATGGGGAAAATATTTTTTCATTTATTTTCTGTACGCGTCATTGATTCGGGGAACAATTGCTGCGAGAGTTATTGAAGAGCTGGGAGACGTTATGCGCGATGTAAGGTCTTTGTCGACAGCTTTCACAGTTCACAAATCCAACTTCTTTCTTCAAAGTTCAACACATCTATAAAAGCTACGTTATTGGAATCGTACAGACAGTCAAAAGAAGAATTTAAAAAAAAAGGCTAAATTTTTCAATTCATTCAATTCAATTTCATTGAAGATTTAGTTTTTCCAAAGGAAAGGTCAGAATTTTCAACATGAATCTATGGCGAAAGTTAGCTCACGCTCAGAAATAACTACCAAACCTTAGATGTTATCTTTGTCTGCAAATAACCGAAGCCTCTGTATCCAGGAGTATTATTTTTTCTTGCTTTAGATACGTTTGACGTTTGTGGTCACCGTGGCGCAGTGGTAAGTGCATCGACCGCGGCGCAGAAAAGTCTGGGTTCGATTCCCGGCGGGACACCTAGCATTTTTTCACGGCACCACCTCTTTCGAGTTGCTGACAACACTCAAAGAGTATTAATTGTCTATGGAAAGCTTCTCAAATCTCGCCGTTCGGAGTCGGCAAAAAACTGTAGGTCCCTTCTACTCGTGAAGAACAATAGCATGCACAACACGAGTAGTTGTTGTAGAAGCTAGGCCCTGGCCCGTTGTGGGCTGTAGTGCCACTCAATTATTATTAGATACGTTTGACAGATACCTCTTCAATCAACTAACAGCGGTGTAGTCTATCGCACGAGATCTAGGGGTTTAGTCTCTTGAAGTCGGCCGAAGACGATAGTTTCCTCAAGGTTCGGATTGACAGAAGAGTTTGTGTTTACATACAGACGACGCTTAAGTGGGTAAACGGCACTTTGTTTTGTAAGGGGTGTATACCAATCACTTTTCTTTCTTTGATACGACTCCAAAGTTCTTTGCCAGCACTAGGTTCTATCAGCACCTAGCTTGAATTCCTTACCCATAAGCCAGTACATAGTATCTTTGTAGTTCGTTTCAAATTCTGCACGCTTCTCTTTAACTTGCTATTTCCACTTGAGTTCCCGAGGTACTTCACTTCATTACCGAGAGTTATTAGAACACGATTTAAAAAGACTGGCAGGTTATTGACGCGGTAAATAAATTTGATATGAACAGATTTGCCTTCGTTAGGGACAATTCCCCAGGAGCTTATACATTCGTGTTTCTGACCCAGTGCGCTATGTAGTTTTGATGCAGAGTCTTCTACCGGTTTGGAGAGATACGTTCGTTTACTGATTTCATTTGAACACGAACGTATCTCACCATTACCTCGTACTCTCATCACAATGTAATTTTGCGTAGTTAACTCTGGATCACGGTACAGAGTAAATCACTTGTCACACTCAAATGCTCCTTTTCATTCTAAAGTAGGTTTGAAAACAAGAAATGAACATCTTTTTAATCTTTTTCCCCTCGAACCATGTTAGATCCTGCTATAGATTTTTATCGAACACACCCCATAAAAAGATTCTCAACTCTTTAGGCAAAAATCTATTGATCCCCCTTACTCGTGAGAGATAAGTAGGACTTACGACACAAGTAGTTCCTAAAGATTCTAGGCTCTTGTCCATTATGGGCCCATTAGGGTCAGCCCTTGTTGTGTGATCAGCTTTTAGAGCTGGCACCAATTCACTTAAAGTAACGTCAAAAAAGGAAATTTCGTCGTAAGCCTGCATACGACATATCTACCGACAAATTTGTTGAAAAGAATTTGAGGTCACAGAGCGGATAAGATTCTCATTGGGTCCAACCGCATCTCCTTAGACTCTACCATACGGTACGTAAAAATTAAGGAAAATCCTAAACAACATTTTCGCAGTCATTGTACTATTTTTTCTTAAATTCGTAAAACATCATAAAGGCAATTTTGAAGTGTTTCGATCTGTCGTTTGTCGACAGATTTTTATGTTTTAAGTGCTATCGCTTAACGCACACCTTCACCCTGACAGCTTAGAAGGGATCACACTTGATGATCGTACTTATCAGCAGAGTTGCAGTGATGGCTTAGTAAACTTAAACATATGAAATTAAATGCATATTGAGCCTTAAGCTATCTGGTTTTTTTCACCTTATATCCCCCCCCCCCTCTGTCTCTCTCTCTCTCTCTCTCTCTCTCTCTCTCTCTCTCACTCTCCGTAAATCTAAAAGGCGTTCAAAAAAAATATACTACAATCCAGAATGCACTAGGTTCTAGCTTCAACCACGTACAACATCAGAATACATATGTGTATACTGACTCCAAATGCATCGAAATGGTAAAATTTTCAAAGTATCAAGTTAACGTTCATTCTAGCTGTAAGATAGTAATAATCTTCATTTATCTTGCCTACTCTGCTCTTCCACAAATCACAACATTGCCACTTGAGGACTGGAAATGGTGATACATACCTTACTCCTGTAACATTTTTGGTAATTATTTTCATGCAAAATAAATATAAAATAACGGCCACCGACGGGGCGTAATGAATAAATGGGTTGACTTACGCTGTCACGGGACTGAACATCTTTCTCTTTTACGCGTTATCACTTTTTTTTAAGATACGAAGAACTTATCAAAATGCATCGTTCAAAGTCGACAAAAGACTATCGATCCCCTTTATTTGTGATAGAGCAATAGAACCCACAATACGAGTAGTTGCTGAAGGATCTAGGTTTTAGCACATTTTGGGCTGTAGAGCCACCCAATCGCGTGTCATTAATGTATCTCAAAAGCATACATCACCCAACACAATCTTCGAAAATCCATGGACCTTCAAGCTGAAAATGGGTCGATTGGCCATGTCTCGTATTTTTAAAATAATCCACATATTTTCGACCATTATTTGGTGGTTTGTGTACCCAAAAACCATTCGGAACAATTGAAAGAGAGATTCGTAAATTTTCCTAGGGTGCTAGGGTTTGTTTGGGAAGTGTTTTCTTAGCATTTTTGAACTGCCTTTGAAAACAGACATCTGATGAGTGTCTCGTTCTTCTAAATTTTCACAAGTTTGGGCTGTGGAAATGAAATTGGTCAGAGGATGTATGCAAACAGTCACATACTGCAAATCCACTGATCGGTTGCCAATCTTGATCAAGAAACTGACAAATTTATGCGTGATACGCAGAAACTCTCGGAGCAGGTGTAGTGTGGTTATTAATTTCTACAACTGTGCTGTCGGGTTGTCATTAAAACAAACTCACCATTCATACATGGCTACAAATTGAAGATCCTCTTTCTTCGAAGTAGAACAATAACACGCGGCAGAGGCTAGCCGATGAATCTTTATTGATAAGTTTCTTCAAAGCATATTTTGCTTTAGAAAATACAGATATTTGAAAATTCTCCAAATCGAAAAAATCGTTTTTTGAACCATTATAGTAGCGATTACTAATTATGTGTAAATCCAGGAGATAATATATCTAGAAGTATCAAGCCTCCACTTTCATATAATCTGTTTTATTGCTTTCTTCAAGCCTTAACCCCCTTTCTTAAGCAATACGAGATTAAGACAAAATTCATAACATTTTCATTTTATAGGAAAAAGAAGACTTTATGTTGTAACGTGCTTTATAATAACTGCCCGTAGCAGAGGTGACGTGGAAGTGGCTTAGATATCAGAAAATGGCACATGGGAGGTACTTAAGGAAACAAGAGAGAGCCCGCTACTATTATAAAATGGGGAATTGTATGAAAAAGAAAATTGAGTTAAACTAAAACGAAACCATGTTACAAAATCCAATGAATTTAAAATTTAAGGTTTTCTCCGTTTTCAACATTTATAATAAAAAAAGTTGGATAACAACAAAATAATAGTCATAATAATAACAAGATGAGTTCTTCTGTATCGCGAAGGCTTCCGAATTCAGACGTGCTTCAGTTTTCAAATTTTTATTGAACCCCAGTTGTTTAATTAAGGATTTAGGAAATTCCTGGGTGAAAAATATATTTTTATCCATCCCAAACGAAACATTTTACCTTTCCAACACCACCGCTAAACAAGTCTCATGGTCACTCTTCAAAATGACTCGAGCAATGATTTCGAAAAAAGTAAACAAAATAATTAAACAAAAATACCAAAAAGACACCCATCAGAGCGCTGAACATTCTATGATCACACATCTAGGCATTACAAAATACAAAAAAAAAATGTGGAATAACCACATTCAAAAGTTTTATATTTTATATTAAAATTTCTCTTCAATTCAGTTTTAACAATTTAATTTGTCTTTTTCACATTCATTACCTTTTGAAAAAAAAACCTCTTTAGTTGATTTGTTTTTTTGATCAAATGAAAAAAAAAAAAACAATCCTTCATCTCATTTCTCTACTAAGGCAAAAGCTTTTGATAATTTAACTCTAGAAATATTGCTTCTATATCGCATAGTATGCCTTGATTAAAGATTTATTTACCCTCTTAGTGACTGACGTTGAACAAGCGTTTAACTTTCTTGGACTTGCAATTCTTTTTCCATCATCTTACATCAAAAGCTTTCGACCTTCAAAATTCTTCTTCAATCGATTTTTTTCATTTTCCTTTTAAATTTTTTTGTCGTTCTTTTTCCTTTTCTCAGGAATATTAATTTTTTTGTTTTGTCTTATCAGAGATTAAGTAAATTAAAAAAAAAAAACTCGATGAGATATTTATTTTATTTAAAGAACTGTGAAAGTAACAGATAATTTGTTTCCTTTTCTAAAAGAAAGTTTCAAATTTACTTCATAACTTACAGTTCTTTTTGTTGGACTTGATATGGTTGACATGGTAAAACCGAACCAAGATTTCTTTTTATGGGACTAAGGTTAAATTATGTAACAAAATTATCCTTACATTGAGACATTTTTTTTTCCACAAATACAAAAAAAAAACTACATATTTGTAATCTTGACCTCTTGTACCTGCGTGATGGTATGAATAATCCCTTTTTTTAAATCAAAATAATTTGTATATATAAAGTACACATTCATCTATATATAATTTTTTTTTCCATTATACGCTATTATACAATCTATTCCACTTATATATATAAACAACAATATCAACAAAAAAAAAATGGAACAAAAAAAAAACCTATATTGTCTTATAGTAGACTGGTTAACAGATAATCCTTTTTTTCCGAGTGAATGTGTGACGTTGGTAACTTCATTATTTTTATTTTTTCTTTTTTTTTTTCTTACAAACAAAATGAAAACTCCTACACAACATATGAAACTGATTTCCGCCATAACCAGAACTCACTGTATGGACGTTTATATCATTTTTTAATTTTTTTCACATTTTTTTCTTCTTTTCAATACACAAAGCCTGGTGTAAATTACAAACAGGATCATTCATCAGATACATCCATTCGACACCGTGCAAGGAAACCTTGCCTACACAAATTTTGTATATATAACAGCTGACAACATGTTTTGACTGAAAAACAAAAAAACAAAATATTTTGAAATTTGATCTAGATTTAACCCCAAATAGTTCCAGATAACGGTTGTAGCTCTACAAATCGTACATATAAAGTTGGATATGCCTGGATGGAATTGTGAACCGCAGTTAAACGCAGTTTATTTGTTTGCATCTTTGTAGTGAATTTTTTCAATTAGCGAAACAGTATGCATAACATGAGACTATGCTCCAAGAGTCATCGTTTATTAAAACACCTTTGTAATTTTACATATACAAATATGACTATTTAGTCGTATTCCAATTTTTTCTTTTTTTTGTTTTTGTGCTGCGAAAATGATAAATTTGTACAGTCCGTTTTCATCAACGAATGACAGTCCTTTATGTGCCTAAGTCGTAGAAAGTCATTAGGTCTGTCCTTTTGGGGTAAATGACCAGTCAAAAGGGACATCATAGTGAATCAACATTAGCATCATAGATACAGAAGTCGAATACTACATTTGGCAGGATCCTTTATCGTTCACTTATAGTTAGTGTTCACCTTTCCTGTGAGCATTTCTATGACTCTGCGAATTTTTGCTCACAAATGTTATAGAAAAACTCGACTTTAGGAGCTTCTAACAAAATGAGGTTTCAGATAGTACTTTGACCTTACTTACATACTTTTAAGGTAAGATTAGGCAATAGCTGCTTTCCATGAGCTGACGACATGACGGTCTTGAGCATTCTGGTCCCTCTCATCAGTACCAAGCTGTCTTGCATCAGCAATGACTTAGTCTTTATGCCGAAGATTCTATTTTCCTCTCCTTCTCGAACGAGCCGGTTTTCCTCCGAAGACCTTCTTAGCTGGAGTACATGTGGACAAGCCAGCCTAGTCTATGGATTTTTGCCTCCTGGACTATGTCCACGTGTTGGTACAGAGTACAGGGTACGTTATTGTGTTTCTTTTCTTCATTCACCTTCCTCGTTATCGTCGCCGTTGATTAGTGGGTAAGTGCGTCGACCCACACGGCGAGGTGTCCCGCATTTTTCCACAGCACCACATCTTTCGAGTTGCTGACAACACTCAAGGAGTACCAATTGTCTATGAAAAGCTTCTCAAATTTCGCCGTTCGGAGTAGGTAAAAAACTGTAGGTCCCTTCTACTCGTGAGAGAACGCACAACACGAGTAGTTGTTGTAGAAGCAATTCCCTGGTCCCTTGTGGGCTGTAGTGCCACTAAATTATTATTATTACCTTCCTCATAGATGCAACCATACACCCGAAGAAGAATTAGCTTAACACTTTTATACCCAGCTGTCACTTCTATAAAGCAGGACAGGTAAAAAAGGTGTTTCAAAAAGTGGCTTGAATAAGAGTTTGGAGCCAATTGTTTCCACAACCCGACGCAGAATCGGTTGCCAAAGGCAGTAATTTGCTCGATCTCCACTGTAATGTTGTCTGTGGAACTTATGTGTGCCCCAAGGTAGGAAATCTTTTCCCTTACTTCTTACACAAGATTCACTTTTGCTCGTTTCAATTAAGAGGCGAAACTTTGCATCACCTTCAGCCCTTGGAACTTTTTGCCAAGGACCCTGCTGGCGAGATCGCCATAACTGGCACCCGGACAATTTTTGACACTCAAGCCTGTGTCGAGTCTTTAAGTCTCAAGAGCATTACGGCTACTCCAGACTTTGAAAAACTCTAGTATGACTTTGACAAAAACTAATCGATTTTATTGCCATAAAAGCAGGATTGGGAATAGACGGACGTCTTCAAGGGCTATCCGAGTTTCACTGATGAATAGAAGACGGAAAACATTGCGATAACGCAAATCTTTTGTTAGCCGATAAGAGTAAATAATGCCTATCGACTTACTGCGTTCACCGTGACGTAGTTGGGTGAGTGCGTTCACCCACACGCCGAAGGCCCCGGTTCGATTCCCAGACTGAACACTTCGCATTTTTACCGGCACCACATCTTTCGAGTTGCTGACAACGCAACAAGAAGTACTAATTGCCTTTGAGAAGCTTCTCAAATCTCGACGTTCGGAGTCTACAAAACAACTTTAGGACCCTTTCTTCTAGTGAGAGAATAATAGCACGACCTCTTGTGGATTTCAGTGCCACTCAATTTTTGTCGACTTATTGACACTTTCAGTTAGATTTCAAACACAAATATTTGCCATGGAGTGGGCTGTGCAGTTTGTGGAAAAAAAAGACCCTCCTGACAACTTTTGAGTTAAGAAAATTGGCTTTTCTTAACTCGTGGTATGGCCTTAGGCATAAAACGCTTGAAAATTGTCACTCTACGCCATTGCAGATAAGCTAGCATAGATTGATTCGAGCTCATGCACGGAATCGGCTGACAATGTTATCCATCCTTCCATAAGATCGGCCTAAAGTCTCATGGACTAGCAAGTGAATAGTGGCAACGCTAAGTTATATCAACTTTGACATCAGGGGTGAGCTATCGACTTGCTCCAAGCAAAGTCACTCTCGGGTTCCTAACGAGCATTCATCGTTAAACGCGGCTGGAAGGGAGTTGTTTCATTGTAGGACGAAACTAGTTTTAAGATAGCATAGGTGAAGGATATGGTCAGTTTAAGAATGGTTACGTTGAGATCAGTTCGCTTAGCTCCTCGAACAACCTTTTGGCATTGTTTGTTGGCCAAGGCGTAGGCCTCAAACAACTTTCTTATTCTTTTCTAGCTTTGCAGAATGACCAACCATTGAGTGCTATTGGGTGCTACTAAATTCTGGCTTAATAAGGGCTGTATACTGGTCAAAGAGCTCTTGTCACCGGTGGAATGGCATCGTATCTTCATTTCCTCTGTGCTTCCAAACAACATTAACACAAAGTGTTACATACTAGAAGTAGTGAAGGACAAGCTTCCGGTCTTATTTGGTTTCTCTTTCTCATACCTTTCTTAGATGTATGTACACTGTCTGGTTATAGCATCAGGCTTCCATACTTTCACCTCTTCCTATCCTACCTAGCTTAGGCACGATTTTTTTTATTTGCAATGGGAGGTGGACAAGAAGTAACCCCTCCGATGAGCTATCATAAGCGTGTCTCCGTCTTCTTCCACCTCATCGCAGCTGTCCCTGTGGCTAAAACCCAACCTTTGTGGATTGTAGCTGTCTTTTTTTTTCAATGAGGACAAGTTCACTACGCAGACTGAAGTGAGGGAAATTTTATCATACGCAACACAATATTTATTTTATTAATATTTTTCTTTTTATAAAAACGCATAAAAAACTGATGACTCTTGGAAAAGCTATCGTATGGCTGCTTCTGTCTCTTTTCTAGTACTCTCCACTCACAGAAAACCCTCCTCTCTTTCTCTCTCTCTCAAATTTAAACAATACAATCCATGTTCAAACAGACATCCAAACACTTGAAAAAAAAAACTACGCCCGTCTGCCGAGAGATATTTTGAAAAGTGTCATCCGCACCTTTCAGAATATCTTCCACTGCCCCCTCTTAATAATTAATTATCTTTTTTTTTTAATTTTTTATTTAACCAACAAAAGTGCTAAAAAACATTTAAGGAAATTGTAAAAACATAAAAGAATACAAAAACAAAAAAATATTTTTGCAGTGCTGATGGTCATTATGAAGTGACACTTATGACAAAAGCAACCGTCTATAGTAATGGTTTGGTTATATGGCAACCGCCAGCCGTCTATAAGTCATCCTGTTCAATCGATGTTGAATATTTTCCATATGACGTACAGACGTGCATCTTAAAATTAGGAAGTTGGACCTATGATGGTTTTAAGGTGCCCACACATGATATTCTATTTCTTTCCTACTTAAAAGAATAATATAAAAAAAAATCAAATATACAATATTTTTTTTTTAAAGAACATGCAAATTAATTAAGTGAATCTAAGTGAATTTATATATTGTTACAATTAATTAAGAATACGGAATGTTAAGTTTTGATTTACTTTTGATTTTGATTTTGTGATAGCGTTCTTCTTAGTCGAAACGAAAGGCAATCGTAAATTGAATTCTGCTGGGACGATGGTACTCGGTAAATTTTGAACAGTTTGCGATGGACGAATTGAATGAATAACTTGCAACTGCGTAACGAACGAACGGATGGTCGGGTGTTATTTGTGTGCATACTGCAGAATTCAATGGGAATGATATTGTCATGTTCTAGTTGAATTGAATATTCAATGAAAACCATTATTTCCCCCCTGCATGCCAGTAATTTGCATGGTTAATTTTATGATTTCAGAAGACATTGATTTTCGTTTATATTTGTGGGACGTCGTACGTGTACGGATAAATGCGAAATGATGAGATGAGGTTTCGTTGATTTTTAATGAGAGAGACATATTTTTGATGCGATTGGATGAGAATTTCATTGCAAAACAGAAGCTGGGTGAAAACTGAAGAGTTTTTTAACGTTTGACGTTGAGCAGTTCACAAGAATGACAAGTTTTTGTGAAAACGGCTTTTAAGTACGCTTAAGTGATCGGAATCAGATCTTAGCACAGATCGAAGGTACCTAAGCAACTTAGTGGATTGTAACAAGGATGAAAACTCGAGTCTGGAAGGGCATTTCATATTCGTGTGGTGCGGTTAAGATCGAGTCTTTCAGCTTAACTGCACGCCCGGAGGTACAATCTATGGGCATTCCAAGAGAAGCGTTTATTGTAGGAAATGCAGTGCAGCTGGCTAACTGATTGAAGCATCTTGTGTGCAACTGAGTGACAAAGCCGAAACATTTCGTCGATGTTGTAAGCAGGAGATGGACTAAGAACAGGAGGACTAAAACAGGAGATGGATTTAGAAACTATTGTTTGAGCTCGAACGTTCAGTTTTAGATTCTCTCCAGTAGTTAAAGAGAGATCTCTGGAACATCAGTGTAAAGGGTGATTTTTTAAAAGCTATAGGAAAGTTTAAAACAACACAACAAATTCAGAAAAATGCATGAAATCTTTATTTGAATCGATAGTACGGTCCATGTACATACATAATTTAATGTTTGAAGATTATTTCATGCAAATGTTGACCTTGACTGCCCCTCAAATGGTCCATCCACTTAGTCCAATTTGTTCATACTCTTTCCAACATTTCGGTCGGTATCTCACGAATAAATGCTTTAGCGTTGTCTTCCAATGTGTCAATTGACGCGGGCTTGTCTGTATAGACATGAGCTTTAACATAGCCCCACCAAAAATAGTCTAAAGGCGTTAAATCGCACGATCTAGGCGGCCAATTGGCCGTTTCCGAACGTTAAATAAAATGTTCTCCGATCTCGCCTCTCTATAAGTCCATTGTTGCGCGTGCTGTATGCCATGAGGCACCGTCTAGTTGAAACCACATGTCATGCAAGTCAATCTCTTGCATTTTGGGCAAAAAAAAGTTCGACATCATCTCACGGTAGCGCTCATCATTCACAGTTACGTTACGATTCGCATAATTTTTGAAGAAGTACGGTCCAATGATGCCACCAGCCCATAAACCGCACCAAATTGTGACTTTTTCTGGATGCATTGGAAGCTCTTGCAACGCTTTTATCTGATATTCGCTCCAAAATCGACAATTCTGATTATTTACGTATCCATTGAGCCCAAAATGAGCTTCGTCTCTGAACACAATTTTTCAGTAAAAAAGTGGATCTTCGGCCAACTTTCCAAGAGCCCATTCACCAAAGTTTTACGTTACGGTAGGTCGTTCGGCTTCAATTCTTGCACCAGCAGTATTTTGGAAGGCATCACACCTAAATCCTTCCGCAAAATTTTCCACGTTGTTGAGTAACAGAGGCCCAATTGCAGCGAACGGCGACGAATCGATAATGCGATATTTTCTTCAGTTCCCACTCTACGTAAGCGGGTTGGTGGTTTAATGTTCAACAATGTAAATTTGGTCTGAAGTTTCAGTGGGTCGATTAAACTGATCATAAAATGGAAGAAGCGCACGATGAACTTTCTTAACAGAGTTCGTATTTTGAAAGCAAAATGCAATAATTTGCAACTGTTGTTCATTTGTAAGCAATTTTTGGTTAAATTATAGAGCAAACTGAAGATGTTTGACAGTGAAATAAAACACGAAACGTGCGTCAGCTGTTTAAGTCAGTGTTGCCAAGAAGATGATAGCTAAAAAATCACCCTTTAGTAGGTAGATCGCTTGATTTTAAATTATCCAGAGAGCACCACACTTTTTATGATTGTGGTACTCAAGCGTGCGACCGCTAGCCATATCAGAAGGGGGAAAATATATTTTGCATCATCCTAAGAAACCTAGAAATTCGCTGCATTTTTTGACGTTCTCAAAAATTTGATTATGGTTGCCGTGGAACAGTGTGTAACGCCCACATGCCATACGACACAGGAACCACCTCTTTCAAATTACTGACAACACTCTTCTTAAATTTTTCATAAATTTCTACTTTCGGACTTGACGAAAAACTGCAAGTCTCCTTTACCCTGACACAAAAAAAATACACACAACACGATTAGTTGTTGAAGAAGCTCGGCAATGGTCTCTTGGCAGCCAAAGTGTTCCTCACTTACGAACTTATGATGTCCTTCAGTTATCAATGCTTATCCGATTCCCTACATTCGGAAAGCAGACATTCCCTGAAAAGTTTCTGTTTAACAGTGGTCGACGTTGCAAAATCGCAAAAAAGAACCCTGACAGATTCTATCTGCTCTTCGTCCTTGCAACTTCCAGCTGTGCGGAATGATCACTTTTTGAGTGTTATTGGGATTTACTTATTTTCTGGCTTGGAACTTGCCAAAGGGCTATCGTAGACGTTATAAGGTCATATAACGTCATCATAACTTGACGCAGTGAAGGACTTCACCTGCATACAGATGTTTCATGGTAAACACTTGAAATGCCATGACCACGAAGAAAAAACACACGATAACTCCTGATAATCGCTGTCGGCAATTGAATAATAGACGTCCTTGTACGTTGCATTTCTACTGCATGGATGGTGGCAGACAAGAGGATGGACTCTAACTCCTGTGCATCTCCATACCGTCCACAGTAAACATTTTGTAAATGTACAGGCATAAACTACGCGGCGCAGTGTCGAGTAAGGCAACACACGATACTTAGAACTGATCAGATGAGATCGGACTTAGATTCAGGGATTTCTCCATTTTAAAATCCTTCTCAGACAGTAAGTTCCAAATTTTAGTGATTAGAAGTCAAGCAGACATGAAGTAGTAAGTCAGTCATGTTTTGACTTTCTATTTTAGAAAAACTTAGAACGCATCGTGTTCGCTCCCTTAGCGTAGCGCGTAAGTGAGTCGATTTAAGACTCGAACGATGAAGGTCCGATTTCTGAACTCTTCCCCTCGCTTCTTTTCGCTGAGCCACCTGAGGAAGTGCTCTGCACTATCTGAGCAGAGGAAGTGCTCTGCACTATCTTCACGTTCTCAACAGGCGTCGGATTGGGTGCCATCACTATTCCTAAGCACACTTAAGTACTTAGCGAAGGTAAAGTTTCCCATTTGTACGTCAACGAGCCGTGTACAGTCTTTCCTGTGTAGAGATAAGTGAAAAGTTGCGAATTTTTTCCTGAACCTTGGGAGTATGCACTTAGTCAACCTGCATCCTGGAGAGACCCACCCGTCGAGGAAACCCCTAACCAAAGACTCGGGCATCCCAAGGTGACTTCGGGCGCTATGAATGCCTCTTGTGATCCTTGCCACGATCCCCCGTACACAGAATAGTCTTGCCGAGTTTAGTTTGCCAAGCAAATGTAGGGCTTCTAATAAATGTAAGCTCTGATCCTTCGTAGACGAACGATCTTCAGACGCGTCTGATTGTTGGCCTTGTCTACTTTAAAACCTCTCTCGTCGACGTGAACTAGTAACAAACTTTTAACCCATCAAAATATGTCTCCTTTTCGCGCGGATTGAAAATTGCATGCTCGAAATCGCGCCGGTGAATACTCTTTATTTTCTTATTCTTTCTTGCATGATGTCACTTCTCTTTCAAAAGTAAAAAAAAACTCGGGAAACTATTCTGAAAAAACGTGGCACCCCGAACAATTTTATTGGTTTTGAAGACGAAAAACACAAATTTCCGCTTAATTTTGCATGCCATTGGTCATCACCCCCAAACTCCACCCGCATGTCCGACAAACCAGCCTCGCCAAAGAACGAAAGAGAAGCCAACACTTTTCATTGAATATTCAAAATGAGTATACATTTTATATATCAACATATATATTATTAATTTTGAAATTTTATGAAAAAAATTTTAGCTACCATCTTATAAGTGTTTTCTTTTTCGTGTTACTTGTTGTTGTAAAGGAAACTAATGATAAACAAAAAAACAAAAGATGAGCAAAAAAATTACATTAAAAAGTTAACAAAAAAAAAAAATACTTTTGTTTATTGGAAATTTTTTCTTAAACTCTAACCGAAAACCGAATAAAATTTCAATTTTTGAATACCACAAAATACTTAAGTAATGAGTTTTTTTTTTCTTCCATTTCTCCACTCACAATGGGAATACAAAAGTGTTGCGTAAAATTTTTGTTCAATAAATTCACAAAATCAAGTATGGCATCGGCGCACTAAATGCAATCGAGACTCGTTTGATCAGTGTGAGAAAAAATTTTCAATATATCTGCACTTATAAAATATTTTAAAGAAAAAAAAAAACAAAACTAAATTTAAAAAAAATATATAATCAGTATACATTTGAATTTTTTGTGAATGATTGATATAACGGAACTCGTAGCTAATGACTAATTGATTTGTTTAAGTACATACATACTCTACTTGAAGTGTAAAGTGGAAGAAACGCTATTCAGTTGGTTGTATTGTGTTTTGAGATGTCAAGTCAATTTTAGATTGAAATTCCTATGATGCAGCTAGATACAAAAAAAAATGTTTTTTTTTTTTTTTTTCATGTAAATGTTGTTTAGTTTTATTTGATTTGTGTTGTTTTTTTGGTTTTTGGTTTCTTGGTCAGCTTATGCTTAGAGCTAATGAAAGTTGTTTTTCTTTTTATTTTCTTGTGTTGTTACATGCACCGAGACCTGGTTAATTCATCTTGAACAACAAATAAAATGAAACAGCACTTAGGATGGGAGTTTTGAATCCCTGCAGTTTGCCAAGGGGAAGTGATTCTGTGTTCTTCTCTGTCGACGGATTTTCTTAAATTTTTCCAGATCCTCTCAAGTGAACCTTTTTGTCACGCAGACGGGGAAAGTGTTCACACGGTGTTGCATGTAAACACTTCACAGCTGGGGCTCTGTAAGCTCGATTTTAAATTTGGTTGAAAATGTATTTTTATCTTTTTGCAATAATTATGTAAGTGGTTGAGAAATTCTAAGAGAATGTCAGAAACCTTTTCTTTTACTTCTCTAATGCAATCGGTCCTTTTTGCCTTGTTCAAGTAAAGTGTGGCGCACGAAATGTGCTGCAAAACAGAACTCAAAAGTCAACATACCTGCGTAAAACCTTAATTTTCTTGTATGATGAAAAACAATCAGTTTTTGAAGATAAGACACCGAAAATCTCCTCCATACGCATTAAAGCATATGTAGCACCTGACCAGAAAATGCTTCCTTGCGGCGTGAAGGGTTGAAGAGTGGATCACTTTAAATTAATTTTTTTTAGTAATTCCTTGGTTTCATAGCCTCACAAAAATGTCTCATGTGGGGTCTGCGGAAAGTGAAGTTTCTGGATTTTTATTTGTTCTTGAGTTCTTGTTGCAGTTCCATCATAACCAGTAGCCCTACAGTGTCGAACAAAACAATAGCTCTTAATGGCACTTGATTGAATTATGCCAAGTAAAATTGCGAAACTTAATTAAATTCAAATTAACTTTAAACTTTAGACCACATTTTAGACTTTAAAGTCTAAAGTGTGGTTCAACTGGAGTTTAGAAAATATAACAAAAAATAGAGCAATTCAATAAAAACAGCTGCGATAAGACGAAAGCACGCTTTTCTTTTTAGTTCTTAAACGTATTTTCTTTCAAGATTTCATGGTGAATCCATTTTTTTGTAACTGCCTCACATCTTCGGGGCATCGTTTCAAGTTCATTCTTTATAATTTCCGCAGGGATACTCTTCCAAGCAATTTCTGTTTGCGCGTAAAAGAGAATCCGTGTTATTTCGCTTTTCCTGCTGAATCCTTTGATCTATAATATCCCATAGATTCTCTTTAAGATTCAGGTCTGGCGATTGTGCTGACCATTTTTAAACTATGACTCTTTTTCCGACAGCCAGTCTTGCACAATTTTAGCGGTGTACTTTGGATCTTTATCATGTCGATATATCCATTTCAAAGTCATCTCTTCTTTAGTAAATGGTAGCATGACGTTCCAAAGAATATCCTTGTACATGATACGATCCATTACTCCGTTTATTCTGTGACATCACATGTCCCTACTATCGATTAAGCAATCCTTTTTTTTAAGAAATTGAAGGTTTTATTGGGACTAACTACTAATAATACATATTCTAGACAAAATTCGACTTTGTTCATCAACAAGTGTGATACAATCAGTCCAACGTCACTCTTACATCTCGATATCATTTTTATAGAACGATTTATCTATATTTTATTTCCTGACGGGCAAAAAGATTGAGGTCTAAAAAGAGGTAGAAGCCGCTGGGGGCCAGATTTGGAGAATAAGGTGCATGCGGAAGCAATTCAAAGCCCAATTCGTGCAATTTGGCCATCGTAGCCAACGCCTTGTGATACGATGCATTGTCTTGGCGGAAGAGAATTTTTTTTCTTATTTATATGGGACAATTTTTTTTGCAATTTCTTCCGTCAAATAGTGTCACATAATATTCCCTATTGATCCAGTTGCATTTCTCAAGATAGTCGAAGAATAAAATTCCGTGCGCTTTCCAAAATACGTCAATCAGTCTGATTCCCTGACTATAAAAGCAACCCCAGACCAAAATATTGCCTCCAACGTGCTTTATTTACTTCTTATAAAACGTGGGTCCAGCCGTTTGCCGTTTGGTCTTCGCACTTCTTCCATTCCATCAGAATGGATTTGGATTCATTAGAGAATAAAATTGTGGGCAGTTGTCGAGTTAACATGCGTCTTTGCAAAAGCAACTCTTGTTATTTGGCTTTTCGGTGAAAAAAATTGTGCTTTTGAAGCCCGGTAAAAAAGAACACTTGCTTCCACCATCCTTCGCTCGATAGATCTGGTGAATATATCCAAGTCTAGTTCACTTCATATCGCTCTTCAAGATATGAATCTAGGTCATCCGCCTCGATGGATTGGATCAATGCATACTGAATTGCGAAACCGGCTCATTATGCGGGATATCACGGAATGATGTATCCCATATTTTTTGGTAATGCAGTTAACCGCCCCGCCTGCATGGAAATCCGCGATAATCTTTGCGGGGAGTGCCTGCTACACGCCATTTTTGCAACTTTTTTAACAATTTAAATTAAAAGCAAACTGCAAGCTACCTATACACTTCAAATGAGGCAAATTCTTCTATGATCGTTTCAAATTAAACAGTTTATTTGCTATAAAGGAAACTTGGACACTACTTAAAGCGGATGAGGATGCCCTTGGTCTCTTCGAGAGAAAAGTTCTGCGCGCGATTTTTGGTCCTGTTTGCGTTGATGGCATCTGGAGGAGAAGATTCAACCACGAACTGTATGGGCTGTACAGCGGCATGAGCCTAGTCAAGCGTCTACGGATACAACGCTTAAGATGGCTAGGCCATGTAGAGCGTATGGACACCACTGCTCCGGCCCGAAAAGTCTTCGAATCTGAGCCATTGGGACAACGCAACAGAGGACGGCCCAGGATAAGGTGGCGCACACAAGTGGAGAAGGACCTCAACCAACTTGGAGTGCGCAACTGGCGGCAGCTGGCGAAAGATCGCGCTGGCTGGAGAGGCATGTTGGTTGAGGCCCAGGTCCACCCCGGACTGTAGCGCCACAAGAAGAAGAAGAAGATTTGCTATAAAGCAGAAACAAAGACAGCAAGGGGATAATTTGATGCAGCTCGTGCTTTTGTTTTGTCGCAGGTGTTTTCATTGAACCGCTGTATTTTGTGGTGAATTTGCTTAACACTTGAAGTTGCATCAGTTCCTTTTTGATATTTTAAAGCCTATTTTCTATCCCGGTTATTGAAATCAAGTTCATTTCAATCTATTACAGCTTAGCAATTTTATTTAACAAAATGTAATCAAGTGCCATTGAGTGCTATTGTTTTGTCCGACACTGTATATGTGCACTTTGACCATCACGTTGAAACCAATTGCTGTTGAAAAAAATTCATCTTCTACGTAGTTCTGCACACTTTCTGTGACGTAATTTTCTTCAAAAAAAGTTTGTCCCCACAGTGGACACCAGTAAGTGACGCCTCTTGGGTGCGGTTCCATTTCATAGAGCATTTCTGTTTTACATTCACTCCACAAAGGGTTATTCACTGTGAGGTTTGAATTGTGATGTAAAATAAAACACATTAATTTAAGAGTGGACTTGAATTTCGTATTAACGGTTGAAAGAACAATCCATGGCATTTACATATTGAAAATGATTTCATGAAAGTATTGGTCACGACTACTTCTAAGGTGGTTCATTCAAAAGGTAACATTTTGGACGAATCATTCGAGCATAAGCAACTAGTTTCTCGCAGATAACATGAACAATGTTGGGTGCTGAAGCATCAATCGTAGATAACTTATTCCTGAACACTTGAGGATTTACATATCTCCAGAGAAGTTAGGTGTGATCGCCGTGGCGTAGTGGGTAAGTGCGCTGATCCACACGCTGAAGTTCCAAAAGTTCCAATTTCGTCTCCTGGACTGAACACCTTGCTTTTTTTCACGGCACCATTTCTTTCGCATTGTTGACAAACCCTCAAGGAGTACCAATTGTCTATGAAAAGCTTCTCAAATCTCGCCGTTTGGAATTGACAAAATACTGTAGGTTCCTTCTACTCGTGAGAGAACAATTGCACGGACAATAGTTGTTGTAGAAGCTATGCCCTGGTCCCTTGTGGGTTGTAGTGCAACTCGATTGTTATAATTACATAAAGAAGTGCAAAGGTATGTTGTCTCGCCATATCCCCAAAACGTAAAATTTAGTGCTTACCAACAAGATTTCTCAGCAAGTCCACTGTTTCTCGAGCTGTTTGGATCGTCTTGTTGAAATCAGAGAGACCATGTTCTTAAATTTCGGACAGTACAAAGTCCTCCTTGGGCTTGAAAATTAGAAACAAATTTAAGTCGCCTGTTTTAATTCCAGCACGAGTGGAATTTCGTCAACTTTTGGGCTGATATTCTCTCAAGCCAAGCTACTAAGATCGACAGCGACGACATATCCAATATTAACGGACTACTCCTAACTACATTTGCTATAGCCTCTTCACTACGGACTATTTGTGGTCCAACCGGTCGAGTATCATAAACTAATATAATCGGGGACACGAATTTGGCAACCGTACCGATAATGGTGGTTTCAGAAGGTCGACTGTGTCCACCGTAAGTTCCTCGAATAGCACAAAAAAAAATAAATCAGGTCGCGGTAGAATTCCGTTTTTCACTTTCACGGTGACAGCCAAATGTGCAGAACATATCAAGCGCTCCTTCCAGCTGCTGAATGTATTCATGTGTCCACACAAGTGTGTGCGCTACAACACTTTAGGGGGCACCAGCAGGAATGCTCTTGCATTAAAGTGTTGTTTCTCTTTTCACATAGGAATTTGATAAGTTTTCCTCAAGTATTCAGAAAGTTGTATAAATCCTTCGTTTTATCATCTCAGTGCTTGACAGGAATTTCCTGTGTTGTGTGTAATGGATAAACTTTGTAAATGCGCCCGATAACGTACGTCTCGTACGGAATGTTCGCGTTCACTATCATCAGTTCTGTGTGTGTTGTCTGTCAATCCGAATGCTGAATGTAAGGCTAAATTGCACGTAGTGTGATTTTTAATAAAACATTTTATAGCTTCGCAAATGCAATATACTCAGCGTGATGATCATTTTCATGGGCAATAAAGTGAAAAAGGAGTTTACTCCTTTTTTTATTGCAAAGGATATTATGACAGGATGCCTCTGATAGCTATGGCGGGAAGCGATGAAAGTTTACAACAGATTGAACCGCCTGAATGCAGTTTGTTTTCAAGTTAACTTAAGGTGATTTATGAACGTTGCTGTTTACTGAGTTATGTCCTTTTGCGACTTACATATGGAACACATTTGCGAATCTGAATCTGGGATTAGTTGTTCAGAAAAATTTTACAAGGACGAATAAAGCGTTGTAATTATGTCTGATGCTAATACATCTGACGTGGTGGTTTGAGAAATCACATGAAGTAAGGAGAATGGTTGCTCAGGCAAAGGCTTAGCTGTGAACAAGTGATTGGGCTGGTGTGAGTTGGCAGTGTATGCAAAAGATCAAAAGGCATTTCGGTCCACTAAGCGAGGTTTACATGGCGAGGCCACCAGATCGGAGAATTCAAAATTCCCTTTCCAACGTACAAAATTTCTCAGATTTAACCGAATTTGTCAGTCTCTTTCCCTAAGGAATTTATTGACAAATCCTTGTTTTAGAAACGAGACAATTAAATCTAATTTCCGTATGTCTGTGTCACACTCTCAATTTTAAATATTACGAGTAAGCAATGATCATATTAAGCAGTAGCAGGTTGCCTCTGTGCTCTGAGGGCTAATATGTCGGCCCGTGTAAGCCGCTGAACATGCATGGAGTTGTGAACTGGAACTGGTTACATGAACTTTGAATTCCTATTCATTGAGTTACTACCCTGCACGCCACCTGTCCCTACAATCGATTAAGTAATCCTTTAAGAAATTGAAGGCCTTATTGGGACTAATTAATAAAAATACATTTTCTAGACAAAATTCGATTTTATTCGTCAACATAGTTTCCTAAAAGAGTGGTACAATCAGTCCAACGCCGCTCTAACATTTCGATACCAATTTTAAAAAATCATCTATCTTTGACCTCAAAATAATCGTCAGTTTCGGCGATCACCTCCTCATTCGAGCCATATTTTATTTTCTGACGGGCACCTTTTTGTGGTTTGAAAAGAGGTAAAAGTCGCTGAGGCCAGATCTGAAGAAAACGGCGGATGCGGAAGCAATTCAAAGCACGATTCGGGCAGCATGGCCATGGTAGCCAACGCCTTGTGACACGGTGCGTTGTCTTGGCGGAAGAGAATCGTGTTTCTTCTTCATATAGGACCAATTTTTTTTGCAATTTCTTCCTTCAAATGCACCAATGATGCCAGGTAGTATTCATTGTTGCTCCTTTTGCCTTTCTCAAGGTAGTCGATGAATAAAATTCCGTGCGCTTCCCAAAATACGGTTGCCATAGCCTTGCCAGCCGACCTTTGCGTTTTTGGATGCCTTGGACGTGGTTCACCGGCTGCTGTCTACTTCGCTGACTGCCATAACATCCATGTTTTGTCGATTGTGACATACCGATGCAAAAAGTCCTGTTTGTTCTGGCGCAACAGCTCCAAACAGCTCTCGGAATCATCGACACGTTGCTGTTTTGTTGTCCATTGTGAGCAACATGGACATATGTTCATGCAAAATGGTATTCACACTGCCTTCTGATTCTCTTAAGATGTCAGCTATTTCACGCAATTTCACTTTGCGGTTTTCCAAAAAGATTTTGTGTACTTTTTTGACGTTTTCAGATGTAACCACCTAAATTGGCCTTCCAGAGTGTTTATCATCGTTGGTGTTTGTCAGCATACCTTCTTCTTCTTCTTCGAATGGCGCTACAGTCCGGGGTGGACCTGGGCCTCAACCAACATGCCTCTCCAGCTAGCAAGATCTCTTGCCAGCTGCTTCCAATTGCGCACTCCATGTTGATTGATGTCCCTTGTATGCGCCATCTCAGTCTAGGACGTCCTCTGTTGCGTTGTCCCTGTGGTTCGGATTGAAAGACTCTTCGGGCCGGAGCAGTGTTGTCCATCCGCTCTACATGGCCTAGTCATCTTAAGCGTTGTATCCGTAGACGCTTGACTAGGCTCATGCCGCCCTACAGCCCATACAGTTCGTGGTTGAATCCGCTCCTCCAGATGCCATCAACGCAAACAGGACCAAAAATCGCACGCAGAACTTTTCTCTCGAAAAGACCAAGGGCTTCCTCTTTCGCTTTAAGTAATTTCAAGGTTTCTGCGCCGTAAAGCAGGAGTGGGATGATCAAGGTGTTATATAAAGCAAGCTTAGTCTTTCGAGAGGGCGCTTTATTCCTCAATTGGCTCTTGAGCCCAAAGAAACAGCGATTGGCAAGAGTGATTCTGCGTTTGATTTCGAAGCTGGTGCTGTTGTCCCTATTTGCCGCGGAGCCGAGGTAGACGAAGTCCTTGACTACCTCGAAGTGTCTGCTGCCTAGTGTGACGCTCTGTTAGAGACGTCGATGTTGTGCGTCTTTCTTCGATGACAGCATATACTTCGTTTTGCCCTTGTGTACCACCAGCCGTCAATGAGGCGCTTGCCAGCATCGAAGCGGAAGCGGCTACAGTGGGACGCTTCCGCTTCGATGCTGGCAAGCGCCTCATTGACGGCTCGCTGAGTTCGGCCGATCACGTCAATGTCATCCGCATAAGCAAGCAGTTGAACTGATTCTTGGAAGGTCGTGCCTCTGGCCTTAACTTGTGAGCTACGCACGATCCCCTCAAGAATGACGTTAAAGAAGTCGCATGACAGCGCGTCGCCTTGTCTAAATCCTTTTTTGACATCGAAGGTCTCGGTGAGTTCGTTCCCGACCTTGACGAAGCAGCGAGAGTTCTCCATCGTCGTCCTACACAATATGACGAGTTTGGTAGGGATGCCAAAACTAGACATTGCACTGTATAGCTCGTCTTTATACACACTGTCATATGCGGCCTTGAAATCGACGAATAGATGGTGGGTGTTGATTTGTACTTCTTGGGACTTCTCCAGGACTTGCCGCAGTGTGAATATCTGGTCGATTGTGGACTTCCCTGGCCTGAAACCACACTGATAAGGACCCATCAGGTTGTTAACGAACGGTTTTAGGCGCTCACACAATACGGCAGAGAGGATCTTGTATGCGATGTTAAGGAGACTAATCCCTCGGTAGTTGGCGCAGTCGAAGGGGTCTCCTTTCTTGTGGACCGGACACACGGACCTGAGATTCCACTCAGCGGGCATCCTTTCCTCCGACCATATCTTAGAGATGAGCAGGTGAATGCACCCAACTAGCTCATCCCCAGCCGCTTTGAACAGCTCTGCAGATAGTCCGTTCGCGCCAGAAGCTTTGTTCGACTCTAGTCTCGATATTGCTATCTTGACTTCATCAAAGTCGGGGGGACGGAATTCTTGTCCATCGTCATCCAAATTGAGTGGAAAATTCTGCCTAACAGCGGGATTTGTGTCGTCATCACCGTTTAAGGGTCAGCATACCACCGACAATTGAAGTACGGACTCTATGGTTGATTCATGAGAACCTCCCAACCGACCTCTGGGAGATTCTGACAGGTACCTTTCGGCATGAGTGCTTTAGCATTATCATGGAGAAAGACAACTTTTCTTCTTTTAGCCAAAACCAGCCGTTTCTGAGCGATTCCTTTCTTCGGTGGGTCTTATTGTTGACAGTACATCATCGAATTAAGAGTTTGGCGATAGAGGAGTTCCTAGTAGCAGATGATTACCTGTCAGTCCCACTTAAACCTTCCTGCAGTCAATTCCTGGCTTGGACACTGTTTGCCGTTGCTGATTGTCATTAAACCGACTTCCCTTGATGTTGCTGTAAGAGATGCATTTTTTATCACCAATTACCATCATCTTCAAAAACAAATCGATTTTGTTCCAATTCGGTTGCGATTCACATGTAGAAATTTGGTTCATGAGATTTTTCTGTGTTACGAGAAACTGAAGTGGCACCCATACATCGAGGTTTTTCGTATACGTCCTCTTTCAAACCGTCCCGAACGTTTTTTTGTGCAGTCTTCAGCTCCTCTGCAATCAAAACCGTGTTTACATGGCGTAAGGCTTCAACGATTTCCATAATTTTATCAACATTTTTGAAAATTGGCCTTCCAGAGCGTAATTTCATCCTTAACCTCAAAATTACTGAAACTTAATCAACGAAACCAAAATTTGTAACGGAACCAAAGAAACCAAAAGTGCCCATTTTTAACAATACCAGGAGCATAAAACACTTTAAAAATTCCATCCTCCTGACTGGAATTTCGACCCTTATCGAAGAAAACAGTGAAATGTTGCGTTTGGAAAATTGTCAAGGGGGCCTTGTAGTCATCCTTACAGCAACACTGGTTGGAAATCAATGAAAGGAAAACTATGCCGGATTCAGAGTAATAAAGCCATCTATTGAAAATGGATTACTACGCGTATATTTAGTGAGGTCTCAGTGACGCCCTCACTTCGAGTACTAGAAAACATTTTATTTTCAATTGATTCGACTGCCCGGCATCGCTGCAATAATTTGTATCACTGAAATCATAATTGCCAAGCTCTCACACAAAATTAAAAAAAAGCACAAATACCAAAGAAATTATAAATTCCGTTGGTCACTCGTGCGCTGCGAAGATAAGCTGTTGCGTGAAATATGAGAGGACATTTTTTTAACGAGCCGCAATTTGCAATTTATGTATTCCCTTAAATTTAGGCCAGCTTAACTCACTTAGGGGATTACCTTTATCAGATGGCTGGGCATTGAAATACAAATGAATTATCTCACACACGAGAATGTTTTCGTTTTTACTTCTGTTTTTTTTTTTCTGTTAATTAATTAACTTTCATTTATTTGCAGCTTTAGGCAATTTAAATGAGAGGGAATTTAAACCGAATGAATAAACCACAAAAAAGCAACAAAAAAAAAAATAAGAAACGACACCAGCAAATCAATAAAATCCCAATCCGAATCGGTGGAGATAAAACCAAACATAAAAAGTCAATTACTACCAATCCACACTAAATACATTCCCTTAAAAATCAATTTACATTAAAACTCGACAGACATAACTGCCATTGACGAGAACGGTTTGTTTTTTGGTTCCACTCAGACACACACCACCCCACACGACAGAACACCGGATACAAATGATAAACTATTTAAAATAAATAATGGCCAGTATAAATAAAAAATATGGAATGAAATGGATACTCTCCCCCTCTTGGTTGTTTGCATAATTTCTTCTTCTTTTTGGTTTTGTTTAGTGGAACTCGCTCGTGTGCATGCGTGCATGCTGCATGATTGATTTTCAATTTTCCCCTCATTTATTTTTCATAATTATTCACGTGTTTCTGATTCTGAATGCATATACATTTTTGCTTGTCGCCACAGTGAGTGGCGCGGTTGTTGTGACGGTGTCGCAATACACCGCTAATTTCAATCTCAGACTAAGTAATTACAAGAATCGGGGCGATTATGAAGTTTACAATTTATTTGGGGGTAATGTAATGTAGGCTGCAAACAAACACAGCACCTGCATTGCGCCAGTGAACGCGTATATGCGTGCGAACATGACAAATTGGATTGGGTGGGAAGTTGATAATCTGTTGGGGGTGGGGGTGGTTTTCGCATTTGACTGGTTACGCGGCGGTGTCAAAATGCCTGAAGAGGCAACGTCAAACAAATATTTTATAGTCGTTGAGGTGTGAGGACATGTATGTAAATATTTTAAGCATCAGGCACTCGTGTGAATTACATTTTTTTTTTGGATTGCACACTTTGCGTCAGATATTACGCAAGAGGTGGGATTTAATTAATGTTGAAATTTATTCGAAAACTTTGAATGTGGTGGGATAGTAAACACTCTCTATGTTTCAGTACTTGGTAAAATACATATTAAGTGTCCTTGCATAATTTTTTTGGATTTCTATTTTAAAGTAAGTTTAATTTTTCAAAAATGGTCTGAAATAAGGTGTCTTGTTTTTCATTTTGATTCGATTTTTTCCAACCGAAAGTACAAGTATGCTCAGGAGTGCAAAATATGTGACAGTACCAAAACATATCATCCGCATCCATAATCTGTATTTAAATATAAAGAAGTATAAAAAACAACAAACCGTATTCTATTAACAACAAACCGTATGTATAAAGTTTATTTGCGCTTTTGAATATATTAATACTTAAGTCAAAAAATTTAAAGAAAAACCTACAAACAATGCTCTTGAATCATTTCTACAGGGGATGGACAAGATCACTGCTACTTAACCCCATAAAGCATAAAATTATGATATGCCTAAAATCCTAATATGTCCTAAACTCTGCAAATCCAAATATTCGACGTACCCAACATCCTCCCAGACAGATAATAACGCAATGCCCAAAATCCCATTTACCAATCCGAGACTCCTACATGCCCGATTTCCTTATGGGCTTAGATTATGACATTCCCAAAATGTCGACATACCCGAAAAACTGAAAATCCACAATTTTAAAATACCCAACGTTTCGTGAAGCAGATAATTAAGTGATGTACGAAATCCCATATAGCCCCAGTCCGGAAGAGTTAAAACTACTTTATGCCCATAATTCTTGTGGTCCAAAATTGCAAAATGCCAGAAATGCTGATAACCCTTAAACAAGAAATGACCAAGATCTTAAAAACTCATAAAGAAAGAGCCAAGATCGGGAAACGCCAAGATCCCTTAAACTCTTAAAATTCCTTAATATCCAAAATACCAAAGTGTCGAAAGTACCTGACCGCCCCAAATCTCCAAATACTGAAACGCTAAAATTTCAAACTGAGCAAATATTTAAAAAAAATCATATCTTGAAAATATTATATATATAAAATTCGTAAATGCCAAAAATACAGCAAAGCTCGGATTATGAAACCTAAAATCTCTATAAAGCAATAAAGTATATCTAACGAAAGCCAGAAAAGACAAAATCCTCAAATTTCCAAAGTACCTGACTGCCCATTGTAGGGAATTTCAGTGGGGTGTAAATAAAAGACGCGAAAGAAAACCGGAAAAGCCTAAATCTTCACATGTCCAAAATACCTGACTGCCCAAAATCCTCAAACACTGAACAACTAATATTCCAAACTCCACAAAAACCCAAAAATTATTCAAATCTCCAAAGTGTACAAAATTCCTATATGGCCGAAATAATGAAAAACTCAGATTATGAAATGCCTAAAATCTCAAAAATGTACAATACGTCGAAAATGTGCGATGCACAGACAAAATTCTGAAATACCCGAAATCCTCAAGTGCCCAAATTCCCCATATGATACAAAGCTCAAATGCCAAAATGAACTGAAAGTTGAAAGTGCCTTAAATCTGGGAAATGTACAAAATTCCAAATTGCCCGAATAAAAAGTTAAAATTTCGATGTGTCGAAAATGTATAAAATGCAGAAGAGTAAAGATCAACAAGTGCCTAAATACCTTAATAGTGTAAATCCCGAAATGCCCCCAAACCCCTGAATTGGCAATGTATTTGAAAATTTGATGCCCAAATTTCTGAAAAAGCCAAAATTCTCATATCGCTGAGTTTCTTAAAACTAAAAGTCCCAAAATGCTTAAGTTCAAGAAATTCCAAAGTTCTTAACTACAAAAATTCCAAATTTCATTCATAATCGATAAGTGAAATACTGAAAAGTTTAAATGAGAGAAGTTGAGATCCACAAATGTCTAGAATCACGGCTAGGGTAGCGATATATTGTACCTGAAATCCGAAAAAGCTGAAATCTCTATATGTGAGGAAAGCCAACATCCCGAGCTGCCAAAATTTCAATAGAATTAAACTTGACAACTGCATGAAAACTTAATATGGTGTCGTGAATATTTGCATTATCCCAAAATCGGACTAAATCCTGCACTGACCCCAATCAGAGGATTACAAGGGGCACCATACATGTTACCTCATATGTACTCCTTTAAGATTTTGCTTAGGATTTCACAGGATTATGTTTAGCGGGACTTTAGTCAAAGGAAGAATATTAATTTCAGCTGGGTCTTGGGGTTCTGGGTGGTTGGATGAAATGCGGGTTTATAGGCAAGGGTTCAAGTGAAATTTTCCAATTTCTTCTACTTTTTTCCAATAGTCGCACAGTACTTAAAACTTCTGTTCGACTGTCAAGTCCCTATTGTCGCTGCGCCCACGTTTATTCTTAAGTAATGAGAAAACGACATGTTTGTGGTTAAGTACAAGTATGTGAAGAAGCCTGAAACCTACAAAAATATTACCTCAAGCGCTTCAAATCTGGAAATTCCCTCCACGTTCAACCACAAATCACAAATTCCCACACAACCAGAAATCACTGCATAAATACCCAATTCAAAGTATAAGGCTGCAAAAACTCTCCCTCGCATATAGATGAACTGGCAAAAACTTTTCATTTGATTCTGTTACGTTATCCCACAATCTAATTACATCACGACTTGTGTAAGCACTCCAGCTAACCTGGCAACAGTCGACCTTTTCCTCTCAATCCGATTGACTATCCAAGCCCCAGACATGGGGCCCTACACCCCCCCTCGCAAACAACAAACTATAATCTCTCCACACAAATAATTACAATAATGATTCGCCAAAGCTCTCCGCCCCGAGGCTGGAATTTGACAGTTCTTATGCTCAGGGACGAGACCCCAACAATAGGTAGGAAATATGAGTAGGGAAGAGTTCTTTTACTTTTGCCTAATGAAAGCTCCTAAATTAATCCTCCCCAGCCAGCGTCTTTTATTCGAGTACGTACTCCATTGTGGGGCACGGTAAATTGAAATGCCGTAAACAATGGACCCGAATCGAAGGCGGGTCATGCTGGTATTGAGTGTCATAAGAGATTAATGTCTAAATTAATAGATGAAAGTATTTGTTGACATTAGACGGCCGGTGGGGTTGGGTTGATTTACACTTTATCGATTGCAGTCGGAGGCGATAAATTCGGTCAGGGTGGGTAAGGAATAAGGTTGACTTATCGCAGTGTATACGAGGGGTGGGGCGGTATGTATGTGTGTGTGTGCTTGAAGGGTGTACTCAAATTAATTTGACCACACGTATGCGTGCTTAAGGTACACAATTTTTGAGACGAATTCTTGTGGAATGACTTAAGATGGAGGAGAAGGATTTGTTGCTTTTTTTTCTCAGTCGTGTGTTTGTGTTTTTACGGACTTTTATGGCAATTTCATTGACTTGTAGCAGTCTCTATGCAAAAATTTGTTAGTTGATGTTCTTAGTTGAGTGCTTCGGAATAAATAGCAGTAGCGACTGGCTGTCAATCAAATGGAAACGTCCGTCGATGTAAGATCTATCAAAAATCGCACTTGTGCTGGACAGCTGGTTCCGTATCGCTCATAAGGACTTTCGCAAGCCACAACTTGAGCCTGCGTCGGATGTGAAGTTGCATGTGAACGACCATAGAACCGGAAGGCTTTTCATAAACAGCGCCTGATAAACATAGGAATTTATTTCCGCTTCCACATTTCCACTTTCCACTGCCAAACGCAGCAGAAGTTGACATCAATTGGACTCATTTCTTTTCTCCGACATCCACTTCATTGCTGTGCCACTGTGAAAGATTTCTGTCCAAGGACACTACCATCTCCGCATTGAATGGAGATTAACGAACACCAAGTGCCATATGTGCCATTGCGCACTGCCAGACATGGCACACTCAATGGCACTTTGAAAGTTATTTCTGATACAGAGGTCCACGCCCCACTCCCAGCCCCCGTTGTCAGATCAATTTCTTCGAAAATGCACTCTCCAACAATCATCCCCTCCCGAGTTTGCTTCCACACAAAAAAACAAAAACACAACTCCCATCCTTCGCGCTGCCAACATCATCCAGAAAGAATACCATTTGACTCGAAAAAAAGGGGAAAACACACTCAATTGGATACTCAGCACTCACAATGCACTTAGGTCAGACGACTAAATGGAAAATGAAATTCAAGTGCGACTGAAATGTAATTGAAGTGGGACAGGAGCACCATCACTGTTTTCGCGGCAAAGAAAAATACGAGTCAATATCCTCCCAGCTCCCAGTTAATTGCGATCGATTGACGACCGAGAGTTTGCATATTATTCCAAATCGTTGAACCAATTCTACACGGAAATCGTGTTTGCACCTCATTAGTGCGGAACACCGCCAGTGCCGGGGGGTGCTTGCACGTGCCAGGCGGACAGCGTAGACCGGACCGAAGGCAAATATCCAATCGAACAGGCGGGCTTAAGTGCATTTTAATGAATTACCGCCAATTGCCGACATCTCTGCGAAATTCAGTTAACGCACATTTCCCCCGCCAGATATTAAATTACAATTAGTGTAATTTTTTTTTTTCAATAAATCCTCGGAATCAATTAGCGGCGTGTGGAAGAGCTATTTGCATGTATCGTGCGAATCTTTCTCACTTGCTGATGAAAAGGTGTAATGATTGGGGCTGCGTTGGGTATTCATTTAAAAAACACGATGCGACACGGTGTCATCATAATGAAAGTGCATCTGAGGAAGGGAGTTCGCAGTTCATCAAAATTGTATGTTAAGTGACCAGTTTTACCAGCATGCGGTACTTTTGTGTCGTTTACTTTATTGCGAACTGCGCTCATGGCAGCCGTATGGAGAGACATTTAATGGAAAAGTACTGTTTCATTGGCGAAAATTCGCTTACCGATTTTTAATAGCTTGTCTCACTTTCCATATTATTTTTTCTTCTTTGTTTTCTTTTACACCTCCATTCCTTTTTTTATTTCTTCCTTTTTTTCTAGATCTTCCTAATCTTATCGTGTTCCTTAACATATTCTTTCTCTCCTACTTCTCCTTAACTTTTTTTCTCCCTGTGCATATCCACATTTTTTTCTTCCCTTCTACTCATTCTTCGCCTTAATATTCTGCTACATTTCTTTTTTATTCCCTTTTTCTTCTTCCTCTTCGTCTTCATATTTTCCTTATTTCTGGTTTCTTATCACTATTTTTTCTCCAGCCCTTCTTTGTTTTCTTTTTCCTCCTTTCGCTACATCTTTAATTTTCCTTATCTCCTGTTTTTCTTTTTCTCATCACATTTCTTCTTTTTTTATATTCTTTTTCTTCTTTTCCTTTTGCTTTTCCTCCTCCCAAGTTTTTTTTCTGACGCCCGTTTTTCACCTCGCTCTCGTCTGCCTTGTATTTCTTTTCCTTCTTCCTTTCGTCTTCTTATTTACTTTCGTACATCCTTTTACTTCTCTTTTTAATTTTTCTTCTTGACCTTCATATTTCTCTGTTAGGCTGTATCCTCATTCTTTTCTCCTTTTTTATTCTTCTCCTACCTTTTTTCTATTTTTGTCTTCACTTTAATTTTGCTTCTACTTCTTTTTCTTCTTCCTTTTCCTATCTGTTTTCTTATTCTTTTTTTCGTATTGCTATAGTCCAAACCGGCCCCTTACACCTTTGATATCATAGCTCCCCATATAGCTCGGTCTTGTGCTAGTTGCTTTCAACTGAGATTTTGTAAGTGTATACACCACCGAAGGCATAGTCTTCCTTTACTAAATTTTCTCTCGTGTTCGGAGCGGTCGACTTGTTGGGCTTAAGCACTGGTATTACACCAGGTCAGATGAAAGATCTTAATACGTTAGACAAAAGGTTTATTTTACAGCTCATAAGCTTCATCGATTGCCGATCCTTTTCCAAGCCCCATCACCGTAAACCGGATCAAAAAATGGATTCTAACCTCGAAACGACCAAAAATGTCCCCGTCCACTCGAGTTAGTCCCCATAATCCCAATCAAAATGGACAAAGACACGGCGATTGGCAAGGGTGTCATTGTACCTCCTCGGTGATGTCGTCAACTGTGTTAACTTCAAAGCCTGTGCGGACAGTCATTCACTACTTCGAAGTTAAAGGTGGTTATGATGACGTCCTCTTGATTAGCTTTTTCCGTTGACTTACCCACTATGCCCAAAGGACTCATCATAGCTGCTTAAATCTGTTTGCTTACGACCGAATCATTGACCATCCTGTTTGTCCTTCTGATGATTCTTATAAGTTGCACAGTTTCGTGTAGGCCACTTTTGACGTCTGAGTTACGCACTCATTGAATAAGTCGAAAGCGTTGCCACATCTAAAACCTTTTTGACTCAAATGCTTTTACTGGTCATAGAAAAGCAATGAGTATTCTTCATCGTCATTGTACAAAAAAGTCCAATTTTTTAATTTTCTTGACATCAGACGTCAAGATAAAGTGCTTGCCCTTTATGACGAAGCAACAGACATTCTTTACTGTGATCGTACAAGGACAGTCTAGTTTTACAAAGTCTAGCCAATTCCCTCTATATCCCGTTTTTATAAATACCGTCATATGCGACATTTCAGTCTTTTCATCTTTTGAACTTTTGACTCAAAACTATGTTTGCTAAAGGGAATAAAATGCAAATAAACCAACTTTTTTTATCAGTTTGCCATATCATCTCTTAGGTCCTCGGTTCATCCAATTGGCAGCAGATATCCTGGCTGGCGCTGGTATTATGTGGCGCTAACAGAAGCTTGTCACATAATTGTGGATTCCACTGCTCTGCTCTTGCATTGCTACCGGGCAATCAAGCTGTTAAAGGAGGCACAAGATGTCAAAGAAAATCAGACTCGCCAGATTCAGGACACATATCTTCTCCCTTTCAAATTGGCAAACTGTACTGGGGGTGTATTCGAAAGGCATTTTTTCATCGGATCCGATTTTGCTGATGAATGCAATTTATTTCAGTACTGCCTGATTACTCCAACTCATTCACGTCTTGTCCATCGAGCTGCCTGAATAGCAAAAAAGCCCGCCTTATGCAGTCCTTAAACCACTTCAAGTCAATGAGTTCTTCTTCTTCTTCTTGTGGCGCTACACTTCGGGGTGGACCTGGGCTTAACCAACATGCCTCTCCAGCCAGCACGATGTTTCGCCAGCTGCCGCCAGTTGCGTACTCCAAGTTGGTTGAGGTCCTTCTCTACTTGTGTGCTCCATCTAACCCTAGGCTATTGTGTTGTCCCAATGGCTCAGATTCAAGGGCTTTTCGGGCCGGAGCAGTGGTGTCCATACGCTCTACATGGCCTAGCCAAAGTCAATGAGTTGCTCTCAAACAAAAAAATGAATATGTTCATACTCCAGGAACAGTATCGCATATCTGCGTCATATCCTTGCTATTCTTAGAGGTGTTGGTTTTTTATTTCGCAGTCTTTTTGCCCTTCAAACATTCCCAAGTCACCTCTTGGAGTTTCTGGCGAATAGGTTTTGTCCCCCCTGGCATCTAGAGTGTCGCTGCATACATTCGCTAATTGCTATCCAGGGGAGCACTACCAAAGTCTGCACACAATCCTGACTTATACCCTTTCAAAAATGATTGCTGGAATTGGTTGTGCAGCTCTTTACATGGTTCTTTCTACTCCTTTGACTGACGCGTAGAAAAGGGATTCTGAGTACACACAATTGTGTTCGAGTTCAAAACTCACAACGAAAGGGTGTTTTTATAATTGGGCATGCAGATATTTATTGTGGTCCTTGTATTTATTTTTTGCTTGGATCTTTTCACACAAAATATATTTTAATAAGCATGTACACAAGGCGTCTCTCCCACTCAATTGTGCTCACTTGAAGTTTGTGTTCAGTCAAGGTGTCGGTTTTTTTTGGTTGCGTCCCTTTGATTTCATTCAACCCCACATTTGAAAAGCAACGACGCACTTTCTTCCGCATAGGTGACGCAAACCAAGAGCACAGATTCGTTTCTTCTTTGTTGTAGAGCAGTGAGCGTGTTTTTTCGTGTTTTATATTAAGTCTTGCAGGCATAAAAATTCAGATTGGAAAAAAAAAAATGATTGCGCAGCAGTCAAAGTTCGGAATTAGTTTGCGTAATGAATTTGATTTTGAGTTTTTTGAACAAGTAAGAAAGTGAAGACGAGCCAAAAGAAGTTCTAAGCAAAGGAACTGTCAAAAAATAAGTGAACTAAATTGAAAATTGGTGGTCGCCATGGCATAGTGGGTAAGAGCGTCAACCCACAGACAGATGGTCTAGGTTCCATTCCCGGATGGGACACCTCGCATTTTTCACGGCACCACCTCTTTCGAGTTGCTGACAACACTCAAAGAGTATCAATTGTCTATGAGAGGTTCTCGAATTTCACCGTTCGAAGTCGGCAAAAAATCTGTAGGTCACTTCTACTCGTGAGAGAATAGTAGCACGCACAACACGAGTAGTTGTTGTAGAAGCTAGGCCCTGATCCCTTATGGGTCTAATGCAACTAATGCAAAAAAAAATATGTCATCGTCTTGAATATCCTAAATTTTGAATAACAGACTGAAAGCTTTGAATGATAATGTCTACCGAGTGCAACCATAAGTTAAGTTAAATGTTTCTCTGTGTATGACAATAATTTGCAGTTTTCAAAGAGTTGTACCTTACATGCCTCATAGACAACGACATTAGCCATTCACTATGAGCTGTTATATTCACTGTCATCTGTCAAGTGCTGCGGCCCATTAAACTTAATTAAGCTTCAATCGATATGCTCTATAGTAGTAGTTGCGATACACGCGTTTGAAATTTTGCGTTGTACGAAATTTTACATATGTAGCCGAGTGTTTAGGTTGCCCCTCATATTCCAATTTGAAAGAGATCACTCTTTGGAACGTTTAAATAGTTGCTTTTGTAGCAAAGAATTTTGAAATGTTGTCGTTGGGTTCTAATTTTTTTTTTTTTTTGCCCAATACGGTAAGGTAACAATTTTCGTAGTTTTTCGCAGCCATTTTGTAAGCTATCAATTGTTTTCTTTCTTTTAAGTTTGGTTAGGAATTAAAATGTGAATATACAGACCCCTTGAACAGCTGTTCCAAATTGTGCCAAAAATGGGCCCAAAACAAGATCGTTGTTATTGACAATTTTCATAAGGGGATTTTGTTGTCAATTTTCATAAGGGGATTTGTGCATCGACCGCGGCGCAGAAAGTCTGGGTTCGATTCCCGGGCGGGACAATTCGAATTTTTTCACAGCACCACCTCTTTCGAGTTGCTGACAACACTCAAAGAGCATCAATTGTCTAGGAAAAGCTTCTCAAATCTCGCCGTTCGGAATCGGCAAAAAACTGTAGGTCCCTTCTACTCGTGAAGAACAGTAGCATGCACAACAGGAGTAGTTGTTGTAAAAGCTAGGCCCTGGTCCGTTATGGGCTGTTGTGCCACTCAATTATTATTATTATTTATTTTGTTCAACGATGAAGCTCACTTTTGGTTAAAGAAATTCGTCAATAAACAAAACTGCCTGTTTTTTATTTTTTTTTTTGTATTTTACTCCACTCTATGTTGCGACACCGTTATGTCTACAAAAACTAACTAAGTGTCCCAACAAAAACGCAAGATTTAAATTTGGCGCCATTCGAATTGTTTTTGTTTGACATTTGAACAATTATTATTGTTTGTTAGTAGAATGTATAAGGTTCAAAAAAATGGAGCGCTACACGAATGAACAGCGCATTTTCATTGCGAAACGATGTCTTGCTGGCTTCGTCAATAGGCAGAATTGTCGCATTTGGGGCGAGGAAAATCCTCCAGTGATTCACGAGAAGCAAATGCATCCTCAACGTGTCACTGTGTTGTGTAGATTTTGGGCTGGAGGAATCATTGGACCTTTTTTTGTGGAAGTGAGTCAGGTCAAGCGCAAACAGTTAATGGTGTTCGGTATGGTGAAATGATAACCAATTTTTTCGTGGAAGAGGAAATTGGACGCTGCATTAATGAAATATCGCAGCATTTATGCAAAACGGTCATTGAAAATTTCATTAAAAGATCGCGTATGTGCCAGCAAGGCCGCGGCGGCCATCTGGCCCGATGTGTTATTCCACACATAACCTTACCCTGTCTACTTTACGATATAATGAAGAATTCACGATATTTTTTAAATATCCTCGTTTTATTTGAAATTTAAATCTTGCGTTCTTGTTGGGACACCATTTATTTAGTGTGCTTTATGGGTTGTTATGGCCAGAATGTTGTAGTCAATGGCGACCTCTTTCAAGCAATGATTAATTGATTTATAGCTCCTGCGCATCATGGTATTGTGGATCAATTTAACAACCATGATGCGCAGGAGATTTTGTTTCAAAATGACGGCGCCACATCTCACACAACACGTGCCGCAACTGACTTGCTGAAGAAAATATTTGGTTACCACATAGTTTTACGATACGGATCCGGAAATTGCCTGCCCTCCAAGATTTTGCGATTTAAGGCCACTTGACTATTTCCTGTGGGGATGGGTGGAGTCGCTTGTCTACGCCGAAACGATTGACCCCTCCAACTTTCGTGGCGTTTCCTTTCCGCACCTTTCTTCGTTTCTGAAGGGAACAACGAATATTGTCCGCTTATTGAAAAAACAAATTCTGTTCAGGACCTCAAAATTGTTCACTCTAGAAAATCACTCCAGCAAAGCAGTTCTGACACATTTAGCCACTTATGTGAGTCTTATTTGCCTTCAAAATTATCAGTTAGGTTGAAGCGCTGTTTTTTTTTCCGCCGTCACTGTACAAACCTAGTACGTTCTTCAACAAAAGAACTTTAAAAAGAACTAGTTCAATTGAATGCAATCGTACGCCGCTTGGAAGCATAAACCTAGGAGTGACCACAACGACAAGTTTCCGTGGCGACAATGCGCTACTCAACGTGGAACAAGTCTGTGTTGCATTGCAAAGTTATTCAACATCCGAGGTATTCTCCACTTTTTCCGCTTCCAGTTGGACCAAGTAGGGGTTATTTCTTAAGACCCAAAAAAATGGCAAAATACAACTTCCAATGCAAGACAAATTGACTGAGCGGTGGGCAAGGCTGGTAACACCACCCTCGAGTACATGACGAACTAATTTATTGGCAACATTAATAAAAGTTGTTGCAGACGTGATCGCCAACCCAAGGTTACTTCTTTTAACCTAATTTAACGAAAAGTCATTTTAGAGTCAGAACTTCATAACCATAAAGGGTTCATAACAAAAGCGGGTTCATCACATTCAAGGATGTTGCTTATATTTTCCGGCGTATTCGAAGAAACCAATGAGTTGCTTGATTGATGTTTTCCCCCCTTACCGGCCTCCCCTGTAAGCACTTAAGTTTAAATCATTTACGAAGACACAAAAAAAGTTAAGAGTAAAATTTCTATGGACGCCTCAGAATTCAATTTCTCAAGAACAAGGATAATTCAATCCACTCGCGTCGGTTCTAATCTATAGCGTCACGAACAATGAACAAAAGTTTTCAATTTTTTTTACACATGAAAATAATTCATCACGGAGATGCTAGCTGAACCCTTTACAACGATCAATCATGAAGTAATCCGCCCTTAGCGGCGGTGCCTTCCTCCTGAGTGTCCTTCATTAAAATCCGTACTTGTGAACACAAACACACACACACACACACACCGTTATAGAAAGCACTTCTGAAACTGTCTGCAGAAGCAATTAATTCACTGCAGACGTCAAAAAACGACAACCTCAGAGCACTGTCATATCAATCAAATATCTGCGGCCCCTGCAACACATGCATGCAACAATAAATTCAAAATGTATTTATTCATGCCGCGCAGTCATCCATAAGTACAGATTGGGATGTACACATATTGTGTGTGCGTAAGTGGAACGGGTGTACGCGACACCGCTAACGACCCACCCTGCACTCACGACTGACATGCAAAAAAAGGACTAATCGCTTAGATAAATTCAAACGAAATTCACCAATCCCGTCGCGAGGGAGGGGTACGTAAGTGCAGCGAGCAGAGAAGTTATTTGCGAAACATTCGACGAATAGCTTTGCATAAATACACGATAAATGAGGGAGCCAACAGAGGAAAGAATCGAAGGAGCCCGCTTGCATGACTATCGACTTCCGCGCATGGGAAGAAGGTCTAGAGCTCCCCTTGGCAATGTGCTGTGCACGGCCAAGGGGAGTGCAAATTCTGCGACTTTTGAACCATTGGTGTCCTTATCTGCAGAACGCTCGACAATTTTGCACGACTCTCACGAAATTTGTCTCAGCGCCACTGCTTTTGATGGATGTAGGGGGGGGAGGTGGAAGGAGCGGGGTACTTCAACAATAAGGAACGTTTTTTGTCGATGAATCATTTCACTGAGAGTTTGACAAATAACTGCAGTGGATGCAATGCATACACATTCCAGGGAGTGAGCGATTTTATTTCGGTGGCTAAGATGCATATGTTAGAAAGAAGGAAGAATTCAAGGACTTTCGATTTTATTTCATGCGATTCGCATTAAAGTTGTTTGGGCTTTTGACAACACCTGATCCCAGTATCCTAGTCTAGGGAAAAAATAGATTTTCTGACACTTGAACAAAGATTTGAATTTCACAAGATTCAAGGACTTGCGCGGGGGATTATAAAAAGGCTTGAACAAAAGTTTTGACAATTACTAGGGCAAGGAGTAAGAGAATAAATTGAACTTAAATTTGGACAATAACCTGCGAAAATATGTCACGATCCTAGATTTTTTTTTGTAAAAAAAGACAAATTGTTTTTATTTCCTTCTTCAAATGCTTCTGTGACCATTGATCGATTTCGGGGCAGCCATTGCCAACAAAACAAAAAACAAAAAAACACCAGACAGCAAAGGAAATAATAATCAGACGAACCCTTAGTGTAGCAGTTTTTGCACACAACCATGTGAGTGAGGGGATCATGTAAGATTGGGTCATCCTTTGGGCCATGTCTTTCAGTCAGTTTCGTTTCCATGATGTCGATTTCCTCATAACTTTTGGCTGCATTTATTGCTCCCAAATTGTGAGCATAACCTTTTCTGTGTGAAGACCTAGTTTGGGCATTTGCTTTCGATTTTCATCTGTAGGATGGTCGATATTATATTAGCATATGATTCGGATTGTGCTTTCTCGCAGACCCACCCTGTGCTATTGCATGATCGCTACAACGTGTGATATAGAAAACAGCTTTTCGATTCGAATAGGCGGTGTCAATAATGTGATATACACCTAACTGCGCTCCGAGTCATGAATATTTTATTGTTCTCGTCTCTTACACATCTTCATCTATCTGCTGTCCAGATATTTTACAGTTGACATGCAAAGTCCACATTCAGCACCACATGTGATAATACGGTGCAAGAACTTGCCATTTCGATACCTTAGACTCGGGTTTCTTAACGGCGAAGTTGTTGGGCTTCTTTCTGTTCATGGAGGAGCCACATGTAAATTTTTTTAGTTTTTCTATTTAAAATAGATGCCGATTTATTGTCACATACATATAGTTCACTTTTCTGAATCACTATCATCATCCACCAAACGAACATGCCAAACCAACGTCGAAGGGTGCGTTCGTTCATCACTTTGCTCTCAAATTTGACGTTTATTTGTTTGGCTGCCATAGACGGACTAAGTCTCAATATAAGCACGTAAGCGTAAAGTGTACGAATAGGAAGCATCAATTCAATAAAAAAAAACCGGTTGGAGACATATAGTTGGGTAACCAGGGGTCCTGGTCCTTAGAACTGAATTAACAGCGGCTAATTTTCTTTAGAAATACGGTACGTGCGTAAATTAAAAGTGAATCTCATTTTTTAAATCGCCTACAAAAATAACAAAACATGCAACGTACCCTAAAAGACGAACGTCATCAAACCAAGTAACACTTTAGTTAAAAAATATCGTTGGATTGCAGTCGACTTCATTAAGGACAAAGTGAACAACCGGAAATCGGATTAAGTGGTACAAGAGTCCATTCAAGTTAGATTAAGAAAATGTTTCTTTAAAGGTCCTGGTAGTGCCGTCAATGGATGGGCTTGGCATTTTTGGAATTATACTTCTTCGGGATTTTAAGCATTTTGGCATTTTGAGATTTTGTGTCTTGTCTCCTGAAAAGGACTCCTAAAAGAGCCTTCAAAATATTTCACACGTTTAAATTTGTATTTGGTTAGATTCAGATGATCTCGTAAAGAATTGACGTGACTAGCTACAGAATCACTTCGATTGGTCACTGAATATTGATGGCTAGCTTTTGGTAGAACTTTGCCTTGGGATTCAGCTAGCAGCCTCTGATACTGATGAATGGCATTCCTCTGCTGATTCTTCTTAATGGGAAGAAATTAAATTAAAGTTTCTTCCAGTCCTTCAATAACTTCAAGTCGTATTTTTATGTTTAAATAAAGTACTTTAGTCTTTACAGAAATAAAAAAATGAAATATTTCTAATAGAAATAAGCTTTTAGTCTGAATACTTCTTTTTTGGTCCTAAGAGGGGAGTCCATCATTTCAGGGTTTACTTTACTAATTTAAAGGTCAACTTGGAGTGTTATCCTCTGATCTGACCGAACTTCACAGTGGTCGAAGAAGGGCTTCCTAATCAACGCCGATGCTTGAGCATCTGAAAGTGCAAGCGATGCGTCTAGCTTAAATTTAATGAGTATTATGACGTTATCCCCGCAGCGGATGGAAACATAGGAACAAGAGCGAGAATTATGTAACTACCGCACTAACTTGTGCATTACTTGTGGTCTTAAGAGTAGCGTCATTTTACTATAATGTTCTGAGCCTATGTTACAATAAATATTTTTGCGTATTTGCGGATTCGTAGAGACCCAAAGATGGCACATAAGCTATGGATTTTAAAATGAAAAATTCCAAGAAATTAGTAGCATATTTTTTTTATTTCGAGAGACGGTCGTCCGCTCCTTGTGACTGCTCCGAAAAAAGACTGCCAAATGCAGATGCTGTCAAAATCGTCAAGACTCGCTCGGGTGCGTTCGCAAATGCGTAACAACTACTTATGTAAATTTAAAAGAACTCGGTGTCTCAGAACCTGCTGGGGCAACATCTATGGAAACGTCCATAAAATTATTCCAAATATAGTTCGAAACCTGATTATTTGAAATTCCTAGTGCTTCATGGATAACAAGCGCTTTTAATCTCTTAGCGAAGATCTTCTCGTAAGATTGCAACTCCCCGAAAACAGAATGTTTGCGGGCATACCCACGAAGCACTGTGTCGTAGCTCACTACGCTCACAAATTTGGGCTAGTATCTTCCGAAATCTGCAGAAATTTAAATGAAGAAGGTGTTAAAGAACATCTACTCTAAGGACGCTTGGCTCTTGCTGATAGTTAAATACTTCCTCAATTAATTGAAACACGTGGTGGTCTTACAGCTCTGTACTCTACCGAAATTGGCTCACGCATCTACATCATCTACAATGCCAACGCATGTATTTAGTGCTGCGGTAAATCATAATGGATCCTATGTAAGATGTAGACTCCACCCTAAACTTAATCTATGTACCTACTTCCTAATTCCGTTTAATCGATTCATTGCCTTCGTTCTCGCATCAGGACAGTGAGTACATGGACTTTGGTTGTGCAATTATTGTCGCATTAGAACGGCAAAATGCGGGTTGCTGACATACTACGAGTATTATTGTTATTCTACAGGATCATTCATTTCGTGGTTTCAAGTCGGTAGCGTAGCTTTTGACAACCGAAAAATACAAATGCCGTTTGCAGTTTCACTATTTTAATGATTGCCATTTACAGTATTGGAATTGCTTTCAAATTGAACAGCGTGTTGCTGAAAATGTTCTACAAAAGGATTGATTCAAAAATTGTCATTTTTCGCGAAGCCCTGTGCCTTATTGCCAAATTGTTGATCCGTATTTATCGATTCCTGACCTTCGTAGTAATTGAATACGTTGATTGTCTCGCTTTAGGGTTTTTTGCATGTGAATTTGCATCTTGAACGGAATTGAATTCTACATACGCCTCAACAGACGCCAGTTTTTTGATGGAGACAAACTAAATTGAAGTATTTGGGGCTCAGGAGTCCCACAAGTGCTGCATTTAGACTGTATGATGTGCTCTATTGTCAAAATATGACATTTGTGTGGTACAGCCACTGGACGGTTACAGACAATTTAAAGTGATACAGTCGATAATGGGCAATTTTTTTGCGGCGATGGAAGATTATGACTTGAACGACATGTGGCGATGCAACAAGCCAAACAACGTGATCAACTATGTTTATGCTATCAATTATTGCCTGATTGTGAAAATTCACATTCTGGTGACGTCAATTAGCCGCCAAAATCATGCCATTCGACACCGTTGAATTTTATTCACTTGAGCTGCGCAAAAGACTTTATTTACAAGAATAACCACAGAACTACCGAACTCGAGAGGTATTTAAAACCAACATTACTTAAGGCATGGTTGCAGCGCTGACCGAAATGTTCGAAAAAGTGGTTAAAAAATACAATGCATCTGGTGCGAACTCCCCCGAGGGGACCATTTTAATGACATTGTCTTTTACACTTAATGAGAACGTCTTCTTCTTTTTCTTGTGGCGCTACAGTCCGGGCTGGACCTGGACTTGAACCAACATGCCTCTCCAGCCAGCATGATCTTTCAACAGCTGCCGCCAGTTGCGCACTCCAAGTTGGTTGAGGTCTTCCTCCACGTGTGTGGGCCACCTAGGCCGTCCTCTGTTGTCCCAATGGCTCAGATTCGAAAACTTTTCGGGCCGAAGCAGTGTTGTTCATACGCTCTTTATAGCCCAGCTATCTTAACCGTTGTATCCGGAGACGCTTGACTAGTCGCATGTTGCTGTACAGCCCATAGAGTTCGTCGTTGAATCTTATTCTCCAGATGCCATCAACAAAAACAGGACTAAAAATCGCACGCAAGACTTTTCTCTCGAAAATACTAAGGGTTTCCTCATCCGCTTTTAGTAGCGTCCAGGTTTCTGCGCTGTGCGAGAGCGCTTTATTGCTCAATTGCCTCTTGAGCCCAAAGAAACAGCGATTGGCAGAAGTGATTCTGCGTTTGATTTTGGTACTGTACGACAATTACAGCAGTACCAAAATCAATGGGAAAGTCTAAACTTTATAAATTCTAAACTACCATAAAGGAAATGCTGAATTGGTGATCGCCATCTTCGTCTCTTGTGTTCAAAAAATCATTTTGATAGACAATCGTGAAACGCTACTACCTTCAGACACTTTTGCCATTGCTCTGAGTGCCCTTTGTATGTGTTATTTCCTTCCTCCTTTGTCTGAATATAAAGATTGGAGCAAGTGTAAGGAATAAAAGACCTAAGAGAAGTTTTTTTTTTTTGAAATTTTCTTGAATCAACTCTTTCAAAATTCTCTTTTCATAGAAGATCGATCGCTGTGTGTGTTTTGATTATATTTGGAAACTGAAAAATGAAAGATCCAAAATATATTTCCTTACTTTGGCGCTTTTGATCGTTACGTTGTCACAGGTTGGAACAGGTGAGGTTGGTGCGGCAAACCTCTTCCAAATTAAAATGAATATACGTTGAAAGTGGTACCTTAAACTCCTCTTTTCCACTGCTCTTTCTCAAGCACACTGCAGTTTCAAATGACCTTAGTGCACCGGTGGGTTGTGTTAGGAGTCATGTTTTCCTATTATTCCTGACTAAGTAAAATTTATATGCGACTAGCTGTCTGTTCTAAAGTGCCATGTTAACATGACTTATCTTAGATCAGAATTTGTAGCAAGTTTGCAGTTCCATTAGCTTCGCAAGACTGAATCCAGAGTCAACCGAGAGGGTGCTGCGTCTCTGCCCCCGTCGTGGCCATAAACCATCTCATAATTCTTACTCTAAGCAACATTAGGTGGACCATGTCTAAACTGAATTCAAACTTGTCCCTGACTTTCACAAGAAAATCCTGCAAAAAAAACGGGAATATTCCGTCTGTGAGAAATACACAACCCGGGAGGTGATACTTCATCCCCTTCGAATGCCACTCGTCAGATCCTGGCGAGATCCAACTCAGAGCAGACACTGCTACAGTCACTGTCACTCCTGCCACGTCAGCCACAATAAATTTAATTTAAAATAATGAGTTGATCAACCCGCACAATAAAATACAACGACAAGGCAGGACATGGACGAGACGGAACTTTTCGGGCTCCATCTTCAATATCTCAGCACCACCCTGGTAAGCGGAGCATTTCGCTGAAATTGTACGTCCGTCTCCAACATGAAGCATGAACTAAATGAAGTTGCATTCACAAACGGTGCAATGCTTTAAGCTTTCCAACAGTTGGTAAAAAATAAGCTCATTCCAAATCTGTACCGCTATTGGGCAATCGTTTAGGAAGAAAAACGTGGTTCAAATTTTGTAAGAGCTCCGCCATAAGAGCTAAGTGGCTGAAAAAAATTGACTTTTGCAGAAACATCCTAAATTCCCTTAGCCTGGAGAGCGTACGAGGGTGTAGTGCAGTTCAGGTATATAAATCCACAAGTCGTAGGTCCATAAAGATACACCAGCTGTCCAATTTTGTGAACATTTGAAGCAAAAATTTGAACCGGATGGGTGAAGAGGTGTTATGGTGGAATGACTTATGGACTTATACGTATGATCGAACATGAAGGCGTGCAACATATTAACTATTCCTCCCACCCTCTTTAAGATATTAAAAAAAAAACACTCTTCTGTATTTTAAAAACAAACAAATGTAAAAAATGTTTGATACTTATCACTTACTTATAAAATTTAACAAAGTGTGACATTTTAAACCCTTTTTTATTTTTGTTCACTGAAACATGAATATCCAAAAAAACAATCTGTGTAAGTCTAAAATCACCAACAAAACACTTGAGAGTAAGTTTTGAAAGCATACACACATACAAACCACTTGTCTATTTATTAATTCTTTTTCGTTTTGTTTTAACACAACCACTCAACGAAATTCCTCACGCAATCATCACTCCGTCGGAATTTGTGAAATACACAAAATATAACCGGATCCCGAGAAAATCTGGAAACCTGAAACCCCCTCTTAAAAATTCAATTATGTCTGATTTTGTAAATATCATTAAATATGATTTTTAATTTAAAATTTTCATTTTCAAAATCGTGCAACCTAAAAAAAAACACAAAAAGTGAATTAAGTGTGTGTCTGTCTGCCTGAAAAAACAAAACGTTTACACTTCATCACATGTATATTTGCACAGAAATGTTTTTTTTTTTTCAAAGAGTTCATTTGATTTTTAAAAGCATTGGATCATGTATCATGCGGAATGCATTTGGTTTTGTTTTCTGTATCATGCACTGTCACAACACTGGATGAGCAAGGAAAGCAAAAAAACAAAAAATTGCTAAGTGAAGAAGAATGTATATGTAACACAGAAAACAGATATTTTTGTTTGTCTCCCACTCGTTTCGGTAGCATTTAATACCACCCCGCCTCCCGCCCCTCCCTAGCACCACCCACTTTTGTCACCCTCAGACAGAAGAAAAGAAAACTAATCAAAGACGAATAACTCAAGTACAAAATCGAATGTCTAAGTGAATGCTGAATGACGCATGAATAACCATCATCTGTATCGGAAAACTCATTGCATCTTAAGTTTGTCTGTGTCTGCCTGCTGACTCATGAAAAATGCATGCGAATGCAAAATACCTGTAGACACGTTGCAATCTGCTCCCGATGTCTGAGATGCGTGCATGACAATGGAATTTTCAGTCTGTAGTGCGTGTGTGCATGACCCTTGAATTTTGAAAAGCATCAAATTAGATCTTACTAGTAGTTTGTAATGGAATTGTTTTCATTTTCCGTTTTTCCTGCATCTTCCTTTGAGTTTTGTTGTTTTGCATGCCTCGTCCTCGTCTTTAGTGGAATGGGAATGTGGAATGTGAAATGGGAATGCATTTAAATTATTCCTTTTTGAATCCCCGTTTGCCTCAGTTTCTTACCATTTGCATTGTGAATGTTTTGCTTGCTGCATTCAGTTCAATAACAAAATAAAGTAAATAATTCGAAACACTAGTGTTAAATAAAAATAAAAAGAAAAAAACGAGAAACAAAAAAAAAATATTATTGTATCTCTATATACTTGCTTCGTTAAATTTAATTTCGATTTCCTGGTTTGAACTTTTTCCAATTTTCCTTTGCAGAATTTTTCAGTTCTTCTCCAAACAAGTGATATGTGAAAATTAATTATTTTTAACTTACCTCTCAATTATCGGGTTAAATTTGATTTTTTTTGTTTCGTTTCTTACATCGATAATTTGTCTTTGGATTTTTGTTTTTCTGAAAACTAACCAAGTTCTATTACAAGTTGAACAAAAAAAAAATGCAAAAAAAAAATAAATTAAAAAAAGAAACGTGTAACGTTATGAGGCAAATTTAGCTTGAATTGAATATTTCCGTGGAAATATACAAACCGAAAATGAGATTCTTTTAAGTTTCTTCTTTTTGGTTTTCTCCTTTCATTTTTTAATCTTTTAATTTAATTTTCTGTTTCCCTTAAACTAAATCTACTGAAAACAAAAAAATATGAAATTAAATAACAAACAGAAAAAAATGAAAACTGCATGCTTTCTCGCTTTCATTCTTCATTTTTTATTAATCTTAAATGAAAACATTATTTTTTAACAACAAAAAAAAATATATAAGAATAAATATTTATATATTCCTTCTAGAGTTTCATACTAAATAAGAATAAAATTTGCTGTATCAAGATAGTAACATGTTCTCTTATGTTTCCTTTTTGTCCTCGAAAATAAAAAACAAATATTTTAATCCAATCGCCGGCGCGGACACGAAACAATAAAATGAAAATCGGATACGATATCAATTTGGATAAAAATAAATAAACACACCCCCAACAACAAAAACAACCAAAATTAAATGGCGAAACGAAACAAAAACGATATCAAGGTGGACTTAAGGCACATGGACGAGCAGCAGGGCAGTAATATAGTTGATGTTGGGGTTGATCTCTCGGAGTTTTATATGTCCGTCGAATGGGATATCCTGGAAGTGCCGGCTGTGAGGTGAGTGTGAATATTTCATTTATTGATTTACTTTGGTATTTTTATTGTTTTATTGCATCGATTGTTGTTTTCTTTATTCCTTCGCTAAAAAAAAGGATTGAATGGCTTATGGAAAAAGTTTTACCTCACCAAAGGGGCGAAAAAAAAAGTTTCGAAATGAATTGCGAAGCAGAGCACAACGATTGAGAGGATACGGGTGGAGAAAGTGTTTTCTATGACGGACAGGATAAACGAAAATTGCGCATTCACTGAATATGATTGGGAGTTCATAAAAAATGCATGGAAACTCAATCGAACAACAAAATGGTCGGATTTATGTGAAAAAAAAACGCATGGCATTTAGAAACTGAATGCCTAACTGAGGGGTTTATTTTTTTAGGATTTTATTTGCATGCAGCGGGAATTGTGATGTAAAGTCGCACAGATTTGCCGATTTACATATATCCGGACTGTCACTAGTGGCTTCACAGGGAGGGGCAGATAAGAGTTTATTTTTAAAAATGCAAAGAAATTACAACAAAGCTGTTTTTTTGGTGCTGCCCCATTGACTGGCTTTGCAGAAGCGCACTCTGTCACCCCAATTTTTCAAGTCCCTGTTGACAGCTGTAGGCCGTAGCCAACGGATAACTTGAATGATTACATTTAATGATTTGTCTGTTCTTCAGGTTCCCTAAAACGTTGTTTACCCCTTAAAAAACGGTGGCAAATTTTTAATCTTCAACACACATCGCTCATTTTGGAATCAAGTTTGCAATATTTTTCAACGTTTTTCAAGCGAAGAGCGATTAATTTCAATCAGCGAAACTGGGTTTCTGACTTTCCTTCAAGATTTCGAATGGGAAATGACTGCCAGTGTCAAAATAACAGTTGACCCAAAAAACAGCATACGTCCCACCCTGTCCAGCTGTTGATAATTTTTTTTATTGAATGTAACTGCTCTTCTTCTGCGATCGCCGTGGCGTAGTAGGCAAGTGCGTCGACCCACACGCAGAAGGTCTCGGTTCGATTCCCTGATTTTCGCATTTTTCACGGCACCACCTCTTTCGAGTTGCTGACAACACTCAAAGAGTATCAATTGTCATTGAAAACCTTCTCAAATCTCGACCGTTCGGAGTTGGCAAAAAACTGTAGGTCCCTTCTACTCGCGAGAGAACAGTAGCACGCACAACGCGAGTAGTTGTTGAAGAAGCTAGGCCCTGGTAGGCTGTAGTGCCACTAAATTTTTATTACTAACTGCTCTTCTATCTGTCCCACTATTTAGTATTAGTAACAGCGTTTATCCAGCCTGTCCCTAAAAAAGGAGAACCGTCGGCACTCACCTCTTATCGCCCCTTAACACTTGCGTCCCTTTATTCTACGGTTACCGAAACACCTACAAACCATTAGCTTATAAAATGTTTTGAGTCGCGGAAGCTACTTAGTGACGGACAGTACCTTAGCTACACAGCAATAGGTCCTGATGACATATCTCACCAAGAAGTCGGACTAATCCTTCCGCACTGGAGCAAAATAGAAGATTCTTGCGCTTTATAGTTTAAAGGAATTTGACTGAATCTGTCATCAGGCTCTCTTGTCGAAAATAAGTGCTAATGGCATCGATGTGTGTTTTTTCATCGGATCAGAAGTTACCTTCGAATCGGCCCCCAGGAGCTGTAATGGATGTGATCAAGTTTGATTTTTAACCTATAAATGCTGGTGTTCCCCAGGGCTTCGTATTATCTCCGAACCTCTTTTTAATTTTTACAAATGATCTCTTGACTGTTACTTCTGATCCAATATGCTCTTCGCTAATGACAGAACCCTCGTGTATTCATATTCGTGCATTGGTTCAAGGCCCTCCTCTTTGGTCGTAGAATTGGAACAGATCCGTATGGCAGGCAAATTAAATTCTGAAATCTACAACATTATCAAATGGAGTAAGAACAATAGAGTGGAATTTAATGCATTCGAAACTAAATGCTGTCTGCTATCAGTCTCAAGCGTTCCGAAAATAAGCAGATTTAATCGATGGATGGCAAGCGCGTCATTGAAACTGAAAGATCATCCTCAGTATGTGTATCAACTCAGCACTAAGTTGGAACGGTCAAATTCTTAATAAAGTTAAAAATGATTCTTAAAACGATTCAGGATATACGTATTTCTCCACAGTCATTTGGCTACAATATATAAGGTCTATGTTTATTCTTAGCTTGAGCATAACGCTCTCATTTGATCTAGTGCTTCAAATTTATGTTTTCGCCTACATATTGCAATCAGGTACTCTTGGGAGCTAGTTGCAAGATTCTCGTCTCTGGTTCTGGTTAGTGAGTTTCGCAGGATCTTCTCAAAAATGATGTCGCCTTATGATGGGAGAATTTGGAAGGCGGCAATATGAACTCTGTGAAATGCGGCCTTGAAATCGGTAAAAAGGTGTTGAACTTCGGTATGTCCCTTTTGGGTTCCTTTCCGTAGCCATATCTGAGCACGTTGGCCGTTTCGCCAGCGAAGGTGTGCGTCGGTTCATTGCCATGCCGGGAACGCACTTTTTTGGTCGAATGATTCCACTTTTCCGGAACTTGACGACACAGGACAAAAAATCGGCATACAAGAAGCCTGTGACTGTTGCCCTTCTCCATGTAGGGTATGTACGGTCACAGCTTGTAAGCACAGGAATACGGTGGACATTACCTTTCCCGCCTATAGGAACTCTTTGTCTTCTTCTGGAAAAGCTCACAGGTTTGAAGTCCATTGTTTTGACTGTTTCTCGATCCTCGCAGTGGATTAATGATTGGTCGATGGTCATGGAACGATCCAGAAACACCTTCGGGTTGAGCTAAAAGAGCGCCAAACACTACTTTGAAGTCGTCTAGCACTTGTGCCCTTTGCCCAAAGTTATCAAACATGGCACTCATAGCGCAGTCAAATTCCTCATGCCCAGTACAACATGCAGGATATGAGTCATACGGTCTTTTGAGATGCTTACTGTATCAGCATTATGGTGGAATTTTAATCCACGTTCCAGAAATACGTGGTCATGGATTTTTTTTTTGTTACGGTTGTTGTTGAAATCTGCTTAGCTAATTTTTTAAAGTCGCCATCGAAGGAGAAGTGTCACCTTCCCTCTCAATAATGACACCATAGGGCGGTAGGGCTAAGTAAAAGATGATTCATAGATTGTTGGCCTTTTGACATTGCAGTCTTTTTTTTAAGACCCATCAGTACAATCTGGCCAAGATAATTTTAACGACCGAATGTGCCCACCCTAAAGGTCATAAATAGCCGTATCAATAATCTACGTGAGATTGGCCTCAATTAGGAGCAGTCCATTGAGAGGGTGCACTGCACCTGCCTGAGACTGAATAGTTCTTAAATGATAAGGCATTATCGTTTCGTCTTCATCGGCTGTCCATTGTTCAATGTTAATCGAAATTGAATGACATCGAGTGCCTTGGGAAAATTTATCAAACGGCTTTGTCAACCAATTTGATTGCACTTAGTCCTGCTAAATAGGGTGCAAGTGGGGATATCAGAAACCGCATCTCAAGTGAACTGAAAGAAGTAAATGCCGTGTATAAATATATCCGTATGAAATGGAAAGAGTAGGTGAGATGAAGAGGGTTCTAGTTTCTCAGGGATTAGAAAGGATTCAAAGCAGAGGTTGTCTATAAGTGTTACATATGCTCTAATGAGGTACTCGGTTTTTGAATGGCTGAAGAGCACTCGTTTTGGTATAAAAAGTAGCACACCATGCTGTCGTAAGCAGAGTTTAATTCTTCTTCCACTTTTTTGACTGACAGCTCGTATACGACCAGAGCTGCAACCAATTTGCCTCTTCGGGTAGTACGGTCTTTTGCATTCTGTTTCTTTTAATGCATTCATTAAATTGGTTGAGGTCCCTCGGTTGTGTGATGCTTACATGGGAACCCGGCCAAATAAGGACTCGATGAGGCAAAGCACTTCCTCATCCCCTCTCAGTAGAGTCACTGTCCTTGTACTATGCTCTATACTACAAGTCAAGACTGGTGTGTTCCTTTATTTGCTTATGCCTGTTAAGATTTCTTAGTCCTATGGTCTCTAGAATGCCCATGCGTCATCCTGAACGTCGTGCTTCCTGCTAAACTGCTCTGCGCAACGCTACTAGGAGTGCCCGTCATCCTAGGTAAACGGGTTCTATTGCATCTCTTGGTTAGCTATGGACCTGTCTTTTGGAGAGTGCAACCAATTCATTGCCACTTTTGCCGTCGTATGAATTTGCTTGTGGATTCATGGCTCCTTCTATGATTAAGCTGTTCATTAGAAATGCGATTCGGCCAGAATAACCTTAAGATGTAGCGTACTGATCTATTGACAAACATTTGCAAATTCCTCATGAAAGCGGTGATCGCCATCCCGGCACACCATTCAATTTAGCAGCACGGATACAACGTTGGAAAGATCTTCGCGATGGAGGGACTTTATAATTATAATTGAGTGACACTACAGCCCACAAGGGATCTGGGTCTAGCTTCTTTAGCAATAGAACTCGTGTTGTGCGTGCTTCTGTTTTCTCATGAGTAGAAGGGGCCTACAGTTTTTTGCCGACTCTGAGCGGCAAGATTTTAGAAGTTTTTTTGTACTCTTTGAACGCTATCAACAACTCCAACGACATTGTGGCTTACAAAATGGGAGGTGTTTAGTCCGGGAATCGGACCTGAGACTTGGGTGTACAAAGCGACGCACTTGCCCAACACGCCGCGCCGACCACAGATTGTGTGCCTTAAGAATTTTTTATTTCGAGATGCTACCCGTCTTCTTCTTACTCATATTTCAATGAAATTGTGCGGATAAGATCGAGTTTAAAAAAAGGGACGTACAAAAGACAATATTTTAAAGACACCTTATCAAATATTATGAATTCCATCAATGAGTTATTGATAACTGCCCGGGCAAGACCTTAAAAGCCTGGGCTTGAATTCTAGCGCCGTTCCTCGCATCAAAACACGGATTTGCGTTTCAAAAACAGTCACTTTAAACCAGCCTAGTAAACATTTTTTTTTATCCATCCCTAGACACCAGCGCTTAATGGAGCCACTGGTCTTTCCGAGCTGCAGATTGAAGTAACCTTGTAGCAATAGCCCAACCGCCCAACGAGCGCTACACTGAACACAACGTATGTGGCCTTGCTGTCTAACTTTTCAATCAAAAACTCCCAAGGAAGACAGCAACGGAGTGGCGAACATTTCTGACCACGGAAAAACATCAACAGTAACTGAAAGGATGCAACAAACTCTTCAAAGCCTTCCAGCACCTAACACACCACACTCGCTCGAACTTCCGTATCCCTATGTGCTGCCTTTAGGGCTGATGAAACTTCGACAATTCCAGTGAATTCATAATTCACCGGAATTCACTCTCCTGCCGACCGGAGTGAAGATCTGAAACTATTTTAATTCAACTAAGTCCAAAAGTTTGCCGCACTCATAAAGTTCCGACACAAATCTTTGCTCCGAACCTCATATTTAATTACGCCCAGATTGTTCTAACTATTCAAAGGTAGCTCATCAATTATGCCCCTCGCCCCGCAAACTTTTGAAACATGTGCCATGTCGCAAGCGCCTCACATTTGCAGACATCACCGCTGAGCGATGGAGGACAACGAATTCAATTTTCAAAAATCCAGCGATTACATTCCCTGCACGAACCCACACCCAACACACGCCAGGCCGCAGATCCCCGCCAAAGCAATTAAAAGTTAACATCTCCCGGCGTTCCGCTCTGAGTAATTGCATGCAGATACTTAAAATTTCATTTGCTTGCCTCGAAACGTCAGAGTCGTTGGCGGCATCACAGAGCATGAAATGTGGAAAAAAACGCGAATTCTTTGAAGTAAAAATAATTTTTCCACACAACGGAACTGGGGTTTTTTTTTCACTTTCAAAAATGTTGCGTATGCGACCCCGTGTGGCACCCTGCGCCGTGTCTACCCCACTCTGTGTGTGCAGTAAAACATCAACGATTGCAATTATTGTGTGCTTAACGTACTCGCTATCATAGCAATATTATCCTCAAGTTATTCCATCACCGCGATGGAGCGCATTCATCCCATCGCATCGCAGCGTGAAGAGGCATCCAGCCGAATGGTATGCATGCAAATTTTCCGCATCCTGCGAATATTGTTGTGGTCTTCGGCGTGAGTGAAATGTTGCCAGGCGTGTGGCTTTTTCGACGTTATACATTCCTGAAGTGGATGCACACATGGAATCGCTCTGGAGGCACCTTAATTGGATTTAGAGAGCCCGCTAATTGTTAAAAACACAATGAAAAGTTGGTGCACATTGTGAATGGGTCTTTTCGGGTGCTTTCATGTTTTTCAGACGCAACTCGCTCTTGTGCAGGGCCCTCAAAATTAAACAATTTTTCATAAGAGCAATCAGCATGAGTATGAGTTGAAAAGGAATGACTGGCCGGTGCATTCTACATCGTTTAAGGGCATTGCATATGAGCCAAGGATCAGAGTTATTCAAATTTAAGGGCAACATTTTCATTTTGAAGTTTAAAGGAAGCTTCAAACTTGGGCCTTAAATCTATACTGAAACATCAGGATGGACAAGAAAGAATGGAGAGGAACGAAGAAGAAGGCTGCAAAAGTCGAAGTCGAAGCAACGCCAGTTATGATTTTAACCGATTGCCTCATATGTTACAGAGATTCGTAACAGCCGGTACATTTTTATAAGGGAAATTGATACAGTTCGAGGACATGACGATTATGTCCTAAAACAGAAGAGAATGCCAGTCAGAGAGAGAAGAGAATGCCAGTCAACAAAATAAGATTAAATGTGGTGGCTAAGCAAAATGTCCGCAATTTAACGACGACTCAGGGAAATTCTCCCGAAGGCAGATCTGTGACATTGTCCAAATCGGCATACTGACTCTTTTGAAAGTGTCATGGACCAACTTTTTACATTTGGTATACTGCCGCTTTCAAAGCGTCATAGAACCAAATCAGTTCGACATTAACTGAATTGCTTTTATGCCCTTCTGCCAAATCAGTTATTTTAAATCGCCTGTATGATTAAGAAAAAAGTTCAAGGACTAAAGACTTCTTCTCCTTCTTCTTGTGGCGCTACAGTCCGGGGTGGACCTGAGTCTCAACCAGAATGCATCTTCAGCCAGCACGGTCTTTCGCCAGCTACCGTCAGTTGCGCACTCCAAGTTGGTTGAGGTCCTTCTCCAGCTATGTACGCCACCCAAGCCTGAAGCCGTCCTGTATTGCGTTGTCCTAATGGCTTAGATTCGAAGACTTTTCGGGCTGGAGCAGTGGTGTCCATACGCTTTGCGTGGCCTAGCCATCTTAAGCGTTGTATCTGAAGACACTTGACCAGGCGCATGTTGTTGTACAGCCCATAGAGTTCGTCGTTAAATCTTCTCCTCCAGATGCCATCAACGCAAACAGGACCAAAAATCGCACGCCAAACTTTTCTCTTGAAAAGCTTTAGGGCTTCCTCATCCGCTTTTAGTAGTGTCCAGGTTTCTGCGCCGTAAAGCAGGAGAGGGATGATCAAGGTCTTGTACAAAGTCACTTTTGTCGTTCGAGAGAGTCCTTTATTACTCAATTGCCTCTTCAGCCCAAAGAAACAGCGATTTGCAAGAGTGATTCTGCGTTTGATTTCGGTACTGGTGTTGTTGTCCCTATTACCGTGGAGCCGAGGTAGACGAAGTCACTAACTAGTGTGAAGCTTTGTCCGAGACGAGCGATGTTGTGTGTCCTTCCTTGATGACAGCATGTACTTCGTTTTGCCCTCATTTACCACCAGACCCATTTTAGCCGTTTCTTCCTCCATGCCAGCAAACGGCTCGCTTTGCTCGTCCAATCACGTCAATGTCGTCGGCGTAAGCTAGCAATTAAGCTGGCTTTGGAAGATCGTGCCTCTACTGTTGAGTTGTGAGTAACGCACGATCTTCTCAGGAATGATTTTGAAAAAGTCACATGACAGTGCGTCGCCTTGTATAAAACCTTTTTTGACATTGAAGTTCTCGATGAGTTCAGCGAGCAGCGAGAGTTCCCCATCGTCATCCTACACAATCTGACGAGTTTGGTAGGAATGCCAAAATTAGACATGCCACTGTATAGCTCGCCTCTATGCACACTCTCATATGCGGTTTTGAAATCGACGAATAGGTGGTGAGTGTCGATTTGCACTTCTTGGGTCTTTTCCAAGATCTGCCGTTGTGTGAAGATTTGGTCGATGGTGGACTTTCCTGGCCTGAAACCACTCTGATAAAGACCTATCATGTTGTTGACCAAAGCTTTCAGGCGTTCATACTATACGGCAGGGTGAATGTAAAAGGCAAAAGACTAAAGAGAGATTAGGCAAAAGTGACGTACCTCTGATTGCAGCCGAGCATACTAGACACTAACTATTGGAAACGTGCCCCTTTCAAGAGCTTAGTTATCACATGCAATGACTTTTGTACGTTTTCCCGAGAGGAGAGGACTGTCACTTGCTTCTTTGGGACCTGCCTATCTCATAAAACAAATAAGAAGAGAAACTTCTGAACAAACAGATAATGGTGTTGGACAAGAAAAGATCAAAAAATTAATATGGAAATCAAACTGTGTAAGCCAGATGGAACTTGAGGAATAGTTTGCATTCATATCATTCAATGGGTGAAACGGCAACACAATGGCCCCACTCGTTGAATACTTAAATGGCCCTCAACAGTATCAGCTAGCCACCTCCTACCTACGAAGTTCGGGAGGACTGTGCATATTGACTTGTATTAGACGATTTTTACAAGGAACTTAATTGTCTATTTATTTATTTTTTTTTGCAATTTTTGTTAATTTGAGTTCAGTTTCTTTTCTTGCGTGCTAGACAAAATTACTTAAAGCTAGCTTAACTAAGTGAACAATGTTCTAAGCCTAACTTACTTACCCTATGCGGGTACTCTAAGCTAATCTTAACTTTAATATGCCTTTCGGCGTCCGAATTAGGAAATTAATTGTACTGGGCATATTAGGCAAAACAACGCAAGGCAAACCAGATAAGTCTGCGTTGAACAGTCTTAGTACGTATGGAATTGGATGCGAAATAGGGGGCTTATGCTTGCCAGAAGATATGAAAGATGTTTTAATGAGATTGAAGAATTCTTTTGACCACCGTTTTACGAAACCAAATGTCATATGAGCTTTGTTAGAGATCATTGAAGTGACTAAGAGAATTCAATTCCCTCCAGCTAAAAAAAAGGATCCGTAGCGACAAGACAGAGGGAACAATTTGATTTCCGATTTTACAGATTCCTATATGTTTGTAAGCATTTTATGAAGTGAATGATGGTTCAAGTGAGTTTTTTTTTTACACCAAATAGTGAAATGTAGGATTGTTGCGTTAGCCGGGGGAAGAATACTTTTTTATATCATCGACGTACATACTTATGTAGACAGATTTTTTAGAACTTTCAAGTGCACAAGCAACAGCGTTGATGGACGTTGAAGGTCAGGGGACCGGTGAAACTTGTGAACAATTTGATTGAAGTACCTCTAACTATGACTTTACATTCGATGTTTTTGAAACACGTCTCAAACTATACTAGGCTGAAAACTTACTACTTTGAGTATATCACTTAGGAGCAATGTTGTCTAAAGTTTGGTCTTACTTGCCATCTTTTAAGACACATAAAGTGTTCGAAACGAAATCTGTAAGGTTAGATGTTGTAGACGCAACTTCATTGCTTTGCTTTGAGCTCTAAATTCTGTGTCTGTTGTTGTTGGAAAAATGTGGGTAAGTTATCCTCGGTTTGAAGTCATTCAATAAAGTCCACGTTTGGTCGCCGTGGCGTAGTGGGTAAGGGCATCGACCCTCACGCAGAAGGTTCAGGTTCCATTCCCGGACGGGGCACCTCGCACTTTTTCACGGCATCACCTCTTTCAAATTGCTGGCAACACTCAAAGAGCATCATTTGTCTATGAAAACCTTCTCAAATCTCGCCATTCGGAGTCGGCAAAAAAATGTATGTCCCTTCTACCAGTACCACAAACAACACAATTAGTTGCTGTAGAAGCTAAGCCCTGGTTCCTTGTGGGCTGTAGTGCCACTCAATTTTTATTACCTAAGCAAAAAGAATATGAATAAGAAAATATTTTCATGGAACAAAATAACTTTGTTCTGTAAGTATTACCCATTTTTGACCTCTTCCCTTTTGGCATCTTTCGGGCACCATCCTTATTCCACATTCATAAAAAATTCTGGTTTTTATCAGCAAAAAACTGAACCAGGTACGATTTGACATCATCATCATCATTATTGAAATTTTTACCATTCAAGGAGTTTTGCAAAAATCGAAATAAAAAGTAATCAGAGAGAGAGACTATGTGGTGGATTTGGCAAAACATCCCAACCTAGCTCCAATAATATGTAAAACATGTGTGTGGCCTTGCATCGTCATGATGGAATAGAACACCTTTTCGATTTGTCAATTCGGCCGCTTTTCTTCAACTGCGTTGTTTCAATTGTTCTTGTTGTCCGTTCGGCTGGGTTGGGAAAGTTCAAAGGAGATAATTCCTTTGTAATTCCACCAAACTGATAACAAAACTATTTGTTGGTGAACAACAGCTTTTGATGGTGTTTGAGCTGATTCACCTAACTTGCTACACGATCATCTGTTTTTCAATTCAATTTGTTACGAAACATGCAATTTCAAAACTGTGTTCAGTCAAAATTAAGCCAAAGATATCACCTTTTATACAAAAGCCTATTACATCTACTGTTACCAGAGATATGCTCGTAATATTTCAGAACCGGCTGATGATAATTTCAATTGAGTGAATTTCTTTTGGAGATCTTATTTCATATAACGGCTTAGAACTTTGTCACACCTTGGCACTTTTTCAATGCCGCAATTTCCAAAGTCAGGATATTTCAATAAAAGCCATCAAACAGTGACAAATCACACGATCTTGGTGGGACATTGCCACACGAACTCGTTGCGTGTTTTTTTCTTGCGATAAATCAAATATTGTGGCACTGCCCCCACATAGATTTATAAGCAAATATGAGGAATGCCATGCTGGTTCGACTTTAACGTTAAGCTGAGGTAAGTATAAGTCAGGTAACATATGACTTATGAATATGAATGTTGAATTGATTGCAATCGGGCGCAAGTGGAGATCAGGAAACATCAATCGTAATGACTCTACTGCCAGCTAACACGATTTCCACCAAAGTTGGTTGAGGTTCTTCTTCACTTGTGTGATTCACTTGTGGGATTCCATGGGTGTCCTCGTGCTGCTTTGAATGCTCAGCAATGTTGCAGATTTATTCTCCATGACCATCTTATACGTAGACGCTTGCCTAGATGCTTGGTACCGTGAGGCCTACAAAGTTCGTCTTTGAATTTTTAAGTCTCAAATAAATTTTATAAGAGGTGTTCCTTGTACGGTGAAATTAAATTTCACCCCCCCCCCCCTGTGGGTCCCTTCTAATCGCAAAACACGAGTAGTAGTTGCCGAAGCTGGGCCCTGGTCGTTCGTGGGCTTTAGTGCCACTCAATTATTATAATTAATTCGTATTGCAGTCTAGATGCATTTCAGCATCTCATTTTGAAATTGCATTCAAATCGCTTTATAAATGTGATATGGAGATTGTTGCAGATTGTCTATCCGACAGACCGACGCACTGAAATTTAATATTATCTTATTTGAAAACGGAACCATCAAAACGTAAATGAATTCCCGGAACCTGGGGCACATTATTCAATTTAACTGTCTCGGTATCTCGTTTAGTGATATACGAGAGGATTTTTACCAAACTTAATCTTGAAAATGGTAATTCGAGTGCCTAGCTGTTGCTTGACTGGCGGTGTAGGCAACGAAGTCATTCTCATCGACGGCAATTCAGTGGATTCTCAAATAGCCATTATTCTCGCATCAAAAGATCTAGTCTAAAAGTACGGAGTTGTTTCGATGTAAACCCACTCCTACTCCACTACCGGTTTCTGGTTCATCTATGTAGATTTTCATTGCTTCGTTATTATTTAACACTGAGCTCGCTTCCCGTCTGTCTACTCAGTATATAGGTTCTACATGTTATTTCGAAGTCTAAGATCGGTGTTATTGTGTGCACGTTCTTTTGCGAAATTGTATAATTCAAAATTTTTGCATGCCCTGCATTATGACCATTCCATTGTGCACATACTAAATTCTTTAAGTTGCGAATTCATTGCCTCAAATGTCGAACGTTTATCATTTTTAAAACTCCGGCCTTCAGGCCTGTTCATTGTTTGTGTGTAACTGACTTTGTCCAATACCGGGCACCAGAGGCTTCAATACTCCCTTTACGACAATTGCACGGTATACAGTCGCATTAGTTTTTTGCGCTACGATCCAAAAATTCGAGCGGAAAGTGTCTATCGGCAGTTGCAGCGATGAAACTATCACCGTTCGTGCGGCCTTTCTGACAACCGTCCGAAGGTGTACACTTTTGAAGGACATCACTGGCAAGTAAACTCGGTCATTTTGTCGAGTTTGTTGACAAATGACGATTCATCAACTTCGACACGGATTTCGCTTAGTTTGAGCCTTCAATTTTGAACTTTTTCTGCCGATGTTGCAGTTTTTTTTATGACCGTCTCCGTAGCATTTTGCACACACGCTAAGAGGGTTACGATATCGAACTATCAGACACCAATGATTTATTCACGTTGAGGTGCTGGAGGGCTGTAACGAGAGCTATTTGCAGTATTCCCGCCAAATGTAAAGCAATCACTCTAACACGTTTAAGTTCCATCACGGATGGAGAACTAAGCTTTTGAAACAAATTCAACCCCTCGAAGTTCCCCTCTCAAGACAAAGAGAATGTTTTTATTTCTTGCTTACAAAACTTCACCCTGGCAACATCGTTATTCAGCAGAATAAATTATTAGAACACGTAACCGGAAAGTCACCCGCATTATTGCATCTCTGCACAAAATGCATAGCATGAACGGGAAACAAGAGAGAAAGCGCGCACAAAAAAAAATTCCACACACCCGAACAGACAGCACCAGAAAATTGCTCGTCGACAACGGCGAAGGACAACTCTGAGCGAGGGTTGATCAACCCTCATCAACCGTCACGTTTCCCGTTGAACCAACACTCGAATCCGTCCCTCAATCGGTCCAAGCGCCAAGCTACAGCGCTCCGCCGCCGCCGCCGTCGAGAAGAACGCGGCTAAATCGAATTTATCCTGTATTCCGTGTAATGATTTCCGTTCTAATGAAAACATGGAAAACTTTTGCCGATGCCCCACTTCCCTTTGTGCAAGGCCATTGTGAACGTTAAATTTTGTGTTTATTTATTTTAGGTTCTCTTCCTCGTTCATTCGTTCATTTTGCTCTCTTTTTCCGTTTTTGGTCCTGCACCACAATGATGATGATGCTGCTGCTGCTGCTCCTTCTCCTACCAATACTGCCAATTTTGCTGGGGGCCCTGTCGTCCTACGAAAATAGAAACGAGAAGTTCTACACATGCTGCGACGAGCCGTATTTGGATATCACATTTAACATAACAATGCGAAGGAAGACCCTGTTCTACACGGTGAACATAATTATTCCTTGCATGGGTATTTCATTCCTGACGGTGCTGACGTTCTACTTGCCATCGGATAGCGGGGAGAAGGTAAGTGACACTTTGTACACTCTACTTCTTTTTTCGCAGCCTTTTGTCCGGCCAAACCACAGGAGATCGCCCCCGCCCCACCCCACAAAACAGACAGAGCCGACGACAACTACAACGACGACGATAAAACAAAAAGCAAGTGTAAACGCTCTTTGCATGCAGAAGTGGCGGCTGGGGAGCAGGCCTCTCCGACTGCTCTTTTCCTTGTGCTTCCTCATTGCCTTGCGGGCTGGGGGCTTATCCCGTGACACTATCCTGATCCCATTTGCACACAGCACAGAGTGTCGTGACGAGTGAAGGAAAATTGTAAAAATATCTACCGGATGACTGGTGACTGGATTAAGCTGTGTTTAATTGAAATTGGGTACATTTTTAATGCCGGCTCCTTGTGCTCTATTCAAGTTGACGCGACGTTGTGGCCGCCTGAGCGGAGGACTGATGAAGGAAAATTGAAAAAGAAATGGGGGGAAATAATAAGGTGGATTGCTGGGTGCGGCCTTTGTTTGGTGGGATAATGCCCTCTGAATGGGGGCCGGGTTGAGTGTTGGAATAGCATTAGGAGGGTGTTGAGGCAAATTTGATTAACTTTATCTGATACAGAAACTGCTTGATGGACACAAAGAGCTGACAAAAGGGTTCCCTTTTAATCGGGGGAACTGAGTTCAAGGGATTTTCGTTTTCTTTGTCATCGAAATCATAATTGCAATTTTTTCTCTGGGTTGCTGAGTGAGAGAGCGATCAACGAATGCGAAAAGAATTGATTCCGATTCAAGTACTTTTTCCAATTATTTCGCATTCACAGCACACCTGGGTGTAGTTAGAATTCGTTTGGGGCAGGGAGCACGTTTTTTTTTTGTTGAAAGTTGGTAAACACTGCACTGGAGCGATCAGAGTTGAAAAATGGTCCATTGTGCTACCAAGCAGTAAGCTACAATTCATTAAATTTATAGGTCGCCCGGAGGAAAACCAACAAGCGCTTCCGTTCCGCCCTCACCACGCACTAAACAACAGCCACCTGATCCAAGCGAAGGCAGCACATGGACAGAAGAAGTGTTCCGCAGTGTCTTTACCTTCTCTATAGGCGACGTATAGGGTGCCATCACTAATCCCAAGCACACTTGACGATGAAGTGTCTTGTTTGTAATCCAACAAGTCGTCTGTTCTCTTTCCTGTCTAGAGATAATAGAAAAGTTGCGGATTTCTTGCTGACGTTTGAGAGTATGCGCTTGGTCAGTCCGCATCTCGAACAGTCACGGCAACTCTGGTTTTGCTGTCAAGAGACCAAAACGTCAATGGAAGCCTTTAACAAGGATGCAGACAATCCGAAGGTGGGTTCGTGCCCTTTGAGTGCCTCTTTCGATCCTTCCCTAGCAAGTTCACCGACAATCGTTTCCCATGGTTCCGTGGTGGGATGTCCGCATGGGATCGTCTTGAATTTGACACAGAGGAGATTTTAAAGTGAAGAATACGGTCTTCAATTTTACACTTTAATAGAGACTTTTTATGTATCAGTATTTTTCAAAACTTATTTAATTTCTCGAAGTCTTCCTGAAATAAGAAGGAGCTCCGATAAGTACCTAGTTGTGGGCTTTAAAAGAAAAAAGGAACATTTTGAAAGCGTGACGCTTTGTTTCCCAACACCCCTTTTGCTTGCTTCCCTTAATAAAGCGGTGTTCTGAAGATCTTGGCATCCGTGGCGGCGATAATCCCATCATTAGAAACATATTTCTCCCTCACAAGAGTTGAAAATAAAGATAAATCGCATGAAGCCAAATCTGAAGAAAAAGAAAGTTGGAGTAAATGTGGGATTTGTTTTTACTTGATCATGTGCCTTTGGCCTTATATTGCGAATAAACATTTTTTCCGAGATTAGTAAGCCAAGCAACACTATACGCCTTAGTCACTCAACTTCCAAATGAGATCACGGTTTCGTCCTTCAGATTTGGCCTCATGCGAGAAGTATTTATTTTTAAAACTCACCCGCCTATGAAAATTTTGATTCAAGTAAGAGGGATAATCGACGCGGCAGGGTTCTACTTTGCAGACCAGAAAACACATTCTTCCGACGAGTTCACAAATTTGGTTTTCGCAGAGTCAAAGGTGTATAGATAAAAGGAAGACTGTATTGACAGAAAATCGCTACTTACGCCACCTTGGTGTGAAGCGTGGACTTTTTAGCTTCTCTACCCTTCAATGGATCACAGCACCCGGTTGCTATGCAACTTCACTGTGCACCGACAAAGATTTCATAGCCACCTGATCTGAATTATTGGAGGAAACAAATTCAAATTCAAATTGATTCAGGCCAATCAACACGGAACACTTATTTCGTCCATCGCCTCAATATTGAGTTTCAAACCACAGCCTTCTCGACACTACCTTGAAGGGGCATAATGCACAGTCATTCTGGAACAACATCCAGGGGCTCCTGACTTACCGTGGCACCAGATTATAGCCTTTGGCGAATCTGTAACTACCAGTCAGGTTCCCTCAACACCTGGGTCTGGTAGCCGCCATCGCACCAAATGGTTTTTAGTTCCATCACTGCTCTGTTATTATGGATGTGATTTTGAAACGTGGGGATCATAAATCTAGTCACATTTGAAACAATCTTCGAAGACAAAGCAACATCTTACATAGACTCTCTTCTTACGCTTCAAGGTTCCGTCCAGCATTGAAGGGATAACTCTATGGAGACGTTGGAAAGCATTTAAGAAATGTAAATATTGTAATCTGTAATCTTTCTTTATTAAGACAATAAAACTCAAACTCAAAAAAAAAATTGTCTGGCTGGTACATCAGCACGTAGCTTCGTTCAACCAGTTTGGTCACGGAACCTATGTGTTGTCATAGTGGATAAGCACTTTGTTTTATGCAAAGGCAGCCGTATTTTTTTGGGAACCTATTCTATTATTTGGCATGCTTGCACTTCTAAAATGCATGATGTGGATGCACTTTGTGAATTTCAAAAAAAGCTAATGGGACACCCTCAGCCCTCTATGGATCACGCTCGCGGGATGTCTGCTGTTAAGATTTGGTTTCTGGTTTATACCAGCAGATTCATGTTTCATTGACAGTCAAGAAAGGCAGCAGAATAATAATAACAATTGAGTGGCACTACAGCCCAAAAGGGACCAGAGCCTATCTTCTCACGAGTGGAAGGGACTTACAGTTTGTGTCCACTCCGAACGGCGAGATTTGAACAGCTTTTCATAGACAATTGATACTCTCTGAGTGTTGTCAGTAACTCAAAGGGGTGTTGCCATGAATAAATGCGAGGTGTCCCGTCCGGGAATCAAACCTAGACCTTCTTCGTGTGGATCGTAGCACTTACCCACTACGCCACGGCTACTACAAAGTGTGCAGAAACTATTTCGAATTGTGCTTAAAAAGTGTCAAACTGGCTTGAAGTTTGTTTCTCCAATCGAGCAAACTCAGCACCCATCATTCAGTTTGCTTTCTTATACCAAACATTTCAAGCAGGATACGACCCAAATGGTCTTTTGTGATGCCTTCTGTTTCAGGTTTCTCGAGAATCTTCAATCGGCGGTTTTACAAAAGAAGAACGTGGATTTTTGTCACTTTTTGCTCTTTGCTAGCCGTTTACGGACCGCATTGGTATGACAAATCCAAAACTGACATGCACCTCGATTGAAACTCATGAATAAAATTTTTGACGGTTGTCATCAGACAGATCTTGATTTTACTGCAAAATTTGGATTTGGTTCACCCTTCTTTGACCGTCCTGTAAATATTGCCAGGAATGGAAGCAAAGATCTTCCACCAGGGATTATTTTTTAAGAATCCTTCATCAGACCCCTACAAAATGTATCCTTTCGATGCTATATTATCGATGCTTTCCGATTTGGATCGAGACCAAGGTCGATCAAATACAAAAGCTATTAAGTTTCGAAATGAAAAAGTTCCCTCAACCATTCGTCAGATTGGGTGATTCATTGTCAGGTTGGACTTTCAATACGTTTTTTCTGACAGATCCCGCGTGATTCCTGCAACATGTTCTGCCATTTATATTCGGTATCGTTCGGCAAGCCGTCACGGAAGAACTCGCGACACAAAAGCGTCTCCAAATTTTTCAACTGTATTATAAAAATTAGCGATCTGTGAGAACTGTTCTTTGTGCGAGGCAGTTCGATCAATAAAAACCAGTATCTTAAGTTAACATTTGTGGATGGTACATGACCAATTAGATCACATCCAATACATAGTGAAGGGACTATCTGTTGCTAGGAGCCTACACGTCGTCGTTCTCAAGGGCATGGTCATGAGGATATGTAGAGTCCTTTAGGAATAAGTTCCCTGCAATTCAGGCTTTGGAAGCCACGAGTAATAAGCGAGATATGAGTCACTATGTTTGCACGAGTCGCTTGAAATAAAACCTTCCGAATGGATCACCTCAAACATAGTCGTGGCCAAAATATACACAACGTCGTTTTGAAAAAATAAAGGCATAAATTTAACTTTTAAACGATGGTAAAAAATTAAGTTCACTGTTAAAATTATGTATTTTACCTTAAATTAGAAATCAAACCACCCAATGAATCACCCTTTACAATCCATTCCGTAATGAAACTCGCCACCGGCGGAGCACTGCAGTGAAAATATGTTTCCCACACAACACACCACATCCATCAGTTCCTTGATAATTCAATTTTGATCATCTTCTCTTTTCAGGTTACTCTGTCGATATCGATTCTTATTAGTCTCCATGTGTTCTTCTTGCTGGTTGTCGAAATCATTCCACCAACGTCTCTAGTTGTGCCTTTGCTAGGGAAGTACCTAATATTCGCGATGATATTAGTGTCAATAAGGTAAGTGCAAAAATGAATGTGAATTTGATACAAGCAATAACATCCCCCATCCCCCGACCATAATTCCGCAAAATGTTTGCCGCCTGGTCTCGCCACGTTTTTCCGATTCCCAATGCGGCAGGTCGAAGCCGAGGCTGGGACATTAAAATTTTGACCGCACTCGTTAAATCGTTTAATCAAAAAAAAAACCACATGTGTACCGGCAACGGTTCTGAGGGGTGGGCTTTTCAACATTTTATTGGCGCTCTTCAGATGTGACCACTTTCCCAGGGCGGCCGCAAAAAAGAGCACATTCCGCACACATCACGTCCAATTAACATTCCACCAAATTGCTATTCATAATTTTTAATGTCGTCTTAAAGTGGATCCTTGCTTGCCGGAGTATGGTTGTGGTATAAACTTAAAACGCATGACAGCTGCTTAATTGGCATTGAACACGACCTGGTTTCGAATGAATTTTCGGGGTGAAAGTGTTTTTCCATCACGGACGAGAGAATTTGCCTTGGAATGGGAGCAAGAGAGAATGTCCTTTTGTGGGACAACTGAAGGGGAAAATGACATTAAGCAAATGCAGTCGATTAATGAGGCGGATGTGTAGCTATGGAAAAATGAGAATATTGCTGAGGATATGTTCGGTGAGCGCTTGTACGTTACACAGATGTGCTTAACTGCTGTCGACAGTTTTCCATCCAGTTCGAAAGAAAATGCAAGAATTTAAAGCAACCCTTCAAAATGGAGAGTTGTTACAGTGTCCTAAAGCCTACCGGAATGAAGATGGACAGCCTTTAGTAGAGTTGCAGTAGATGCTAAGAATTTAGAGTATACATCTCTACAACGAGATTACAAAACAAAAAACTGCTGTCAAGCAAGAAGTTGCTCTTGATTTAAACGACGATGGACAAGATTTCGAGCCCCCAATCTAGAAGTTTTTCAGATGACAACGTCAAGAACGTAAAGTAACTCACAATTCAACACCAGAGGCACAATTTTACAAAAGTCAGTTCAATTGCCAGCTTACGCCGACGACATGGACGTGATTGGACGAACACAGCGAGACTTCAATGAGGCGTGTGGCATTAAAGCAAAAGCGGCTAAAATCGGTCTCGTGGTTAATGACGTCAAAACGAAGTACATGCTGTCATCAAGGAAGGACACACAACATAGACGTCTCGGACAGAGCGTCACACTAGGCAGCAGAAACTTCGAGGTAGTCAAGGACTTCGTCTACCTCGGCTCCACGGTAAATAGGGACAACAACACCAGCACCGAAATCAAACGCAGAATCACTCTTGTCAACCGCTGATTTTTAGCGCTCAAGAGGCAATTGAGTAATAAAGCCCTCTCTCGAAGGACTAAGCTTTTTTTACATAACACCTTGATCATCCCGTTCCTAATCTATGGCGCGGAAACCCGGACGCTTCTAAAAGCGGATAAGGAAGCCCTTAGTCTTTTCGAGAGAGAAGTTTTGCGTGCGATTTTTGGTCCTGTTTTCGTTGATGGCATCTGGAGAAGAAGATTCAACCACGAACTGTATGGGCTATACAGCGGCATGAGCCTAGTTAAGCGTCTACGGATACAACGCTTAAGATGGCTAGGTCATGTGAAGCGTATGGACAACACTGCTCCGGCCCGAAAAGTCTTCGAATCTGAGCCATTGGGACAACGCAACAGAGGACGGCCCAGGATAAAGTGGCGCACACAAGTGGAGAAGGACCTCAACCAACTTACCGTATGGTTGGAAGGCCTCTTCCTTAAGTTGACGAGGATGGGTATAAGCAAACCGCTGCTTTACACGATCTATAACATGGTAACGGGTAGGAGTTTTGTTGTCAAAAGTGGCAACAAAGTTTCCACCAACGTTTTCCAAATAAAAAATGGGCTCCAACAGGGTGCAGTGAACTCACCAATCCTCTTCACTATTTTCACCAGCGAACTGATTGGCTCCATGCACAACTTGATTGCATTCGCCGACGATTGGGTTGCATACCGGACGGCACCAAAGATAGAAGTCATTAACACGCTCCTGCAACGTGACTTCGAAAAAGTCCAGCAATTTTGCGACGACTGGAAGTTGAAAATCAACCTCCAGAAGTGTGAAACAATCCTCTTCCGGACTCCGTTATACAGGGCCTCAAGAGATACGAAAAAGAATTGGCGCAAGTTCGGCATATTGGACCCACGGGGTCAGCCACTAGCCCTGAAGAGTGTAGTGCGATATCTTGGCATTATGTTGGATCAGTATCTGTATGGAGGTATCCATATAGATACAGCTCTGACGAAAGCTAAGAAAGGCTTCGCTATGGCAAGGGGGTTATTTTACAGCAGCCAACTTAACGCCAAAGTGAAGCGAATCTGCTACACGGCCCTCATCCGGCCAATCATGGTGTATGGTTGTCCTGTGTGGTTCAATGTGAGTCCTTCCCAAATGGAAAAGATGAGGGTCTTCGAGAGACAATGTCTTCGCGCATGTCTCAAGAAGTACAGAACCCCGGAATCTGACTACAAGAAGTTCTATCCTAATGAGGTCTTGTATAACGAAGCAAACGTGAATAGGGTTGATAATTTTATTATTAAACTGATTCGGAGGCATGTTGCACGAGCCATGACCTCTGAGAATGATCTCATATTTGGGGCCTACTACCCAAATGACGAGTACCACGAGAACGCTCGCCGAAGGGGTTTTATTCCACCGGAAGCGTTCTTGTATCTTGACCGCATTGGACTGATCCAGGATGCGGAGGCATGTCCACTTATCTACCACGTGGTGAGAAGGACAGTGGACAGGCGACTGTTGTACGATGCCAACGTCGTTAGTCGGGATCGGGATGCTCTCCGGTTCAGCACATCCATCTCCATCCGTGATAGGATGGACACGGATAAGGACCGGGGGTTCTACTGGTGGTTAGAGCCACATCAGGAACCCCAGCTGTCGTCAGCCTAGTAGGTTAGGGTTGGTCCCCCACGGCCAACTCACATTTAGTATAAGTTAGGTTAAGTTAGTAATTAAGAATAAATATAAAAACTGCACATAATAACAAAAAAAAAAAAAAAAACAAAAAAAAAAAAAAAAAAAAGAGGTTAGTCGTAAGTATATTTAAGTTAGAATAGGATATATTAAGGTAGATTAAGATTTTTTTTGTAGAAAATTCCATAGATAGCTAAGTTTTTAAAAAAAAAAGGTTTTCTTAGTTTTAAAAAAATAAATAATAGTTTTTATTAATTTTAAAAAAAATAACTAGCATTGACGCCGAAAGGCAAAAACAAATATATTAATAGTTCAGCTTAGAGCGCCCGCATAGAGCCAGTAAGTAGTTATAAGATTTCGATTCTGTCGTGCCTAGGTTAAGCGTTTTATACCTAGTTTTAAGATAATATTAGATAAACAATAAAAAAAATGCCTTTTAAACTAAAAACTAAAAAAAAACCTCAACCAACTTGGAGTGCGCAACTGGCGGCAGCTGGCGAAAGATCTTGCTGGATGGAGAGTCATGTTGATTGAGGCCCAAGTCCACCCCGGACTGTAGCGCCACTAGAAGATCTCTGGCAACTGATCTCATGCACTGACTCATCTGTAAAATGTGTTCAGAGCAAAGTGTGGCCAATTAGTGGAGTATCTGTGTAGTTTCTCTAGCCCACCACATAGAAGATTCCTTTGACAGCGCTAAACCAAAGAAGGCTTGGCCACCTAAACATCATAAGCAAGATTCTTCCTAAAATTTTTTGTAAAACAGTTTCGTCTTCGTTCTTGGCGCTTGTGTCGACAAAAGTGTAGAGACAAGTCTCGTTTTAGCTCGGTTGTCATTCTTTTAAATTAAGATTTTCTATATCTGCTCGTGGATCCATTTCGAAATTGCTTAAGAAGTACATTTATGACAAAGTGCTAAAGAATTTATTTTTTCTAGTAACGATGTCGGAATACGCTAAACAGTTCTCAACAAACACAGCCACGGGTATAAGTGTTAGCTAACTAAGGAGTTCTGTGGTTTCCGTGGCGTAGTGGTTAGTGCATCGACCGCCACCCAGAAAGCTTAGGTTTGATTCCAGAACGCACCACCTCATTTGAGTTGCTGACAACTCTCAAAGAGTATCTATTGTGTTAATGAAAAGCTTCTCAAATCTGGCCGCTCGGAGTCGGCAAAAAACTGTAGGTCCCTTCTACTCATGAGAGAACAGTAGAACGCACAACACGAGTAGTTGTTGTAGAAGCTGGGCCCTGGTCCCTTGTGGGCTGTAGTGCCATTCAATTATTAGTATTTAAGTTAGGGGTTCTAGTGGGACTAGTGGCAAAATACAAGGTTCCAAAATGCTCAAAATTTTAAAAGGGACACCATCCCGGTAAGGGATTTTGCAGAACTTAAGAACTCCGCCTTGGTCTTCTTGTTTTTCAAAATATTCCCCATTAAGATCTAAAGACTATTGCATGCGTTTGAACCATGAATTCTTCAAAACATGCATTCTGAACGCATCAACCGCTTCTTCAGGTGTCGAAAAACGTTGACCTCTCATTTTATTTTTTACGTACGGGAATAAAAAGAAGTCATTCGGTGCCATGTCAGGCCTATACGGTGGATGACTCATCAAATCGATGTTTTTAGTGCTCAAAAATGCAGTTGTTTGAACCGATGTGTGAGAGCTCGCAATATCTTGGTGAAGAGTGACCTGTCTTCGGCGGTTGGTTTTTCTGATTTGTGGGAAGACAACTGGCAAACAAATGGTTGTGTACCACTCAGAATTGACTGTTCTGCGTTGTTCTAGTGGTACGGTTGCGACATGTTCAGTTTTTCTTAAAGAACAGGCGACCATTTGCTTGGAAGTGCTTCGTGCGCGAGCAACTTTTGTTGGATTTGACTCAATTTTGAAACACCCATACAGTCGACTGCTGTTTACTTTCGGGCTCATACGCGTCAATCCACGATTCATCACTTGTCACAATGTCATAGACGTGTTTCGAAGCACCGCGATCGTATTTTTGGAGCATTTCCTTCGACCAATCGACACGAGCCTTTTTTTGAGCGATTCACAAATTGTGTGGGATCCAACGAGAACAAATTTTTTTGACTGTCAAATGTTCATCCAATATTGAATGTATGCTGGTCCCACTAACAACCAAAAGTTGTCTCAATCGCACGATAGGTCACAAGACCATCTTGCAATATCAGTTGGCGCACAGCATCAATGGTTTGGACGACCTTCACGAAATTCGTCTTGGAGTGAACTAGGACCTCGGTTAAATTCACCATACCATCGATAAACACTGGTCCTTGATGGAGTTTCATCGCCAAAAATTTAATTAAGTTCATCGATGCACTGTTGTTGAGCTAATCCACGTCGAAAGTTGTAAAAAATAATCGCACGAAAATGTTTACGATTTAATTCTATTTTTTTGGCGAGATGAATCTTTAAAGTCTTCTTTAAGCAACACAAACATACTGAGAACGTATAACCTCAAAAATGTCAAACTTTACCATAGAGCTGGTAGTTGCCAGATTGCAACACTAGGGTTGCCCAATCAGGAAATATGAAAGGCAACCTTTTTTATTATTTTAATCTTCTCTTCTCTTCTAATTTTCATCGATCATCACATTTACCTTACAGATATCCCTCCCGAAATTTCCTTCTGTACTTGCTTTTGGCTACACCAGTCTGCAGTGGGTGTCGGCGAAGGCAGTGCTCTGTCTGACCCTTTGCTATGCTCGGTCTCTACGTTGGGTTTACCGAGATACACCCGCAACAACAATAAACCACAACCGAGACTAATAAAAGAAAATGTTTCTTAATCGTCGGTAGTTTTTCACAAAAGAAGAATCCTTGAGGCCTGGAGTGAACTTTTTATAGCCCGCAACCGACTCCATCAATGGATCACTATCAGCGTGGCTTCAGACGGACGAAATCCATAATACACTGCGGACTGCATTGACCATCACCATCGGTTTTACTATTGGTTTCTTTTTTTCTGACAGCGTACACAGTGAAGAGCTAGACAGTGTCGAGCAGTATCTTCCAAACGCGATGCTCGTGCTGCTCTGTCACATTAGTCCCACCACAATAGAAGGTCTGAATTTGGAGAACTTATTTCAACACACTGTTTAACGACGCTGACGACATAAACAAAAACAAACAGACTTGAAGAACGATAAAAACGTTGTCCTGTCTTAGAAGAGGCGAGGATAGCAATGTCACCAGAGGCCTTTAAATCAGAACAACAAAAAAGGAGGACCATTGACTGCTGGAACTTTCAAAGATCAGTCTCCTTAAACTGTGAGAGGTTTTTTTTTTCACTGTGCTTTAAGGGCACAGAAGTCCACGACAGATCAAATTTCCACACTTCGGAAGGTCGTAGAGAAGACCCAAATCAACCCCTTCTATTCTTAAAATATTAAGGTGGACTATGAAGGAGCGCTGGGGCACAAGCTATGCAGTGACAAGCCTAGTTTTGGCATTCCTATCAAACTCGTTAGATTTGGTAGAATGTTGATTGCGGACTCTCCCTACCATAGAAGTCGGTAATGAACTCACTAAGATTTTCCAGGTCAAAAGAGGTTTCGAACTAGGCAAAGATGCACTGCCATCTGACATTTTCAAAAACATTCTGAAGAAGATTCTTCGAAACTCATAAATGAACACCAGAGGCACAATATTCCAAAAGTTCGCTGAGATGCTGACTTACGTGATTAAACGAAAACAGTGAGCTGTCAAAGAAGTGTTTGCCGGCAGTGAAGCAAATAAAATGGCTTCTGCGTTGAAAAAGCGCAAATAGGAGTGGATGCCGTCATTACGACATAAGGCACAACATCGACATCTTGGATGGAGCATGACAACGGGCAGCAACAGCTTTGAGGTTGTCAAGGACTTCCTCTACCTCAGGTCAGCTTTCTAGTATTTCTTAAACCAATCACTGTTTTATTTGGTTTAACGCGCAACCAAATCAAATCCTACTCTATAGCGCAGAAGAGTGGACCTTGGTTAAAATGGCCGGGGGGGACCTTAATCTTTTCGAGAAGAAAGTTCTAGGTGGGAGTTTTGAGCGCATCTGGACGAAGATACTCAGTGACGAGCTCTGTAGGTTGTATAGTGGAATGAACCTTGTCACGCGTCTGTGGATTCAACATTTTGGGTGACTTAGGGTCTACGGATACAGCACTAAGGGTGACCAAATCATGTAGATCGTTCGAAAAACACACCCCTGACCCAAAGAGTCTACGAATCCGATTCATTGTGAATAGGCAACAGAGAACGTCCTCGTGTGAGATGGTGCAATCAAGTGGATAAGGATCAACATGTTGTGCAGAATTCGTGGAATACGGTGACAGCTCGAGAGGCATGGTGGTTGAAACCACGCCAACAAAAAGAACAAAATTGGCCTGATTTTCACATTATTTTCCATTTTGAGCTTATTACCAGACACAATTACCAGACGAAACATCGCAAAAACACAAATATCTTCTCACCAGGATATCTTCTATAAAAAGCATTGAATACATATAACTTTTCAGAGAGAGCCGGCAGGTAATCATACACATTGTAACAAATGTCCAGCATGCGACGAAAACGTGTCTACATCCAAAACCTTGGCTTCCGAAACCTTGACAACCATCCTTGTTATAATAACCCTCATGCCCCTAACTCAATACATACGTCAGTTAGTGCGAACACATTGCAGGAGTCTTAAGAAAATTTTCCAAGAAAACATACAATCATGGCTGTCAGTTCGCCTTGACGCCAGTGAAAAGAAATCCAAACTCATGATTGGATGACCCTGCAAAAAGCACCGGCACTTGCATGAACATACTGCGATGCCATTCAACTCCAAGCTATTGAATAGAACCCACACATGTACTCGTACTTCGCAGGACTAATTTGAGTGTCAAGGCAACACTCTGAAATCAATTAAAGTTAGGAGGGCGGAATCTGCTGCCGTATGAAAGGATGGCACTCAATAATAACTAGATAGCTTTAGAGTGTGAGCTTGTGAAATTTTCTGACAAGTTACCGCACCGAGTGCGCACACTACACTGCTGCTGGGTGAAAAGCATGCAATTAAGACCCGCTAATGAAAGGGGAAGACCTCATTTAAATTCTGAATAAAGTCGAACCCCCTCTCTCACTGTGTAGAAAAACGCGTGAAGCAATCCCGGCAAGGACGCCCATTGAAACCACCCCTACCAGCACAAAACTGTATCATCTCTAGGCCATATCACTGCACGACGGATCCGCGCCGTAGCTAATTAACATTTTGCAGTAAACAAAAAAAAGTCAAAATTGTGATGCTCTCCGAGCTCACACGAAGCCACAATCTGACCTTAAAACAAGCATCAAGTCAGGCAGTTAGTCACCGACAGCCACAAATCGGAATGCACGCGCTCATGGATGTGCGGGTGCACCGAAGTGGCCAAAACCGTGAGACTTTTTCGACGTACTTCGTGTGCGTAGGTGAAGGCGACCTCGTTCCGTGGAAAATTGGTCTCTTCAGCGCAGAGCCGACCCACCCTTCCCCTAGACATGTGATCACAAAGCTTACACAAAACAGACAGCTGTGTGTGGAGGGGGGTGGTTCACCAGAAAAAGTTAACCCCGTCATTTTAGCGTTTCTGAAGTGAAAATCGTGAAAATTGTGAAAATCATTTCAGAGGTCGCGACCGAGGCATCGTCTGTATTTTTGGAGCGCAAACGAAAATGGATGCATCACATCGCATCGTATCCTTTGCCTGTCACAAAAGCTCTGGCAATGAGTGGGGGGGGGGAGGTAGGAAAATGATTAATGAACGTGAATGGCGTTCTGTTTCCGTAATTTCTCCTCGGTCGCGTGACAGCTGGTGGTGTGGCCGAGTTGGTGGAAGGGGTGCCTGACCGGAGACGGCCAGGAAGAGATAAATCAGTTTGTGGGATGGTTTCCCGGGAACAATTTTTGAAATAATTAAGTTGGTCTGATTGTTTTCTGTCGGCTCTGTTGCTGCAGCGACGAATGGAGAAGGTGGGCTCCCGGCATTATTCATGAGTGTAATTTCGATCGGAGATTTATTCTGATTCTGAAATCTTGTACGCAATGTAATTAGAGCGAAGTGACATGGCCTCTGGGGGGTGTTTTCGATGTAAATTAATGCGAGCAAATGCGATATGTGCCGGACGGAGTGTGCGGGAGTGGCGGTAATTAAGAGCGGAAAGGTGCTTAAGTGTGGACATGTTTTCTTGTTGATTGCGGCTCTTTGAATGAGATGGTACTTTACGCTTAATGAGGAATTATTTGGGTGGATGAGTGTCCGAAATGGGGTCAAAACGAAGGTTTCTATGCACTAGGCTTGGTGGAAATTGATTGACGTTGGTTACAAATCGTCATCTGATAGCTCTGAAATGTCATTACTCTGGTTACTGGCATGGCACATTGAAAAGTGACGTAATGCACTTTTTACTCTACTAGGAAGGGTTCGATTCCGATCCGCAAATTAAAAAAATACCCCGCACACACATACAGCTGGGTGCAAAAGTGAGTCGGTTTTATACTTTGGCTTCCATTTTTTCTCATATATCCTTTTCTGTATAAGTCTAAGAAGTGAAGCTTCGCCGGAATGTACCTACGGGATTTCTGATCGACGACAGATGAGTTACCTTACGGTACTCTGTCTGTGTTTGTTGTACAGCTGCTTTTTCCATGGCTCACTTTTGCACCAGTATTTCTAGACGTATTGTGACATTTGCAGATTGGAAGCGAATGTGTTCACACTACCAGTTTTTTTTTTTAAATTATCGTTTTGGAAATATTTTTAGTTTCTAAAAAGTGAATCAGGTAAAGTAAAAATAATTTTTCAATATTTCTATCTACGGATTGTAGAAATGTCATCGATCGACAAAGAAATGTGAAAAGTAATTGTTAAATTACTCCAAGAGGGAAATTCAACTTGTCATGTAGCAGTAGAGTGCAAAATTTCCCAGTCAGCTGTCGCGAGGCTAAGATAGAAATTTTAATTTCACACAAAATGCGTACAACAAGGAAGGCCCAAGAAGCTTACTGATCAGGATGAACGAAATTTGGTGAGGCTTATGCTCTCAGGAAAGACGATTACAGCTTCCGAAGCAGTAAAAGTGTTACAGGCAGATACAGAAAAGGGAATAAGTCGATGGGCGGTTAACTGGACACTACGCAAGCACAATGCTACTGCTAGCTATCGAAAAGAAAATGAAGCCAGCCCTTTCGAAGAAAAACATAAAGGCAAGACAAAATTTCGTCAAAAAATATTAGAATTGGTCCGAAGATGATTGGGGTAGATAATTTTTTCTGACGAAACGAAGATAAGCCGCTACTGTACGGACGGAAGATCATGGGCCTGGAAAAGACGAGGCGAATCATTGAAGGCGCATCATGTAAAACAAACTGTAAAGCAAGAAGGTAGTTCGATAATGTTGTAGAGCTGCATGAGTTCTTTTGGTGTTGGGAAATTGCACCTCATAGAGGGTAGAATGGACCAACACATGTACCTGAACATTCTAAAATCAAATCTCATACAGTCAGTGAACAACATGTCCTTCCAACATGATAGGGACCCGAAGCACATGGCCATCAGCCGTTTGATGTGCGTGATTGATCAGCTCAAAGCCCAGGCCTTAACTCAATCGAAAATCGTGGGGCTTTTCTCAAAACTGGTCTTGCCAAGGACTACGACTCGCCACCATCATCCTTAGCTGTTTTATGGGAAAGAGCGCAAGAACAATGGAAAAAAATTGCACAAAATTGTTGTTCTCGGTTATCCAAAAGCCTCCCAAAACGACTCAATCAAATTTAAAAAGCAAATGGTCATACATGTTGGTAACATATCAACATGGAGCAAAAGTAATTCATGGCAATTTTGATAAAATTGTTATTTAATGAATTATTGTATTCGTTTAATTTATTACATTATTTTTGTTACATTTCAATGAAAATAAATCATGAAGTTTTTTTGAACAGACGTTTTTAATTTTTTACATTTTGAGAAAAACTAAGTTTTTTGGTCCACGTGACTCAATTTTGCACCCAACTGTAGGTGAGGTGGCCCCAAAAGAAACAATAGGGATAACCTGATTCGTCGTGGGGTTTGATTTATAAAGTGAAATAAAACACATAAATTTGAAAGGTAACTTAAATGTTGTACAATTAGCTGAGAGCACGATTCATGGCATTCACTTTTTGAAAGCGTTGTCATGTAAATGTTCACCACAACTATGTCTGAGGCTGTCCATTCGGAAGCTCCAATTTCAGTTCACTCATTCGAGTGTAGAGACTGATGTCCGGAGTGACAGTTGAAGATTTAATACTTTACATATCACAACCCAATCCTGCGACCGTTTCTTTTGTCATCAAATCCAAAACTTTGGATCACAGTCTTTGTTCAAGAGGCCCGGACTCTTTTCCAAACAAGGGTGCTGATCTATTGAGCCACCAACTCGGTGTGATACCTGTTCCTGTGATACCTTCCATGAAAATTTTGGTTTCTCTGATCTTCTATAATTCGTGTCTCACACGAAAGATTATTAAGTTCCACAAATGTCGCTGAAAAGTACAGCTTCCCTTCGAAAATATGTCGACAATCGGCAGGGAACTGTCTAATGAAAGCACTAAACGTGAAATGTGTGTAGTTTTTATTTCAACTGTGTTTCCCGGCTCCATTGACTCTCATCACCCTCCCATCGCCGGACTCAAATGGCAAAAAAGATTCCGTGAAACGATGAACATCTCCTCCCGCAACAAGACCAATAAACTCCTCACCGTGCCGCCCAGCAGTCATGCTCCACAGTCAAACAATCGTAAAAACATTTTTTTGTTCTTCTTGTTGTTGGTTCCTTCAAATTTTACTGCTCCCATAGTTCTCGCATACTTTCAATTTTTATGGCACTAAAACGCGCCATTTCCCTTCGAGGGGAGGCCGCCCGTCGGCGACGACCCAGGCAATAAATCTCAAGAACAAGCGTGAGCCAAAAATAATGACCAACTTTTTATAATTAAGTTCTCCGCCGTGGAATTGTGCGCAATCTTAAAATTTATTTCGAACTTACACACACTCACAAAAGTATACATACGGCAAGAATTTTTAATATTTTTCTTAAAAGAGAAGCAAAACTTGAAATAATTTCCACTCGTATTATTTATTCACATTAAAAAATAACAATAAAACAAAGTAAAACATAATTCATAACAAAACTTAAGAATAATACATTGTTTTTCATTTCACCACCAAAAATGTCAAATTTGCATTCGTCGGTGAAAATGACTCGTTCCTAAAACGAAGGGGCTGTAAAATGGGCGTTATGATATTTCTGGGCACATGCTAATCGTTTTGCTTTGTTTAACTCCCTTAGGAACGGTTTTTTTCTTGCCACTCTGCAACGGAGATCCCTTCTTTCAAACAACGACGAACCGTTTCTGCTCTAACAGATATTCTATATTCATTTCCGATATCTTTTGTAAGTTTAACAGTGCTCTGCTTCGAATTTTCAATCATCGATCGAATAATTTGCTTCTGCATTCTTTTATCCAGTTTCCGGGGACGTCCTGAGCGTGGCTTACTTTTAAAAGTACCGTTGTTGTTGAAATTTCTTATTATTGTCTGGACCGTTGACTTCGGTAAATTTAAAGATTCCCCAATTTCCTCATATGATTTTTCATCATTTTTATACTTTAAAACGATCTTTCGAATTTCCAATGTTATTTCCTTTGACTTAGGCATTATTTTGTGAAGTTTAAAAAATACTGTTTTCCCCTGTACAGAAATGCGTATTGAATGCACGGCACCAAAAAATTTAAACAGTTCATCACAAAAACAATGGAAAATCTAATATTTTTTGGGAGTATGTATACTTTTGTGAGAGCTCCAAAGTGTTAAAAAATGAAAAACAATGTATTATTCTTAAGTTTTGTTATGAATTATGTTTTACTTTGTTTTATTGTTATTTTTTAATGTGAATAAATAATACGAGTGCAAATTATTTCAAGTTTTGCTTCTCTTTTAAGAAAAATATTAAAAATTCTTGCCGTATGTATACTTTTGTGAGTGTGTGTATTTCCCTCGAAATGGTTCATAAACTTGTTCATCCTTCACCTCGTGTCTTGAGTGGTCGAGACGGTGACATCATTCATTGTGCCCCCTCACGGTTGGGCGTGTGAAGGGTCCGCGATAAGGGCAACCGAAAAATTGTCCTGTAAAACAACGCGAGACAACACGTCCTTGACACATTAACATCCGCCATTAGCGGCTGCTTGGTTATGCTCGCTGGGTGCTCGCTCGGTGCTCGCCCATGCTTACTCCATGCCCGTCCAGTGCCTTGGGAGATAATAATTGGAATAAATTATTGCAGATTATAATCCCAATTTGGCCACCGGTCGCATTCGTTCTCTCATATTCGTGTCCGCTGCCATGGCACCCATCTCGGGGGATATTGCCAACAAAAGTCGCAAATTAAATTCCCCGAGTCACATTGGTCGGAGCTCCTAGCGCGTCGCATGAATTACTAGACGGTTGTCTTACGGGCTTACAGTATCGCGGGGAAATTCAGATAATTACAGGAAGTTCGCGTCATTTATGAGATGTTTCTCCATACCCTAGTACCCCTTGTGTTCGGCATTGTGTTTCGAGGAGTCCCTTTCAAACGTAAACGGAAATGCGGTGTTTTTTCCCGGTTTATTTTAATTGCTTTCAATGGCTTCCTTTGGGTTTGTTCCTGTCAGCTTGGGAAGTTTGCTCTCATTAAAAGTTGATGGCTTTTTGTAAAAAATTATGTTTCGAGTCGAAGGGATATTTGCGTGCATCTTCCTTGAAAAATGTCTGTTGTCTGAAAAAACCATTAAAATCCCCCTATAACGGTTGTCGTTAAGCTAGTTTTTATGATGCCTTTGATGGAATTTCCGTTTTTTCTGGGACATTTACGCTTAATGTATTAACTTTTCAAAAAGGACATTAGTTGACCCTCAACGTCTTCGAATAAATTTTCATTAAGGCCGAAAAGGTTTGCCTCACAAAAAATTTACGTCTCAGCTTAGGGGGTGAGAAGGAGACTCACAAACATTTTGTTTAGGTTGAAGGAAGTCTTCTTCGAACATGTGGATCTCAGGACAGACCATTCTGTAAAGTAAAATTTTGGTTGTCATGCTCATATCATTATGCACATCGTTCAGCGTTTTTCTGAGTTACATTTCTGCATTCCGACACAACGGAAAAACCCTTAATCACAAACATTTAGAAAATCCACCAAGTCCTGCAGCGATAGAGTTCAGGTCACATGTTTATTGTACTGATGGGGGTGAATGAGGGCAAATAGATGCACATGCTGTCAGCGAGAAAGGGCACACAACATCACCCACTCGTCCAGGACGTCACTGTAGACATCGAGGTGTGTAAAGGACTTAGACGATCTTTGCTTCCAAGAGAATACAATGAGCAACATTTTTCATACCGAGATTAGACACACACTGACTCTTTCCAACCGCTCTTTCTCTATGAGTTTAAATGGATCTGGAATATTAGATCCCTCTCACACTTTTGATCATCCCTCTTCTACACTGGTGGGCAATCCCCAATTAATCTTGATCCGGTATGCGTGAATGTCATCTGGAGGAGAAGATTCAGCAACGGCTGTAGAGTGCCATGCGCCCAGTCCCACGGATATAGCGCTTAAGATACCACGTCATGCAGAGACAGATCCAGCTCAAGGAGTCTTCGAATCGGAACTAGTGGAAATGCGAGACCGAAAGCGACAGCAGAAGGGCCTCAACCAAGAGCTAAAGATCGTGCCAGTGTGAGTGACTTGTTAGTTGAGACCCAGGTTCTCCTCGAACTGTAGAGCCACAAGAAGAAGAAGATGTGCAAGAAAAGACAGAAAAGTTAGACACCAATTTCCCGGACTTCCTATTTCCCATTTCGGTCTTCGTCTATTTCTGGAATGTATTGCCGTCGGTGGCTGTAGTGGCGAAATGAGTAACTACGTCGCTAAGGTCCAAAGTTTGACTCGTAGACTGACTATCTCGCATTTCTTCACGGCATCATATTTTTGGAGTCGCTGACAACGTTCAAAGAGTTGTGACAATAAAAACTCTTTTTAAGTGTCGGCGGTCAGAGCTTACAAACACCTGAAGGTCCCCACCACTTGTGTTTCAACAATAGCACGCACAACACAAGTAGCTGCAGGTCCTGGTCTCTTTTGGACTGTAGTAGAACTCAACACTCCTAGTCACAACACAGATGTACATGTAACTAAGCCACTGTTTTTCGGATGAAACGTAGAGACAGTTGTTTCATATTTTCTTGCAGGATATTTTCCTTCAACACTGATCGGTTGTAGTATCTTCCTTTCGCTTTTTGCTCTTCATTCAATGCTTAATAAAAAGTGTTACAGTGTTCGGATTTAGTGCGCCATTTTGTTCAATAATCTGTTTCCATCTAGACGGCAACTTATACCGACATAATACCCCCTCGTGGAAGCCTCTCTCCTTATTTGCGAGGAACTCGGAGAGCCACTTTTGAGTTTAACCATTAAGGGCGTTCGCCATAGACAGAAACAGGTGGTAATCAGTTGGCGCTATGTCCGGACAATATGGTGGATGCGATAAAACCTTACATCCGAGCTCCCGTAGCTTCTGACGAGTCATCAACGAAGTGTGTGGTCTGCGGCACACAAACATCAAACTATTTTTTGTATCCAGCCTTCTGCAGATGGTTTAAAATGGTTTGGTGACTAACTTCAATCTCCTGGGCGATGTTACGAGATGCCACATGCCGGTCTAATTCAATGATTTCCATGATTTGATCGGTATTCGTCGTCACAGGTCTTCCGCCGGCTAGCTTATCTATGGTGTCGTTTTCACCGGCTCTGAATTGCCGAAACCATCCCTCCGCGGTTCGAAGTGGTACTCACTCCCCCAAAACACCATTAATCTCACGGAACATTTCTCTAGCGGTTTTGCCTTTAACGGAGGAAAACCTTAAAATAGCGCGAATTTCGGCGTTATTGAACTCCATGTTTACATGTCTATAACTATTGAAAGCAATATCCAAACTAATCATGCATAGCGTCGTTTTGTGGGTTATGTCAAGACCAGTATACGAACTCTGTAGCTTTGTACACAGCCGGAAAATTCAAAAGACAAAAAGGCGGAAGGGAGATATGAACCTTATATGAACGTGGATTAAGGAAGCTGCCTGAAAGATGACAAGACGGAAGAGTTAAAAAAATGGACAATACATTACAGAAAAAAATTTTCCTATTCTTATTCTTTCTGCTTAGTTAATAATAATTGACTGGCACTACAGCCCACAAGAGATCAGACCCTTGCTTCTACAGTAACTACTTGTGTTATGCGTGTTAATGTTCTCTCAAGAGTAGAAGGGGCCTTCAATTTTTTGCCGACTCCGAACGGCGAGATTTGAGAAGACATTCTTTTTCTTCTTCTTCTTCTGGTGCTACGGTCCAGGGTGGACCTGGATCTCAACCAACATGCCTCTCCAGCTAGTGCGGTCTTTCGCCAGCTGCCACCAGTTGCGCACCCCAAGTTGATTGAGGTCCTGCTCCACTTGTGTGCGCCACCTTAGCCTAGGCCGCCCCTTGTTGCGTTGTCCCAATGGCTCAGATTCGAAGACTTTTCGTGCCGGAGCAGTGGTGTCCATACGCTCTACATGGCCTAGCCATCTTAAGCGTTGTATCCGGAGACGCTTGACTCGGCGCATGTCGGTGTACAGCCCATAGAGTTCGTCGTTGAATCTTCTTCTCCAGATGCCATCAACGTAAACATGACCAAAAATCTCACGCAGAACTTTTCTCTCGAAGAGACCAAGGGCATCCTCATCCGCTTTCAGTAATGTTCATGTTTCCGCGCAGTAAATTAGGACTGGGATGATCAAGCAGTTATAAAAAGCAAGCTTAGTCCTTCGAGAGAGGGCTTTATTACTCAATTGCCTCTTGAGCCCAAAGAAACAGCGATTGGCAAAAGTGATTCCGCGTTTGATTTCGGTATTGGTTTCGGTTTGAGAAGACATTATGGACGGAAATTTAAAGAAAACCGAAACTTTAAAAATGCCGAGAATGTATTGAGCGGGATAGAGGACTGCCTACAGGCAACATTTTATCCTTACAGGATCAACACCAGTGTTTCTGCCGTTCCCTTTCCATCTAAGTCTACAAATTATATTAATTTAATAAATGGCAAACCAATATGTTTCATGCTCTCCCACCACAATCGATGTATTTACAAAAGTTTTGTGCAAATTAATCGGAAATACAAAATTTACAACTCCAACACGGCACCGGACGTCAGTGCTCGGCGATGACCGCAAGCGATAAAGACCGAATAGAATTTTCCATCCAATTGTCACACACAATTGAAACCGCATTTATTCACTGCAAACAAACATTAGATACCCAGCCGCAGTTGCTTTAACAAATTGCAGTCCGACCCACTGTCGACTCGACAAACAAAAACGAAAAGTGTGCGATGCACGTATCTATTGCCAAAATCAACGATGCACCCGCCGAGGTCATAATCATTTGTGTGTGGCCATCCGATAAGTGTCGTCGTTATTAATGAAATATTTATGCATTCAATCAGATAATGCAGACGGATGTGATTGATATTATCGGGGTCCTTTGTCATGAATTCATTGCTGGCAGCGAACTATTCAGTTGTTGCAGTTCAGTCGGCTTTTTTCTAGTCTGTTGGAAGGTGTCTTTCCATTTGTCACTAAGCTTGTGCTTTAAAGGCTATAGAACGTGGCCAGGAAGGGATACATTTCTTCTGGCGACAGGGAATGCCGATAAAATGGATGATTAATTATTTGACCGACGTTAACGAAAATCATTCCGGGTTACTGTCAATGCAAATGTGCTGACGGAACCCGCCATAATCTCCGCTTTCGGAGGCAAGAACGATGAAACGCTGAAATTTATCATGTAGATGGATGTCGGAAGGGGGATCAATGAAACTTAATGCCCCACAGCAATTACTTCGAAATATATTTCCTTGTCCAGTCATTAGATGCTTGCCAGTATTACGAATCGGTTTTTTAGGGAGGGAGGTGTTCTTTTTCAGTCGTTACTAAGCCTTGAATGACCTCTTCCAGTTTAAACATAACAATTGGCATTTTGACGGGGTGCTTTTAACGGTACCTATCGGTCTCTTAGCACTGCCGGTTCGAAGACTTCACGACAACCCTAGAACTGTTGACTGTTGACTGTTGACTGTTGACTGTTGACTGTTGTCTGTTGTCTGTTGTCTGTTGTCTGTTGTCTGTTGTCTGTTGACTGTTGACTGTTGACTGTTGACTGTTGACTGTTGACTGTTGACTGTTGACTGTTGACTGTTGACTGTTGACTGTTGACTGTTGACTGTTGACTGTTGACTGTTGACTGTTGACTGTTGACTGTTGACTGTTGACTGTTGACTGTTGACGGTTGACTGTTGACTGTTGACTGTTGACTGTTGACTGTTGACTGTTGACTGTTGACTGTTGACTGTTGAATATTGACTTTTGACGGTTTTCTAACGGATATGGAATGTTTCCAACTGTCTGATGCCTTTCCACAGTTCCAATTAAATAAGAAACATTTTGCTGTTAATTATTTGCAGTTGTCTTGAATTCTTTCAGTAAGACATTGATTGTTGCATGTGCACAGTTTATTTAACAACTACACAGGAAATAAAGTTCCCTAGAACATCGTCGCTATTCCTGAAAGAGTTGCACCAAAACTTCGTTCCACCAAAGACCAAAATATGTTGAATTCAACGTAGAAACTTTGTTCAAACTGAACATAATAGATTGTCATCTGTGTACTTCCCACATCCCAACCCAACATTGACCCTCTCGCCTGGGAAGGTCCTTGCCACAACCATAACAAAATCCAACTATTACTCAAACTTTGAACATAATGCCTTCTATCGATAAATGCTCTAAAGCATTCCCCGTAATCCTTTCACAACAGTGTAAGTGTAGTCCTTACTGTCAATAAAGCACAAGCCAATCGTACAGCCAAGCAGTCGACCAATTCCAAGGGAACCATATCCCAAACATTATACACTCAATTTCACACTTCATTTCGTCCAACAGCAAATAAATTAAAGCTACTCAATAACGTCCGTACACACTCACACGTGCACCGTATTGCCTCTCGACGCAAATTGGTCCTTGTCCTAATCTCTGCTCAAATTCACTGCTCCAGCTGTTCCCCGTCGACGGTATTCCCATTTAACTAATCATCCCTATCAATTCCCAGTACAAGTAGCAATCTTTCCAATGACGGCCACATTTGTTCCATTAGGCCGAGCACATTACAATCATTTACATGCACTTAAGCCAACAAATTCGCCGGCGCTCGCATTCACGAGTCCTCTCGTCCCTGGTCAAGTGTATTCATCCGGGGAACGGCAACGCGGTGAAGACGTGCACATTCCATCCTCCACTCAGCTGTCAATTATGATACACAGATCATCCAGTTCAATTGCACTTAAGCTCTCGACGCGGATTGGCAGAAATCTTGGCTCTCCATCCCTTCGTGATTCCAACTGACAAGACCCTTCACTCAATTACGCGTCTCGGCTCCGATGAGAATATCGGATTGGCAACCATAAAGTTTCGCCGGAAAATATGTTTATATTCAAATTCAATTAGAGACGGATGCAAATGTGGAACAATAAAGGCGGAAGGACCAGCTCAGTGCTGCCAATACACTCCCATTTACTTGCGGCACACACACTTTTCCTAATGAATTGTATAATGAACTGGCAAAACTGTTCAATTAATAAATTATTGGACACTGATACGGTCGTCGGCGCAGCCTCAATGCATCGCAAATTGAATTAGGATGATGGCAGCATCCTTCGGCCGTAAAATTCCATCAAACTACGACTGCCATCATCCTCGTCCTCACCGCTGACGTGTGGCACAGGAAAATGTGCCCGTAGGGACTCACTTTAACAGTGTGATTAGAAAGGGCAACAACAATGACTGGAATGATGTCATTGTAATTAAAGCGATCGTTAACAATCACTTTGACTGAATTTAAAATGTCACATAGGGTGCAGTAACCGTTCATTAATTTAATTTCAATTTGGACTTGTGTTGTAACGTTGATTTGATGGCGTTCGAATGTTAAGCTTGAGTGCTCAAGGAATGGCGTGCTGTAATCATAAAAATGTCAATGAAAAAGTGGAAAAGCCAAAACGTAGACTTTAATGGCATCCATCTGTATTGGTGGATGGTCAAGCAGTTCGAACCGCAATTCGTGGATTTTCGCCATGGCGACTGTTGAGGTGTGAGATGGTGCGTTGTCTTGGTGGAACAAGACTTTCTTTTTTTGCAAATGTGGCCGATTTTTCGAAATTTCTTCCTTTAGCTTGTGCAAAAATGATGCGTAGTATGCTCCTGTTATAGTTTTTCCTTTTTCAAGATAGTCTATAAAAATAATTCCATGGCTGTCCCAAAAAACACTCGTCATCACTTTCCCAGCCGAATACACAGCTTTAGGTTTTTTTGGGGCCGGTTCCCCCTTTTCAATCCACTGTTTAGATTGGATTTTTGTTTCGGGCGTATAATGATGAATCCAAGTTTCGTCTACAGTTATCAATCGGCAACAAAACTCGGTCTTATTGTTAGTGGTTACAGTTTTTGGACGCCCAGGACGTTCATCATTTTCCAAGCTCCTGCGACCACGTTTAAATTCAGCTGCCCAAAATTGTACGGTGGTAAACGATGGTGCAGAGTCACCATACACAGAGTCCAACTCATCTTTGATTTGTGAAGGCGCATTGCCTTTCAAAAATAAAAATTTAATTACAGCTCGATATTCAATTTTTTCCGTTTTGGGGGAATCACCGAAATACATTCACAAAAACGACTGTCAACAGATAATGGTCCAAGATAAATTTCTGAAATTTTGGCGAGTAGCTATTAGAATATGTACAATTTGAAATAGAAACTTTTTTTCACTTGTGCCGCTAGCTTCACGTTGAGGTCGGTTATTTATCAGACAGCCCTCGTATATGGATTGGCTTAAGCCGTCTACCAGAATGACATAATACTTTCTTATTTGTTTTGAAAGCTTTCTTCTACAACACTTCTTCTATAACGAAGTGCGTTCAAAGTGAATTTGTGCTGTAGGTCCTAGCCTCGCTAACCGTTTAAGATAAGAATGGGGCATATTGCGATGAAATGGTATATGTCCTCTCGTTCTTGCAGAGAAGTGGTGGATCTGAGCGGTACGGTATAAAGTTTAAATTTATCAACTCGCCCCTTATTTTAAAGATGTTGCTTATCATATCCGTTGAGCAGTTAGCCATGACATATGATTGGTCCCGGAGATTGTAGTTCAATGAGCTGTAGTATGCCCTATCTTGCGACGAACGGGCTTCATCCACAAAATGCTTGAAGTTTCTTTGTCCTGTTTTCTCCAACAGCACGTAGAATTTATGTCTTAAATGTGGTTGCTGTTCGTTAGGTGTAACTAAAAGATGAATATCACATTGTGCTGCTAGATTGTTCCATTCTTGAACACATTTCTCTCCATTGAGCAGCATTTCGGATATCAATAACTTGGGCAACCTTTCTTGACTCATCCCCAGGACTCTGACAACGCAGTCGAAATGCAGTTTGAGGGTTTCCAAAAATAGGGAAGCTATTCCAGTTTCCAGATGCAACATGTAATTGAGCGAAGCAGTTGGTAGTTTAAGTATACATTTGATGAAGTAGCGAAGAAATTTTTCGACTGCTTCGAATGAAGAATATCCTCATACTTGCGCCGCATAGAAAAGAATGGATACTGCGGTAGCGCGGAATATTTTCTGTTTCGAACAGTGACCGATGTTTTTATTGTTGGTGCAACTGCCGCAAACAGAACAAACTGTTCTTTTCGCTTCAGCTAGTTTATGTCGCAGATGCTTATTCATATTCAGATTAGGCGTGATCAAGACGCCTAGGTACTTATATTCCCTCACAATTTCGATAAGCTCACCTTGAAACTTCAATTTTTCACACTGGGAGTATCTACCTCCACCTTCTCTGAATATCATCATCATAGATTTCGATAAGTTGATCGTGAAATTAGAGGTTTTGCAGTAAGTATCGAGCCTATTAATCCGTAACTGCATAAATTTTACAGACTTCGCAAGGAAAACAATGTCGTCTGCAAAGAAAAGAGCTGACCGAGAATAAAAAGAGCGTTATAAAGTTCGCCAATATATCAGCTTACTTTAGGGTAAATAGACACCCGTCGAGCATAAAGGATTTGTAAATGTAACTTCGCAACAATAGATATTAGTAAACAAATATTCTTAAATTTATTGTACGAAATTTGCATAAATAGCTGTGGTGTGAAAATTTTTAAACGACGGATTTACCAATTTTTAGCGATTTTATTTCCATTCCCCGCCCCATTCAAAACTACAGATTTGTCACTTTCAGCTTATTATTCCGCTGCTCCAAAAAAGGACTCACATCTGCGACCGATGTCCACGTCATTAGAAATCAGCAAATCATCTTTGGTTTAAGCTACTTCCTTTTGTATTTTCTTGCTATAAGTAAACTCAAATCGCAGAAAATAAAAGTTTTGTAACTTTTCGCCAAACTTCTTCCAATACTTCCCTTTAGCTGCTCACACAACCAATTTTCAGTTTTTTCGCACCTCACTCACTGTCAAGAGTAAGAATGTTCCCTAAGAGGATAAGCTCTCTGTAGGTCTTCTGCTTCCCTCTGACGAATTTTCAAACTGTGGACGTCCGGACCAACTTCAAAATTCATCTGCATCACTCCACAAACATACCGTGCAGTAGATAGGGCAGCTCCACACTATTCTTCCTCTACTTTGTTTTCTCCTTCTTCTTCTTCTTCTTGTTCTGCTTTATATGATGCTACAGTCCAAGGTGGATGTGAGCCTCAACCAAAAAGCCCCACCAGCTGGTATGATCTTTAACCAGATGCCCTCCAAGTCAATTGAGGTTCTTCTCCATTTGTGTGCGCTATCGGGTTCGTAGGCAACCTCTAATGCATTAATCCACTTGTTCGGATTGAAAGACTCTTCGGGCTGGAGCAGTGTTTTCCATTCACGTCACATGGCCTTGTCATTTTTGCCTTTAAATCCGTAGATGCCTGGCTAGACTTATGTCGCCGCACAGCCCGTACAGTTCGTGTTTGAATCTCCTTCTCCATAAACCATCAATGCAAACAGGGCAAAAAATTTAACGCAGAACTTTCTTTCAGCTGCTCTTGGGATTATCTATCAGCGCTATAGAGCAGGAACGGGATGGACCGGTTAAAACTCGTTAAGGCCTCCTAGAATATAAACAGAATAAATTTTTAAAGGGTTTCAATTTTGTCAGCTCTTTCCGCCTTGGAAAAAAAAGTATTTACTTTATCAGTATACTACAGCCAAACCTCAACCAGTTGATGTCTGATTGATAATTATTCTATTGTGTATATCTATATAATATTAAAATCAATCTGGTAAAAGAAAATATCGTAGTAAACCCAATTTGGAAAGAGTTGGCGTTAAAAAATCAGCGAATATGTGTACCTCAAGACCTTTAAGCGTGTAAATGACCTGTAATTGACTTTTTTAATTTCAACATCAAATCTACTTACCTCAGTCTCCAGACAAAGGCAATAGAAACATATCACTCGGTCATTTATATTAAACTCCTTCATCTTCAAAAGGTGTTTCATTGAATACGAGTAGGGACAGTTTTATGAATATTTTGGAAAACTCGCTATGAAACCAATTCTTTTACAAATGTTTCGAAAAATTTCGAAAACAATTTGGCACCAAATCGACTTCACATATAACAAACTTGGCAATATTAATTACATCTGACGAGAGTTGTCACTTTAAGCTTCATTTTTTGAGAAAACGTTGTGTATTTTTAAAAGTGGGTTAAAATTAGGAAAATTCCTTTTTTTTCCTTTATTAAATACTTCCTCAAATGTCGCCGCTCGGAGGCGACTAACAATTTTAGACCTTTCTCCTTATGATAGACCTTTTTATCATAACGTTTCTTCTTATGATAGAGCAATTGCACGCACAATAGTCCAATTAGATTAGTTGTTTAAAAAAGGCCGGTCTGGATAACTTGTGAGATTTAGTGCAACCCAAAAACAAAACAATTGTATGGAGGTATACAGCCTGGTGGAAGACGGAGCTCAACCTACTCAACCTAAAAACATTGACAATGATTCAGCCACTGACTGAAAGTCACTGCACAATCCTCACAGCGGGACTTCAAGTCTTTTCCACTGAATGTATTCATGTAAGTTTTCACCGCAAAATGTGTTGTGAGAAATGTTCATCCAGAGGTACACCACCCGTTTGGCTCTTCATTACCTTGGCTAAGAGCGAATGTTGCATTTTTTACCTCGATCTGAATCGACCTCTTAGGTGACGTTTCACCACAATAATGGACTGACAATCTTATAACTTCCGGCTTTCAGGTGCACACTCATGAATCAAAGGTTTCAAAGAGAACATGTACGTGAATATTTGGAATAAATAAAATCTTCAATACAATTCAACAATTTTCCTACCACTGGAAGTTGAAAATCAACTACCAGAAGTGTAAAGCAACCCTTTTAAGAACCCAGTTGTCCAGAGGCTACAAAGGACACGAACATAAACTGGCCCAAGGTCGGCGTAGTTGACCCACGGGGACGGTCATTATTGTTAAAAATGTAGCTAGGCATCTGGGTGGACGAGTATCTGTATGGTTGTAAGCACATAGATACAGCTCTGACCAGGACTAAGAATGCCTTCGCTATGACAAAAGAGCTGTTTTACAGCAGTTAACTTGACACCAGAGTGAAGGTGATGTTCTACATGACTCTCAACTGGCCAATTATGGTATGTGGTTATCCTAAGTGGCACTTCAGCCCACAAAGGCCCAATGTCTAGCTTCTGCATTAACAACTTGTGTCGGCGTGCTTCTGTCCTCTCAGAAGTAGAAGCGATCTACAGGCTTTTGGCCAGTCCGAACGGCAATATTTGAGAAGCTTTTCATTGACAATTGGTACTCCTTGAGTGTCACCAATTTAAAAGAGGTTTTGCCGTGGAAACTTCGATGTGTTCATTCCGGGCATCGAATCTGGACATTCAGCGTGTGAGTCAACGCACTTACCCACCACGTTAGGCAACCAGTTGAGTCCTTTTCAGTTGAAAAAGATAAGCGCGTTCGAGAGACAGTGCCTTTGGCCCTGTCTTTATTTATATCGAACACCAGAATCTCAGTACAAGGAATTCTACTCTAACGAAGTTCTGTACAACGATGCAAACCTCAAAAGGATAAATAATTTTATTATTGAGCTTATTCGGAGTCACATCATTCGAGTCATGACCACAGCCAACAGTCTGATCTTTGGGGCTTACTAACGTAATGTGACAGAAAAGGACAAGTCTCCGCAAAAAAGGCCGAAAAGCGAAATAAATTGTACCTTTGTTAGTTTAAAGTACTCAAAAGAGTCAGTCGTCTCTCCAGCCAGCACGATCTTCCGCCAGCTACCGCCAGTTGCGCACTCTAAGTTGGTTCACGTCCTTCTCCACTTGTGTACGCCATCTTAGTCTAGGCCATCCTCTGTTGCGTTGTCCCAATGGCTCAGATTCAAAAACTTTTCGGGCCTAAGCAGTGGTGTCCATACGCTCCACATGGCATAGCCATGCCTCTACTATATTGTCCAAATAAAAGATTTTAGATTTGTCACCATGCGAACAGCGCCCAACATAGAATTGAAAACGAAGTTAGATACAACAGAAAATGTAAAGAGTAAAATAAAGATCTAGTACTTTTTTTCCTTCTCTTTGGTGTGAGTTGAGCAGACGAACGGTTGTGTTTTATTGCGCTTTTAAATATTTTTTTGTTCTAATATTTATCCTGACAAATATTCAGAAGTGGGATACAATGACAAAAATAAACGATCTACGTGTGAAAGATCTTAAAAAGATTCTTAAGGAAAATAACCAAGCAATCACGGGTAAACGAGCAGATCTCATTGCACGCACGCTTCAAGTTCTGGGAACTGACGAAATTTCCAACGAAGATCTACTCAGCGATGACGAAGTAGATGAAATTCTCGACGTACGAAACGACATCACGAATCTAACAAATCTAGTGCAAGGTTTGCAACTCCAATTATCATCCTTGACTACAGTTTTACATTCCAGAGACACGCACACAACGCCGGCGCCACAAACAACCGCTACACCATCCGCAGTAACCGCTATTCCAACCCCATCTTGGTTAACAACGCCGTACAATTCGCAGTCACCATTGTCCAATATACACGAGATTCAATCCCTTATACCTGAATATAATCCCTCCGATCACCTTTCCCCGACCGCCGAACAATATATAGAAAGAATTAACGCATTAATTGCAGGCTACGGATGGGACAAACGAAGTATTCTATTTGTATGCCAGTCAAAAATGAAAGGTCCAGCGAAATTATGGTCGGAAGCACTCATAGGATCAATGCAAACTTGGGATGAATTTACCACCCGCTTGGCGGAAGACTTCGGCAGAGAATTAAGCGAAGCTGATATTCACTTTGCAATGGTCGAGTGTACACGCAAACCACCCGAATCACCTATGGAATATTTCTTCAAAATGAGAGCTTTGGGACAAAAACACGGTTTGTCCGATTTTGCGATCATTACATACATACGGAGAGGAATGAAGCACGTGGAACTGCAGTCTGCACTGGCAAGTTCAAACTTCACTTCATTAAACGAATTCAGGAACCCAATTGATCGGTTCATTACCAATCGCCCAATGGGAACGACGACGTCAACCTCAACGTTTAGAAGTTTCAGCAGAGAATCCCAACGAAACGCAAAAACAACGAACAACACACGAACGGTGAAATGTTTCAATTGTGAACAGCCAGGTCACATTTCCATCAACTGCCCACAACCCCAACGTAAGCAACGCTGTACGATTTGCCGCCGAACCGGACATGCAGATAACTCTTGTATTGCACGAAACAGGCCTACTCCAAACGCTCCGAAAAACGACATCTTCCGCATAACATCCAGCGACGAAGCGATCGACAATAGAATGAAAACCGTCGAAATCAACGGCCTCGAAGTCAACGTTTTTATTGATATAGGCAGCGATAAGTCTCTCATTCAGCGATGTATCGCAAGTACCGTTGGATTGATCACAAAATGTGACCCGTTTAAACTTAGTGGTTTCGGTGGAGGAGTATGGACAGGCAACAGCTGTATCAACGCACAAATTCGCATGGATAATCGACAGATTTTTGTCATATTATCCTGTCTGATTGCTGCCTTTAGGGCACCTTACCTATGGGCGAAATTTTTAAATTCTGAAGCGAATGGTAACTGAACTTCAGGTTCTTTTCAGACACGCGAGAGGCTTTCTTAATCTTTTTTCTAAGAGGAACAACAAAGATTTGAATTCTCACTCGTTTTTTTAAATTTGAATAAAAAAAACTTTCCCCGGAGAAATTCGTTTTTCACAAAATTTTCTTAGGAAATGAAGCTTAAAATGTCATCTTTCACACAGTCTCTAGGTTCGCCACTTGCATTATTGCCAGAGGTATTACATTTTAAGGCCATCTTCCATCAATTTGTTGCCAATTTAAGGCATTGCTTTTTATATGTGCTGAAGCTATTATTCATAACATAAATAATTCTCAGGATTTACGTTTAATAGGAGGATTAAGAATTTATATACCTTTAAAATCTTCTTGTTTTAATGTAGCAAACTTATCTTTCAATCACCCAATATAGGATATTAATTATTCAATTTGAAAATTTACAGAAATGGGCATTTTTCTGAGAAGGCGTCACATGATCTCATTACATCAATAAATTGCAAATTAAGTAGCATAGCGACAACTCTGGCTGCAAGCCCTGTTATATAAACCTTCGAAAAGTCTTCAATGAGATATGTACATGGTGTCAACATCGGAAAGGTTTTTCGTAAAATTTTTTTGGATGTCCTTACTATCACGTAAACGTGTATGTTAAATGTTTTCATATTGAGGGATAACTTATTCCCCGACCCACCACCCCTCCACTTAAGAAGATTTATTTTAACAATAATGTCCGTGTCTGCTTAAAAAACCGTCCACCCAATAGCAGAGAAAATAAAATTACACCAATCAACTTTTACAGTGCAGCTCCACCCCTTTAGTGCATCGCCCGCCTAAGGGGACTGCTCGTTAAGAGGGAGTTCACTGCAGTTCGGAGAATGTGTCAGCTACCATCAACGAGTACGTCGTTGAAATTATTTACTTAAGCATCAATATGAAATGCAAACAGTCATGGCACTGGAATTGAATTAAACAACGAAAATATTTTATCAGTGCAATCACATCTATTGACTTGGAGCATTCCACGAATGCAGAGATATTCCACTCCTTCTACTGCTGCAGCTACAAGAGCGACGCCACTTCGAGAGCCTCGAAGCATACCCCAATCCAGCCCTTTACCCCACCCCACCCCACCACACGAAGCAACGCGAGCAAAAGCACTGATATTAATTCCCAGCAGAAGAATGAGCTTATTTTTAACCTCGGGGGTGCTGCGCCATGGTGTGAAAGACAACACTCGCCAAAAACAAAACCCGACCCGCTAAAGGACAACGCCCCGTACCGCACCCACCGCCGACAACCGACGACCGTGGGTGGCAGCATCGGGAACAACGCACGGAGAGCGTGATAAAAAGAATGAATAGCAATCTATAGGCGCATGCATACATTTTTTGAGTATTAATCATGAATTATTTTACTCAAGGGACTAGGGTCCATGTGTGAGTCTGCATGGGAGGATTGCGTTGTAAATTATGCAAGAATTCAAGGCGATGTGCGAGCGGCGGAATGTGAAGGAACGTGAAGCGCGTACGAAGTCATTAACGTTCTGCCAGTTCAGCAGTGAGCAAATTGTTGTTATTTTACGCGTGCATTAACACGTTTACTGATATTCTGCGTTTCGAGAGAGCAGGCCAGATTGTTTTTGATAAATTAACTCGCATTCACACTGTGGATTCAGCGAGTCGTTATCGGGCAGAGAGATCCTGTCATTTATTCTGAGTTTGAATAAATTTCACTTCAAAATCTTAACGAATGGGTGTGTCCGTTGAGATGTGCCGGTGACGGGTTGACGTTATTTTCTGTTTGATTGCATTCGTGAAAGTGAATAAATCATTGAATTCTCAGTGGAAAACTGAGTTTTACTCTTTGAAGCGTTGGTAATTTTTTAACTTCGAAAAACTTCGCGTAGCATATCCTTTTGATAAATTTCGATGGGTGAAGATTCGGTGTAAACACAAAAACAACAGTTTCTACCTCAAGGAAAATCGACATTTTTTCCCCTGGGGAAATAAATATTTGCTTGCTAAACGTTTAACGTGGCCGATGTTCGGGCACAGTCATGGACTACGTCAAGTTAAAGTAAAGTTTAACCCAAAAAAATTGATACAAATTCGGGTGTAGGTGTTCCAAATTGTATTATGAAACGAAACAAGCTAATTAGTATTCACAAAATGTATTAAATTATAAAATAAGCTGGGCTAGTGCGAGTTAGACTCACAAAAAAATGGTTTCGTTTTATTTTTCAACAATGTTTTATATAGTATGGTTCATCGTGAGACTTTGATTTTTAGTAGACTTTTCTCACAGATCACACTTTTCTCCCAGCAATCTGCCTTGTCATATCTGTGCTACATTGTATGACCAGTCATCATGGAAGGACTCATACTACTACTAGGTCTCTAAGTTCTTCAGCTGTACTACGAAAATCAGCGTCCCGTGAGAATTTGTTTGTCCTGTGATTAGAGAAACTAATGTTGGGCATAATCGAACTACTGAAATCCGCCGGCCAGTAAGATTTGCAAATCTGAGTCCCAGTTTACATGAGTAGATGATACTTGACCACATCCAACACGTAAGGAATTGCCTATAACACCTACAGCTTAAGCTGTATGTGCAGACAGTGACCAATCGATCCATGGTCATTTTCAACAGCTTGGCTTGGCGTATTCAACAACGCGTACTTTGAGCGAGGATCTCTGACTTAAAGCGCACAAAATTCAACACCTAAGGCCAGACGAATTAAAGGCAAGGGCCACATTTCTTTAAAATGAAGCAAATCAGACAAACTCCCGATAGAGCAATGTTAACGAACATTGTGCTTCCTGAAATTCAAGCACATGGTCTCCGTGAGCTCTGGTTTCAACAAGACGGGGATGTAAGCCATACAGCGCCTGATACAATGGACTTAAATTTACGAACTTAGTTTTACGTTCTGCGATTCAAGAATTAGCCGGCGGCGATAGATACTGTGGTAGCCTGTTAATAAGCCCGAACGAGTCGCCCAAAATTGAACCTTCACCTCAAACGTATTCGACTTTGTATACAATACCTAAGGTGGCAAGGTCATGTAGAGTGTATGGACATCAAAGCTCCGGCCAGAAAAGTCTTCGGATCCGAGCATTGGGGCAATGTAGACGGACGGCCTAGGTTGAGATGGCACACAAAAGTGGAGAAGGACCTCAACCAACGTCGACAACAGGCGACAACTGGCCAGAAATTGTGCTAGCTGGGGAGGGATGTTGGTTGAAGCCCAGGTACATTGCAGACTGTGGCGACATAGAAAGAAGAGGAAGAAGATATCTGGCGTTTCGTCCTTACATTTCGTAAAGAAGCTGCGGTCTGTTAGGTGCATTTTAAGTAACTGATAAGAGTCATGAGGCAGAAATTTGTTTAGCTTATAAAGTAGGCTTTACAAGAAGATATTTGCCACGTCCAAAAATAGTCCCACACAATATCTCCTTTAATTGTAGACAGTTGAAATTTGATTAACAAATCTATCATGTAGCGCCGACATCGTACTCCGAATCCATGGTAAAGTATTAGTTTTTTTAAATCAGTACAGGTTCGAAACAACAGCAGCAGGAATGAAGTGCAAAACTTCTGCCGAAAAGTGAAACAGCTATCCGTTAGATATAGTGATCGGATGAAAGCCTGCCGGGCCCAAAATGGACAATAAGTAAAGTCGCAATCGATGCTGAGAATCTGGAAAGATCATTTCTGCAGACCTTTAAACGGCGATGACGACCCAAATCCCACTGTTAGGCAGAATGTTCCTCTCAATTTGGAGGATGATAGGCAAGAATTCCGCCCCTCCCCCTACTAAGACGAGGTCGAGATAGCAATATCGAGACTGAAGTCGAACAAAGCTGCTGGCAGACGGACTATCTGCAGAGCTGTTCAAAGCGGCTGGAGATGAGCTGGTTGGGTGCATGCACCAGCTCATCTGTAAGATATGGTCGGAGGAAAGCATGCCCGATGAGTGGAATCTCAGCGTCGTCTGTTTTGGTCCACAAGAAAGGAGACCCCTTCAACTACGCCAATTATAGAGGGATTAGTCTCCTTAGCACCGCGTACAAGATCGTCTCTGTCTCATTGTGTGAACGCCTGAAACCTTTCGCCAACAACCTGATAGGTCCTTATCAGTGTGGTTTCAGACCAGGGAAGTCCACCATCGACCAAATCTTCACACTACGGTTGATCCTGGAAAAGACCCAAGAAGTGCAAATCGATACTCACCACGCACTGTCATGTGACTTCCTTAACATCATTCTTAGGAAAATCGTGCGTACCCCCTAGCCAACACCAGATGCACGACCGACGACATTGGCCTGTTTGAACGAACACCGCGAGCCGTCAAAAGAACAAAACGAAGTACATGCTGCTATCAAGGAAGGACCAACAACATCGACGTCTCAGACAAAGCGTCACACTAGGCCATGTAGAACATACGGACACTAAATCTCCGTCCCGAAAAATGTTCGAATCTGAGCCATTGCGGCAACGCAACAGAGGACGGCCTAGGCTAAGGTGGCGCACACAAGTGGAGAAGAACCTGAACCAACTTGGAGTGCGCAACTGGCAGCAGCTTGCAAAACATCGTGGTGGCTGTAGAGGCATCTTGGTTGAAGCCAAGGTCCACCCCGAACTGTAGTGTCACTGAGATGGGTTATTGGACTGTGGGAAGTTGGTTTCGTATCCAGGTTTAGGTAATGCTGTTATCTGGGTTACTTTCCAGATCTTTTAAATACAACTACAAGGCAAACAAAATTAGAGTTGATTATAATAATTGAGTGGCTCTACAACCCACAAGGATCTACCTTCTACAACAACTACTCGTGTTGTGCGGTGCTGGGCTTGCAGTTTTTCGCCGACTCTGAAAGGCGAGATTTGAGAAGCTTTTCATAGACACTTGGTACTCTTTGAGTGTTGTCAGCAACTCGAAAAAGATGTTCCGACTCGGAATTAAACCTAAACCTACCTAAACCGGCGACCACGCAAACAAAGTTACCTAATTGAAATGACATAAAAAAACAGTCAGCGACATTCCTTGATGTCTCTTATCTGCCCATGGACAACAAATGAAGCACACCCTACATTCACATTTTCAGGCTTCCTGTATTTTTGAACTCAATTTTCACGTAATTCTTAAATAATCCTTGACAACGACGATATCTGTGCTGACTTTGTATTTCCGCGCAAGCAAAACGTGACAATGCTTACTTTCGGAGGTTGTATGATCCAATAATGATTAGGTAATCCTCGTCATTTCTCAAACCATCCTCGGAAGTGTAATAATATGACAAGATTCCTTATTAAACTTAGATATACCCAAGTCCTCTCCGCCCCACCTATGCGCACAAAGAAAAATCCCATTAAATTGTGTCAAATTGTCTTAGAGTACCGCACAAAGCCTTTTCGGAAGACATTCGCCTTCGTTGGTATTTCGTTCACGTCTTTCGTGCACGTGAGTAACTAACTCACACCCAGTTAAATCGCACAAAACAACCCGACCGCCCTCTCGTTTCCGGTCGTTTCCGGTGTAGCAGTAATGCTAAATTCATTAGTGAGATAATCTATCGATTTTCGATTACTCTTTCTGGCTCCTTTTCACCCAGGCCCAGGCGAATCTATTTTGCGCCCACGTTGCTACTGCCGAACAGCATCTCATAATCACGGAGAATTAATGAACTCCCTCCGTCAGGCGTTCGTGGCAGTCGGTCATACCAAAGCAAACAATTGAGATACAGAAACAAAAGAAACCCTTGCCACCGTCAGGCGTAAAGCGTTTGAGCCAGAGGAACTGTCATGATGGCCGGCCATTAGCTTCACCAGAAGTCCCGACAGGACTATGATCATTCCCAGCGTCATTGTGTCCTGTCCTCTGAAAAACGTTGATTGAGTTAACCTTTCCCTCAAATCGAAGGACCGCCCTCGAATACACAGCGGAATTACCCATTTACCTGGCCGTATGCGAGAGAGATGTCCTTAAAATATGAATCAACCGACACAGGAGGTGGCTGTAGCGATGAGATGATCCCTCTTCGTTAAGCGCTGAGTATGAGGCTTCGCTGCTGTCGCCAGTCAACCCAACCTCAAATCGATCACATGAACGATGGGAAATTTCATTTATGTATCTGACCAAGGATAATGGACACCATTATCTGGCTTTCCTGCGGCGGGATTGATGCTGTGTCCTTCGATGTTTTGAATAGTCTAAAATCATTCTCATCTACGTCATTGATGCCTGTAATACAACGACGGCACAGTAAGCGAATTCTGATGAATTGACAATATTGACGTGTTGCAACAGGCTGTGTTGCAGGAAAGCGTGCGGGAACATTTTTAAAGACTTGTAGTCTGTTGTTAATTTTAATTTGTGATGTGGGGGCGGCAATGTCTGTTAAGATTCTGTCTAGGATAGAGCAGCACTGCATTCCGAGAAGAACAGGGGCCTAAATTGACACATTTGTAGGAGCTAGTTGCTTCCAGTCTTATACTTTTAGCTTCCTGGGAACCTTTTTCTGTTAAGCAAAACAAAAAACTGCATCTATTTCTATCCAGCGGTACCTGAGAGATGGAAACGCTGAAAACTTTTGAGAAGGGGTCTTATTACTGACGGTCTTATCAAATATTCACATTAATACCGCTGGTCGAGCCCAGCCAAATGCTGAATGTAAAACTGCAGAGTGGATTTTTAGCACTTTCAAACGAAAAATGTAGTCTTGGATTTATGGTCTGGTCGGAGGAAATGCGAATGAAGGAGAAGACGTACTCAGACCAATGCCAACGCTGCGGGCTGTGGTAATGGGAATGTCGCCACGAAGGCAAATTTCTTTCAACTTCACTGGGCCTGTAAAGTGAACGGAGAAGAAGTACAGGTACAGCTGAGCCTCCCCCATGTTTGTACGTTTTTTCTTTTTTTTTGTATCTTGGGTCTAGTTCTTTGCACGGGGGACGTCTTGCGTGTGATTTGCCATCGTTACTAAACAAATTTAACTTGACCTCATCGCTCTACATAATCAAATCCCAAAATTGTTGGTCCTTAGTAATTTGCTTTTTAGCAAAATGCAATCTTTTTTTTGTCACGTTAGGCTTTCTACTATCAATGAGTCCATTCATGTTATTTTCTGCCAGACGCCTTCGCACGGTCTGTGATGACATTTCACATAGTATGAGTTTTTCAAAGCCGCCCTTATTTCTATTGACGTTGAAAATTGATCAGTTTTGCTCAAACGGACAATTAGACGATACTCAGCAAGGGTAGTTTCTCGCGGCTTAAGTCGTGGTAAATTCTCAAAAGTTTTATTCTTTTGTAAAATAAGATTGTAATTTTTTACTTTTCCGCGAGAAAAGGCCAAGAGTTTCGTCACCTCCGATATGGTTTTATGCTTAAGGTACAACTTCCATAACATTTCTCTCTCACATGGTGTGCTAGTTTTATTTTTGCCCATTTTCTTCAAGATTTAAATTAAAGGCAAGTCTTAAACACTGTGATAAAGTTTTAGTGCAAAAATTTATATTAATACAGAAACGCTTTACTTCGGATGGCAATTGAATGGCTTAATTATGAATGAATGGCTTAATTATATGAGCACAAGTGTATAAGGGTTTTCAATCACAAGCCCCCAGATTTGAGGGTTAGAACAAAGACTAATCTCTGGAATAAAATCTAAAACGTTGCAGACGATAGGGAACGAGATATTGATGCCGAAGGTGTGTTAGTGTTCAGTAAGAATGGAAGGCTGCACTAGTTCAAGCTGATTAAGTAAATTTGTTTCAGATTTTCATTTGCTCCTCGATAATGCTCTGAGGGTTTGATAACTATTTCGAGAATGCCACTATCCTCATTGTCCATATTGGACATTAATCGCACATTTGCCGGACTGGGACAGTTTCTCTTTTATTTCACTGACCAAGTAGAGTGACGGCACAGCGATTGGCAATAGTAGGCCTTTGGGGTACCTATACTCATTCATTCGGCCTTTTTCAAAGTGGAAAAAAAAAAATGAGACCTAAACTGTTTGCCTCGGTATGTCGCAATGGATGATATATGAATCCACCACTACACTCCCGACTCAAATCAGCAGTCAGCGGAGTGGACAGCAGATGGTCAACCACGCCCATCGCATTTAAAAAACACAAAAACAAGGTTATGAAGTATTTTGAGAGGCTATCGTGAGAAAGGCAAAGGGATCAACATCGAATGCTACATGACATTATTGGTGCATTTGAAGGAAAAAATTGCAAAAAACGCTCCTATCCGAAGAAGGAAAAAATTTTCTTCCGCCAAGATAATACAACGAGTCACAAGGCGTTGGCTACCATGACCAAATTGCACGAATTGAGCTTTGAATTGCTTCCGCATCCACCGTATTCTTCAGATTTGGCCCTCAGCGATTTCTACCTCTTGTCAGATCTCAAAAAGATGCTTGCCGGAAAACAAAAAATGGCTCGAATGAGGAGGTGATCGCCGAAACCGAAGACTATGTTGAGGCGGAAGATACATCGCTCTATAAAAAAGGTATCGAAATGTATAATTCTTGAAAGACACTAAAGGGTGATTTTTTAGCTGTTATCTTTTTGGCAACACTGGCTTAAACAGCTGGCGCACGATTCGTGTTTTGTTTCACTGTCAAACATCTTCAGCTTGGTCCGTAATCTAACCATCAATCGTTTTACAAACGAACAACGCTTGCAAATTATTGAATTTTATTATCAAAATGCGTGCTCTGTTAAGAAAGTTCATCGCGCGCTTCTCCATTTTATGGTTGGTTTAATCGACCCACTGAAGCTGCTATTCTGGATAATGTGACTAAATTTCGCACCAAATTTACATTGTTGGACATTAAATCACCAACACGTTTACGTAAAATGCGAACTGAAGGAACTATTGCAGCTGTATCGGCCAGTGTTAATGATGACCATCAATTATTGATTCGTTGCCGTTCGCAGCAATTGAGTCTCTGTTACTCAATAACGTGGAAAGTTTTCCGGAAGGATTTAGGTGTAATGCCTTTCAAAATACAGCTGGTGCAAGAATTGAGGCCGAACGATCGACCGCAACGTAAAATTTTTGGTGAATGGGCTTTGGGAAACTTGGCCGAAGATCCACTTTTTTACCGAAAAATTGTGTTTAGCGACGAAGCTCAGTTTTGGCTCAATGGGTACGTAAATAAGCAGAATTGTCGATTTCGGAGTGAATATCAGCCAGAAGCATTGCAAGAGCTACCAATGCTTCCAAAAAAAGTCACAGTTTGGTGCGGTTTATGGGCTGGTGGCATCATTGGACCGTACTTCTTCAAAGATGATGAATCGTAAGGTAGCTGTGAATTGTGAGCGCTACCGAAAAATGATATCCAATTTTTTTTTACCAAAAATGCAAGAGCTTGACTTACATGACATGTGGTTTCAACAAGAGGGTGCCACATGCCACACAGCACGCGCAACAATGGAGTTTTTGAGAGGCGAGATAGGTAAACATTTTATTTCACGTTCGGGACCCGTCAATTGGCCGCCTAGATTGTACGATTTAACGCCTTTAGACTATTTTTTGTGGGGCTATGTTAAAGCTCATGAATAAACGGACAAGCCGTCTTCAATTGACACATTGGAAGACAACATTGAAGCATTTATTCGTGAGATACCGGCCGAAATGTTGGAAAGAGTATGCCAAAATATGTCAAGGTCAACATTTGCATGAAATAATCTTCAAACATTAAATTATATGGACCGTACTATCGACTCAAATAAAGATTTCATGCATTTTTCTGAATTTTATGTGTTTTTTTTGGAAAACTTCCCTATAGCTTCTGAAAAAAAAAAAAAAACATTTTATGTTGATAAATACAGTCGAATTTTGTCTAGAGAATGTGTTTTTATTGGCTAGTCCCGGGGCTTATTGAGTTATGTGTTAAATAAGTGCAGTGGTACTACAGCACGCAATGGACGTGGACAGTGGTGTATAATTCTTCCTTTAATTAATA